>CM040123.1:29447717-30647717 GCA_022559845.1 Amorphophallus konjac | reverse complement strand
TGACGCGGCTATTGCCGGTCAAAGTCAGCTGGAGCGTGTCCAAGTTGGCTCGACTTTATGTGGAGCGGATCGTGCCGTTGCATGAGGTTCCCATTTCGATCGTGTCGGATCGGGATCCGCGCTTCACTTCTGGATTCTGGAGGAGTTTCCAGCGATCTCTTGGCACGGAGTTGGCATTTAGCTCGGCGTATCATCCTCAGTCAGATGTTCAGTCTGAGAGGACCATTCAGACTTTGGAGGACATGCTGAGATCTTGCTGCCTGGAGTGGCAGGGGAGTTGGATTCATCACCTACCGTTGGTGGAGTTTGCCTATAACAACAGCTTTCATTCGAGCATCGGCATGGCTCCCTATGAGGCTTTGTACGGGCGTCCTTGTCAGACTCCACTCGATTGGTTTGAGGTGGGTGAGCGTGTTTTGACGGGACCGGAATTGGTGCAGCAGTGTGTGGATGTTGTGCACCTGGTTCGTCAGAACATGTTGGCGGCCCAGAGTCGGCAGAAGAGTTATGCTGACCGTAGGCGGCAGCCTCTCGAGTTCACCGTGGGCGATCATGTGTTCTTGAGAGTTTCTCCGATGAAGGGGGTGATGCGTTTTGGACGGCGTGGGAAGCTGAGTCCCCGCTATATTGGTCCTTTCGCGATTGTGGAGCGCATCGGTGAGGTTGCTTACCGGTTGCAGTTACCTCCTGAGTTGGCGTCGGTGCATGACGTGTTTCACGTCTCGATGTTGCGGAAGTATATGCCCGATGACTCTCATGTACTCGAGATTTCTGTTTGGCCTGAGGTGACTCCAGACCTTTCTCTCCCAGAGTTTCTGATCCGCGTGGAGGATAGGCGAGAGCAGCGTCTGCGGAACAAGGTCATTCCCTTGGTAAAGGTCGTGTGGCAGCAACACTCTGGTGGTGAGGCTTCTTGGGAACGTGAGGATGAGATACGTCAGCAGTTCCCGTACCTGTTTGAGTGAGTCTTCCTCTTCTGTCCCCTTGGGTTGTTCTCAATTTCGAGGACGAAATTCCTTAAGGGGGGAGGGCTGTAATATCCCGGATCTAGTTTTCGGAGTGTCCGGCTCCGTTGTGTCTGAAATTTCGTTTCGGACATCTTTCGTGTTCGGATCGGCGCGATCCGGAGTCGTTTCGGAAGCCCGGAGGCGTTCCGCGACTTTTCCGCGTGTGTTTTTCGATTTCCGGTGTGTGTTTCGGCTTTTTCTTCGGAAGCTCGCTGCGGGCGAACCGGGCGGTTCACCCGGGCACGAGTGGTACCGTTGCGATCGGTGCGTTCCGAGGATTCCGGAAATGTATTTTTCTATTTTTTGGTATTTTTCCGAAAAATCAGATTTTCTATTTAACCCTATTTCTTTTCTTTTTCTTTTCCACCTTCTCTTTCTTCTTCTTCTTCTTCCTCCTTCCTTCCCCAACCGTGACCTCCCTCTCTCCCTCTCTTCCTCCCGTTCGAGCGCGGCTAGCTCCTCTCGGGCTGCTGACAGCGGCGGGGCGACGGCGCGGCGACGTGGGCGGCGGTGAGGCGATCGTGGGGACGTGCGGTGCTCGTGGGAAGCTTGAGGAACGAGGGTTTTCCAAAGCGTTCTTCGCGATTCGTGGGTGATTCGGCGGAGCATTCGCTCCATTGAGGTAGGGTGACGTTCCTTAGCCTCTTGCCATTCATTCCCGTGATTTGTAGGCCGCGGGGAGGCCGAGAGGGGCGTGTTTGAGCTTTTGGGGTTTTTTTCATGATTTGGGGAGAGCTCGCCCGATCTTTGGATTTGATGCATGATTTCATGTTTTGATGGCCTAGAATTATGCTAGGGGTCCCCAGGGGTCTTCCCTTTTGATTTCCCCCTCTCCTGTGGAGGCATGGGGGCGTTGTTGATTTTTTTTGGAGTTTCTACCATTTTTCGCCACGGACTGAGAACGCGCTATACTCCAGTAGCGCATTCTTGTTCGTCGCGCTGCCCCGATGGGGCGCGTTCATCGGAGAAGATGAACAGGAGGCGGTTCCTGTCGCGCTATGGGGTCCTAGCGCGACCTGCCTTGTCGCGCTAGGGGTCCCTAGCGCGATCTGTTGTGTCGCGCTAGGAGGCCCTAGCGCGACCTGTCTTGTCGCGCTAGGGGATCCTAGCGCGATGTTCCTTGTCGCGCTAGGGGGCCCTAGCGCGATCTTCCCTGTCACGCTAGGGAGTCCTAGCGCGTTCTGTCCTGTTGACGGGTGTTCCTCTTGGGCCGTGTGTGTGTCCTGGACACCCCGTGGAGTTCCGTGACCGTGTCTTTGATGTCCGGAGGTTCCGTTTGCCTTGGTCATGAGTTTGGCCGTGGGCGGTGCGTCCGTTTTCCTCCGACCGTGGCCCCCGTTTGACGGAGCTAGTGCGTGGGGTGATTCCCACACGTTGTCAGACTCGGACGTCATTTTTCGTTGACTTGAGAGTCTACTCCTTCAATGACCCTCCACTAGTCGTAGCCCACCAGTACGAGGTGCTGGTCTCACCTGGGAGTGGTGTACGGGCACCCACCTTTCGAGACGATTTGTGGACCGGTTACCGTAGGCCCCTCGTCGGTAGCCAGAGTCCGGCTACGGGGGAAAACCGGTCAGAGGACCAGACCTAGTGACGCAAGGTCTGTGTGTGCACGCGTGGTTGGGGGCAGTTGGACCCACGTCGACGGGCGTGACCCCAGCTAGTTACTTGTTTGTGGTTACTTGTTCGGTGTCTGCGCCTCGGGTAGGACCTACCACGTCAGGCGGTTCACCTGCGGTGCGGTGTAAGACGTCAGGGGATGCTACCGGCTGTGCTTCTAGTGGGTGGTACTCCTGTCGAGTACAGAGTGTCATACTGTCAGTCGTGTGTTTCCCACCTTCGGGTTTTGGCGGTTCGACCGTTGAGTTTCGGTCTTCTCGTACCGTGGCACGTGTGTCGGTTTGTGTGCCGTAGGGTTTAGTTCTATAGAGTACAGGGCTTTCCTTTCCGAAGTACTTTCCTACCGCTAGAGTAGTGGTTTCTCGTTTTACGAGGTAGGGTTCGAGTGATCCCTACTGAGTCTTATTCCGAGACTCATTCCCTGCGTGTTTTCACCGTGTTTCAGGTGAGGCGCCACCTTCAGGGAGCGCGTCAGGAGCGCAGCGTGGTGCCGGTGCCCAGAGGTAGTGCCAGAGGTCAGAGCCGGGGTATGCCCCGTGTAGCTGTACTTTTCTTTCTTGTCACTGTACTAGTCGTGGACTACTGTTGTTGTTGTTGTTGTTATTTTAATGTGGACCATGTAAAATGTTAATTTATTTCCTGCTTAATATTATAACTGTTTAATTTCTGTAATTATCTGTGATGCTTGTGTAGTTTCCACACCATCCTTTTAACCCTTCCGAGTCTTCGGGCTCGTGGGTGGCGGTGCGAGTCTCGGGTTATCGGGCCTTCCCGGTAATCGGATTCTCGGGTCGTTACAGCCTAGCCAGGCCCTTCGTCGGCACACCACCCAGCTCCTTCCCCGGCATGCCCTACCCAAGCCCTTCGCCGGCACACCCCTGCGGGCCTTCCCCGGTGCACTCTAGGCCACCCTTCGTCGACACACCCTGGCCTCCCTCAGGCCGGCACACCTCTCCAGCCCCTACATGCTCCCTGGCCGGCACGCTAGCCACCAGCCCCTCCTTCTCGCCCGGCGCACCCCCCCCTTAGCAAGTCCTAGAATCGTCTCCCATTTGCCGTTCCCTCCGAGTTTTCTGAAGTTTTATTAAGGTGTTGCCGCTCTCGAGCGCCCACCTCCAGTTGTCGGGTTCCGCCACTCCTTGTGGGAGCATTCCCTGTATCTCCCTTACGCTCGGGTCAAGGGGAGATGCTGCCGAATTTTTGTTAGAAACGATAACATATTAAAAAGATAAAAGGAAGCAACAAACAAATGGGACAATAACGAATTAAAAGGCTAAAGGGAGAAACAAACAAATGAAAAGAACAACGGTAAAATGCTTTAACCGAGGCTAGGGAACCGCAATCAACTCAAAGAGAGCCGAATCAAACAACGACTAAGCAACTTTAACATCCGCCCTAGGGAGAGAAAGAATGGAAATTAATCGAGAAGAAGAGAGAAGAAACCCGCGCAAACTTAATAAAATCAAGAGAGAAAAGGAAAAGGGAAAAGACATAAGAATGGAAGAGTGGGCTCCCCCCTGCCCTTCGCCGGTACACCCTCCAGCCATCCTTCGCCGGTACACCCTTCGTCGGCACGCCCTCTACCCTCCTTAACCGGCACGCCTTCCACCGGCCTTCACCGGCACACCTCCCACCATCCTTCGCAGGTACGCCCTACAACGCCCTTCGTCGGCACGCCTCGCGCCCTTCGCCGGCACACTCTCCCAGCCCCTCTCTGGCACGCCCTCTGCCCTCCTTCCCCGGCACACTCGGCCAGGCCCTTCGCCGGCATGCTCTCCCTGCCTTCGCCGGTACACCCCTTTTTGGCCCTCCAGCGGCCCACTCTCTCCATATATATATATATATATATATATATATATATATATATATATATATATAATATAATAATAATAATAATAATAATAAATTAATACAAATTATGATGAATAAATAAATCTATATATATATATATGAAATAAACAAAAAGGGTGTGAAATAGTAATAACAATAGTAAGAAAAGATAAAATCTAATAATAATAATGAACGAAAATGGAGAAATCATTCAGAACAAATACATAAAAGGGAAATAACCGATAATATATATATATATATATATTTGAAACCCAGATAAAAAAAATGGTAAAATCTATATCGCAGCCCTCGTCTCTCCCGTGACCTGGTGCATAAGGAACAACAATGCCGCCCTTCCAGGTTGGGCCCGAGTTTTGAGAATTATCCCGAAATGACTATGACCCGACCTCACCTCGGGCCGACATTCCGATTAAGCCGGACTCGTTTCTCAGGCAGGATCCCTTCCGAGCCGCTACTAAAATTACCGCATGTTCGGCAGACATTTGAACGGGTTCACCTCGATTCCCGTTGCGTTTCTATTACGGACCTATGTCCGAACATGAAAAGGTCCGTGAGTGACCGATATGGCCGACGGCCCCCGTCCCGACATGGTCGTAACCCGGTATCGCTCTGGGCCGATGGTCCATCAAATCGGATTTATTCTATTGGGATTTGTTCCCGCTCTTTCATTGAAATTGCCGCGAACTCGGCATACATTTGTACGGAGTTGTTTCTACCTACGTCATACCTTCAATACGGACCTGCGTCCGAACATGAAAAGGTCCATGAGTGACCGACAAAATCGGAATAGAATGAGATGGCTCCCGTCATCCCTGGACCCTTTGCATGGGAATGTCAACGAGGCCTCTGTGGGCCACGCTTAGACCTCGGGTCCGTCCCGATTATGGTCATTGTATGACCCATATCCTCGGCCTATAGCCCGCTCCCTTCGAACACATTTTGGTTTTGGAATCCAGTCCCGGGACTCTTCCCCGTTGCCCCCCCCGACACCAAAAATATTATTGATGCCCGCGCAAGCCCCGTTTGGACCGCGGGAGGCGCCCCCGGTATGGTCCTGACTCGATCTCGCACCGGCTGATAAATTCACTAGTTTCCTGCTATACTAGCCGAGATTTAATCGAATGTTTTCAGTACCTCAGAATAATATATTTGTCGTATCCCGGCATACATATGTTCCGGGTCTTCCCGCGACGATTGCGATATTCTCAAGTCGGACACCCGTCTGAATATTGAACGGTCCCCTGAATGACCGACACGTTTCGAACGCTCGCTTCCCTAGACACAGGGCTTTCCAGCTGATTCAAGGGATATTCCCCCGTTGCCCTTGGCACCAGAAATATTAATGACGCTCATGCGAGCCTGACTTCAACTGCGGAGGGCCCACCGCAGTATGGTCGCAACTTGATCTCGCACCGGGCCAACAGACTTATCGGTTTCCGACCGCTCTAACTATGATTTAACTGAGTGTTTCCCGTTCCTCTGAACAGTAGATTTGTCGTATCCTGACATACATATGCTCTGGATTTCCCATGAGGATTACGCTTTTCTCAAGCCAGACACTCGTCCGAACATTAAATGGTCGACACGTGACCGACATGAGCTCAATCACTTTTTTCATACCCTCATACGAGGACTTTAGTATTTCTTAATAGATTTTTATGCAATTAATTTTCTGGCCATGAGGCCCTTTTTCCTGGATTAATCAAGGGTGTTCCTCTCTTCGAGGGGATGTAAATAACGCCGTGACCTTTATTGCGCGGCGGGATTTGGTCCTGACACGAACCACACAATCGTCTGACCGAGTCAGATCGAGTGCACCATGGGCTCTTCAGAGCCCGAATAAATTATCACTTCGTGACTGGCACGCCCACGCACTTAATAAACTAATAAACGAATTCCCCAACGATTTTAGTAAAAAATGTGTCCACAAGTCTAGCACGCCCGGTGGGACCAAACCACCCTTCATCTCTTCGCCGGGATTCAGGGCCTCATGGCTCCCTAATAAATGATGTTTGCCTGCTTTGATGAATTGTAGGTGCTGTCTTCGCCTGCCCTATGGGGAGAAAAGCCACTAGGCGCAATCGTCTTCGTGGCCTCAGAGATGCTATCCCGGGGCACATGCAGCTTCCTGGGATTATGGAGGCCGTCGCTAAAAAAAAAAGAGAGAAGAAAAGAGAGAAGAAGGGAGGGGAAATCAAACCCCCATGTCCTCAAGAAGAAAGAGAAGAAAAGGAGAAAAGAAGAAAAGAAAGAAGCAAAAAAGGAAGAGAAAGAATCGGCGAGAGAGGGTTGTACGGCCATATCCGCCGACACCCGTGCTAAAAAAGGATTACCACTGTGGGATTGGTGCGGTGGAGCGAACCACTCATCCCCTCCTTTGAGCGCTCTCCTGCGCTCCCACCTTGGCCTATTATGCAAAAAAAAAGAGAAGAAAAGAAAAGAAAAGACAAAAGGAAGGGTTGGCAAGCATCGCCGACCAAAAGAACAAGGAGAAGGACGACATCCCGCCTAGCTCCAGGAGGCTCCAAGTCCGCGGTGCAATGACCCGGCCCGTTCCTCTTTCCTGCTGCCTCTGTCCGGCATAAGACGGCCCCTCGAGTGGCTGTTAAAAGACCCAGCAAGCCGCAACTGTAGCTTGATGAATTGCTACGCGCTGCGGGGAATACTTTATAGTAATGAGGCCAAGCACGGCCGCCACTCCCGAAGAGAGCATGAATACATCCCGCCATGGGGAATAAAAGAAGAAATACACCCCGCCATAGGGGCACAGGAGGCGAGGGAAGAATACACCCCGGCTTGGGGACATTGGGAGAAGACATACCCCGCCAGGGGGCATAGAAGCCAGGAAGAATACGCCCCGGCTTAGGGGCATTTGAAGAAGTTACCTCCCGCCTCGGGAGCGTATGGAAGAGAAGAATACACCCTGGCGTAGGGGCTCTTGAAGAAGGAACACACCCCCTCCACGGGGGTATATGAGACAGAGCTGCACCCCGACTCAGGGGCCCGCCATGGGGGCACAAGAAGCAAAAGAGTACACCTCGCTCTGGGGGCACATGAAGAGATTCCACCCCAACTCGGGGACACATAAAGTAAAAGTCATACCCCGGCTTAGGGGCGTGCGACAAAGAAGTGTACCCCCGCCATGGGGGGGGGCGTGAGAAGCAACAGAGTTTCACCCCTTGGGGGGAATAGAGAGCAAGAATACCCCGACTTGGGGGCATATGAAGAAACATACCCCGCCATGGGGGCACAAGGAGAAAAGAATTCGCCCCAGCCTGGGGACACTCAAAGAAGGAAATACACCCCGGCACGGGGACATGCAAAAAAAAAAAAACACATTCTGCCCTTGGCACATAGAAAGCAGAAGAGTACATCCCGGCCTGGGGGCATACAAAGAAAGAATCCACACCCTGCCCGGGGGCATGAGAAGAAGAAGAATTCACCCCGGCCTGGGGTACACAAAGAAAGAAACATTCCCCGGCTTAGGGGCGCATGAAGAAAGGGATGCACCCCGCGTAGGGGCACATAAGCACAAGAAGAAGAGACTGCCCCGGCCTGGGGTCATGAGAAGAAGCAGAGTTGCACCCCGGTTTAGGGGCATATGAAGAGAAGTGTACCCCACCCTGGGGCATAAGAGGCAGAAGAATCAACCCCGACTCAGGGGTAACTGAAGAGAAATCCACCCCGCCTCGGAGGGGCACAAGAAGCAAGAATCTCGCCCCCGCCATGGGGGCACAAGAAGCAACACCCCCGATTCGGGGGGGGGGGGGCATGTGAGACAAAGAATACGCCCCGGCTTAGGGGCATTTAAAAAATTACATACACCCCCACCTCAGAGGGGCATGAGAAGCAAAAGACACACCTCGTGCCAGGGGCATACGAAGAGGATACACCCCGGCAGGGGGGGCATATGAAGCCAAGAAACACACCCCGTCTTGGGGGTATTTGAAGAAGAAGCATACCTCGCCTCAAGGGCCTAGAAGCTATAAAGAATACGCCCCGACTCAGGGGCATATGAAGAGAAGTCCACCCCGACCTAGGGGTATTTGAAGAAGAAGCATACCCCGCCAAGGGGCATAGAAGCCATAAAGAACACGCTCCGGCTTAGGAGCATTTGAAGAAGCTACATCCTTCCTTGGGAGCACAAGAAGAAGAGAGTCCACCCCGGCTTAGAGGCATTTGAAGAAGGAGTATACCCTAGGCTCGGAGTCCATGAAGCAACATGCACCCCCCCCCCCGGGAGCATCTGAAGCAGAACAAACAACATCTCCCGGCTTAGGAGGGGGCGTATAAAAAAAGGAATATACCCCGATATGGGGGCACGTAGGCAAAGAAGAAGAATTCACCCCGCCTCGGGGGCATAAGAAGCAAGAAATACGCCCCACCTTGGGGGCACCAAAAGCAGCAATACATTCCACTCTGGGGGCACTAGAAGCAGAATACACCATGTGTCAGGGGCATGTGAAGAGAAAGATACCTCGCTCTGGGGCATCAAAAGCAGCAATACACCCCGACCTAGGGGCAGACAGAACCTCACCCTGCCTTGGGGCGTAAGAAGCCAAGAATATACCCCGCTATGGGGGCCTTAGAAGCAGAATGCATCCCCACCCCGGGGGCATAAGAAGCAACATACACCTCGCCTTGGCAGCATATGAGGCCAAGAAGCATACCCCGGCTCGGGAGCATAAGAAACAAAAGACATACCCCGTGCCGGGGGCATATGAAGAGGAACACGCTCCGTCTTGAGGGGCGCAAGAAGAAGAAGGACTCACCCCGTGTGGGGGCATCTGAAGTAACAGCACACCCCGCCTCGGGTGCACAAGAAGCTAAGCTCGCCCCGCATGGGGGCATGTGGGACACAGTTACGCCCCGACTCAGGGGCACTCGAAGAGAAGTCCACCCCGGCTTAGGGGCACAAGGAGCAAAGCATGTCCCGTCCGGGACATAGAAGCCATAAGAGAATGCACCCCTGGTCTAGGGGCGTTTGAAAAAAGAAACACACACCCCGGTCCGGGGGCATAAGAAGCAGAAGATTCCACCCCGACTTGGGAGTATGAGAAGAAACAGAGTCGCACCCTGGCTTAGGGGCATTCGAAGAAGAAATGTACCCCGCCATGTGGGCGTATGAAGCAAAAGAAACACACCCCGTATGAGGGGCATGAAAACAAGAATTTACACCCCGCCTGGGGGGGGCACAAAAACCATAGAGGATATACCCCCACCACGGGGGGCACATGAAGAGAACCCATCCCGCTTCGGGAGCACAAGAAAGGGAAGAATACACCCTGGCCTGGGGGGGCTTTGAAGAAGAAATACACCCCCTCCATGGGAGACAAAGTTACACCCCGACTCAGGGGTATCTGAAGAGAGATCGCCCCGCCACGGGGTCATAAGAAGCAAAAGAATACACCCCGACCTGGGGACACATGAAGAGCATCCACCCCGCTCTGGGGGCACAAAAAAAAAGAGATACATTCCGCCCTTGGCGCATAAGGAGCAGAAGCATCTACCCCGACCCGGGGCACAGAAGCGAAGAGACATACATCCCGACATGGGAGTATATGAAGAAAGGTATGCCTTGCTCTAGGGGCATTTGAAGAAGAACTACCCCCCGCTCTGGGGCAGAAGAAGCAGAAAAATCTACCCCGACCGGGGGCGCAACAAGCAACAAAGATACCCCCTCGTGCCCGGGACATATGAAGAGAAGCACTCCTCCGCCTTCAGGGGTAGAAGAAGCAGAATTCACCCCCGCCATAGGGGGGTTTAAGAAACAAGAGACACACCCCGTGCCAGGGGCATATATGGAGAAACTCACCCCGTCATGGGGGCATAAAGAGCAGAAGAACTCACCCTGGCTTAGGGGTATTTGAAGAAGAAACATACCCTACCTGGGGGCATAGAAGCTGTGAAGAGTATACCCCGGCTTGGGGGCATTTGAAGAAAGCTACACCCCGGCTTGGGGGCATTCGAAGAGAGCTACACCCCGATCCCGGGGGCATAGAAAGAGAAGAATACACCCCTCCTGGGGGCACAGAAGCGAAGAGGCAAAACACACCCCTCAGGGGGGACGCATACAAGGTAAAGCTACACCCAACATGGGGGCACATTAAGAGAAACACATTCCAGCGCGGAAGCATTAATGAGAAAAGAAGAGAAGAAAAGAAAGAAAAAGAGACACATAAGGCAGACGTGGTCTTCGAGCCCGCCTCATCCCACAAAGGAAGAGAAGAAAAGAAAGAAAAGAGACATGAGGCAGACGTGATCTGCGAACCCGCCTCTTTATAAAAAAGGGGGGCACAGTCGTGAGGCAGACGTGGTCTTCGAGCCCGCCTCATCACACAAAAGAGGAAGAGAAGAAAAAAAGAGACATGAGGCAAACATGGTCTTTGCACCCGCCTCTCCACAGAAGAAGAAGAGAAGAAAAAAAGGGACATGAGACAAACATGGTCTTTGCACCTGCCTCCCCGTAAAAGAAGAAGAGAAGAAGAAAAAGAGCAATTACGAGACAAACATGGTCTTTGCACCTGCCTCTCCACACAAAAGAAGAAGAGAAGAAAATAAAGAAAAGAGACATGAGGCAGACGTGGTGTTCGAACCTGCCTCTTTACATAAGAAAAAAAAAGAACAGTCATGAGGCAGACGTGGTCCTCGAACCCGCCTCATCACACAAGAAAAGAGAAGAAAAGGAAGAAAAGACACATGAGGCAGACGCGATCTTTGCACCCGCCTCTCCACACAAAAGAAGAAGAGAAGAAGAGAAATAAGAGTCATGAGGCAAACATGGTCTTTGCACCTGTCTCTCTCCAAAATAAGAAGAGAAGAAGGAAAAAAAGAGACGGGAGGCGAACATGGTCTTTGCACCTGCCTCTCCGTAAAAAAAGAAGAGAAGTCTTTGCACCTGCCTCTCTACACAAAAGAAGAAGAGAAGAAAAGAAAGAAAAGAGACACGAGGCAGACGTGGTCTTCGAACCTGCCTCTTTACATAAGAAAAAAAAAGAACAGTCATGAGGCAGGCGTGGTCCTCGAACCCGCCTCATCACACAAGAGAAGAGAAGAAAAGGAAGAAAAGACACATGAGGCAGACGCGGTCTTTGCACCCGCCTCTCCACACAAAAGAAGAAGAGAAGAAGAGAAAGAAGAGTCATGAGGCAAACATAATCTTTGCACCTGCCTCTCTACAAAAGAAGAAGAGAAGAAAAAAAAAAAGAGACAAGAGGTGAACATGGTCTTTGCACCTGCCTCTCCGTAAAAAAAAGAAGAGAAGAAAAGAAAGGAAAGATACATGAGGCAAACATGGTCTTTGCACCTGCCTCTCCACATAAAAGAAGAAGAGAAGAAGAGAAAGAAGAGTCATGAGGCAGACGTGGTCTTCAAACCTGCCTCTTTACATAAGAAAAAAAAAGAATAGTCATGAGGCAGACGTGGTCCTCGAACCCGCCTCATCATACAAGAGAAGAGAAGAAAAGGAAGAAAAGACACATGAGGCAGACGCGGTCTTTGCACCCGCCTCTCCACACAAAAGAAGAAGAGAAGAAGAGAAAGAAGAGTCATGAGGCAAACATGGTCTTTGCACCTGCCTCTCTATAAAAGAAGAAGAGAAGAAGGAAAAAAAGATACGGGAGGCGAACATGGTCTTTGCACCTGTCTCTCCGTAAAAAAAAAGAAGAGAATAAAAGAAAGGAAAGATACATGAGGCAAACATGGTCTTTGCACCTGCCTCTCCACACAAAAGAAGAAGAGAAGAAAAGAAAGAAAAGAGACATGAGACAGACGTGGTCTTCGAACCTGCCTCTTTACATAAAAAAAAAAAAGAACAATCATGAGACAGACGTGGTCCTCGAGCTCGCCTCATCATACAAGAGAAGAGAAGAAAAGGAAGAAAAGACACATGAGGCAGACGCGGTCTTTGCACCCGCCTCTCCACACAAAAGAAGAAGATAAGAAGAGTCATGAGGTAAACATGGTCTTTGCACCTGCCTCTCTACAAAAGAAGAAGAGAAGAAGGAGAAAGAAGAGTCATGAGGCAAACATAATCTTTGCACCTGCCTCTCCGTAAAAGAAGAAGAGAAGAAGAGAAAGAACAGTCATGAGGCAGATGTGGTCCTTCAACCCGCCTCTTCACACAAAAGAAGAAGAGAAGAAAAGAAAGAAAAGACACACAAGGTGAACATGGCCTTTGCATCCGCCTCTCCTCACAAAAGAAGAAGAAAAGAAGAGAAAGAAGAGTCACGAGGCAGACTGTTACCCCCGACCTTCGGTCATCCAACAAATAGAAACCAACTAAACCTTCCACCGACGGGGCGTTAAACCGACTAAACCTTCCGCCGACGGGGCGTTAAACCGACTAAACCTTCCGTCGATGGGGCGTTAAACTGACTAAACCTTCCGCCGACGGGGCGTTAAACCGACTAAACCTTCCGCCGACGGGGTATTAAACCGACTAAACCTTTCGCCGATGGGGCGTTAAGCCGACTAAACCGTCCGCCGACGGGGCGTTAAGCCGACAAACTTTCTGCCAACGGGGCGTTAAACCAATAGATATTCAGCCATCGGGGCTTCAAGCTGACAGCTGCCCCCCTCATCGGCCTTCAGGTCGACAGCTATATAATCATCGGCCCCCGAGCCGACAGCTGCCTCATCATCGGCTCCTAGCCGACAGCTACCTCATCATCGGCCTCCGAGCCGACAGTTATATGATCATCGGCCTCCTAGCCGACAGCTACCTCATCATCGGCTCCTAGCCGACAGCTACCTCATCATCGGCCTCTGAGCCGACAACTATATAATCATCGGCCTCCTAGCCGACAGCTACCTCATCATCGGCTCCTAGCCGACAGATACCTCATCATCGGCCTCCGAGCCGACAGCTATATAATCATCGGCCCCCGAGCCGACAGCTGCCTCATCATCGGCTCCTAGCCGACAGCTACCTCATCATTGGCATCCCAGCCGACAGCTTCCCAGTTAAAAAAATAGACCTCTCTCTTTGGTTCGGATCCTTCCCCGGCCAGAGAACAATAGAATAAACCTTCCGTTTTGGTTCGGACCCTTCCCCGGCCAGGGAACAAAAGGGGACCCTTCTCTTTGGCTCTCATATCCTGCTACCCGACGCCCTTCGGCTCAGCCATTTCGGCCAAGGCCCACTATCAGGATTAATCCACCCGTCCCACTACGCTCTCCGATATCTTTTGGCTTCGCAGCCGACTTCTAACACCTCTCAGCGTGTTAGCCCGCTCCCCATAACTTTGGCTTTTATAGCCTGCTTCCCCAATTCGGCCTTCACGGCCCGCTTCCCATAACTTTGGCTCTTGTAGCCTGCTTACCTTTGGCCCTCGTGGCCTGCTTCCTAACTTTGGCTCTTGCAGCCTGCTTCCCTTTGGCTTTTATAGCCTGCTTCTCAACTTTGGCTCTTGCAGCCTGCTTACCTTTGGTCTTCGTGGCATGCTTCCCAATTCTAGATCTCGTAGCCTGCTTCCCAGAATTTGGCCTCCATGGCCTGCTTCTCAACTTTGGCTCTTGCAGCTTGCTTCCCTTTGGCTTTTATAGCATGCTTCCCCAATTCGGCCGCCACGGCCCGCTTCTCGATTTTGGCTCTTGCAGCCCGCTTCCCAACTCGGGCTCTCGCAGCCTGCTTCCTTTTGGCCTTTATGGCCTGCTTCCCCAATGTCCCTCAGCTTCTATAGCCCGCTTCCCTGATGTCCTTTCGGCCCTCCGTGGTGTGCTTCCCTAATACCTTTACTATCACTATGCTTATACGTAACAACTATATATTTTTACGCAAAAAAAAGCAAAAAGCAAAACAAAAAGAGACAAAAGAAATTTGCTCGTCTGCCCTACTTGTATAGAATAATGCACCTCCTTGAAATTTTCTAGGACCTTGTTTCCTTGCTAAATAATAATACCTCGATTCCGAATGCACGCGCGTCACGGCATACGCTCAAAGGGAATCCAATTATGGCCGGTGCACACGTCAAGGGGAAGAGTCATAGCTAAATTGCTAAGTCCAACTCACAAAATAAACCTAAGGCAACACTCCTACGCTTCGCACTTAATGTGTTCAATGGCCTTCGACCATAGGGATTGCCTGACTTTCTTCATAGCACTCTACGGATGCTTGAATTCCTGCACTCGCGTGAAAGATAATCGTGAGGAAAAAGCTGCCTACCCCCATTAAAAAAATGATGCAAAAAAAAAAAAATAAGCAGAGAGAAACGTGAATCTGAGTAGTCGAGAATCCCCATTGAGACACATGAGGAGACTCGCGTGAAATGGTGAAGCGAATTACAATAAGGATGAAACCTATTAGCCGGGAATCCCCATTGAGACATGAGGAAACTCGCGTCAAACGGTGGAATCCGCAATAGAATTACAATAAGGATGAATCCTAGTAGCCGAGAATCCCCATTGAGGCACATGAGGAGAATCGCGCCGAACGGTGAAATCCGCTATCAAAATAAACAGATGGGTGTAGACACGCCGTTTTCACATTTTTCGCGGGTAAATCTTATATTACACCGTGATGCCCTAAAGTGGCCTGCGCATCTAATTCATGTGAGTGATTAGTCATTTTTCAGCTTTTTACATAAAAAATAAAAAAATCAAAAAGGTTATAAGAAAATATAAAAAAAAAATTATTAAAAATACAAAAAAAAATAAAAAAAGGTTATAAAAAATTCAAAAAAAATTGAGAAAAGGTTAAAAATAATAATGAGAAAATGTTTGAAGAAAATGAAAATAATTCCTAATACATAAAAATAAATAATTTTATAAATGATAAAAGTGTAAATATATATATATATAAGAAATCAATAAAAAACATAAAAAAGAGATATATGATAATGTATATATATATTAATATATATTTACCCTTAATCTAATCTTTCTTTATTATCACTAATCTATACTTGTTAATCCTAATCTATGTCATCTTTTATCTTTCTTTTCTCAGCCGCCCGGCAGAGAGCATCTTCCTCTCTCACGTCTTTTTCTTCCTGTCTCCTTATCTCTTCCTATTCCTCATCTCATCACACACTATCTCTCTCTCGATAATTCTCTCTTTCTAACAACCCACGTGAAGCCCCCTCTCTCATCATCGCACACACACACCCACTCCCCTTGTCTTTTTTCTTTTATTTTCTTTTTATTCTCCCCACCATCTGTCCTTACTCATTCTCTCATACTCTCCCCCACTCCCCATCTCTTCCTCTAGCTCCCACTCACGTCATTCTCTTCTGATCTCCTTGTCTCCCACGTTGATATCCCACCACCATCATCTCTCCCATCACTCTTATCTTTCCCTCACTCCCTCTCCTCTCCCATCGACACCACCCCCTCATGTGAACACCTCCACTCCCGTGAACACACACACCCACTCCCGTGAATACCACCCCTCATGCGAACCCCACTCCTCTCTTCCCTCTCTTTCTTACTCTCTCTACTTTCCTTCCCTCTCGAACTCTCTTCCACATACACCTAACGCATCGCCATCTCTTTCACGTCCAACCCATCCCCCTCTCCGGCTGGCCTCTTTTCTCCCACTGAACATCTCCGCCCACAACACCCACGGCAGCAAGCCACCGTCGCCACCTGCCATCTCCTCTCCCCCTCTTCTCACCACCTTACCGAGACCCCTCGTTGTACCTCCGCCGGTTGCCACTGCGGCAGCCCACGACGTGATCACCTCCTCCTCTCATCCCCTTCGGCCACCCCCTGCCGTCCCTCCACCTCTCCCTGCACTCCACCTCCGCCGCGAGCCCCTCCCGTGCTTTTTCTTTCCATCGGACGCCGCTACCGTCGAACCCCCACCGGTGCACCGCAACCACCGAACAATGCCATCACCGTTCCAGCACGTCCGTGAGCTCCATTTCCCCACCTGCCGGAGCACCTCCGCCACCATCTCCACGTCCGTGCCACGAGCCCTCCGACCGCCGTGAGCTCGTCGCCACTGCCGTGACCAACCCCCGGACACCCTCACGCCATCACCTCCGCTCCCCACCTCCTAGCCATGACGACCTCGCAAGCCCCCCGGCTTCCCGTCGCCTCCCCACGCTCACCGGACGCCACCTCGCCGCTGCGGCACCCGCCAGCAAGCCACCACCGTAAGGCCCCTCGCCGCTGCACCTCCTCTGGCAGGCCGAAGCGTCATCCCCAGCCACTCACGGCCGCCCTCCTCGTCGACCCCGACCATCTCTAGCACCATCGCCACGAGCCTCCGCGGGCGTTCTCCTCATCGCCCACGAGCTTTTCCAACCGTCGTCGCCACGTCCACCTCCTCTGCTACCGGCCACCGCGCTCAGTGCCGCGCTCCACATCACCTGCCCATGTCACCGACGACGTAGCATCGCCCACGATTGACCACGTCATTGGACGATCTCCCCGCCGCTGCACCTCCAGCCACCTCGTCACGACGCCGCCAACCTCCTCGCCGCAGAGCCCCCTGCATGCAAGCTCTCACGCCGTCCACCTTCTCGCCATCGTGAAGTCATCACGATGCCGCCACCACCCGGCCGCGGCCACTCTCCAGCTCCCTCGGCATCACGTCCGTGAACTCGCCGTTCAACCACCGACCCCCAGCATCACCCCGTCATCTCCGGCCCCTGCCCACGCCGCCAACATCGACCTCCACTCCTCACCCGCACCATCTCCTCCACCGTCCGCCAGCCACCACATCCACGTCGCCAGCCGCGTCCACCAGTCGCCGCCGCTACCGTCGCCGGCCACCTCCATCCCGTGAAGCCGCACCGGCCGTCACCACCGCGAGCATGCCGTGAAGCACCCCCCGTCACCAGTCGCCGAGACCACCGACCCTCTGCCTCCTTTCCACGCGTCACCACCTCCTGCTGCCGCCCGTTTGCACACCATCGACCGCCGCGAGCTTCACGCCAACGCACCCTCCGTTGCATGCAACTCCACCGGCCGCCGTCCGTCGCGGCACCCCCTCTCTCTCTCCCTCTCTTTCTCTTTCTCTCTCTTCCTCCCACCGTCTCCACTCTCTCTCGACCCCCCTCTCTTTTACTTTTTTTGTTATTTTTTTTCCTTCCCAACTCCCTCTCTCTCCCTCCCTCTCTCGATCTCTCTCTCTCTCATATTCTTTTTTTTATTTTTTTAATCCCCTCTCTCCCCAGCGTGTTGATCCCTCTGCTTCCCTCTCTCTGTCTCTCTCGATCTCTCATCTTCTTTTTCTTTTTTTTTATTATCCTTCTCTCTCCTCGTCTCTCTCTGTTCTCCTCTATCTCCTCTTTCCCCCTCTCCCGGTTTCTCTCTCACTCCTTTTCTCTCTCATCCTATTTCTTCTCTCCCTCTCTATCTCTTTCTCTTTATCCATTTTTTTTATTTCTTCTCATCTCTCTCTCCTCCTGTCTCACCCGATCTCTCTATCTATTTTAATATTTATTTTCTTCTCTTTCCCCCCCTCTCTCATCCTCTCTCTTCTCTATGTCCCCATCTCTCGAACTCCCTTTCTCCTTCTGTTTCATTTACTACTCTCGTCTCTCCCACACGTTCTCTCTCTCCCCCATACCCGATCTCTCTCTCTTACTCTTACTTTCTCTTTCTTTTTTATTGTTTTTCTCCTCCCCCTGTCCCTGTCTCTCTCTCTCGAACTCTCACTTTCTCTATTTCCCTTTCTCTCCCTCTCACGTTGTTTCTTTCTTGTTTTCATGCTCCACGTTCATGCACTGATGCACACACACACAGCATATAGATTCATTTGAAAGTGGGACACACACCATGCACGTAGAGCATGTATATTATATATACATATTACATATATGTGTGAGTGAGAATAGCATATATATATATATGTGATATATATGTATATATATATATATATATATATATATATATATATATATATATGTGTGTGTGTGTGTGTGTGTGTGTGTTTATAATATGACCATATCTATATATGTGAGTATGACGTGTTTGCCATCCATCTAAAATTACAGAAAAAAAGGGGAAGCCTTCGGCTCAATTAGCATTCTCGCGTGTCCCCGTACACAAGGGAAGCCGTTTTGTCCCACCGCTCGCTTGCCTCTATGCTTGCATCGCCATCAGCAGCTTCGTTTGTTATTTTTATCATTTTATTGTATTTTTAGTCTATTTTTCAGTTGTTAGTGTTTCATCCCATGAATTGTTATCATATTATATCACTTTTTTTGACTTAATTGTTATTTCTGTGTTTGTTCTTTTTGCAGGGTAACCACTCAAAAGCCCTCTTCTTCGGCCTGCCGAACGAAGAGGAAGAAGGAACCCACGCAAATCCCGCGATAAAGGCAAAAGCGATCAACCAGTTCGGGGCCATCGGTCCCTGGCGATCACACCACCAAACGCGTGCTTGTAGTAATTTTTATTTTATGTCTATAATACCCGCGGATAGTTAAATCCCGCACGGGTCTGTTTGTACTATAATCGGTTGCGGTGAGTCATTTCACCGTGGTCATTTATTTTCAGCACTTTCTTTCTGCACTTTGTTATATTATTGTTAAAACCCCGCAGGATCAATGTCCTGCGGCGGTCTGTTTACTCTATGTTATATTTTTACTATTATAATTGTGTGAGGAGTGATATGCCGTTCCAAATTTTGAGTCTACGTGTGTTTTTGTGTCCGCCAATTTCTACTACGTAGAGTCCCAGGCTCGCACCCGGTATATAAAAAAACTATTCACGGAACGGTAGGCCACGCCTACTGGGAAAGGAGTTTAGTTTGCGCGAGAGGGTCTTCGGATCCCTACCTCCGCCACGTACCGGAGTTCGGTAAGTCTAGGTCTGCAGTATTCCTACTACAAGTTGTACTCTCCACCTTTTTTTTCCATATCACCCCCCTTTTATGCACATGTTTTTCGTCATTTTTTTCTTTTACACAGAGAGGGAGAAACCCCATCTCTCTCTCTCAGTCCACCACGTGATGCGTTCACATCTCTGGCGATCACGGTGGGACCTTCTTTTACTTTTTTTGGGTTACCCTTGAACTCTCGGCACCCACGTGTGCCTCCCTCTTTTCGACACCCACGTGTGCCTCCCTTCTTTCGGCACTCACGTGTGCCCTTCCCTATTGTGCCCATGTGCGCCCATTTCCCTCATGCATCTCGTGCACTCTCCCGGTCCTTTGTGATTCCTTAGAGGTCGACGTTGTCTCGTGCACCTCGTGCACATGTGCCCCCTCATTGGGCACCCACGTGTGCCCCTTCCATTCGGCACCCACGTGTGCCCCTCCACTCAGCACCCACGTGTGCTCCCTCCACTTAGCACCCTCGTGTGTCCCCCCCCTTCTTATTGCGCCCGCGTGCGCTACGTCATCCCTCTAGTGCACCGCGTGCACCCCCTTAGTCTTCTCTTTTGTGATTTCTAGTATGTGTCGGCACGGAAAAAAAGAACGGTTATATCCTACTCTATCTGTTTACTGCTTTTATATCTCTGTTATATCATTGTTATCTCTATTATATTTGTGTGATTATCTCTGTGTTATTGTGTTATATATCTTTTATTCGGCACTGCATTTCATGCATTTACCCCTTTTTCTTTCTTTTCTTTTACTTTTTTAAGGATTAACCTCTCTCGTGAAGGAAGGACTCTCCGTCGGGAATTCCTCTCGACGGACTAGGATCTCCTTCATCGGGACCTCCGTAAGTCCCAGACATCGAAGGATTCCCTCTTCGTTCACTGGGCTGGTTGTACCACTGAAGTTCCCTGGAGATAGTCAACCCATTCGTGATGAGTCGAGTGTCCCTAGTTCACACGGCGGTAGAACAAAGGTGTAATTAGGATTTTTACAAATTTTGTGTGAATTTTTACAATTGTTAAAAAGAAAAAAAAGAGTTAAAACAAAAACAAAAAAAAGGGGACGTAAAGCATTCACTTGTCTGTTAATCTCTGTTAATTGTTTGCTGGTGTTTACTATTATGCTCTCACAAGATTGTTATGGATGGATGAATATGATCACAATGCTTTCAAGGCCGACGCCTATGAGTCCCAAATGCGTGACCCAGGTCACGATTCCCATGGAGTCTATAACTCAGATCGGGGCTACCAGTGTGAGCCACACGTCCAGCCCATGGACGGTCCATCATATGAGTCCTCTTATGGAGTACAGGCCACTATCGGGGGAGCTTCCTCCTCCATTAGTGCTCCCCATACCTTAGATGTCCTAGCTCCTCACATCGACTCCCTTACTCCTCAACAACTTGAAGCCATCCAGGCTATCATTAAGAGGGGTTCTACTTCTACCTCTCCCCTAGGTCATCCATGCGCTATAGGTGGTCCTCGTGCTGCTCCTTTTGAGGACCACATGGGCCAACCACCTCCCTCATTTCAGCATCCCTCATGGCCCCAAAATCTGGCCGTCCCTCTTACCCCGGTTCGACCGGGTCATTCCATGGGCAAACCTTACTCCCTTTCTCCTTCACGGCCTTCATGTCAAGTCGCCCCTCCAGAGTCTCAAAGTCAACTCTCAACTTCACAAGTGACACCTCTCCAACAAGCTATCATTGATAAAATTGATCAAATGGAGGAACAATTAAAGAGGATCACGAGTCCGCGACCTCTTCCTACTCCTCCTCAAGTTAACCCCCTTCACGCTACAATCGCTGAAATAGATAAGGAGTAGAAGAAGGTAAGAGATGAGTATGAGCAAGAGCTTCTTTCAAGTCGTTACGATCAAATGGATGACATCTACCCATCACCCATTTATCACGCTAATTCATACGGCCCTCCGTCTCCACATCCATATTCATATACGCAAAATCCTCCATACCAATACACGTCACGTCACCTCATCAATACGCCTCCATCACAGCATCCATTTGAACCTAATAATTATGAGGAATTGCAAATGACACCTGATCACATCTTCAAAATTTTTGAAGATTTACCCACTCCGAGGTTTCTTCGTTCCTTCTCTCTCCCACCACCACCAGAAGACTCCCCTGCTCAGGACGAAGTCACTGACCCAACCTCTACCTATGAAACATCATGGTATTATGACGATGGGTCCATGCTCCAACAACCTACGTCAACGTACCATGAGTCTCCTACTGATTCTACCCCTATCTATGAGACATCATGGTATTATGACGATCGATTCATGCTCCAGCAATCTACGTCAACGTACCATGAGTCTACTACTGATTCTACCCCTATCTATGAGACATCATGGCATTATGATGATGGGTCCATGCACCAGCAACCCACGTCAATATACCATGAGTCAATCACTGATTCTACCCTTACCTATGAAACCACCTGGTGTTACGATGACGGGTTTACACCCCAACAACCCGCATCAATGCACCATGAATCACCCCCTACCCTAAACCCCTCACATACCACCAAAATCCCACGCTTCTTACGTACCAAGCCTTCTACTATTACCCCTTCAATTGCACAATTAACCCCCGCACCATTGGCTTCCACTGAGCATTCCATTCACTCTTGTTCCCAACCGAGTAATCCTCCATCGTCTCCACCTAAAACCTTCACTAGCCTTGTAACCCCGAATCCAGCCATTCCTATTCCTCCACTCCCCTTACCTAAACCCGTGATTAACCCTGAGCAGGGCCCATCACTAAACTCAACCACTTGTGTTCCTCCACCCAACCTCATACCCAAACCTGTGGTTAACCCTGAGCAGGGCCCATCCATTTTTGCACCCGAGTCAACCTCATCTGCTCCCGAGCAAGAGAAGAAGCTCGCCGTGTTTCAACTTCCATCTACCCTTTCTATAACCCCTTCCATTGAACCTCCATTGTCCGATCATGTTGTTTCCGACTCACCTCTTTCTATCACCTCTCGGAGTGGGTGTATTCTTATAAATACATGTGCCAGAGATGATGATCAAGAATCGGACAAGAAGAATTTGGTTACGGCTATGCCGTTCAAAATTCAAGATTTCATATGCCGAATGCCAATTCGAGTTCTTGTACCGGCCACCTTTGAGAAGGCCGAATCTCCATCTACACCAATGTCCATCAAAAAGGACTCTCAGGAATTGGTGCTAAGTAAATCAAGGGCCAAAACAATAACGATCACGTTACTCATTGGCCAACATTCTTTCACGGCTCTCATTAACCCATGTTCGGTCATAGTTCAAATGACTAATCAAAAGAAGGGGTTCTCCTCAAGCATAGTGATGACACATTCTACTGCCGAGGAGATGATGAATTCTACGCTCAGGGATGGGTCAGGCCGCTCCTTGTTGGAAGCTTTTGACATTTTGTCTGCTCTCTACCAACTTCCATGCAAGGGGCGAACTCCTATGCTATCAAGTATATTCCCACATGATATTCCCACGGTCTTGAGCAGCGCATCAAATAAGAAGCTCCTTATGCCGAAGGTCAAACTCTCAATGATAGATACCATCCATTTATCAAGGGAGTTATTTCTAAAGGAGCCATTCCATGTCAAGATCTCTAATGCACAAATGGAACTCTCAAATTTTTGTTATCATTATTTGCCAAGGGAGTTACCGTTCGCTTCCGAACGTCCAAGGGATCTTATTAAGAGTCCATCAAATGAGAGCCCATGGGCCCTGACTGCACCGATCGAGCCAGTTGGTCAGAGAAGGACCAGGCCGTCTTTTGAAGCACATAATTGGAGAGAGTGGCCTACGAAGCCAAGAGGCAAAGAAATTGTATTGAAGGTCGAGACGCCACACTATGAGAGAGTATCCACCAGCAAGAAGAGAAAGCATAAAGTGGAGCTTAAGGGTGATAAATCCCCTGTGGAGGAGCCATCTTGTAGCCCATCTACTTCATATCACATTCCATCACTGCTTGTAATGTTATTCTGCTTCTTTTTATGGGCGATCCATTGGTTGAGGGGACGTTTTTCATCATCAAGATCTACGCAATCAAGCTCCTCCTCTGTTCTAGGGTCTTTGGACCCTCACATTCATCCCCCTCCGGAGCCTCTGGATCCTTACCTTCCACCTCGTCCGGAATCTCCGGACCCCTATATTCATCCCCGTCCGGAACCTCCGGATCCCTCTATGTTTAATTCCATGTCTTTATCCATCTCTCATCCTCGTCTGGAACCTCCGGACACCACTCTGTTTAATTCATTATTTTCTCGTTCGGAACCTCCGGACCTCGCTCTATTTAGTTCCTTGTCTCACATTCCACCCTGTTTGAAACCTCCGGACCCCTCCATGTTTAATTCCTCATCTTTATCCGTCTTTCATCTCCCTCCGGAACCTCCGGATTTCTCATATCATTCTCCATCTCTCTCAGGGCATCGCACCCTCCTTTTTTATATCCCTCCAGAACCTCCAGATTTCTCATCTTGTTATCCATCCCTCCTAGGGCATCACGCCCTTTCTTTTTATATTCGTCCGAAGTCTCCGGACCTTTCCTTCTTCCGATTTATCCTTTTGTTCTTTCGTGGCATTGTGTCCTTCATCCTTTTCATCCCTTTAAATTACCTTTTTGCATACCTTTTCCCAGGGCATCGCGTCCCTCATCATTTTCTTCCTCCGGAACCTCCGGATCCATTCTCCTCTGATTCTCCTCCTTTACATCCGGACCCTCCGGATCTGCCTCTCTCAATTCATCAATTTCTAATTCCTCTCGATCTTGATCCCGAGTCTGACTCGATTCATGTCATATCAATTATCTCGGGCATTTACCCGTTCTCATATTACTTTCGAGGCTTTAGTCCTCACCTTTTTCTTTGATTCCTTTCTTATCTTGTAAATTCTTCTAGGCATCTTCTGTCTAATCTTTTTTTTTTATTATCACCATTTCTTTACAATAAATTACAGCAGAAGACAGGAAAGCCATAAGGAGAGTTGTCTAGAGGTACACATTGGTTGTTCTTCTAATGTGTCTTGATGATGATAAGTCCTGGAAGTGTGTAGAGGAAGCACACTCTGGTGTGTGCGGTGGCCATGTAAATAGCCAAATGCTTGTCAAGAAAATCCTTCGGCAAGGCTTTTACTGGCCCACCATGGAAGAGGATTGTGCCGTCTATGTCTGCAGGTGTGTCAAGTGTCAACTTCACGTCGATAAAATTCATTCCCCATCTTCTTCACTTCATCCAGTATCCTCCCCATGGCCTTTCTCCATGTGGGCTTTCGATGTCATTGGTCCTCTTGGTAATCCTAACTCCCTCACTAAGCAAAAATCATTCATCCTTGCTGCAACGGAGTACTTCACCAAATGGGCCGAAGCCGAAGCTTACGTGGAGATTAAAGCATCAACAGTCTGCAAATTCATCATGAAGAACATCATCGCTAGGTTCGGCATTCCAAGCACAATCATCACCGACAATGGGCCGCAATTCATTTCTCAGGACCTTCAGGACCTCTGCAAAAGGTATAAAATTACATTGCATCATTCATCACCTTATCATCCACAAGGTAATGGCCAAGCAAAGGCCAATAATAAAACATTGATTAAAATCATAAAAAAGACCTGTGAGTCAAACAAGTTCTCGGATTGGCCAGAAAAGCTGATTGAGGCTTTATGGGCCTATCGCACTTCAATCCGTACTCCCACTGGGCAAACTCCGTTCGCCCTTACTTATGGGATGGAGGCGGTAGTTCCGTATGAAATCTTGGTTCCTTCTCTCAGGGTACAGTTGGACAAGGAGCTTCCCCTCAACGAACGTCGTGATTCACTCCTTGCCCAATTGGAACTCTTAGATGAGAAACGGCTGGCCGCTGCCGAGCATGCACGGTATATCAGAATAGACTCACACGTTTTTATCAAAAGAAGGTCATTGAAAGGAAATTTCAAGTCGGTGAAATGGTAGTGAAAAGAATGTTTGTAAAACATGGTGGGCCGCGTTCTAAACTCCAACCCAATTGGGAAGGACCATACGTAGTTCAGGCTGTGCATCCTGGCAATGCCTACAGGCTAGTAAATGCTGAGGGGATCGAGTTATCCCACCCTTGGAACGGGCTTTATCTTAAGAAATACTACCCTTAGATAGGTGTACATAGTGTCAAAAAAATGATGAACGAAAAATAACAAAAAAAATAGAAAACAATGAAAACAACAAAAATATGTATATATACAACAACAAAAGAAAAAAATAAAAAAGAAAAAAAATAGAAAAGTCAAAATGCCAATGTTTGGAGATCACCATGTAGTTAAGTCATTGAACCTCCATGTTGGGATAGGGCCTATTAAGACTTGGTAGGTTCCGGGTCTTGGTTTGCCAGAACCGTGGAGATCCCTGTCCGGCTAGGTCGGCTTATGCCCCCCTCAAAAGAAGGCAACATGCATGTACACATGTGTTCTATAAAAGATCGGTAGCATCGCTCATGGTGAGGCCTCACCCAGAAGGTCTCCAGAAGGCTTAAATCTTTATTCTCTCTCTCTTCGACCGAATGAGACAGCCGGTGCCCTTAAAACGCTGAGCGTCGGAAACACGAACACAACCCCTAGGGTAAGAGTATGGCCCAATTCCTCGAGCATGGGTCAGAGCACGAGAAGAGGGCAGTGTCCCCGCAGGCATCCAAGAGGGATTCCATAATGTCAAAATATTATGTCCCTCGCAAAAATCTGTCAAGAAAAATCAGAAAAGAAGAATAAAATCAAAATCAAGTGAAAAACCTGGTCGTAACCGTGCCTGATCCCACAAATGAAACCCCTTTGACTGAAAGTCAAATTCTATACAAAAGGGGTCATGAGATGTAAATGCTCGAGATTTGGTCTGAAGTTGCCGGAAAGGGGAAGTTAACTGCGCCCCTATTGGCTCGCCGGGTTAACAGTTTTACCGGTCCTCTCAGGAGGTTTGCCCCCAATATTCTTCCTTCTTCCCCTGAAGATGAAGGCTCAATGGAGTTCCCGAAGGGTGAAGCTTGCCAAAGCTTGTAACCTCATTTCAATACAAACATATGGTTGTCCATTTTTGAAAATCAAAAGCTGTTGTCGTGAAGGAGTCTCCGTGTTTCTGGCCGGTTAAGACCCTTATCTACCATCTTAATGTCTTCTTAGCCTGACTTCGGGTTTAGACCAATGCAAGCGCGTCACCTACGGTGCGACGGCGTCAGATTCCGGGTCAACGTCGCGCGGTTGGTCGTTTGGGTTCCAAGGTGTTCCATTACATATCATCTAGAGTTGTGAGGAAATAGACCCGGGTCGGGCAAATCATTTTCCTTGAACACTTTTTGGGTGAATCCCTGTGGTCGGAAGCAACTGGGAGCCTAAGCATGGCATGACGGTATTGTCGTCAGGATAAGTCTTAGCCGGCGGGATTATCATTCGAGGAGTCTAGAGGCCCAAATCAACCTAGATATGCACTTAGGATGCCTGGAAGGTTAGTAAGAAACCCCTATTCTCATGCAAGTCAGATGTTATATCGAGTGGTCATCGTGCATTAGCAAAAATAAAAAAATAATAAACAAACCAAAAATAAACAAAAAAATGACAAATCCAAAAATCCAAAAAAAGCAGAAAAATGTATATGCACAAAAAAATGGAAATGTAAAAGACCAAAAAAAAATAACAAAATACAAAAAAAATGAATACACCTACAAAAACAAAAATCACATCTTTGCATGATCACATCTGTATGCACCATTCATTTTAAACTCTCGTTTGCATCCGTGTGCTTGTCTGTCGCATTCATCATCCTCTTTTATCATTGCCTTTGTTGATAAAGGCTTGTCCCTTGACTCGTTATCAAGAATGATTCTTCATCATATTTGCTCATTGAGCAAGGGGCAAGTCAGAACAGAAATACTGACTTGTTTGCTTAGATGTATGCAGGGATTCGAGAGACAAGAAAGAAGCAGCGAACCAAGCATAAAACATTTTATTCCACTCCCAATCAAAACAAACAAAATCAGAGGCTACATTAAGTTCCACCTCCTCTCTCCACGTTACTTGCCCCGCCACTCTCCGGGCAAGACGCTCTTGAGGGTGCTACCCAACCATGAAAAGCGGTACTTCTACCGCTCTGTGCTCCTCTTTCGATCTCTACACCCCGGCGTGGATCTGCGGGGGCGGCAAAGAAGCTACTAACACGAAAGCCACGCTCTCGTGCTCTTCGGTAGCGTTCCTCGCCATCTTTCAGCCACTACTCGACAAGGCCGAGACTGGTCCTCAATTCAAATAATTGGGCTTCCAATGCCCTCTTCTCTTCCTTCTCGGCTGATCTCTTGGCCTTCTCTCGTTCCCTGTCCTTTTATCTCTCGGCTCGTTCTCTTGCTCTATCTTCTCTCTCCAGCTGGAGGGTGATCTTTAGCTCCACAGCGTCCCTTGAAGAGTCCTCACCTGGACGACGCTGCAGTTCCTCTTCTGGCTTGACTATTCTAGCTTCTTTCTGTGCGGCATACGCAAGTGCCTCCTGTGTTTCTTTCTCCTGCCATACGTTTCATCTCAGACATATGGCAAGGTTTGAACAAGGGATATTAAACGGTGAAACCCTCACCTGTGCAGAAAGCATCCCTTCTGCCTCCGCAGCCCGCTGTGTGGTATGAGCAAGCTGCTCGTGGAGTAGATCCAATTCTGAGGTAGGAATCCATAGACTGGAAGAAACGCCGTCTGCCCCCATTGCCGATGAAACTGCATCGAGCTGGGCACGCTGCGACACATGAGGTGACATTTAAGTGGTTAACGCCAGGAATCTCAAATCATATCAGGAGCATGTATATATATACACTCACTGATGAATCCAGAGCCGCTCGGGTGTCATTCAACTCTTGCTCCGTGTCCGTCAAATGAGCTCGTAAGTTCGTTATTATGGTGTCACGGGCATCCTAAAATTATGGCTCTTGAGTTCACAAAAAAAAAATCAAAAAAAATGAAAATTGTAAAAGACAAAAAATGGTGTTTTTACTTTACCTCCACAAGCCCTCCAAGCTGGAGCCTCTCCGCATACATTGCCTTGTAGAGCCGTAGGTAATCTTCACTATCTTGCGCTTGTGATTCCACGAGCGTGCCACCCCGTCGCCAGTCTTCATACTGTTCGGGGAAACGCACTCTCCAATCAACGCAGCTTGCCGGCCCACGCGTCTTCTTCCCGACGCTGGGTGAGTTGGTCATATCCACCCATTCCTGGACAAGCCCTAGGGTCCTCATGGCTAATTGTAACCTTAGTGGCTCAATTTCATTCAAACAATGGAGCCAGAGGTCACGTCCAAACCGGGCACGGCTTCCAATTACCCATGGCTGGTCGATATCGACCATGTTCAAGTAAGGCCTCCAGTTCACCAATGTTGGGTTGTACATATCTTCTTAGTTATCCAAAAATACAAAAAAAATGAAAATATAGAAGAGTATCCTACCATCGTCGCAGGGAACTCTTGTAGCTCCCGTCTCAATACCATCAGTTGGTAGGATAGTGGTGCTGTACTCAGGATGGGTTGCCACCTCCTAGCCAACGGGACCGTCACTGGCCGCCAGTGTCGAGCTCTCCCCATTGGAATATAATAGTAACTCTATAGCTACACCATCATGTGTCATTGGCATCAACAAATACAAAAAAAAGTATAAAAATAAAAACCACAAAAATTAATCTTTTACCTGGATGAACGGCGTAAACCCATTTATTGTCACCTCTCGGCATGTCCTTTGCGACAGACCTGTAAATAGATGTGCCAATACGGCAGCTCCCCAGGCGTACTGTCCTACTCTCTCCAAGTCCACGAGAAGCTCCAAGAAACGGCATTGTATGTTGTCTCCCTTGGAGCCCAGTAGCAACTTGCCCAACAGAAAGATGAGAAATCTCCTCAGATCCATGTTGGTCCTTTCCCAGTTGCTAGCGTCCACGCAGTACACAGTATGGGCTCCTCTTTCGGCCCTTTCCATGAACTCCTCCAGGGACTCGTCATCCCGTGGACGAATGTCAGTAAGCCCTAGTGTAAGGCCCGTGCCTTAATGGATCCTTGTTGGTTTTTGTTCTATTGTTTATTCTGGAATTTTCGGTGATTTTTCTGGATTTTTAGGAATTTGTCTGGTATTTTTTCGGATTTATTTGGAGTTGTTTGAGGGTTATTTGATATTAATAAGATTTATATATATATAATGATAATATTATATATATATATTAATTTTATTTTTATAATCCCTCACCCCCTCTCTCCCCCGTCGATCTCTCATTCTCACCCTCACTCTCTCTCTCCTACGTGTGATCGTCCCCTCTCCTCTTTAGGGAACACGGGCGAGACGAGGTCGGATTGAGGCGTGGTTGGCGCCGTTGGATTCCTCGCGTCGAGAGGAGCGCGTAGGTGTCCACTTCGGTGTGGATCGGTGAACGTGGAAGCGAGGTGGAGCGTGAAGGCTTCGTGGCTCTTCCTCCTTGCATGCGGCCTTTTCGTCCGTTTCGGCTTGTAAGAGGTAGGGGGATGGAATCCCGATCTTGCTAGGATCGTTTCCCTTAGCCCGTTTGTTGATTAGCGCCCCGTAGCATGCATGATGCCCATGTTTCCATTTTTGGGGTTTTAGCTTAAATCTTTGAGCTTAATGCGTTTTAAGCCTTGTATGTGTTAGATTTAGTTGTTAAACTGTTGTATAAACTGTATGGTTTGGCAGGATATCAGGTTTTTCGACGATACCCGGCGATTTCTGTCGTCCGGGAGGGCTTCGGTTTACAAACCGTACCCGCCCGTAACCCAGGTGAAGTGACGGTCCTGCCAGGAACCGTCACTTGCCTGACGGTCCATAGTGGACGCGTCGCTTCCAATTAACGGCCCATACGGGGTGCGTCATTTGGAGAGTAACGGTGGGAGTCCCATCCGTTACTCACCCGTTGTTTTCCGTTAGCCAGGTGAGGCGGTGAGCCCGGCGGTCTATCGGCCGACCGTCGCTCACTTCTGACGCGCTTAGACCGGAGCGTCGCTTCGCCTGCTGTGGCTTTCAACGCTGTTAGTTGTTTTGGTGGCCTCGGGTGGATGTGACGGCGGTGACCCACCGCGTTGCTTGGAAGTAACGCATAGGGCCCCTACCGTTACATTCCCTCTTGCACCTTTGAGCTAGAACTCAGGTGGAAGTAACGGCTGGAGACCAGCGCGTCACTTCTGATGTAACGCGCCAGTCCCCAACCGCCACTTCCAAGTAGTGCGTGGGTCTTCGACCGCCGCTTCCCTGATGATTGAAATATGTTCCCAGCCCTTTCGTTATGCGTTCTTTTTTATACTCATGCCATATTCGCATTGTTTTAATATATTGTGGCGTGTTTTATCACCAATAGAATAGCTTTTCTTTCCATGCAATGGAGCCACTGTTGTAGCCCTAAGGTCTGTTGAGTGCCGACCCGCTTGAGGATAGCGGAGGGGTGTTTCCCATACACGGTTTGTAAGCTAGTTCCGTGGGCTCCCGGCCAATGGTAGCGTCCTACCAAGGGGGAAAACTAGCTAGAGGGCCTGGCTCGGGGCTAGAGTCAGTGTGTGCACACGTGGTCGGAGACTGTGGACTGACACCGACGGGTGCCACTCCGACTGGTCACTTGGTCTGGTACTGTTTACGCGCTCAGCTTGTCGTTTGCCGACTGCGAGTGCTTGAGACGCAGTGTAAGTCGTCAGTGGACGCATCTGGTTTCTGCTCCCAGTGGTTGTCCGTCCTTGTTACTTGGATTAGTCGCAGCTTACTCTATTTGGTAGTTTTAGTTTCAGTCGCTTGCATTTAATTATTATTGGCATGTGTTAGCTGTTATACCTGCTTAGTTAGAGTTACAGCTTTCTTGTGATTAGTTAATCATGCCATTGCCTGTTATTTATTTAAATGCATGCTCTTATTGTTGTTATTTATGCATGTATGCTTGTTTAGTGCGAGGTAGGGATCCGCGTGACCCCTACTGAGTCTGGCTGTGACTCACCCTTTCTCCTTTCAGGTGAGCCGCACCCGTCGTCTCCCGGTGCCTTGTGAGTCGGTTCGGAGACCATGTTAGCTGCCAGCGTTAGTCGAGCTACCTTTTGGGCTTGGGTTGTACTTTTACCGGGGTATGCCCCGCGTAGTTGTACCTTGTGGACTAGTACTCTTGCTTCTCTGGACTAGTGTATATATATATCACTCCGTTATTTTGAATTGCTTTCGCACTTGTGTTAATTAATTTACTTAATTGTAAATTACGTGTTCCAAATTCCAATTCGTTATGCATATCTCTCAGCACTTTCTACTAACCCTTCAGGGGCCTCATCAGCCTCTTGGGTGGCTTCCCCAGTTCTTGGTATCGGTGTATCGATGTTATCGGTGTATCGGTATCCCGAACTCTGGGTCGTTACAGTTGGTATCAGAGCGTTAGTTGAGGAATTGTATAAGGAATTGAAATTTGTGCTCTGTCCAGAGCTAGTCCATTGCGTCATCTATTGCTGGCATAGGATGTTTTCCGTGTGATTGATTAATTGCGATTGATTTGTGTTTTGGCAGCGTAATTATGCCTCCTCGTCGAGGAAGACCCCCTCGAGCTCCTCGTGTTCCTCGAGATGCGCCCAGGGAAGATAGTGGTTCTGCACCTCCTCCTGCAGTTCCTGCTATTCCTGTTGTTCCTCCTCCAGCGCCGATTGTTGCTCCTCCTGTTGAAGCGCCTGGCAGTCGAGGCAAGGCATTGAAAGAATTTCTTATGTTCAATCCGCCTGCTTTCCATGGTCAAGCTGATCCAGAGATGGCAAGGCAATGGTTGGATGCGATCGAGCGTGTGTTTGTCTCGATGGAGTGTGCTGAAGATGAGAAAGTCATGCTTGCTACCTTTCAACTCCAGGGTACATCCATCACGTGGTGGAAAGCCGAGTGGCAGATTGCCTTTCGTTCAAGACCTCTTCGACAGATCACTTGGGCAGAGTTCGTTGCTGCTTTTGAGCGTGCTTATACTCCTGCCTGCTTGCAGATGGATAAGATGTATCAATTTATGGAATTGACGCAGGGCAGTATGACGGTGCTTCAGTACCGGAATAAGTTCATGGAATTGGGTCAGTATGCGCCCCATGTGCTGGCCAGTGAAGCTTTGAAAACCCAGCAATTCTTGCGAGGGTTGAGGCCAGAGTTGAAGATGCCTCTGATCGCCAGTCGTGTTGCAGATTTGGATAGTGCGTGCCAGACAGCTGTGGCACTTGAGCTGGAGATGACGAGACCGGGTGGGTATCCTCAGGCAGGGTCAGTGCAGCCGGTGGCTCAGGTTCAACAAGCTTACCGATCGCCAGTGCCAGGTGTTCCTTCGGTCCAGTCAGAAATTTTCAGTGCTTCCTCTCCTTCCAAGCCCAAGTTCAAGCGGTTCACGAAGAAGAAGAAGAAGTTTTTCCAGCAGCCGTCCGGTACAGATTCTGTTCAGCAGCCGACAGCACCTTCTTCTCAGACTCGTCAGAGCTCAGTTGAGGGTCAGCCATGGACGTGTAGGAGATGCGGTGGTCATCACAAGGGCCAGCCGTGTTCTCTTCCTGTTGTTTGCTTTCGGTGTGACCAGCCTGGTCATGTGGTTCGGGATTGCCCGCTGAGGCCGAAACAGGTGCAAGTTCCTCAGTTCTCTCAATCTCAGCCGCAGTTCAGACCTCCTGCACCGCAAGCTCAACAATTTTACTCTCAAGCGTCGGCGACTTCTCAGCAATCTTCAGCTGGTTCTAAGAAGCAGAAAGGCAAGGTTTCTCATTTGACTAGAGCTGATGCTGTTGCGTCCCATATTGTGGAAGGTACGATTATGCTTTATGGTCATTCAGCTCGTGTCTTATTTGATTCTGGTGCTTCTCACTCTTTTATTTATGAGGATTTCATGGCCTGTATTGACGAGCCGACTTCTGAGATGTCTTGTGAGATGTTTGTCGAATTACCTTCTGGAGATTTCATGGTTACACCTTTGTGCCTGGAAGAATCTCCTGTGATGATTAATAATCACCAGTTGCCGGTAAGGTTGTATGCGTTGCAGCTGGCAGATTATGACGTTATTCTGGGAATGGATTGGTTGGAGCATTATGGAGCTGTGGTTGACTGCAGATCGAAGAAAGTCTATTTTCAGCCACAGGGAAAATCAGCCTTTTATTTTCAAGGTATTCGATCCCGATCTTCTCGTATGATTATTTCTGTTATTCGAGCCTATAGGTTGCTTAGCGCAGGTTGCCAGGGATTCCTTGTGTGGCGCCCCCTTCCCGCGATCCCGTATCGTGTCCGGACACGTCACAGCGGATGTACGGAAGTGTTGTGAGGCAAGATATTTGCAAGGCGCTAAAGGCCAAACCATCACATATTCCAAAAGAAACATAACCATACCATTTCCATAAGATAAATACTCATAATTTACATCGTATACAGAGTACTACATATCTTTACTCAAAAGTCATATTTACATTCATTATTTAAAAGAAAACTAAAACTATTTATTCTACGCAGTGGAATCCAAATTCAACCCAGGATCAACTTCCGACCTACTGCCCGAAGGAGCCAAGACGCACACTGGTCAATTTCCTGAAATGGTTAGGCAACAGATATGAGTCCAAAGACTCAGTAGGCATTAAAACCAATCACATGCTTATCATATACTAAACTGTACAAATCCATGATATATATAAAGCTAGTCACAATTTCACTGAATTGTACATATACTATGAATGCGAAGGAAATATAACGAGCAAAGAAATTTTCAGATTTATAAACAAATGCGTATAACAAATCTTATCTGACTTATATATATGGCATAATACATATCTTAGCTAAATCAGAGCTTATACAGATGAACTTATTTTCAGATCATATCAAAGTCATATATCAAATCTGAACTTCATATTATTTGGCAGCATATATTGGACAGGCATCCCGTCACTAAAAGCAGTAGCAAACACATACCTAGGCATCCATACGTCGACATAAAGACAAAAGGTCTAAACGCTGGAGCCTGTCGGCCTTGATCAACCACGCAGGATCGGGAGTTAATACTCCACCATTCCCCAGATAATTTTCTTATTCTGGGTTCCAGATTTTTCAGAAGTCCGTTTGTCCTCGGAAATGGGCCTAATCCCGTAGCGGAAGCTAACTACGGTTTGTCGCCCCACACCTCCTTAAAGTGACACAGTCCATATGCTTAATCAAATTTTATTCTTATTATAATGCTTATTACATAGTTGTCTCGATACTTAAAACTTAACTTTATAAAATAACCGGATCATATTTTAATGTTATTAACTAAATATATATAACATTCGAAGAGATTAGAGTAGAGAGAGAGTAGAGAGAGAAAGTAGAGGGAGAAAGTAGAAAGAGATTAGAGAGAAATTAGAGAGAGATTAGAGAGAAAATAATATTTCTACAGAATGGTAACTAAATAAATAACTGATTCTAAACATAGATCATTGGGTTAAATAATTCAATGACTTAAATTACATTTCAAACGAAATCAAATCAAAGAAATGTAAATAGCAAATAACATGCACTCGGTTTATCATGCCTACCTTTAGGGTGGTCTTCCGAATTAAACTTAGTATCTCATCCGACCTCCCGTAGAAGTCCTTACGTGGGAAAAGATAATTTTCCCGTCCCAGATACGTAAAGAATGGTGAAATTGTCCAAAATAGCTTCAAATCCTCCGTCCAAGTGTTTATTATATATTTATATTATTCTGATGCTGTATTATCTTCTATTCTCCGTTTATTAATAAGAGAATGAGAGTGGGAAGTAAAGAGAAAAGGTAGAGAGAGAAAGTAGAGAGAGAGAATTTAGAGAGAGAAAGTAGAGAGAGAAAGTAAAGAGAGGGTAGAGAAGAAAGGTAGAAGAGAGATTTAAAGAGAGAAAGTAGAGAGAGAAAGTAGAGAAAAAGTAGAGAGAGAATTTAGAGAGAGAAAGTAGAGAGAGAAAGTAGATAGAGAAGATAGAGAGAGAAAGTGAAGAGAGAGTAGAGAAAGAAGTATAGAGAGATATAAAAGCGAAAAAGTAGAGAGAGAAAGTAGAGAGAGAATTTAGAGAGAGAAAGTAGAGAGAGAAATTAGAGAGAGAAGATAGAGAGAGAAAGTGAAGAGAGAGTAGAGAAAGAAGTATAGAGAGATATTTAAAGAGAAAAAGTAGAGAGAGAAATTAGAGAGAGAATTTAGAGAGATAAAGTAGAGAGATAAAGTAGAGAGAGAAAATAAAAAAAGAGTAGAGAGAGAAAGTGGAGAGAGATTAGAGAGAGTAGAGAGATAATAGAGAGTAACAAAAAGAGAAAATAAAAATAGAAAGAGAGAAAGAGAGATGAGAGAGAGAGAGATAGAGAGAGAGTGAGAGAGAGAGAGTGTGTGTGTGTGAGAATGAGAGAGAGGGATAGGTTTGAGAAGAAGAGGGAGGGGGGTGTATACATGGGAAAGAGAGGGGGAGAGGGGGGCTTTATATAGGGGGGAGGGGAGAGGAGATAAGAGGGAGGGGGAGGTGGTAAGAGGGGGAAGAGGGGAGTGGGGGAGGTGGGAAGTGGGGAAGGTGGGGAGTGAGGGAGGGAGCCACGTGGGGGGGTGGGGGTAGATATTTTAGGATTTTTTTTAAAAAAAAACTCTTAATAATATGATTTTTTAAGAACTAGCTCACTCTATCTCATTTTTGTCCTTCCAAACATCAAAATTTGAAAAAGTGTTCAACATGAAACTTGTAGATTTTTCAGTTATCTTTCCAACGAGTCTAATATTGACTTATTCTGACATTCCTATGAGAAGTTACGTATTAATAAAGGAGATGTCTATTGAATTTGTATACTAACATCCGTTACACCCGTATTTTCTATACAGTTCAAGGCATTGGGGTTTGATTTAGAGAATCTGTAATCTGTATGGGTTTCAGAAGTAAAGTGCTTAGTTATTTTTAAGTTTCGAACGGATTCGGGTGTTACAAATCTCTCCCCCTTAAATAAATTTCATCCTCGAAATTTATAGATTTACTCAATACGTACCGAATAGCTGTGGATATATCTTCCGCATTTCATCTTCCATCTCCCAAGTAGCTTCTTCTGTTGAGGTACTTTTCCACAATACCTTCACTAATGGAATTGTCTTCGTTCTCAGCACTTGTTCCTTCCGATCGAGAATGCGAACTGGCTTTTCCTCATATGTAAGATCCGGCTGAATTTCCAACTGTTCATGATCTATAACGTGTGATGAGTCTGGCATATATTTTCTTAACATGGACACATGGAATACATCATGAACTGCTGACAATGATGGTGGTAAAGCCAGCTGATATGCCACCTCTCCAATCCTTCTTAAGATTTCAAACGGTCCAACATACCTTGGACTGAGTTTACCTTTCTTGCCAAATCTCATTACTCCCCTAGTAGGCGAAACTTTCAGAAATACGTGATCCCCGACAGCAAATTGTAGATCTCTCCTTCTTTGATCAGCATAGCTTTTCTGCCTACTCTGAGCTGTAAGTAATCTTTTTCTAATCAACTCAACCTTTTCTACACAATCCTGTACAATCTGTGGCCCAATCAATCTCCGCTCACCAACCTCATCCCAACAAATAGGTGACCTACACGGTCTACCATATAACGCTTCATATGGTGCCATTCCTATGCTTGCATGATGGCTGTTATTATATGCAAACTCAATTAACTGCAAATGTTCATCCCAACTGCCTTTCCAGTCTAAACTGCATGCCCTCAACATATCTTCTAGTGTTTGAATGGTTCTCTCTGATTGTCCATCTGTTTGAGGGTGAAAAGCTGAACTAAATTTCAACTGTGTACCAAGCGCTTGTTGTAAACTCCTCCAAAATTTTGCTGTAAACCTTGCATCCCTATCTGAAATAATAGACACAGGCACACCATGAAGTCTCACAATCTCTCTAATATACAAATTGGCTAAATCTTCTAATGATTGTATCTTTGTGATTGCCAGAAAATGGGCTGACTTAGTAAGCCTGTCAACAATTACCCAAATAGAATCATGTTTTCTCTTAGTCATTGGTAATCCCATCACAAAATCCATAGTGATATGCTCCCATTTCCACTGTGGAATTTCCATCAATTGTAATGGTCCCGCTGGCCTTTGATGCTCCGCCTTTACTTGTTGACAAGTAAGACACTTGCTGACAAATTCTGCTATATCCTTTTTCATACCAATCCACCAAAATTGTCTTCTCATGTTTTTGTACATTTTTGTACTGCCCGGGTGAATGGAATATTGTGATTTATGTGCCTCGGTCAATAGATCTTTCTTTATTTCTTCATTCCGAGGTACACACAATCTTCCCTGAAATTTGATTGCCCCGTCTGCACTTTGAGTAAATCTCGGTGTGCCAATCAATTTTTGTAACTGCTGATCATTCAGTTGTGCTTGCATAATTCGCTCAACCATTGCAGACTGAATAGTTAGTTGGGCCAGAAATAAGTTTCTCCCTTTGCATATCGGAGAATACTCCACTACATCAGATGTCATTCTCCAAGTTTGGCGTAACTGGATTGCCATTAGCCTCTTCCTGCTGAGTGCATCTGCCACCACATTTGCTTTTCCTGGGTGGTAATTCAAGGTGAAATCATAATCCTTCAAAAATTCAATCCACCGTCTTTGCCTTAAATTTAATTCTTTCTGAGAGAAAATATATTTTAAACTCTGATGGTCTGTAAATACTTCAAACTGCTCACCATATAAATAATGGCGCCAAATTTTTAGAGCATGTACCACCGCTGCTAACTCCAAATCATGTGTTGGATAATTCACCTCATGATTCTTTAGTTGTCTAGATGCATAAGCTACTACTTTGCCATTCTGCATCAGGACACATCCTAGTCCTTTTCTAGAGGCATCTGTATATATCACAAATCCTCCTGACCCACAAGGTAAAGTAAGCACTGGGGCTGTAGTTAACCTTGTTTTTAATTCCTGAAAACTCATTTCACATTTATCTGACCATTCAAAAGGAACCCCTTTCCTAGTCAATTTTGTCATAGGAGCTGCAATAGAAGAAAAACCTTCAATAAACCTGCGATAGTAACCCGCAAGACCCAAAAAGCTCCTAATCTCACTGACATTCTTCGGCCTTTCCCAATGCAAAACTGCCTCAACCTTAGCTGGATCAACAGACACTCCATCTCCAGAAATGATATGCCCTAAGAATTGGACCTTACCCAACCAGAATTCACATTTACTGAATTTCGCATAGAGTTGATGTTTCCTTAAAGTTTCCAACACAATTCTCAAATGTTCTTGATGAGTTTCAACAGTAGGAGAATAGATCAACACATCATCAATAAACACCACTACAAATGTGTCCAGATATGGTTGAAAAACTCTGTTCATCAAATCCATAAATGCTGCTGGTGCATTAGTTAACCCAAATGGCATAACCAAAAATTCATAATGCCCATATCGTGTTCTGAAAGCAGTTTTTGAGATATCTTCTTCTCTTATCCTTAGTTGATGGTATCCAGATCTGAGATCAATCTTTGAAAATACTGTGACAGTTCGTAGCTGATCAAATAAATCATCAATCCTTGGCAAAGGGTACTTATTCTTAATGGTCACTTGATTCAATTTCCTATAATCAATACATAATCTAAGCGACCCATCTTTCTTTCTAACAAATAGAACAGGTGCGCCCCAAGGGGATACACTTGGTCGAATAAACCCCTTATCTAGCAGTTCTTGCAATTGTTTCTTCAACTCTACCAGTTCGGCTGGTGCCATTCTGTAGGGAGGAATGGAAATGGGTAAAGTACCCGGTGAGAGCTCAATGGTGAACTCCACCTCTCGGTGTGGTGGCAAACCCGGAAGTTCATCGGGGAATACATCTGGAAATTCTCTGACCACATCGATATCCGAGGGGGTTTTCTGATTTTCATTAGAAGGAATAGCCACTACACTAGCCAAATAACCTTGACATCCACTTCTAAGTAATTTCAAAGCTTTAAGTGCTGAAACTAATGTTTTGCTAGAACGGTGCCTTGGACATTGATAGTGAAATGTCTGCTCCCCAGGTTTTTGAAAAATTACTTTCTTTCCATGATAATCTAGAAGGGCAAAATTTGTATCTAACCAATCCATTCCCAAGATGACATCAAAATCAGTCATTTCCAGCAGATACACACATGCTGGCATAATCCTCCCCTGAATCACCACATCAATGCTAGGAATAACAGAAGTCGTTCTAGCTATCTCCCCAGTTGGTGTGTTAATGGACATCTCATCAGTGTTCACAATTTGTTTATCTTTCAATAATTCAGCAAATCTCAGAGAAATAAATGAATGTGTAGCACCCGGATCAAATAAAACTTTTGCATGCATATCATTGATAAGAAGAATACCTTCAGCTACTGCATTGGCATCTCGGGTGTCTTCCCTTGTTAGTGCATATACTCTGGCTTGAACTCTCCGCTGTTGTTGTGGTTGCTGATCTTGTCTTGGCCTTGTGGGACAATCCCTTATCATATGCCCTGTCTGACCACATGAAAAATATTTACCTGCAGCCCGCCAACATTCATTGCCTCTATGCTGCATCCCGCACTGTTGACAAGCTGGCATAGTATCTCTCCTAACTGGTTGAACTCTCTCTGGAAAAGTCATCTTTGGCTTCTTATCTTTCCTCCCAATCGAACCAAAATTACCCCTTTTTGCATTATCCCTTTGTCTTTCCACTAAGAATTCCTCATATTCAGTTTCTGCAATAAAAGCAGTCCTCAAAGCTGCTGCCATAGTCTGAGGCTCAAGGATTGCAACTCTACTTCTAATGTTACTTCTTAAACCTCTAACAAATTTCTTCACCCTTCTAAGCTCATCTGAACAAATATGAGGGGCATATTTTTCTAATTCTGTAAATTTTACTTCATAATCAGCAACCGACATACCTCCTTGAGTTACATTTAAAAATTCTACTTCTTTCCTGTCCTTCACATGCTGAGGGAGAAATTTTACATGAAACACATCAAGAAATTCATTCCAGCCAATCTCTGTTTCTCTATTTCTGAAAGTGGTTCTAAGTGCAGACCTCCACCACTCGTCCGCACGGTCCTTTAGCATAAATGTAGCTAATATCACCTTATCCTGCTCTGCACATCTAATGGCCGTGAAAATCTTCTCAATTTCTCTCACCCAGTTTTCCACAATCTCCGGGTGACTCTCCCCCTTAAAAGGAGGAGGACTCATATGTCTGAATTTCTCCATCAGGGTAGCGCCTGCTGCCCTATTCGGTTGTTCTTGCACACGGGTTTGCAACTGGGCTTGCATCATTGCATGAGTTTGAGCCTGTAATTGCATAGTCTGCACTAACCCTTGAAAAGCTTGTGTGAACCTTCCTAAATCTGGCACACCCTGAATAGGTAACGCACCTTCCCCACCGGGAGCAAGCTCGCCATGAATTGTTTCCCCGACAACCCCTTGTGATGTCCCATTTGAGGGCGCAGATTCCTCAGGAGAAGTATTCACCTCAACTCTATCACTCCCTGCCATCGCCTGCGAGGGAGAACTAATCCGAATTAGTATGATTCTAGGTTTGACATCAAATTCTAAAATGAATTCCTAAGATCTTGTGGTATGGTATATAAATCTGATGGCTGCAAAGATTCCAAGCCTCACAACCTTGCTCTGATACCACTCTCTGTGGCGCCCCCTTCCCGCGATCCCGTATCGTGTCCGGGGACGTCACAGCGGATGTACGGAAGTGTTGTGAGGCAAGATATTTGCAAGGCGCTAAAGGCCAAACCATCACATATTCCAAAAGAAACATAACCATACCATTTCCATAAGATAAATACTCATAATTTACATCGTATACAGAGTACTACATATCTTTACTCAAAAGTCATATTTACATTCATTATTCAAAAGAAAACTAAAACTATTTATTCTACGCAGCGGAATCCAAATTCAACCCAGGATCAACTTCCGACCTACTGCCCGAAGGAGCCAAGACGCACACTGGTCAATTTCCTGAAATGGTTAGGCAACAGATATGAGTCCAAAGACTCAGTAGGCATTAAAACCAATCACATGCTTATCATATACTAAACTGTGCAAATCCATGATATATATAAAGCTAGTCACAATTTCACTGAATTGTACATATACTATGAATGCGAAGGAAATATAACGAGCAAAGAAATTTTCAGATTTATAAACAAATACGTATAACAAATCTTATCTGACTTATATATATGGCATAATACATATCTTAGCTAAATCAGAGCTTATACCGATGAACTTATTTTCAGATCATATCAAAGTCATATATCAAATCTGAACTTCATATTATTTGGCAGCATATATTGGACAGGCATCCCGTCACTAAAAGCAGTAGCAAACACATACCTAGGCATCCATACGTCGACATAAAGATAAAATGTCTAAACGCTGGAGCCTGTCGGCCTTGATCAACCACGCAGGATCGGGAGTTAATACTCCACCATTCCCCAGATAATTTTCTTATTCTGGGTTCCGGATTTTTCAGAAGTCCGTTCGTCCTCGGAAATGGGCCTAATCCCGTAGCGGAAGCTAACTACGGTTTGTCGCCCCACACCTCCTTAAAGTGACACAGTCCATATGCTTAATCAATTTTTATTCATATTATAATGCTTATTACATAGTTGTCTCGATACTTAAAACTTAACTTTATAAAATAATCGGATCATATTTTAATGTTATTAACTAAATATATATAACATTCGAAGAGATGAGAGTAGAGAGAGAGTAGAGAGAGAAAGTAGAGGGAGAAAGTAGAAAGAGATTAGAGAGAAATTAGAGAGAGATTAGAGAGAAAATAATATTTCTACAGAATGGTAACTAAATAAATAACTGATTCTAAACATAGATCATCGGGTTAAATAATTCAATGACTTAAATTACATTTCAAACGAAATCAAATCAAAGAAATGTAAATAGCAAATAACATGCACTCGGTTTATCATGCCTACCTTTAGGGTGGTCTTCCGAATTAAACTTAGTATCTCATCCGACCTCCCGTAGAAGTCCTTACGTGGGAAAAGATAATTTTCCCGTCCCAGATACGTAAAGAATGGTGAAATTGTCCAAAATAGCTTCAAATCCTCCGTCCAAGTGTTTATTATATATTTATATTATTCTAATGCTGTATTATCTTCTATTCTCCGTTTATTAATAAGAGAATGAGAGTGGGAAGTAAAGAGAAAAAGTAGAGAGAGAAAGTAGAGAGAGAATTTAGAGAGAGAAAGTAGAGAGAGAAAGTAAAGAGAGGGTAGAGAAGGAAGGTAGAAGAGAGATTTAAATAGAGAAAGTAGAGAGAGAAAGTAGAGAAAAAGTAGAGAGAGAATTTAGAGAGAGAAAGTAGAGAGAGAAAATAGATAGAGAAGATAGAGAGAGAAAGTGAAGAGTGAGTAGAGAAAGAAGTATAGAGAGATATAAAAGTGAAAAGGTAGAGAGAGAAAGTAGAGAGAGAGAAATTAGAGAGAGAAGATAGAGAGAGAAAGTGAAGAGAGAGTAGAGAAAGAAGTATAGAGAGATATTTAAAGAGAAAAAGTAGAGAGAGAAAATAGAGAGAGAATTTAGAGAGAGAAAGTAGAGAGATATAATAGAGAGAGAAAATAAAAAAAGAGTAGAGAGAGAAAGTGGAGAGAGATTAGAGAGAGTAGAGAGATAATAGAGAGTAACAAAAAAAGAGAAAATAAAAATAGAAAGAGAGAAAGAGAGATGAGAGAGAGAGAGAGAGAGAGAGAGAGAGAGAGAGAGAGAGAGAGAGAGAGAGAGAGAGTGTGTGTGTGTGTGTGAGAATGAGAGAGAGGGATATGTTTGAGAAGAAGAGGGAGGGGGTGTATACATGGGAAAGAGAGGGGGAGAGGGGGGCTTTATATAGGGGGGAGGGGAGAGGAGATAAGAGGGAGGGGGAGGTGGTAAGAGGGGGAAGAGGGGGAGGTGGGGGAGGTGGGGAGTGAGGGAGGGAGCCACGTGGGGGGGTGGGGTGGGGGTAGATATTTTAGAATTTTTTTTTAAAAAAAAACTCTTAATAATATGATTTTTTTAAGAATTAGCTCACTTTATCTCATTTTTGTCCTTCCAAACATCAAAATTTGAAAAAGTGTTCAACATGAAACTTGTAGATTTTTCAGTTATCTTTCCAACGAGTCTAATATTGACTTATTCTGACATTCCTATGAGAAGTTACGTATTAATAAAGGAGATGTCTATTGAATTTGTATACTAACATCCGTTACACCCGTATTTTCTATACAGTTCAAGGCATTGGGGTTTGATTTAGAGAATCTGTAATCTGTATGGGTTTCAGAAGTAAAGTGCTTAGTTATTTTTAAGTTTCGAACGGATTCGGGTGTTACACCTTGCTTCAGTGGTTGTTGTTGAAAAATCACGGCAGGATGTTTGTGATATTCCTGTTGTTTGTGAGTTCCCTGATGTGTTTCCTGACGAGTTGCCAGGCTTGCCCCCAGAGCGAGAGATCGAGATGGCAATTGAATTGATTCCAGGTACCGGCCCCTTAGCAAAGCCGCCGTACCGAATGGCCCCAGCTGAATTGAGAGTACTGCGAGCACAGCTACTAGAGTTACTGGAAAAAGGTTATATTCGCCCCAGTTTTTCTCTGTGGAGTGCTCCAATGTTGTTTGTGAAAAAGAAAGACGGAAGCCTGAGACTTTGTATTGATTACAGGCAGCTGAATCAGGTGACTGTTAAGAATAAGTATCCGCTTCCCAGGATTGATGATTTGTTTGACCAGTTACAGTCTGCTACTGTCTTTTCACGGATTGATATCCGGTCTGGCTACTTTCAATTGCGAATCCGAGAATCTGATGTAGAGAAGACGGCTTTCAGTACTAGATATGGTCACTTTGAATTCTTAGTCATGCCGTTTGGGTTGACTAATGCCCCAGCAACTTTCATGGACCTAATGTAACGTATCTTTCGTCCGTTTCTGGACCAGTTTGTGGTGATCTTTGTGGATGATATTCTGATCTATTCTGCCTCTGATGAAGATCATGTGCAGCATTTGAGGATCGTTCTGCAGACTCTAAGAGATCACGAGCTTTATGCGAAGCTCAGTAAATGTGAATTCTGGCTTCAGGAAATTCATTTTTTTGGTCATGTGATTTCTGGTGATGGAGTGGCAGTGGACCCTGCAAAGATTGATGCTGTTTTGAGTTGGCAGAGACCGAGAACTGTAACAGAGATTCGAAGTTTTCTAGGTTTGGCTGGGTATTACCGTAGATTCATTCAGGATTTTGCGAGGATTGCAGCACCGATGACTAGATTGACTCGTAAGGATGTGTCTTTTGTCTGGTCGGATCAATGTGAGGCTAGCTTTGTTGAATTGAAAAGGCTATTGACTTCTTCTCCTGTGTTGACTTTGCCTTCCGGCTCGGGTGGATTTATGGTTTGTACTGATGCTTCTCGAGTAGGTTTGGGTGCAGTGCTGATGCAACATGGTAAGGTTATCGCATATGCATCCCGACAGTTGAAACAACATGAAGGAAATTATCCCACTCACGATCTGGAGCTAGCTGCAGTTATTTTTGCCTTAAAGATCTGGAGACATTATCTGTATGGTGAGAAATTTCAGATTTTTACTGATCATCAGAGTTTACAGTATATATTCTCCCAGAAAGATTTGAATCTCAGGCAACGCCGATGGATGGAATTCATGAAAGACTTTGACTTTACACTCTCCTATCAGCCAGGTAAAATGAATGTTGTGGCCGATGCTCTGAGCAGGAAAGTGCAGGTCAGTCATTTGTTGCTTCATGAATGGAAATTGTGGGAACAGCTTCTAAATGAGGCATTTAATGCAGAGTTTCCTGTTGATCCGAAGATGGCAGTTTGTGCTAGCTTGGTTTTGGGTTCAGCTTTATATCATCAGATTAAAGATGCTCAGCGAGCTGATTCTGATTTGGCTCGTGTTATATCAAGATATGATGTGGATTTTGACATGGAGCTAGTTGTCAGTTTTCAAGGCAGATTATATGTTCCCGCTGATGATGATTTGAGACTTGAGATTCTGAGTGAAGCCCATGGTTCTCGTTTTGCTATTCATCCGGGTGTCACCAAGATGTATCAGAATTTGAAGAAGCAGTTCTGGTGGCCAAGTATGAAGAAAGACGTGGCTATATTTGTTTCTAAGTGCTTGACTTGTCAGTTAGTTAAAGCCGAACATCAAAAGCCAGGTGGTTTGCTTCAGCCATTAGAGATTCCGATGTGGAAATGGGACCATGTTACTACAGATTTTGTGGTGGGGTTGCCTCGGACTTCTCAGGGTTTTGATGGCATCTGGTTGTTAGTCGACAGATTGACTAAAACTGCCAGATTGTTGCCGATTAAAGTTACTTGGAATGTGCAGAGGTTGGCCGAGCTGTACGTGCAGAAGATCGTGCCACTGCATGGAATTCCTGTTTCTCTTGTGTCAGATCGTGACCCACGTTTTACCTCTGGCTTCTGGCGCAGTTTCCAGAAAGCTTTGGGCACTGAGTTAGCTTTCAGTTCAGCGTATCACCCTCAGTCAGATGGACAGTCAGATAGGACTATTCAGACTCTGGAAGACATGCTGAGATTGTGTTACCTTGATTGGCAGGGTTCGTGGAGTCAGCATTTGCCACTTATTGAATTTGCTTATAATAACAGTTTTCACTCCAGTATTGGATTGGCTCCTTATGAAGCACTATATGGTCGTCCTTGTCGTACTCCTCTGAATTAGTTTGATGTTGGTGACAGATTGTTGACAGGACCTGACATGGTGCAGCAATGTTCTGATGTGGTTCGCCTGATCAGGCAGAGATTGTTGACGGCTCAGAGACGACAGAAAAGCTATGCAGATCAGCGCAGACGTCCACTACAATTTGAGCCTGGAGATATGGTGTTTGTTAAAATATCTCCGATGAAGGGTGTTTCCAGATTTGGGAAGCGTGGAAAACTTAGTCCGCGGTATGTTGGCCCTTTTCCGATTGTTGAAGTTATTGGTCAGGTGGCTTATCGTTTGCAACTTCCTGCGGCTATGCAAGCTGTTCATGATGTATTCCACGTGTCTCAATTGAGGAAATATGTGCCAGATGATTCTCATATTCTCGATGATTCAGTATGGCCTGAGATGACTGCTGATTTGTCCGCGCCAGAGTTTCCTATTAGAATTGAAGACCGTCGTGAGCAGCGGTTGAGAAATAAGGTTATTCCTCTGGTAAGGGTTGCTTGGCAGCGTCACTCTGATAATGAGTCTACTTGGGAGCGTGAAGATGAGATGCGTCAGCTTTTTCCCTTTTTATTCCAGTGAGGTATATGTCCTTTCTCAGTTTCCTCCTTTGCGGTTGTTGTAAATTTCGAGGGCGAAATTTTTGTAAGGAGGGAGGGACTATAAGGCCCGTGCCTTAATGGATCCTTATTGGTTTTTGTTCTATTGTTTATTCTGGAATTTCCGGTGATTTTCCTGGATTTTTAGGAATTTGTCTGGTATTTTTTCGGATTTATTTGGAGTTGTTTGAGGGTTATTTGATGTTAATAAGATTTATATATATATAATGATTATATTATATATATATTAATTTTATTTTTATTTTTATAATCCCTCACCCCCTCTCTCCCCCGTCGATCTCTCATTCTCACCCTCACTCTCTCTCTCCTCCGTGCGATCGTCCCCTCTCCTCTTTAGGGAACACGGGCGAGACGAGGTCGGATTGAGGCGTGGTTGGCGCCGTTGGATTCCTCGCGTCGAGAGGAGCGCGTAGGTGTCCACTTCGGTGTGGATCGGTGAACGTGAAAGCGAGGTGGAGCGTGAAGGCTTCATGGCTCTTCCTCCTTGCATGCGGCCTTTTCGTCCGTTTCGGCTTGTAAGAGGTAGGGGGATGGAATCCCGATCTTGCTAGGATCGTTTCCCTTAGCCCGTTTGTTGATTAGCGCCCCGTAGCATGCATGATGCCCATGTTTCCATTTTTGGGGTTTTAGCTTAAATCTTTGAGCTTAATGCGTTTTAAGCCTTGTATGTGTTAGATTTAGTTGTTAAACTGTTGTATAAACTGTATGGTTTGGCAGGATATCAGGTTTTTCGATGATACCCGGTGATTTCTGTCGTCCGGGAGGGCTTCGGTTTACAAACCGTACCCGCCCGTAACCCAGGTGAAGTGACGGTCCTGCCAGGAACCGTCACTTGCCTGACGGTCCATAGTGGACGCGTCGCTTCCAATTAACGGCCCATAGGGGGTGCGTCATTTGGAGAGTAACGGTGGGAGTCCCATCCGTTACTCGCCCGTTGTTTTCCGTTAGCCAGGTGAGGCGGTGAGCCCGGCGGTCTATCGGCCGACCGTCGCTCACTTCTGACGTGCTTAGACCGGAGCGTCGCTTCGCCTGCTGTGGCTTTCAACGCTGTTAGTTGTTTTGGTGGCCTCGGGTGGATGTGACGGCGGTGACCCACCGCGTTGCTTGGAAGTAACGCATAGGGCCCCTACCGTTACATTCCCTCTTGCACCTTTGAGTTGGAACTCAGGTGGAAGTAACGGCTGGAGACCAGCGCGTCACTTCTGATGTAACGCGCCAGTCCCCGACCGCCACTTCCAAGTAGCGCGTGGGTCTTCGACCGCCGCTTCCCTGATGATTGAAATATGTTCCCAGCCCTTTCGTTATGCGTTCTTTTTTATACTCATGCCATATTCGCATTGTTTTAATATATTGTGGCGTGTTTTATCACCAATAGAATAGCTTTTCTTTCCATGTAATGGAGCCACTGTTGTAGCCCTAAGGTCTGTTGAGTGCCGACCCGCTTGAGGATAGCGGAGGGGTGTTTCCCATACACGGTCTGTAAGCTAGTTCCGTGGGCTCCCGGCCAATGGTAGCGTCCTACCAAGGGGGAAAACTAGCTAGAGGGCCTGGCTCGGGGCTAGAGTCAGTGTGTGCACACGTGGTCGGAGACTGTGGACTGACACCGACGGGTGCCACTCCGACTGATCACTTGGTCTGGTACTGTTTACGCGCTCAGCTTGTCGTTTGCCGACTGCGAGTGCTTGAGACGCAGTGTAAGTCGTCAGTGGACGCATCTGGTTTCTGCTCCCAGTGGTTGTCCGTCCTTGTTGCTTGGATTAGTCGTAGCTTACTCTATTTGGTAGTTTTAGTTTCAGTCGCTTGCATTTAATTATTATTGGCATATGTTAGCTGTTATACCTGCTTAGTTAGAGTTACAGCTTTCTTGTGATTAGTTAATCATGCCATTGCCTGTTATTTATTTAAATGCATGCTCTTATTGCTGTTATTTATGCGTGTATGCTTGTTTAGTGCGAGGTAGGGATCCGCGTGACCCCTACTGAGTCTGGCTGTGACTCACCCTTTCTCCTTTCAGGTGAGCCGCACCCGTCGTCTCCCGGTGCCTTGTGAGTCGGTTCGGAGACCGTGTTAGCTGCCAGCGTTAGTCGAGCTACCTTTTGGGCTTGGGTTGTACTTTTGCCGGGGTATGCCCCGCGTAGTTGTACCTTGTGGACTAGTACTCTTGCTTCTCTGGACTAGTGTATATATATATCACTCCGTTATTTTGAATTGCTTCCGCACTTGTGTTAATTAATTTACTTAATTGTAAATTGCGCGTTCCAAATTCCAATTCGTTATGCATATCTCTCAGCACTTTCTACTAACCCTTCAGGGGCCTCATCAGCCTCTTGGGTGGCTTCCCCAGTTCTTGGTATCGGTGTATCGATGTTATCGGTGTATCGGTATCCCGAACTCTGGGTCGTTACACCTAGCGCCTCTGTGATCGATGCCTTGGCTACTGACCTGTTCTTCCGACCGGCAAGTTCCAGTCCCAACAGCTTTTGGGCACCTTCTCGATAGTCCGCGTAGGTGACGCCATTCACCGCTTCCCCATCTACCTTCAGGCCTGTGATGCGGACCATGTCTTCCAGGCTGGGCACCATGTGCCCCCACGGCATCAGAAATGCCCGGCTCACTGGGTCCCATCTTTCATGCAGTGCTTGGATCAGGGCAAGGTCGAGCTTAATTGACTCGATTCGGAGGAAGGCCCCGAACCCCATTATGTCTAGCCTCCCCTTCTGGAAGGCCGGCAGACCTCGATATGCTGCTACCACCAGCTCCCACGAGATGTGCGACCTCATCAGGCTCTGCACACCCATAAGAAGTGAGAAAGCGGAGTTTGACACGGAAGAAAGGAAAAGAAAACATGAAAGAAAGGAACTAAGGGATCCACGTACAAGCTGTGATCGGGTCCTCTCACTCAGTTGTCCTTCGACTTCTGAGAGTCTTCTGGAACTGCTACCAGATCTACTCCTCTTCGAAGAGCGGGAAGACTCACCTTCCGCTCTGAAGCTAGATTCACCCTCCATCCTGATAAATGAGCAACACTCACTACCTCCCCTCCTTACAAACTTGCACTCCTCAAATCTGCTCTCACGACTTCGGTGCTTCCAAGTCGAGCGAAAGGGGAGGTATTTATAGGATTGGAATGGACGTGATCTGGGCCTATCCCTATCATGCTTAGCAGTAGCCCTCGTGACAAGTCATCCGCCCTTTACTTCCGTATGCCACTGTATCATCTGGAGTGATCGATCCAGAGGCGTGATTTGCCAACTTGTCCTCTCTCTTCGGTCCAAAGATTCCCCATGTTCATTGTCCTCTCGTGACTACTGCTAGCAAAGTGGGGGACGTCTATGCGGGAAAACAGGGCCAGGGGCCGACGCTATTGAAATTACTGATAGCTTCCATTGCAAGCCATGGCCGAGGTGCCCTCGGATGCCACTTTGCCATGTTGGGTGAATGCTTCAGAGCCGTAATACGGTCTGAAGAATCCCCGTGTCCCTTGTGACAGGGGCCGACACTATTGAAATTGGTGATAGCTTCCATTGCAAGCCATGGCCGAGGTGCCCTCGGATGCCACTTTGCCATGTCGGGCGAATGCTTCAAAACCCTCACGTGGTCTAAAATTCTCCGCGTCCCTTGTCCTATTACGACTACTTTCAGCGCAAAGAAAGAAAATTGGGACATTCACGTGGGAATAGAGTACTAGGGGGCCGTCATTTCGAAGGCGGTGGCAGATTCCCTTTGACAATCGTGGCTATCACAAGTCACTGCCCCATGTTTCAAGGAGATGACTCATCGAGCTTGTCTCGTGGGACCCACGTGGTGAAGAAGAGGCGTATACCAGAAGGAACGCACCCTAGGCAGGCAAGCCGCTCTTGAACCAAACTATTCCACTCATGCATCTTATATAAAGGTTTGTGCCCGTCATGAGGAGAGAGTGGGTGTGCAAGCCACTCACTAACCCTCATCACTCTTCTAGTCACTTCTCTTCTCTCTTCTCTCCGAAGGCAAGAAGTCCCTCGGAGGCCTTCTATAGTTCCGTGATGCAACAATCGCTTTGCCGTGCCACACGTTCCCACCGGCTCTTTGGCGGTGCCCTTCGTCGTCTTCCTGCTTCTCTCGCGACCCCGATGGCCGCGAAGCTCTCAAAGTCAAGGCCACTGGTCGAGCCGCCCTTTGCTTCCCGAAAAGACTACATCAGCTCCAGGAGCCCACCACTGTGAGCTCCAATTCCCTGCAACGACTCTGAGAGGTTGACGTGCCCGATCACTGCTTCTCCCAAAGTTTCATCGCCAGGGCCTTCATTGCCCCCCTCTTTCCGAAACCTCGATGCCGCTCTATCCCCATCTCTCTCTCCACTCTTCCCCCTTACATCTCTCCTTGACACTCGGAGAGAAACTTTCAGCTCTAGGACGCCTCAGGGCAACACCTCGTGCTTAAGTTATTCTGGTCCTCCGGCTCCCGACAGATGACAGGTAGCCGTGGTCCGGCGTCTGCCATTCTAAGCCACCTATGCCAAAAGGAAAAGGGAAGATTCAAGGAGCGTACAGTGGCATTAAGAATTGACATTTATTTCAAAACGAGATACATCAAGGTTTTGGCACCTCAGGCCTCATTTTCCCGAGCTCCATTACATAAGCCTTCCATAGCTCCCGATCCTCACTCACAGACACCATCGCCTTCTGTGGAACGCTTGCCTTCCACGCTGATTTGATCGCTGTCATGTCTATTGCATCATCGTCCGTGCCCAACTCCCTTTCTTTAATTAAAGGAAGGTCGGATAGCGTAGGAAAAGAGTGTCGCGGAAGGCCGATTTGCAGGCAACATCGGTGTGAGCTGTAAAGAACAAACTCAGTTGCACTAATAAGCTGGAGTTCCGCATCAGTGGAGGATCTCGTGAGAAGTTCACGTCCAAGTAAACATGATGGCGCGTGAATAAACGCATCCCGCTCCAAAGTGTTGAAGTAAGTGCGCCAGTCTCCACGTGACTTCAGCCGGGGCATGCGATTAACCACCTTGTCGCTAAAACCCAACACATCAACTATGTGATAAAGGGGGCTTTGTTGGAAGATTCTGGAAGTAGTTCGGGCCTCCTCGCAGCGATCAAATTTGAAGTGGAGATCGATCCAGCAATTAAGGAGAAACATGCACCCATAGGGGGGCTGGCCCATGCTGGAAGCCGTAAGACCGCTGTAAAGGTAGGCGAGGATGGCTGGCCCCACTCTTTTTCCCTTCCAGAGTCCGCAAATCGCGCCCAGCTGATCCTCCTCCATGATATTGTCGGTGCTGGGGAAGAGGAGAGCTCCGGCCAAACATATCACGAACCCTTTCATGAGTCCTTCTAAGCATTCGTCACCTGTCAATCTTTCCAAAGCGCTCATGGTCCACTCTGCGAGCTTTTGTAAGTTGATTCCCTTCTGGGTCTGAACACCTTTAATGGCTCCGCAGGGCATGAAGCTCCCCAGAATTTCCTCAGAGGATGCCTTCTTCCCCATGGGCAAAATTTTTATTTTGCCATCATTTCTGAATCTTTTTAAGCCAAGCAGGAGTTCCGCTTCCTCCAGAAGGATCGTCGATTCAAAAGTAGGAAAGACGAAGGTGTGGGTTTCAGGGTGCCAAACCTCTACCAGTGCACCCATGGCTGCCCAGTCCATGCAGATCTTGTTATAATATTTGGCGTGGATAACCAGGCCTTGAAGGTGCCACTTTGAAATGAAAACCCTCATGTCGGTAGTAATGTTGGACGTGAGCTTCGACAGCCACGGCAGCTTGGAGAATTTCCTCGGGCCCGGAAAGAGAGGATACGGCTGAAAGAAAAGGAAAGAAAAGAATCAAGGGATAAGAAAGGACTCATGCAGGAAAAATAGAGGAAAAGGGCTAGGCTTACCATCCGCGACCGAATCCTTTCGCTCAGATCACCTTCAATGTCGATCAATTTCTTGAATTCGCGATCGAATCTCCCCCTTTTGGTAAGGCGGGAAGGTTCACCCTCCATCTCCAAGGACTGGGACCTCTCTCTTCCCATCTCAAAAGAATAGAACACCCTTGAATGACATCTGGATAAGAGCTAGGGGGTACTTATAGGAGGAAAGGTGGTAAAATGGTAAAAGTAAAGCATTAATGATGAGTTACCGTCATGGACTTTGATCGAGGGAATATGGTTTGCTTTGCACAGTGTTTTGATAGTCTCTGTGAATCACTTTGGTGTGCGGATTTCTTTGTACAGTAGAATGCAATTTTATTTCTTATGCAATAATTGTGTGCTAACTGTCGATTGCAGGTATCACAAAAGAAAAAAATGATGATGAAAAAAAATAAAATAAAAATATAAAAAAAATGGGATATCATGTCCCGCCCTTAAGTCACCTCGGTGACTGACCCCATTGCGTCTTGCATCTTACTATATGATATCTACACTACTAGAGCATGTCAAGGACCTTACGGTCCGAATGAATCCGAGATCTGAGTTCCCCTTCAACAAAAACAGTGATGATCTCGGAAGAGTTCGAATCGTACGGATAGGCCGTTGAGTTGTGATAGTATGGGGACGATGGTTCCGTTCGATGAGTCGATGCGCGGATAAACGGGCCCCGGCTCAGTGTCAGCTCACCGCATCGGCATCCTGACCCATTCTTCACAACTTAGCAGTATTATCCTTGACTATCTTCTATTTTCTTTTGTTTTAATTTTTCCTTTTAAACCCAGTATGCATTCATGTAGGACTTTGAGTTTATCGTGGAAAATCATTCACTTACTTTGATTGTGTGAGTCACTGTGCTTAAATGCTTACATATGAGATATTCCATTCCGAGTCGAGTACTGAGTTTTCCCGAGGCTGCCTTGAGATGTTTCTCTGGAAGAAACCATTGTTTGGATTTGTCCCCAAATCATCTTTTTTCATTCCCCTCGGACCCACCTTGGCTGTAGCACGTCCACAATGGCTAGTAACCGCTCTCCAATGGTGAAACTTGCAGGCCTACGACCCAGGTACTTCCGCACCGTGAAGTTGGTCCTTTTAATTGTTTATGCCCCAGTGCACATTTTGTCATTCTCTGTGTGTTTATCATCCAAACAATGATCGATTTTGGAGAGCTTTCTTCAAGGTTACTTCGGTGAAACTCGAGAAAGATTCCCATCAGGAAAATGATGAAGATGTGTCTCATCACACCTTGGCACCTGCTTTTCACTTCACTCTATTTCATCCCATCCATTTTATTGCATGTCCTTTCCCTACAAAGCAGATGCCAAGGCGGGGCAGCTGTAGACACGTCATTTTCACATTTTTTTCTGGGTAGACCTCATATTACACCATGATGCCCTAAAGTGACTCGCGCATTTGATTCATGTGGGTGATTAATCATTTTTGCTTTGATGACTTGGCGAGTCTGTACGTTCAAAGTCTGTACGTTGCAGCAAGTCTGCACGTCCAAGTCTGTACGTTGCAGCAAGTCTGTACGTTCAAAGTCTGTACGTTGCAGCAAGTCTGCACGTCAAAGTCTGTACATTGCAGCAAGTTTGCACGTCCAAGTCTGTACGTTGCAGCAAGTCTGTACGTTCAAGTCTGTACGTTGCAACAAGTCTGTACGTTCAAAGTCTATACGTTGCAGCAAGTCTGTACGTTCAGCTTAGCAAGTCTGTACGTTGCAGCAAGTCTGTACGTTCAGCTGGCAAGTCTGTATGTTCAGCTTAGCAAGTCTGTACGTTGCAGCAAGTCTGTACGTTGCAGCAAGTCTGTACGTTCAGCTTAGCCAAGTCTATACATTCTTCAGCAAGTCTATACTCTTTTTAGCAAGTCCATACATTCCTCCAAGTCTATACATTCACTCCAAGTCTACACATTCATCTCCAAAAGTCTATACATTCACTCCAAGTCTATACATTCATCTCCACATTCATCTCCAAGTCTATACATTCATCTCCAAAAGTCTATACATTCACTCCAAGTCTATACATTCATCTCCAAAGTCTATACATTCCTCCAAGTCTATACATTCATCTCCAAAGTCTATACATTCCTCCAAGTCTATACATTCATCTCCACATTCACTCAAAGTCTACACATTGGCATCCTCAAAGTCTATACATTGGCTTCACAAAGTCTGTACGTCCTCAAAGTCTATACATTGGCTTCCTCAAAGTCTATACATTGACTTCACAAAGTCTATACGTCCTCAAAGTCTATAGGCTTCACAAAGTCTGTACATCCTCAAAGTCTATACATTGGCTTCCTCAAAGTCTATACATTGACTTCACAAAGTCTATACGTTCCTATCTTTACCTACGTTACAAAGTTCAAAGTCTATACATTGGCTTCACAAAGTCAGTACATCCTCTCAAAGTCTATACTTTGGTTTCCTCCTAATCATCCTCACATCTCTTTCTCTATTGACTACCTCTCAAAGTCTATACATTGTGTCTATACATTGACTACGTTACATCCTCACGTATCTTTCTCTCTCTCTATTTTCTTCCCTCTCTCTCTCTCACATAACCCCCTTCTCACTGTTCTCACCCTCATTCTCGCTGCACACGCCCACACCCCACTTCACTGCTCACACTCCCCTCCCCACGACACACACACATGCACACTTCACTGCACACACTCCTCACCCCCACGGCACACACATGCACTTCACTGCTCACACTCCCCTCCCCACGGAACACACACTAATTTCACGGCACATACTCCTCTCCCTCACGGCACATACACACACACCCACCACTAATGACAGCCACCCTTCTCACGCTCCACTCCCCACGGCAGAAGACCCAGATCCCACCCTCGCTTCTTCGAGCGCAACCCAACAGACGTCTCCACCTTCCTCCTTGGTGAAAACCATCACCCTCCTTCCTTTCCTCCAGGGGAACAACCGTGATACCCACACACTCTCCCCCTCTCCCTCTTCCATTCTCTCGGCCACCTCCCTCCATCTTCCACCGGCACCGTTCACCACCACCTTCACACAACCGCCTCCCTCTCTGTCAACACCTCACCTCCACTCACCTCTCACATACGCATACTCCCATGCCTGGAACACCGATCGCCGCGACCACCTTCTCTTCCTCTCCCTAAGCACTGCCACCGTCGGCTCTTCCTCTCACTTTCTCTCTGACCCCGTCGCCCTCGACTCCCATGATCACCCCCCCACTCCACAGCCACCGTCGTCGCCCATCTCTGCTCTCCCTCTTTCACTTTCGCTGTGAAGCTCCCCACGCCCACGACTGTCTGCACCGCAGTCACCCCCGCGAGTCTCGCCGTCCACACGCCGCCGACGCTACCTCTGGTTTACCACCGCCACGTCCGTCATGCCCGTCGTGAAGCCGTCATCCACACCCGTCGCCACAAGCTGCCTTCGTTGCCGACCCCGTCTGCTGTGAAGCTCGCCACCGCCTGCACCACCGCGGACGCCGTCGTCGTCCATCCCGCCGCAGCTCCCCCTGTGCATGCACCATCGCCAACGTCCGCCCTCGAGCACCCCCTACTACCGTGGAGCCACCCACAGACGTCACCCACGTCCTCGCCGCGACCGCCTCCGCCGTCGTCTTCCCCCTCCGTCTTCCTCTTCCTCTCTCCCTCTCTCTCTCTTTCTCCCCCCTCACGGTCTCTCTCTCTCCTCTCTCTCACTCTCTCTCGATCTCCCTCTCTCTCACTTCTTTTTTTTTCTTTTTTTTATCCCTTCTCCCACCGTCTCTCCCTATCTCTCCCTCTCTCTGCTTCGCATTCTCTCCCCCTCCCACCGTCTCTCTCTCCCTCTCGATCTCTCACTCTTTTTTTTATTTTTATTTTCTTCCCCCTGCCGTTACTCTCTCCCCCACTCTGTTCTCTTTCTCCCCCACTTCTCTCTCTCTCCCCTTCGTCACTCTCAATCTCTTTCACTACCTCCCGATCTCTCTATCCTCCTCTCTCTCTCTCTCTCTTTTAATTTTTTTATTATCCTCTCTCTCTTCCTCTCACATCTCTCTCTCTCGATTCTTCTCTTCCCTCTCTCTCATCCTCTCTCTTCTCTCTTCCCATCTCTCTCACCGTTTCTCTGTCGTCTATCCCATACCCGATCCCTCTCCTCTCTCTCTCCTATTTTCCTTTTTTTATTATTTATTTTTTATCTCCTCTCACTCTTTATTTCTCTCCCTCTCCCACTGTCCCTCCGATCTCCCTCTCCCACTGTCCCTCACGTTCTCTCTCCTCCCTCCACTCTCTCTCTGTCTCTCGCCGCCCCCCTTCTTTTAATTCCCTCTTTTTTATTTATTTTATTCTCCCCAACTCCCCCTATCTCTCGATCTCCCTCTCTCACTTTTTTATTTGTTTATTCCCCTCTCTCTCCCTTTCACTCTCTCTCTGTTCTCTCCCTCTCACGTTCCTGTCTCTACTCGATCACTCTCCTTTTTATTTTTATTTTTTTTCTCTTTTTATTTATTTATTCTCTCACTACCCCTCTCACCCCCTGTCTCTTCTTTATTCTTTGTCTCACGTACTCCCTCTTAATCTCACTCACTTTTTTATTTTATTTTTCTTCCCACCCATTCTCTCTCCCTCTCTCCCTCTCTCTTTCTCTCCCTCTCTCTCCCCATCGTCTCTCTCTTTTCCCCTCTCTCTGCTTCTCTCTCTCTTATATATATATAACATATATATATTATATATATATATATCTTATATAGATCCCATATATTCTCTATATACATATACATACTATATATATAAAACTAATATAAAAAAATCTAAAAAGGGGGGGGGGGAAGAGTTGTTCCCTCCCTCTCCCTTTCTCACTCCAACCCTCTCTCTTTTAATCTCTCTTTCACAGATATATTCTCATATATGTATATATAGGTGTGCATGCGTGAGTGTTCTTGCAGGTGCGTGTGTAAGTGCTTGTATGTGTCCGTACGGAATGGAAAGAGATGCTCCGGTCTGATCGGTGTTGAAGTCCGTGAAACAAAGAAGGTCGAGTTCCCTGGGCGGTCGAGTGCACTAGGAAAGCCGTTCTGCTGTGCCGCGTGCCTGTTTCATCCTTACCTTGCTGAAGAAGCTCATCCAAAGCCCATCATCCACCTCTGAATAAGTTTTCTCCCCCTCCTTGTTGTCTTGTTTTCGTTCAGTTAGTCACATATGCATGCATCATTTGTTGTCTATATTGCATCTCTCTCCCTGAGAGACCTTCATTTGGTTATTCATTATGTCATCTGCCTATCTTGGTGTCTAAAAGGGGTTTCAAACAACACCAACCAGGTGCGCGTTTGAACATGACTATGCTATTTTCATATCAGGGGACCGGTACTACACTACTTTCATTCTAATCCACTGTCCATTTGTTTCGTCTGTTGTGTTTTGCAAGGGTAACTGAAGGAAGCCCTCTTCGTCGGCCGGCCGACAGAAGAGGAAGAGAAGACCCGCACTACTCCCGCTCCTACGGCGAACGTGATCAGAACACTTCCTGTGGGGTCCTTAACCCCTGGCGATCACACTTCCCTTCTCTTTCTTTATGTTGTTTCTTTTCTGTTCAAACACCGTTGACGGAACCAGTTCCTCGCGGTGGTTTTATTTTCTGTATTTTGTTCGAACCCCGTTGACGGAACCAGTTCCTCGCGGCGGTCTCATCTAACTGGTGCGGTGGGTCACCTCCCGCGACCATCTTCATTTCAGCAATTTAATTTCTGCGCTCTAACATCCTAACCCCTAACTATTTTATTTTAACATTCCCCTATCACCGCCTCAAAACCCCGCGGAGAGTGACATCTCGCGGCGATTTATTTGATCCCCTTTTCATTTGTTTGAACCCCGATCAAGGAATCCGTTCCTCGCGGCGGTCTTATTTTCTGTACTTTCGTTCCAACCTCGATCAAGGAACCCGTTCCTCGCGGTGGTTTCATTTCCTGTACTTTCATTCCAACCCCGATCAAGGAATCCGTTCCTCGCGGTGGTTTCATTTTTCGTACTTTCGTTCCAACCCCGATCAAGGAACCCGTTCCTCGCGGTGGTTTCATCTCCTGTACTTTCATTCCAACCCCGATCAAGGAATCCGTTCCTCGCAGCGGTTTTATCTAACTGGTGCGGTGGGTCACCTCCCGCGACCATTTTCATTTCAGTAATCTAATTTCTGCACTCTAACATCCTAACCCCTAACTGTTTAATTTCAGCATTCCCCTATCACCGCCTTAAAACCCCGCGGAGAGTAACATCTCGCGGCGGTTTATTTGATCCCCTTTTTATTTCTTGTTATATATACTTATATTATAATAAAAACCCCATGGAGAGTAATATCTCGCGGTGGTCTTATGTATATATATACTTATATTTATTATCTATATTACAGTAAAAATCTCGTAAGGCCAATGTCTCGCGGTGGTTTCTATATATGTACACATATTCATTATTGCTGATATTGCTACATTGCTGTTAAAACCCCGCAAAGACCAATGTCCTGCGGTGGTATATTTTTGTTCATATTGTTCTTATAATTATCTGAGTAGTGGCATACCGTTGCAAATTCTGAGTCTATGCGTCTCTCAAATTCTATTACGTAGGTTCTCAGACTCCTCGGTATATGAAAAGCTGCTTGCGGAACGGTAAGTCACGCTTACCGGAAAAGGGTCAGTTTGCGCGAGAGGGTCTTCGGACCCCTATCTCCGCCACGTACCGGAGTCTGATAAGTCTACCTTTTTTGTGTTCCACCAGAATATTTCTTGCAAGTCACACTTCCCACCACTTTTCTCATATTACCCAGTAATCCATTCCTCGTTCCTCTTTTCCTTCCCTCTCCGTTGCTACGATCTCGTCCTCCACATCTCTTGGGACCGACGTTGGTGTGATTTCACCGTCTACAATGGGGGCTGTGCGAAGCTACTAAAATCGAGAGCCTGAAACCTATGTGTAGGCGCTAGAGTAATCCTCGAGTGTCGCTAGAAAAACTTGTGTATCCCTATGGTTAGGGCTCTTTGTTCACACATTTGTACCGCCACGCCACAGAGAAGTACCTCGGGTGAAATGCGTGAATTTAGGCTATGCATGCAAGACGTGCGATATCCTCTTGACGGGTGCACCACCCCTCAATTGTGCCTCGTGGCCCGCACCGTGTCTGCAAATTATGGGCGATGTCCCTATCCCATTCCCTATGGAGGGAGCTACCTCATACGTATATTTATGTTATGCCTGCTAATGAATGCCTGCATACTTGAATTAAAAAAAATAAAAAAAATAAATAAAAAATGTGTGTGTACAATAAATTCAGGCTCCGCTATCGCAGCCTACTTTCCCAGCTCTGGCTCATAGAGCCCAATCATGGCCCTCATGACCTACCTCCCGCCCTCACGGCTCGCCAATCTCTTAACTTTGGCTTCTCTAGCCTACTCTCTCAATTTCGGCTCTTGTAGCCTGCTTCCCAATTTTGGCTCTCGCAACCTGCTCCCCAAATTTTGACTTTCACAGCCCGCTTTCCTGATTTGTGGACACTAAATAAATTCTCACCCCATATTTATGTACATGGGAATATAGAAGAGGAGAAAAGAGAAGAGAAGGTGAAAAGAAGAAAAGGAAACGCTCTTGAAGTGCTCCAACGGCGCAATAGCCTGCAAACCCTCCAGCGGCACACTACTAAGTGCCCTCAGTGGCACACCCATTGTGAAGCCTCCAGCGGCACGTCCTTCTGCCGCTCCAACGGCACACTCACGGCGCCTTTCAGCCGTACAGCCTCACGCCCCCTCAGCGGCACGCTCCCAGGCGCCCCCCCAGCGGCACACCTTCGGAGTGCCTTACACGGCACACCCTCATGTGCTCTCTCCCAGCGCCCTTCAAGTGTCCCGGCGGCATGCTCTATCCAGCCCTTCAGTGGCACGCCACCCTCGCCCCCCTTTTATACGGCGAGCAAAAAGAGAGAGAGAGAAAAAAAAAGAAAAAAAAGAGGAAAGACGCTAAAAGAGGAAGAGAATGAAAAAAAAGAAGAAAAAATAGAAAAGGGAAGAGAAGGGGGGATTTTGACAAAAAAAAGAAAAAAAGAGAGAGAGAAAGAAATAGAAAGAAGAGAAAATAATAATAATAATGAGATATATATATATATATATATATATATATATATATATATATATATATATATATATATATATATATATATATATATATATATATATATATATATATACACATACATACATAAGTCTCCCGTCCGTACGTCCTTATGTGTCGACGGGCATCCGCACGGGTAAAGATGGCTCCACCCCTGCGTTGGCGTTAGTTCCTTGCCAACAAATAAGTCCTTTTCCGGCACAAGGCTTCGTGCCCTAGCCACCGGCTCTCACACAATATTGCCATTACGGACCCTACGTCCGAAACGGCAGAGGAAAAAAAGAGAGAGAGAGAGAGACCCGTTGCGTTGGCATTATCTTCGTGCCAACGAATGAACCTTGTCTCTCGGCGCAAGGCTTCGCGCCCTAGCCACCTTCTCTCATGCAAAGTCGCCATTGTGGGCCTTACGTCCGAATCGACAAAATCTCTATCCTTGCGCTGGCATTAGTTCCTTGCCAGCGAATAAATCCCTTTCCGGCACAAGGCTTCGTGCCCTAGCCACCAACTCCATACAATATTGCCATTACGGACCTTACGTCCGAATCGGTGGAAAATCTCCCGTTGCGTTGGCATTGTCTTCTTGCCAACGAATGAACCTTGTCTTTCGGCGCAAGGCTTTGGGCCCTAGCCAACAATTATATATCACCCGCCCGTCAAAAAAAATAAAAAAAAGAAAGAGAAAGGGGCTTAAAATAGAGGTGCCCCGCCGGACTTGCCCCTACGCAGGGACAAGGGTAAAAATGGCAACAACCCAGCTGCGGCGAAAACCCGAAAGGGTGCTGCAGGCAAAATCGAGTATCTCGCCATGTGAAAACCTGAGAGGGCGCGTGGACAAAAGTAAGAGGGGGCTGGTGCTGGCGAAAACCTGAAAGGGCGCTTGTACCGGTAATGTGGTTTAAAAAGAAAGAAAAGAGACAAAGAGAACAATAAACCACGTCAGTTCCCGACACCCCGTCGGCACTGACGAAGAGACAAAGAGACCAACAAACCATGTCAGCTCCCGACACCCCGTCGGCACTGACGAAGAGACAAAGAGACCAACAAACCATGTCAGCTCCCGACACCCCGTCGGCACTGACGAAGAGATAAAGAGACCAACAAACTAGGTCAGCTCCCGGGAGACGAAGAGACAAAGAGACCAACAAACCATGTCCGTTTCTGACACCCCGTCGGCACTGACGAAGAGACAAAGAGACCAACAAACCAGGTCAGCTCCCGGCACCCTGTCGACACTGACGAAGAGACAAAGAGACCAACAAACCATGTCAGCTCCCGACACCCCGTCGGCACTGACGAAGAGACAAAGAGGCCAACAGACCATATCAGCTCCCGGTACCCTATCGGCACTGACGACGAGACAAAGAGATCAACAAATCATGTCAGCTCTCGGCACCCTGTCGCCACTGACGAAGAGACAAAGGGACCAACAAACCATGTCAGTTCCAGGCACCCTGTTGGCATTGATGAAGAGAAGAAGAGACGAATAAACTATGTCAATTCCCGACACCCCGTTGGCACTAATGAAGAGACAAAGAGACCAACATGCTACGTCGCTCCCCGGCACCTCGTCGGCACTGACGAAGAGAAGAAGAGACCAACATGCCACGTCAGTTCCCGACACCCCGTCGGCACTGGTGAAGAGAAGAAAAGATAAATAAACCACGTCAGTTCCCGACATCCCGTCGGCACTGACGAAGAGAGGAAGAGACAAACAAGTCATGTCAGCTCCTGACACCCCGTCGGCTGCGACAAAGAGAAGAAGAGAACCAGTACACCCGCGGGCACCGCCCGGCGCATCCTTCGCCCGCGCTACCCGTGGGTGGGGGGTACTTGTGGACATACAAAATGACACGCCCATACGTCCCAACTAGTCTAGCATCAACAACGACTCCAACTAGAGAAACTACGGAGGAGATGGGCTGTCTTGACTCTCCAAACAAACGCATACACTGCAGTGAAGCCGTCTCTAGAGTCACGACAGCGAAGAGAGCTCAACTACCAGAATACACTCCAACCTGTGGGCCTCGAAGAAAATTGAATGGGCCACAACCCGCACTCTCAACAGGCTCAGAACTGCCCACTTCGCCCCTTCAGCGGCACGCCCTTCGGGTCCTTCAGCGGTACGCCCTCAAGCCCTGTTCAGCGGCACGCCCTGGCAGCCCCTCAGCGGCACGCCTTGGCAGCCCTTCAGCGGCACACCCTTTGCCCTCTTCAGCGGCACACCCTTTGGGCTCTTCAGCGGCACGCCTGATGGCCCTTCAGCGGCACGCCCTTAGGCCCTTCAGCAGCACGCCCTGGCAGCCCCTCAGCGGCACGCCTTGGCAGCCCTTCAGTGGCATGCCCCTGATGGCCCTTCAGCGGCACGCCCTTAGGCCCTTCAGCGGCACACCACCCCTTCAACAGTACGCCTGTCAGGCCCTTCAACGGCGCGCCTGCCAGGCCCTTCAACGGCACACCTGCCAGCCCCTTCAACGGCGTGCCTGCCAACCCCCTCAATGGCACGCCTGCCAGCCCCTTCAACTCCTGCCAGTCCCTTCAACGGCGCGCCTGCCAGGCCCTTCAATGACACGCCTGAGAGCCTTCAACGGCACGCCTGCCAGGCCCTTCAACGGCGCGCCTACCAGCCCCTTCAACGGCACGCCTGCAACCCTTCAACGGCATGCCTGCCAGCCCCTTCCACGGCACACCTGCCAGCCCCTTCAACGGCGCGCCTGTCAGCCCCTTCAACGGCACGCCTGCCAGGCCCTTCAACAGTACGCCTGTCAGGCCCTTCAACGGCGCGCCTGCCAGCCCTTCCAGCGGCACACCTTCTGTGTCTTCTAGGGCACAACCTTTTGGCCTCTCAGCGGCACACCTTGCCACCCGGTGCAACCGACAGAGCGACGTGATGCCCATCCCCTATGATTCGTGGGGCGCAGTGAGCTGGATGAGGTGTCTCCCATGGAGGAAGACACGCAAGCTACTCCCTCCTGCAACCAAGGACGGGAGAGTCAACTCCCATTTAATGCCCGTCGACTTCAGACACTCCCCGCCTTCGAGAGCTCTTGCCGTGGGAGGTATAAAAAGCCTCCACTGCTCCACACGGACAGGGAGAGGAAGGCAGGAGGAAAGAGCCAGAGAAGAAGAGAAGAAGAGAAGAAGAAGGAGAAGAGAAGAAGAGAGGAAGAGAGGGGGAGGAGTGCTCTCCGCTGCACCCACCGCCTCCGTCTGTGCGAAAAGAGAAGAGAGGAAGAGAGGGGAGAGTGCTGCTGCTCCACCCACCGCCGGAATAGAAGAAGAAAAGGAAGAGAAAGAAGAGAAGAAGAAAAGGGGGAGAGGGCCTGTTGCCCTTCCCCTCCCAGCTGCTACTCCAGCTCCCGGTGTCCGTGCGAAGAGAAAAAGAAGAAGAAGAAAAGAGAGGAGAGAGAAAAGAGTGAGCTGTGGGAGAGGAGGAGTCCATGCTCCGTTCCCCTCCCCACTGTATTTCCTTTTCTTCTTTCTTTTCCTTCATTTCCTTTTTTTATCGTCGGGGGGGGGGGGGGGGGGGGGCACCCCTTTTGTGAGAATAAAAGTAGAAGGCTTGCAAGTATTTTTGGACGTCTTTCTAAAGTATTTCTTACGTGTTTGCCTCCTTCGGTGTTTCACGCCCCTTTCCTTTTTCCTTGTGTTAGGGTTTGCTTCCTCCCGGGCATTTTTGCCTTCGTTCACCCCTGGGCGCCCTCAACGGCACACCCCAGCCGTGCCTCCAACGGCACACCCCAGTAGTGCCTCCAGCGGCACGCCCCTATGGGCCTTCCCCGGCACGCCCTGGCCAGGCCCTTCGCCGGCACACCACCCAGCTCCTTCCCCGGCACGCCCTAGCCAAGCCCTTTGCCGGCACACCCCTGCGGGCCTTCCCCTGTGCACTCTAGGCCATCCTTCGTCGACACACCCTGGCCTCCCTCAGACCGGCACACCTCTCCAGCCCCTACATGCTCCCTGGCCGGCACGCTAGCCACCAGCCCCTCCATCTCGCCCGGCGCACCCCCCCCCCCTTAGCAAGTCCTAGAATCGTCTCCCATTCGCCGTTCCCTCCGAGTTTTCCGAAGTTTTATTAAGGTGTTACCGCTCTCGAGCGCCCACCTCCAGTTGTCGGGTTCCGCAACTCCTTGTTGGCGCGTTCCCTGTATCTCCCTTACTCTCGGGTCAAGGGGAGATGCTGTCAAATTTTTGTTAGAAATGATAACATATTAAAAAGACAAAAGGAAGCAACAAACAAATGGGACAATAACGAATTAATAGGCTAAAGGGAGAAACAAACAAACGAAAAGAACAACGGTAAAACACTTTAACCGAGGCAAGGGAACCGCAATCAACTCAAAGAGAGCCGAATCAAACAACGACTAAGCAACTTTAACATCCGTCCTCGGGAGAGAAAGAATGGAAATTAATCGAGAGGAAGAGAGAAGAAACCCACCCAAACTTAATAAAATCAAGAGAGAAAAGGAAAAGGGAAAAGACATAAGAATGGAAGAGTGGGCTCCCCCCTGCCCTTCGCCGGTACACCCTCCAGCCATCCTTCGCCGGCACACCCTTCGTCGGCACGCCCTCTGCCCTCCTTAACCGGCACGCCTTCCACCGGCCTTCGCCGGCACACCTCCCACCATCCTTCGCCGGTACGCCCTACAGCGCCCTTCGTCGGCACGCCTCGCGCCCTTCGCCGGCACACTCTCCCAGCCCCTCTCTGGCACTCCCTCTACCCTCCTTCCCCGGCACACTCGGCCAGGCCCTTCGCCGGCATGCTCTCCCTGCCTTCGCCGGTACACCCTTTTTTGGCCCTCCAGCGGCCCACTCTCTCCATATATATATATATATATATATATATATATATATATATATGAAATAAACAAAAAGGGTGTGAAATAGTAATAACAATAGTAAGAAAAGATAAAATCTAATAATAATAATGAACGAAAATGGAGAAATCATTCAGAACAAATACATAAAAGGGAAATAACCGATAATATATATAATATATATATATATATTTGAAACCTAGATAAAAAAAATGGTAAAATCTATATCGCAGCCCCCGTCTCTCCCGTGACTCGGTGCAGAAGAAACAACAATGCCGCCCTTCCAGGTTGTGCTTCAGTCTTAGGAATTATCCCGAAATGACCATGACCCGACCTCACCTTGGGCCGACATTCCGATTAAGTCGGACTCGTTTCTCAGGCCGGATCCCTTCCGAGCCGCTACTAAAATTGCCGCACGTTCGGCAGACATTTGAACGGGTTCACCTCGATTCCCGTTGCGTTTCTATTACGGACCTATGTCCGAACATGAAAAGGTCCGTGAGTGACTGATATGGCCGACGGCCCACGTCCCGACATGGTCGTAACCCGGCATCGCTCTGGGCCGATGGTTCGTCAAATCAGATTTATTCTATTGGGATTCGTTCCCGCTCTTTCATTGAAATTACCGCGAACTCGGCATACATTTGTATGGGGTTGTTTCTACCTACGTCGTACCTTCAATACGGACCTGCGTCCGAACATGAAAAGGTCCGTGAGTGACCAAAAAAATCGAAATAGAACGAGATGGCTCCCGTCATCCCTGGACCCTTTGCATGGGAATGTCAACGAGGCCTCCGTGGGCCACGCTTAGACCTCGGGTCCGTCCCGATTATGGTCATTGTATGACCCATATCCTCGGCCTATATCCCGCTCCCTTCGAACACGTTTTGGTTTTGGAATCCAGTCCCGGGACTCTTCCCCGTTGCCCCCCCCGGCATTGGAAATATTAATGATGCCCGCGCAAGCCCCGTTTGGACCGCGGGAGGCGCCCTCGGTATGGTCCTGACTCGATCTCGCACCGGGCTGATAAATTCACTAGTTTCCTGCTATACTAGCCGAGATTTAACCGAATGTTTTCAGTACCTCGAAATAATATATTTGTCGTATCCCGGCATACGATTGCGATATTCTCAAGCCGAACACCCGTCCGAATATTGAACGGTCCCCTGAATGACCGACACGTTTCGAACGCTCGCTTCCCTAGACACAGGGCTTTCCAGCTGATTCAAGGGATATTCCCCCGTTGCCCCCTTGGCACCGAAAATATTAATGACGCTCATGCGAGCCTGACTTCGACCGCGGGGGGCCCACCGCAGTATGGTCGTAACTTGATCTCGCACCGGGCCAACAGACTTATCAGTTTCCGACCGCTCTAACTAGGATTTAACTGAGCGTTTCCCGTTCCTCTGAATAGTAGATTTGTCGTATCCTGACATACATATGCTCTAGATTTCCCGTGAGGATTACGCTTTTCTCAAGCCAGACACTCGTCCGAACATTAAATGGTCGACACGTGTCCGACATGAGCTCAATCACTTTTTTCATACCCTCGTACGAGGACTTTAGTATTTCTTAATAGATTTTTATGCAATTAATTTTCTGTCCATGAGGCCCTTTTTTCTGTCGATTAATCAAGGGTGTTCATCTCTTCGAGGGGATGTAAATAACGCCGTGACCTTTATGGCGCGGCGGGTTTTGGTCCCGACACGAACCACACAATCGTCTGACCGAATCAGATCGAGCGCACCATGGGCTCTTCGTAGCCCGAATAAATTGTCACTTCGTGACTGGCACGCCCACGCACTTAATAAACTAATAAATGAATGCCCCAACGATTTAAGTAAAAAGTGCGTCCACACCCACTTAGGGCCGTTGCCCCTACTGCTCCTTTCCCACGGAACCCCTTACCTGCACCCGCTGCTATACCCAGGCTGGAGTATACTTCGCCAACTGAGAGGAGAGATGACAAGGGAAAGGGAGTCATCCCTAGCACCTCCCAACCAGTCCCTGTCTCGGGAGTTCGTTACTTTAGGTGCCATAACCTAGGGCACATTGCCTCCAACTGCCCCACTCAAGCCTTAGTCATCACCGACCCCCAGTCTGTGGAGCTTCCACCTCAGGAAGGAGAAGCCATTGAGAGATACGAGGCCGATCCTGACCTCATCGCCCAGTTTGAGGAAATGGATGCAGGGTATGATGGAACGCATGTCGAGTACATGCAAGTGGGAGATATTACCGAGAGTTCGAATCAGGGAAGACTGGGTGTAGTTTGCTGCATCCTTACCCACCCCCAGGAGGACGATTGACGTCAAACCTCCATCTTCCAAACATACATTATGGTAAAATCCCAACCCTGCAAGGTGATTTTTGACAACGGGAGCTGTATCAATGCAGTCTCTTCAGACTTTGTCTCCCGTCTAGGTCTACCTATCCATCCTCATCCGAGGCCGTACAACGTGGCTTGGGTTGACGACACGTCTATCCCAGTCACCACTACATGTGTTATTCCCATCCAATTCCAGTCCTATCAAGGACAGATTCTGTGCGACGTAGTGCCAATGAAGGTCGGTAGCATCATCCTAGGACGACCGTGGATATATGATGTAGACCTTACTACATTCGGTCGGTCCAATCAATGTTCCTTCTTACACAATGGGAAGAAGATACAGTTGTACTTGACACCTCCAAAGGTGACCCCGGGAAAGAGTTTCACCTCCACCCCCACTGGAACCCCCAAGGTTCAAGAGAGTCCTCGGACTCCCACTGAAGGGAAACTTCTCATTCCCTCTCCTCCTACACCTATCACACCCATTCCTAAGACCCCTAAGGTTGGTTATGACCCGATTAGGCGTCTTAACTTCATATGTGTCCGTGAGCTGAATAGGGAGGTTGCCGAGGGTGTCCCTGTCTGGGCTGTTGTTGTCACCATCACCCCCGAGGAGTCCCGAGTCTCAGTCCTACCCGATGTCCAGGCAATTCTGCAGGACTTCCCAGATATTTTCCCAGAGGACTTGCCCTCTAGACTCCCTCCCATGCGTGACATTCAACACGCTATTGATCTTGTCCCCGGGTCCACCCTACCCAACCTTCCCCATTACTGGTTGAACCCCAAGGAGCATGCTGAGCTCCAAAGGATTGTCGAGGACCTTATCCAAAAGGGTTTTCTCAGAGTGAGCAAGAGCCCATGTGCTGTCCCTGCCTTGCTCACACCCAAGAAGGATGGCACCTGGCGGATGTGTGTTGACAGCCGCACCATCAATAAGATCACTATCAAGTATAGGTTTCCTATTCCCCGTCTTGATGACATGCTTGACATGATGAGTGGAGCCACCATCTTTTTCAAGATTGACTTGAAAAGTGGCTACCACGAGGTCCGGATTCGACCAGGGGATGAGTGGAAAATAGCCTTCAAAACAAAAGAAGGTCTGTATGAGTGGCTTGTCATGCCGTTTGGGCTATCCAACGCCCCCAACACTTTCATGAGACTTATGACAGAAGCCCTTCATCCTCTCATTAGTCGCTTTGTTGTCGTCTACTTTGACGATATTCTCATTTATAGCCACAACCCTCAGGACCACATCCAACATCTGAGGGAAGTCTGTGAGACTTTGAGGAGAGAGACCGTGTACGTCAATCTCAAGAAATGTGAATTTATGACGGACCAGGTCGCTTTCCTCGGGTTTGTGGTTTCTAGCCAAGGAGTGTCTGTGGACCGATCCAAGGTCCAAGCCTTAGTAGACTGGCCTGAGCCCCAAAATGTCCATGACATTCGAAGCTTCAATGGGCTAGCCACTTTCTACAGACGCTTCATTCAGGGTTTTAGCACCATTATGGCACCCATTACGGATTGTATCTGTAAGGGGAATTTTGAGTGGACCAAAGTCACCTCCCAGACTTTTCGTGCCATAAAGGAACTCATGACCAAAGCCCCTGTCCTCCGCCTGCCAGACTTCTCCAAAGTCTTCGAGATATCCTGTGATGCATCTGGCGTAGGAATAGGTGGAGTGCTTAGTCAAGAGAGCCACCCTGTGGCTTATTTCAGTGAGAAGCTTTCTGATGCAAAGCTTCGTTACTCCACCTATGATAAGGAGTTTTATGCCGTGGTCTAAGCCCTTAAACACTGGAGACACTATCTCTTACCACAAGAATTTGTCTTATACTCGGACCATGAGGCTTTGAAATTCCTTAGCTCACAGAAGGGCTTAAACCCTAGGCATGATCGGTGGGTAGAATTCCTCCAATCTTTCACATTTGTCCTAAAACATAAGGCTGGAAAGGAAAATAAGGTGGCCGACGCCTTGAGTCGAAGGGTCTCCCTTCTTTCCACCGTTCGGGTAGAGGTCACCGGATTTGATCCCATGAAGGAACTCTATGGAGAGTGTCCTGATTTTGGCCCTGTCTACTCTGCTCTGTCTGCTGGACCCTCGATAGCTTTTTCTGACTATCTACTCTATGATGGTTTTCTATTTCGAGGGCAGCAACTCTATGTCCCGAGGACTTCTGTTCGGGACTTCCTGATTTGAGAAATGTTGGAGGTCTTGCTGGTCACTTTGGCCGCAACAAGACCATCCATTCTGTGGAGGAGCACTTCTATTGGCCTGGCCTGAAGAGAGATGTGGCCAAAATTATAGCCCAGTGTAGGACATGCACAATGGCTAAATAGGTCAAACAGAACACTGGTCTCTACACTCCTCTCCCCATTCCTGATCGACCATGGATTGATGTGAGTATGGATTTTATCCTTGGTTTACATCGCACTGCTCACAAGCATGATTCCATCTTTGTTGTCGTTGATAGGTTATCTAAGATGGCCCACTTCATTGCATGTTCCAAAACATCTGATGCATCTAGAGTAGCCCACTTATTCTTTGATGAAGTCGTGCGTCTGCATGGTCTCCCCCAAATCATCGTGTCTGACCGAGATGTCCGGTTCACTAGTTACTTCTGGAAGACACTTTGGCACATAGTTGGCACCAAACTGAAATTTTCCACTGCCTACCACCCCCAAACTGATGGGCAAACCGAGGTCGTCAATAGGAGTTTAGGGAACATGTTGCGGTGTCTTGTAGGGGATCACCCTGGCACGTGGGACCTTCTTTTGCCCAGAGCCGAATTTGCATACAACAGCTCTATCAATAGGTCCATAGGTATGAGTCCATTTGAGGTCGTGCATGGCTACAAACCTAGGAAACCCGTGGATCTCATTCCCCTCCCACTCGAGTCTCGGACATCCAAGTCAGCTGAGGAGTTTGCACAACATATCAAGAGTCTGCATGAGTCGATTAGCAAGCAAATCAACCTCAGTAATGAGACTTATAAAAAATTGGCTGATTCGCATAGGCGTCACCATGAATTTCAAGAAGGTGACTTGGTTATGGTACGGGTCCGGTCCGAACGATTCCCCTCGGGAGCCGTTAAAAAGTTACAAGCCCGTAGTGATGGTCCTTTCCCAATTCTGCGGAAGATTGGCTCCAATGCGTATGTTGTGGACTTACCTCCCGAATATGGGATTAGCTCGACTTTTAATGTGGCAGACCTAGTGGCCTACAAGGAACCCACAACGATTCCTAGTGACCCTTTCGAGCCTTCTCCTCCCATTGAGAGTGAGCCCACCCTTGTGCGTTCCACAGCCTCGAGAGCACCGCGCGAGCAAATTGAGCGGATACTGGATGAACAGGTGACTACTACACGGAGCCGGGTGTACCAGCGCTACCTTATCCGCTGGCGGGACCGTCCACCATCAGATGATTCTTGGATCAGCCGGGAAGATCTCCAGCGCCTCGATCCAGATCTGCTGGAGCACTACCACAGCTGTGTCCCCCCTTACTCGACGGAGTCGAGTTACAACCACCCCGGGAGGGTTGGTGGGGACACCGGGCCCTCTACTGGGCCCAATGCTCGGAGCCGACGCCGCACCGCCACTGCACCGAGCTTATGGCTCGGAGACTCGATTGAAGACCCGACATCCCTGAATACGTATTTATACGTATTTGTGTATCTGTGTGTATGGTGGTATTTATATTATTAAACCACCAAATCTTATTTTATTTTTACTAAGTCAAAGAATTGTATTTTATTAAGGATCCAAGTCAAATATTAGTTGGTGAGTCTTGTCTTATTAGGCTTGGGCATATATACAAATAGGTTAGTCTAAAGGTTTTGATGTCATAGCTTTTCCTATATAAGGAGGCCAAGGGTGTAAGGTTTGATATGATGAAATTGATTGAAAGAGTGTCTTACGTGAGAGCCATTCTCATTTGTTCCTTCCCTTCTCTCTTTTCTCTTTTGTGAGGATTGAACGTCGCCCAGTGTGAGACCGTCCGACGTGAGGTCTAGCTGCGCGAGGTAGCAACCTATCTGTTCCCGTCCTATTCGCGTCCCGAAATTACCGTCGATCCATTTCTACGTCGCCGCCGTGTCAATATCTTGAAGTTAACCCGGAGAATAACAGATTCCAGCAAAAATGGAGAAATCCTAATTGTGAAGTGAGGGCAACAAAGGGAATGAGAGAGAGTTGATAGCAGCCGGGACGCAGAAAAAGAAGGGAAGTGCAGAGGGGGAGGAGAAAAATAGAGGGTAGATTTCTCTTGCCCGTGGTGGAGGAGATAAGTTGCTTCTATAGCGCGCAACATTTGAAAATGCCATTTGTTTGAAAGTTTTCAGAGATAGACAAGTTCCTATCTGGTTATGAAGTGATGGCAGGGTCATGTTGTTCCACATGGCGGGCCATGGCTGATGGATTGAGACTTTGAGAGCGGACACAGGTAGAAAGGTGCGTAGCAAGTGGGAGTTCACCCCCTCTGTAATCCCTTTGTTTGGACTCTCTTCGATACACGGACAAGAAAACCCAAGTCAATGAATACGCATTCATTTACTAGTGTCATCCCTCCCCCCCCTCTCTCTCTACACACGCATACATGTCGCTTAAATTGCTCCATGTCTGAGAAGGGCAAAGGCCAGTCTCAGCTCCCAGAGCCAGAGGTGTTTTAACTTCCGTTGAACAACACACCAGGTTTTAAGTGGCTCCAGATCCAGCATCCCCCCTTTGGCTCCCAAGCAACACAAGGTTCTAGACTCCAGAAAAGAGACCTTTTGCACCATGGAACAGGACAGCAGGTATGGTAAAACGTCAGATACTATTTTTTTTAAAAAAAAACCTGTCGAAACTACTTCATGTTCGTGGCATCTCTACATTAATCGGCACAGTGCACCACAGTGTTGAGGACCTCGTTCCAGTGACCAGCAAGCCCCATCGCAGCCCAGTCAAAGAAGTTAAGTAAAGAAAGTCATGGAGACATCCAAATACAGACATCTATTATCTAGGGAGTTTCTCCTTCGCTGTATTTTTTTTTTGACATAGAAAATCCTAACAAGATTAGTAAATTCAGAGCCAACATCCGCCGTTGAGAATTAAATGAGTCAAATAAACTTCCCCTCCTCCCTCCCGGGAGTCAAACTCGGGACCGGGGAAAAGACTGCAAAAGACTAGTAATATACGAGGAAATATAGCTACTCCAGATTGATGCGTCCACAAGAGAGCAGTAGCTCCTCAACAATCTGGAGGCTGCTATGATCAGGGGATTCAGGACTGAGATGACAATTTATTTTCTGAGCGGTAGACAACATATCCAAAAGCAATGAAGACCTTTTCTCCTACGTGTAATGGCAGCTTAAAAGACAAATCCAAATCTCAACAGTTTCCACAACAACATTGAACTTTACAAGTCTCTTACTCTCCGAGAATGTTGCATTTAGTCTTTCCATTGCTATAATTTCATTACGGCACCGTGATCCTATTAAAGGAGAAATCGTACAAATAACACGTGCAAAAGGATTCCGGTTTAAAAAGCCATGGCTCCAACATGCTAAATATGTTTTGGTTCATCTGTATTAAAAGAGTTGCAGATATTCGAGTCACAGCCACACAAATCATCTAAGAAGTTTCAGAATATTTGAAACATGCCACACGTATCCCTTGTGAAACAATAAGAAACATGAAATAGTGCAACAAATAAAGCACTGAATAAACACAAATCAACACTGGCGATGTCTCCGTTTTGCGCACACAGTGCTTAAGTCGGTGATAGCCGACTTTGCGCCCAGAATTAGACCTACAGTGTGTGCCAAAACCAGCAATAGTAATTCAGACTGAGAAACACACAGATAAGGAAGCACAATGAGAAATAATTAGTAAATAGGTGTACGCAACTGAAACCGACATGCAGAAGACCACACTCATTTCCTTACAGACTAATCAGATTTAGAATTCACATTGGCACCAACTGACGGTGATCGTTCCCTCCGTGTTCTCTGCACATCTTTCCTGTGTGGGGAACGAGATGTTTCCCGCCGATCCCTAGAACGGGAACGGTCCCTCGAATGGGAATGATTCCGGGAACGTGAGCGATCCCTAGAAGGTGAACGACCTGTATCTCGTGTTCTACAGGGAGAGTAACTGCGGGATCGTCTTCGGTCACGACCTGCACAGGTTACAAACGTAAGAAACTGAATAAAGATTAACTGATGAAACTAGCTAAAAAAAATGTTCCTTTTAGTATTCATTACCCCAGGGATAATATGAGGCGATTATACTCAATCATATGAAGTAGCTATGCTCAATCATGAGGAGAAAAATGCTGACCTTGAATATTCATTTTAACAATTCAATGACATTGTCAAACTGTGACCTTGAATAAGGACTAAATAACTTTTCATCAACAACATCACCATTATCAACCAGTTGGATCATATGTAAATTAAATTGACAACAGTTTCCTATTTAACAAGCCATTTACAAGTACTTCTGTCAGAAATCCCCCGATAGGAAGAAGTCTTAGCTGGTTCTACATAATGCATGGAGACTGATTCAAAACTAGCAGATAACATATTGCAATATGTGCAACAGAAGTACGTACACTTCAACATGTCAAGAATCTTTGCAATCCATTGATATACGGCCAGTGTAAGATAGCCACATAAGAGGAAGTTTAAACTAATGAGAGACAAGGTGGCAACACAGCTGTATTTTTTGTTGGAAGGTACATGTTCCTATAGAAATCTCTACTCTACAAGATGGCAAGTACATTCAGCTGCACTTGTACAAGAAAGATACTGTATACCTTTTCTTTCCCTTGCACCACAGTATTTGCCAGGCGTTGGTGTCCTTGCCCGCTTCCTTTTTGCCTGTGCAAATTCCAGAACCAAAAGCAACATGGACATAAATTAAAAACCTCCTTGGATGCCATTCAACAACAAGCATTAGAACCTAGAAGATTCAAATAAATCCCATGATAATGAAATCTTTTGGTGGCAGAACGTTTTTCAGACATCACAAACACTTTGTTGAGGTGAATTTTGTTGTTGTTCAAAATAAAAGCTGAACATGGTTAACTGTTTCTGATGACGATTACCTTTTCTTTAACAAATGTAGTCAGTTAAGTCTAAGCATTTGAAATTAACTTTTAATCAATACATTGAAGGATAGTGCCCAAACAAAATTTATTGGATTCCACTGCTATATCAAGCTAATCTAGACCAGTGAGACATTCTACTCTTTACAAAGAAAAGGTATACAGGGCATACGATCCTCTGTAAAATAGTTGGATTCGAATCGAAGAGACTGAGATGTCGATGCAGAGCTCAAGTTGAGAAAGGGGTGGTACAGACTGTTTAAGTTCATAGATTGTGAGTTCGATGAAGATACACACGGCAGACCTGATGTCAGGCAATATTCTGTAATTAAGATACTGATATCAGAATTATCTATTTCTTGGCACACTCCTTGAGGTCACATAGAAAGAAAATTTTAGTACCTTCTCTACTGTGATCAATCGACCTTCGAGTACAGTGCGGTTAAGGTATTTGACACATTGATCTGCATCATCCATTGTTTCCATTGTTACAAAAGCAAAACCACGTGATTCCCTAGTGCGGGGATCCTTAACAACATGACATTCTATAACCTGAAGAATGGGAACCTTGCGTTACTGCAGTGAACAATCCAGATGAAGCAAATAAGCAGACATTGAAGAAAATGTATCAATACAATTGAAACAAATCTCTTTCAGGTTTTTGATACTAATGAGGGCCTGTGACATTTTGGGGAAAAAATGGTAACGCCAGACTACATATTATGTTATTAATCAAACTGCTTATGTCTTGTCCTTTGTTTAGGAGTAGTCAAAGCATTTCGTACTTTAGTCATCGTTTAAGTTGGAGAGATCACAGAATCACTAGAATCAAGATTCAGATTTCTTCTGATGCCTCTCTCTCACTCTCGCCCTCCCTCCCTCTCTCTGAAACATGTTAAAAGCCTGAAACGAAGTAACGACACGGATACATGCAAACACACTATTAGGCTCTGTGCCAATGAGCGTTCCACACTCCTAGACTGTCGCTGAGGAGGAGGTGGATATGAGTATCAATGGACCAGGTTTGGGGAGGCTGATCCAGCTTAAATTGCACCTCCTTAACTGAGAAGTCATTATACGTGAAAATTGTTTCCTAGCGTCTTCAAGTCGTACATACAAAGTATGACAACGAAGACCACCAACAATGGAAGGAAGCAAATGTGCAAAGCCATACCTTTCCTTCCTTGCTAAAATATTTCTCAAGATCACTGCTGGTAACTCGAGTGGATAAGCCAGTTACGTACAAGTTGTTTCCAGGATTGAATGAATGACCAGAATCTCGGCTCCTATCATGTTATTTAAATAGGGGTACAAAGCAAGGAGTTAGAAAAAAGGAGAGTGAAATTAATCACTGAAATTTGAAGTGAAGGTTAACAAGATAGTCAATAAAAAAAAATATTTTTTTTTGGGGGGGGGAGGTAGAAAAAAATCCATATAGTCTATAAAGGTAAGAAAAAGGTGCGGCCTGATCAATGGACATCAACTTTGCATCACAGTATATTTTACCGGGAGCGACTCCTGTCCCTTGACATGGATCTTGATCTGCTACGTCTACGTGGGGTAGAAATTGAATGTGAGGTGTACCTGAATAGGATTGAAAGGTGTGAACAATTTCATAATAGGAACCCTCTGGACTGGAAGTTTTGAAAATCCATAGCTCACCTTACTTCTTTTGGATAGGACATCTGACAAGAATACAAACGAAGGGAAAAAAATCAGAAATGGTTTGACAGTAAAAAGAACTTAGCATTCTACACTAGCTACGCAAAACCGTCCTAACATCACAAAATTGCCCGCCATAACAAAAAGAGAAACATCCACAAGTATAAGCAGCAGACAAGGCATGCATAATAATCAGAATAAAAGAAATAAATTATCCAAGTACTGACCTGGCACCAAAGACTGTGCAACTTTAAAACATTGGATTTGGGGACAAAATCATGCAAATGGTAAGCAGTTTTGCATGAGTACAAATTCAACATCCTAAAAGAGATGATGCTGATCGATGGCAATGACGGAGATAATTGAAAAAATACAGCATTCAGAGAATGAGGATTTCCACAAAATTATTCTCATTACACGATAAAGAATATAAGAAGAGTAAAAGCTATATTTATAAACACTAGATCCAAGGAACAATCATAATGCCATTATCTCAACGTCATTTCAGTTTTTAGGGAAGCTCATTTGACCCAGCCGGCCAAAGAAATGGTAACACTAAAAACTCATATCTTCATCTTATTCTTTTGCATGAAAGAAGGAAAATATACAGGCGGCCAATTGTGTAAGAGAATGACAATAAAAAGAGGAAAAATAACTCTCTTGCAGAATGTTAGTAAAAGGGAAAGAGTAAAAATCTTATACACATGAAAAATGAAGAAACTATGAAAATTAATAAAATAGAACAATGCCCACAGTTTCATAGTTTAGCCTATACATGTAAATGGAAGCGTGGGGAAAGTCCTGCCTAGAGGATCTGCTCCAACCAAATGGGCAAGATATATAATCTGTCAGTGTCAGATCCATCACCATACTGGTTGACAATGGGAACGCAGTGGTGAACTTTTAAAACAGTAACCAGTCTTCACACACATGAAGAAACGGAGATCACAAAGAAAGGGTGAAAAATAAGAGCTCCAAAAAACATCAGCATGGTATTCTCATTACATACTCAGAGACTTTCAAAAAGATGAGGTTTAAGAATCCAAGTTGTCATAGAATAATGAAGCTGAGAAACTAAGAAAAGGAGCAATGCTACTATTGTGCATGCAAAACCAATTCTCCAAACTGGTAGATAAGGTACCATTTAAAATGCGTGAGCAAACACTCTATCTAGTAAATCTACAATAAGCAAAATGCAAAATGCTAGAATAGTTGGTCCTTAGGGCAAGTCCAGGTCCATCATGCTACTTGCTGGTTCAAACAGGAAAGGAAGAGACTCCGGTGATGAATTCTTTTGATATACATGTACAAGGAAAAATGACATAATCGGCAACAATACCTCTGTCAAAATTCATTGACAAAGATGCACATTACATCTACGAACACTTCTGCTAAATTATCTAAACAATTGGCAGCCATCATTTTCCTTCAAATAGAAAAGAGATTTCGTGGACGCTAATCTCTAATAAAGCATGGTAGCACAAAGTATTTCAATGGGCACTTGAAATGAGAGAACTTTAAATGCCCGTATCTGCAGAATTATTCATTAAACAACAATTCATGCCATTACTTAGCTTGTATTTCCTAAAGAAGCTCTTCTAAACACAAGTTACTTTGTGGGAAATTAAAAAAGTGATAATGTCAACAATTATATCTAATAGATCCTGAAAACTAGGCATGTGAATCTCACTTCGAAGCCAAAAAAGGAAAAAAAATTGTGGCATGAAGTTCAAATGAAAAATCAACACCCGAAAGCTGATTTTTAGGTTAAACAAGTAGTAACAGTAACCAAGTAGCAATTTCACTATGCTAACAGCAAGCTCGCCCCTGGATCCCGATACAAGTTTTAAAATACAGTAGCAATCGTTGATGCGGATCTTGGAAGGAGACTTCACTGGTTTCAGGTCCCGATACCAGATCGGAACGGCGAATCACCACTTTGGGAATGGGATCTGCGTTGGGATCGCGATCCCCCACCATCTGGGAAGGCGAACCCTTCTCGGCAGCGGCAGCAGAAGAAAAAGAAGAGGAAACGGGGAGACGAAAGAAGCAAGGAGGGGGAAAAAAGAGAAGACGTACTGGGTAAGATGCAGCGGCGTTCCGAGAACGCGAGAGTGAGCAAGGGCGGCGACGCGGGGGGCGGCAGCAGCAGGCGGTGGCTCCTCCTCCCGGCTCCCCTCTTCCTCCTCCCCCCTCCCCCCTCGCCCTCTTCCTCCCGTGGAGAATTTGTCGGGCGTGTTGTTGGTTGCGTAAGCAGGACTGCTGGAGATGTATTAAGGGACGAAGAATTATAAGAAAAATTCCGAACCAAGGTGGGAGTGGGACAAAAATAAAAAAATATTACAGACTGGCCCAACAAAAGTTGAAGTGAGTATAGATCAGGGTTTGCCGTCCCGCCCCGACCCGCACTGACCCGCACGACCCGACCCGACCCAGGCGGGCGCCGGGTCGCACGGGCCGTGGGTCGTGGATGGGACGGACCGACCCGCTCTGTCCCGTGCGTCTCGCCACGTACCGGTGCGGTGCGAGGCGGGACCCGGCTCGGTACGAGCGGGTCGGGGCGGGTCGGGCGGGTCGGGGCGCCGGAGGTGGGAGAGGGGGGCGGTGGGGGGCCGCAGCAGGAGGCGGTGGGGGGCCGCAGCCGGAGGGGGAGGTGGGACCGTGGGAGAGGTGGGGGGCGGTGGTGGCCGCCGGAGGTGGGAGAGGGGGGCGGTGGGGGGCCGCAGCAGGAGGGGGAGGGGGAGGTTGGACCGTGGGAGAGGTGGGGTGGGCGGTGGTGGCCGCCGGAGGTGGGAGAGGGGGGCGGTGGGGGGCTGCAACAGGAGGGGGCGGGGGGGCGCTGGAGGTGGGAGAGGGGGTGGTGGGGGGCCGCAGGAGGTGGGAGAGGGAGGGGGCGGTGGGGGCGGGGGGGAGCGATCTCGGTGGTGGGGCCGCCGGAGGTTGGGGGGCGGTGGGGGAGGGGGGAGAGGTGGGGGGGCGGTGGTGGCCGCCGGAGGTGGGAGAGGGGGGCGGTGGGGGGGCGCAGCAGGAGGGGTAGGGGGAGGTGGGAGAGGTGGGGGGGCGGTGGTGGCCGCCGGAGGTGGGAGAGGGGGGCGGTGGGGGGCCGCAGCAGGAGGGGGCGGGGGGCGCCGGAGGTGGGAGAGGGGGTGGGGGGCGCAGCAGGAGGGGGGCGGTGGGGGGCTGCAGCAGGAGGGGGGCGGGGGGGCGCCGGAGGTGGGAGAGGCGTCGGAGGGCCGCAGCAGGAGGGGGCGAGGGGCGCCGGAGGTGGGAGAGGCACCGGGGCGGACCGGGTCGCAGTGCGACCCGCCCGACCTGACCCGTCCCGCGCAGAGACCGGGTCGGCCGGGTCGGACGGGTCGGCAAACCCTGGTATAGATAAGAAATAATTATATATATACCCGCAGAATGCTATGTATTGTACTGTATACACATCTAATCATCGTATTATCATATACACCACAGCTTCAATGAATATACCCCTACCATCATCTATCATTTGTTTTAGGTTTTAACTGATTTTTCGGTGAATTAAGATAAATAAATTTATTTAGTCTTCTTACATAATTAAAATGACATGCACATATTTACACCATAGAATATTTCACATTCTCCTATGTAAACTCTCGTGATGTTAACAACCGTTAAAAATGTTGTTACTTAAGGACTTTGTGTCGTAGGCATTGAATATCACGACGAATCAGTCGTATTAATTGTACAAGTCTTTTACTGATATGATATTGTATGATTTGATACTATTATATATTGAGATGAAATAATATCTTTCATATATATATATATATACTATAAATAAAATTATTTAAAAAATTATTAACTCAGTTGATTAATTTGTGTGATTTTAACACTACGTCTGTAGTCCTAATCTCACAAATGTAACATGATTTTTAATTTTATTTGACTTCAATCTCTAAAAAAATAAAAATAAATAAAAAATCACGGGCCTTATCTGATTCGAATCGGAAACCTCACATTTTAATGAAAAATTTATAACCAAACTACCTATTTAGGCCCTATTTGACAACCGAGTAAGAAAACCTAGGTAGGTTAATGCTCAGGCAGGATAACCCTACAAAATATATATATATATTTTTTTACTTTGGCAAAACCATTGGCGTTATCCTAATCGGGGTTAGATGACTGATTCTAGCATTTGAGTATGAATCTGTAGTGTCTTATAACTAAGATAAATCTTAGTTTTAAGTTAAGGCCATGCTTGATGCAGCTTCTAGTTACAAGAACTGTTAGGCCTCCACATATTTTAGGTCAGTTATTCGAAGGAAATGGTACTGGAGCTTAAAGGACTATGTAATCTTTTTAATTATTTACTGACTTCCAATTTCAAGTTTTAAATCGGAATTCTTTGATCGAGAGGTAAAGAATAGGTTGTTGAACAAGCTTTGACATGTATAATTCTCCAAAAAACTAAAAGACAAAAATAATTTCCCCTCAAAAGAAGTAGACATAAACATTCCAATTGGAGTCTTCGTCAAACATGTCAAAAACTACTAAATAGGAGTAGATGGGAATGAATTTGAACTGCAACGTTAACCAATCCCTCTCTCGTAACTATGATTGGTCAACTCATACTGTACCAAGAACAAATAAGTACGGGTTGACCCAACATGAGTTGACTCGTACTGTACTAGGCCGAGTCGGCCCGACCTGCGAGTCGGCAAACCTTTCACATAAACCCATTTCCCCCTCCAATTTAAGAAACTTTTATTTGGAACATATTGTCTGATGCGACGACAAAGACTGCAAATCATTGCAACAGGGTGACCATGATCAATCGTATCGAAAGAACGGGTACGAGGACGCCAGGATTTTATCTACAAACCCTCTGGAATGCACTAAAAAGGACATCCGTTTTGGCAATTGAATGGGTCTCTTCAGCATCCACAGGCTTGCAAAGTTAAACGGCTACCAACCACAAACGACCTTCACTCGCATCCGCAAACAATCACCTTTGTCCCATTCGTGTAATTTGAATTGCAGGAGAAAAGCATTGCAAGGATTAGACATTTACGGAGTAAACAGCAACTTCGCTGATACAATGCAGATAAGATGCTCAGTATAACAGGTTAACAGGGAACAGACTAGTCTTAGAAGTAAGATAAAACAATGTTGCAACTTAAAAGCAAATCAAATATGACAACCTCATGTAAGTACACCACCAGCCAATCATCTTCACAGAAGCTGGATGTTTATGATTCACATATTAAAAGGGAACCTTACAGTGCCATTTCATCTTTGAAGCTGTACCTTTACAAGATTCATGTACAAAGAGAAAAAATACTTGGATTGCCGTTGCAGCATTCTTCACTTGGAATTTTATTGTGGACTGCTCTTTATTTAGAGTGATAAAACCGAGTTCTGTAGAAGTCATTCCTTCACATGTGATCCACAGAGGCTTCGGGCAGAACAGCTTGGCAGATGGAGCTGTAGTTATTTACAGTAACTTCTCCGACGGCCAGTTTCTTTCATCGGCTTGGCAAAAATATACGAAAATTTCCTTTTTTTTTACTTGGGTTCACCTCTGTGTTTCTGTTGGTTGCAATCTTGGGGAATTTCTCTCGGTCAGTTCATATTCAGTTCCTCCATATTCCCGTCCACAGCTTCTGACAGAGCAGAGGAAGAAGAAAGAAGATGTGTATATGCTGATATGCCATAGACTGCAAGTCAACGAGTATCCTTAGTGCATCCTTGATAAACAATAGGACTTTTGACTAGTTATTTTACAATGAGACTATAATTTTTTATCAAGCACAAGAATGGATGAAGAATTTCAAATAAATAAATCTTCACTTTCAATGCATTAAATTATTATTCCACATCTTGGTTATGTTGATAAACGGTTAAAGAAGAAGGATTGATGTATATAAATGGAATCAACTGAATTGATCAGAGAAGTATGTTATATACCTATGCCAAATCCAGTAGCTTTCACTGGTTTCCAGCTTCCAACTTGTTCCGGCAGCAGCCAATGCAATGAAGCCCATTAATAAGAAATACCAGTAAAATCTTTTATGCAGTGTTCGCACAAGATTAAAGAGCCATGTTCTACTAGTTTGCCATCTACAAAATAGGCCAATAGCCTGTAGTAAGTGTCTGTTTAAACAACTCATATATGTCAATATTTGAAGCTCACAATACAGAATCAGAGATGCAAATACTGTAACCATCACATATAATCATTGCAGAGTATATACGATAGGGACAAAGGACATTCTTCCAAGAACTTGACCTCTGTGCTCCATTTCTAAATAAATATTTCAAAAAATAAACTATTGTGCTGGAAGTCATTCCGTCAAAGAAGCTACAATGTAAACTCTTGTCCAAGTGGTCATCTAGATAATTTACAATACCTTCCATGTATATTCAAGTTACATCCTTGCAAAAAGAAAATGCTGGTTCTATTGATGCTTGAAAACTCTAGTAGCCATCCAAAAACAAGAGCCAAGGTCCCAATGGCTATGACAAGAATAATATTTGCTGACCTGAAAAGAAGATCCAAGAACATGTTTAATAGTCTACATCTAATAATAAAAAAGAGAAAATGTCAGAAAATATTCAATGAATATCTGACCTCGTTGCACCTGTGGCAGCCAAGAGTGCTGTAACAATTGAAACGCATGTGTGAATTGCTCTCTTTGAAGCCTCACTAATTGTAGCCATAAAGACAAAAGTGCTCACCACAGCCATAAACGAAAGCCAAAAATCCATGAACTGAAGCCAGTAAAGTTCAAGCTTTCAATGGTGGAACATAAATAAATTTACACAACATTTGCAAATTATATAAGACAGATGAATCATAATTAACCCAGACATTTCTAGGATGATTGTATTGGATCCTATTGTAATCAACGAGACAGAATACAAGAGAAATTCAGAAACTGCTGAAATTTATTAGTATGTGAGTGATGTGGAGTGAGACTTGTGACGTCGGATTACGCACTCGATTAGCATTTTGCATGGTGACATCATTTTACACGGACGACAATCAGAGTCGTAATAGCATCGTTTTTATTTTAGTTTTATTATGCATGTTGTCTTTATTTGAGTCAAATCTAGTGCTATCAAGTGATGTAGGCTTAAGTTTCTAATTTTCGTAATTTTATTGGGCTCATTTGGAGCTAATGTTACACCATATGTGGACGGCGCAGGAAGATTTCAGATCACTTGTTAATTTATTTTTCTGTAATTTTTGGTGCGATTTTCACATTATCTTCTTGAGTCAAGAGTATTTTGGTCCAAAGAGATTAAGTTAGGGTTAGGCCTAAGCCAAACCACTATCTAAAGTCTTGTAACCCTGTTTTTGAGATGAACAGTTGAATGATGAAAGGAAAAAAAATGTTTTGGCCGCCACTGGTCTTTGTAGGGTGCGAAACCCTAATCTGGGTGTGAAGCCCGTGCGGTACCCCCCTTCTTCCTTTCTTCTCCTCTTCCTCTCCTTTTTCCTCTTCTACTTTGCTCTCTACACAGTCGCCCCGCCAACAAGCTGCCAACCTCTTCTTTTTTCCTCCATCGTGACCAGAGAAGCCCACTGGCTGAGTCCGGTCCCCCCACCTATACTGACGACCCTAACAGCAAGTCACCGGTGTCAACCACATTGCAGACCGCCCTCTAGCACCCGTAGCTGCTTGCACCCCTGCTGTAGGTCTCAATACGCCACAAGCCAGCCATGTCGACCAGCAGCGACAGCTGCCACACTCAGCCACGAGATGCGAGCACAGTTGCGCGCCCCCCAGATCCGCCCGCAACCGTCACTGTTGGCAACCATCTCGGCCGCGCTCCCCTACCCGCGGTTGCTCTACATAGAAGCAGTCTGCCATTTAGGTCGTCGCCCTGCCGGGCCACCCCTGCATCTCCGCCATCGCCTGCCGGCACCCTCTGCTATAGCGACCTACGGTAGCCCTCCCGACCACCCTGCACCATCGGTAGCCAACCTTCTAGCCGCATGCAGAGACGCCTGCCGTTGGCCCCTGTGCACGTCCACCTGCATCCACAACACTAAAAAGGGGCCGTTAGCGAACAAGAAAGGGGTCCATCTCTTTCTGTCCCGCATCAGTTTTGGTATCAGAGTTTAGGGAATCGGCTTGTCCTTACGAGCTGAGGTCCGATAGGCTATTAAGGAACAACCCAATCATGACCACCTATTTCTCTTGGTATGAGTTTAAAGTCTAACTTGAAAGCATTAGAGAGGCGACTCCATGTTTTGGACAGATGACTATCCTCTTTTGCCAAACCAACGGTTAAGGAAGTGGTATATGAGGCCGACCCAACATTGGCCAATGAATACAAAGAACAAGAGCGGGAAGTGATCTATGAGGTCAACCCCACGTTCGCTGAGCAATATGAAGAAGAGATGCGAGAAAAAGAGAATAAGAAGAAAGAGGAACAAACGAACAGGGCTGCGAGAGTTGCTCTCCGCAGGTTTTAAGGGAAAAGTTGAAAAGAAATCAAATCACGCGTGAGTGCGTGTGTGTTGCATGATGTGTGATCGCCAGGGGCCGAAGACCCCAAAAATAGTAATGAAAGAAAACTGATCGCGCATATACCTTGGATGTGGGAGATTTGTGGAGGGTTCCTTCTTTCTCTTCCTTCGGTCGGCTGATGAAGAGAGTTTTCTTTTGATTACCCTGGTTGGTGTTCTTTTAAACCCCTTTTTGAGTGCATAAGGTGGTGAATGCTATGATGAAATGAGATTTCGTGCGGAAATGCACAAGTATGGAGCTCTCTTAAGAAGAAAAATGGCACACAAAAGAAAATGACGAATGATGCATGTAATTAACAAAAGCGAAACAAAAAGGAAGTAACGGAAATAAAAGCTTATGGTGGCGTTGATGGCGGGCTTCGAGGCACTCTAGCAACGAGAGAACGTCGTGCACGAACAAGGGGCGAGGAGATGACTTTTTTCTCACACGATTGGACACTCGAAAATCCGGCAGAACCTCCTCTTAATCCGAAAGAAATCTCACGAGTTCGGAAGTGATTTCACCAGAGTTTCCCCCTCCTCTTGAAAGGATTTTGAAGCTCTTTGTTTGTGCCGAGGGGGTGTAGGCAGATGGGCAATAAACGCGTCCTGAGGAGGGGGCTCTTCTTCAAGGGAGCGTCCAGCTGACCAGACGTTGCTTTTAGTTTGACACGTCTGTGAGACAGGACATTGTAATATATACGCGCCTCTTACTCAGGATGCCCCTTTTTTAGGAGTCCCTTGTGAGGAACTGTTCGCGCGGGTTTGTGTCATGCCGATGATCGGGGTGAAGGAAGGGATACAGCGGGGAAGGAAAATACTGGAGTTTGATGTATCTCGGGTATCCTCCTTACGGTTGCATGCCTCTCACGGCGGTATCGGGCACTCTCCTTTCACGGAAAGTCGAAAAGGGTCGAATGGCACGAAAATGTCGGGGTAAGGGTTAACCGGACAGGGTGCGGGCGTGCCAGTCGATTTCTCGACAATCACTCATGGAACCAAGGGTTGACCGGGGAAGCGCCACCAGGACGCGGCACTTGGGCTCAGGCGATCGGGGGACACGTGGAGAAAAGGGGTTCCACGGGTGCGAGTGCGTAGGCGATTGCGGGAATCGTGTACTGGACGTCTTTCCCCACCGGCCGCAAGCAACCGGTGTTTATTTACATCGGATTGAATCCGAATACCTTCGTTCTAAGCTGAAGAAAAGTATGTATATGTGTCTGAAGCCGTGGGTGGAGGGCAGGGGGCATTCAGCAGCTATGGGTGCGCGTTAGACCGAGGGGGTTTATTGGGGTTAGGGTGTTAGGCACGGATGCCGAGTGGCGTAGGTAGGAAGCTGGGGCCCGAATGCGGGCACTTGTATTTTACTGGCTTTATGATGAGCCACATGGGCTTTACAAGCGGGCCTAAGTGGCCAAAGTACAACTGGCGCAAGCCGCGGGATAATTCCGGCACGTGGGTCGGTCCCCGGGTCATTGCATGACAAAGCGGATATCCGCATGTTTTACAGGGACTCTTTACAGAGGAGTTGGTGTGGGTCTGACTGCCTTGGTGGCCAGAGCGGACACGGACTGGCGCCTGGTGGAGGTCGGACGCGGCTCGAGGTGAGCGGTCGGGCCCAGGTCTCGGACGGCGAGTGTTGTCATACTGGAGAGTCGAGGTCGGCCCCGAGGCTATGATTCCGGGGCCAGAGGTCCGACTAGACTTGATTTGTTAATCCGAGGGGCCGACGGCCGACTGGGAGGTGGACGGTGGGCACGCGATTCCGTGTCGGGGCCCGGCACTCTATTATAACGCACCCTTTGTCACCATCGTAAGTTGACGTACACAGGCGGACCCGGGATGCGGGCGTATTTACCGTTGGCGTAGTCATCTTACATGCTGCGAAGATGGGCTTGGTGTGAGACGGCTAAACACCGCGTGAGGGGAGTACGTGGGACATACCCTCGGTGTGTGTGAGCCGACTAGCAAGCCAACCGCGTGCGCACTTGTCTTCTTACGTTATCGACCCTTGTCGAAGGCCTCGGGGGTCTGAGGGTGCGACAGTTAGGCCGGGGGAGTTTGCTCGCCCGTTCGTGTGTTCTTGTCTTGCTTCATGCCTCCATGAGCTTGAAAGGGGGACAATTTATAGGAAGTTGATGGGGTGGGGTTTAGGCGGACCAAGTTGAGGGTCCAACTTGGTCCGGGTAAACCCCCCAAATAGTGTTTTTATTTTATTTTATTTGTATTTTTTGTGTGTGTTTTTGTGTGTGTATCGAAGTGTGGGAGATGGGGTTTAGGCGGACCAGCCCCATGGGCTGGTCTGGTCCGCCTAAACCCCTCTTCGGAGGGAAAAAAAACTTTTTTTTTTTTTTGATTTTTGATGGGGTTTAGGCGTACTAGCCTGGGGGTCCAGGCTGGTCCGCCTAAACCCCTCCCCAGAGGGGGTTTGGGCGGACCAAATGGTCCTTTTTTATTTTTAAAAAATCCCTTTTTTTATTATCCAAGGGGTTTAGGCGGACCAGCCTGGGGGTCCAGGCTGGTCCGCCTAAACCCCTCCCCAGGGGGGTTTGGGCGGACCGGGTTGGAAGAGAGAGGGGGAGTGATTCCACCTCTATAAAATTAGATTTTTGGTTATTTTTCTTCCTAAATTGGCTAAGAAGAAAAGGACAGGAGGATACTAGAAGGATACTGGTTGACCGGCCACGTGCGTGCGAGGGACGCGGGTATTGTGACTGACGTAATCCCGGGGCTTCGTCTTCGCGAGTTCTTCCACGTACGGGTACGACGAACGAACCTTGCACGAATCTCGGACCGCGAGATTGAGAGTTTGCACGAACTGGGACTGGGGAAGGCCGTCGGGCCTCCGGGCTGAGGAGAGGGCGCGGCCACGCCCCGGGGCAAACTGGCCCTGGGCAGAGCAGCAACCCCGAGGGATGGCCCCCGGGGGTCTTCCTTCATCGTCTGGGGATATCCTTTGAAGGATACGGAGTACCGGGATATTGGAATGGCCCATGGGAGCCGTTGTTCTTCGAGTCGTAGTGGCCGCTCGCAAGGTGTTCGGGTGAATGCCCGACACACCCCGGGTTGCTGAACGAGCCGCGTAGGTGACCGACGGGCCTTGGATTTGGCCTAGGGCCGAGGGTAGAAGTCCATAGGGGCCGGGAGGAGGCACCTTGGGCCCATGGGCCTCGCCTCGTGTTGCATGCCGCGTTGTACGGCAGGTTGGCAGGGTAGTCTCGGGTTGGCCCGAGAGCTAAAGTTGGGTGGCATATTGCCACGTGTCTGAGGGTCGGGGGTGGCCCCGGCTTGCTGGGGGCTGGACCCAATTAGTGCACTGGAACCACGGGGTGGCCCGCGGGTTGGTGTAGAAGGGTTGAAATATGTGCGCCCACAAGGTGTTCGGCAGAATGCCGAACACACGTGTGTGAGCCGTGCTCACGTACTGCGGGCCTCCCGAGCCTGTGGTTGACCTATTTGGGTCTCCCTTTGACCTTGGAGGGTTGAAAGAATGCGTTCCAGGGCAAGCCCCTGGCCTTTTCACTGAGTGCCACGTGTCATGGCTTGTAGTCGCAGTGTCCCCGAGATGGCCCGGGTGGTCGTGTAGAATGCGGGCAAAGTCCGCAACTTATGAGTCGGGAGTGGTCCCGATTGATTGCTAGTACCGCCGTATACTTCGGCTAGCGGGTTGGGGCTGTTGGTCGGGCCCACTGGGTTGTCGGAGAGGCCGGGTAGCCCGTGCCTTGAAGGTGTTCGAGGAAATTCCCGAACCCTTATTTCTGAGTATTTTGTCGGGAAATAGTCCGAGTACAACAAATGCCCCCCACGGGGCGTGCGTCGGAGGCGGAGATGAGGGCGTACGGCCCGTGAACCTCTCCTTCTGAGTTGTTGTAGTTACATTTTGACGCTTCATATACTTGTGCTTTATTGCATTGTTTGTGTTGAATTTCTGCACGCTGACCATTTTTGGTGCTATGTCTTGCAGCTATGGCACGATTTGGTAGGGACGAGAAGGTCCCGAGGCGTGTGGTCCGGGAGGAGGACCACTGGGTGAGGAGGACCGAGCAGCTCATGCCCCCTTTGGGTCCGCCAGTCATTACCGCGGCTAATGTGGAGCAGCTCGACTGGGGGCACACGACTGTGGCGGAGGGCCCTGTTGGTGAGCGCGGCAGCGGAGTTGGGATTGTGAGTTGGCCCGCGCGTCGGAGGCAGGCGGGCTTTACACTTATGATCGCAGCGGCGGCTATCCAGTGGAGTTTCCTCTGGATCGTCACTTGTTTGAGTTCATCGGGCGCTTTGTCCCATCAGGCATGGAGGAGAGTGACTCTCGGGTTGCTGGAGCCCGTCGCCGACTGGAGCGGGCGATCTTGGTGGGCCGAGACAGTTTGCATGAATCGTCCTTTGCGACTTTCCGAGTTTCTCTGTGGACTACTGGAGGCAGAGTCAATTCCCCAGTGCTGAGTGCCTGGGTTTTTTTCAGCAGAGCAGACCAGTTCGGAGTCCGCGCTGGAGTGATGGGTCCCGCTTCTTGGGATTTGCACGGACACCACCGAGCAGAGACAGAGGGCAGTCCGGGATTAGCACTGGAGCCATCAGGGCTGGAGTACGTCGGGGAGGGCTATGACGACCATAGCCTTCTGTCCGAGATTCTGCGACAGACTGCCGTTAGCTGGTATGGCCGCTGGGCGGTAATTTCGTCACACAGATACCGCCAGGGAGCTACTGAGTGGTTGATGGGCATAGTACACCACTACCGGGTGTTGCTAGACCGAGCTGATATCCGATATGCTGTGACTGCGGCTCTGTATGGGTATCCTTGCTACACGGGGCTTCTACAGGCGCTGGCAGAGCGCTTCAACCGCAGGTGGAACACCGTGGCAACGGCTGAGGGAGAGACCTCGTTAGACTTGTGGTCCCTGTACAGGATCTCTGGGTTTCCGATCAGCGGCGAGGGGTACGAGGAGGTAGTGCTGGATGACCTCCATCGTAGCCACACCGACGGGCATGGACGATACCGGGTTTCTCACAGCTACCGGTATTTACTGAAGACCTGGAGGGATTTAGCCCTGGCCGGGAGAGAGAGAGCAGCATAGACTCCCAGGGTGCCGCTGAACGTGTGGGTCCGCCACTTTTACAACGGACCTTTCTGCTTTCACCAGGAGTTTGCTAGAGACCAGACTCCGTAGGAGGAGTACACAGAGGTGGAGCTGCGCTTCCGGACATACACGAGGTATATCTACGCACCACAGGAGGGGTGGAACCCCCAGAGGCTGCCAGACGTGACCCACCTGGCCGCGTACTTGGCATACTGGTTGGCGACGTTCGTGGTCCCACACGGGGAGGACGGCCAGCTGAGAGTAGAGCTATTGTGGCCTGCGTGCCAACTGGCAGAGGGACGGAGGCTGGCCTTAGCCCCAGCGGCTTTGGCCAATGTTTACCAGGGACTAGGGGTACTGACGGCGCACCCGACGCCACGCGAGCGGAGCCTACTTCTGCCGACCCACTACCTCAGTGCGTGGGCTGGCCTACTATTTCCAGGGTTGGTGTCTCGCGGGTCCGTGGCGAACCAGGCGGCACCATTGTTGTTTAGCTTCACCGGGCAGCAAGACGGGGATGCAGTCGTACAGTTGGAGGAAGCCAGGAGAGTCTTGTGTTACTTGCCCGGCAGAGGCGAGGAGGGTGTTCCCTTTGACAGTGCCACCAGGGACTCCCACTTGATTCTGGTGCCTTCGAATGGCGGGGCGGCCTGCGCCCTTTCTTACCAGCGGGAGCCTGATGCGGCACTGTACACAGAGTGAGTGATGAGCACCCGACCAGCGGTGCTGCCTCTACACCGGTCCGTGATGAGCTTCTTAGAGCCGTACTACCCGCACAGGTTCGCTCGGAACTTCAGGTACGACCAGAGGATTCCGCCGAACCAGGAGTTCCCTTTGGCGGGTTGTCAGTACAGAGGCCGGGACACCCATTTGCTAGCTGCGGCGTGGTGGGACTTTTACTGTCGCCGAGAGCCGGAGTGACTGCCGACGCCTGTGTCGGGACGCAGGGGACGGTTCGACGTCCACTATGCCAGATGGTGGTTCGAGCATAGTCACCAGTACCGGCAGAAGGCCTCGGCGATCCGGAAAGCCGAGGAGACCCGCATCTTGCGGGGGGATCTGCCCCTCATCGCGCTAGATGACGGGTACCTGCGGGCCCGCTTCTCTCGGATCCGCCGGGAGGTGGAGCGGCTGGCGCAGCAGGCTCCCCGGGGGAGCCGAGGCTCACTGTCTGCAGGACGGAGTGGCAACGGGGCACTGAAGCCCCTCCGGCAGGTGCGGGCGGCGCCTGGAGGTACTGGAGCCAGGGCGCCTCGACCCGAGACGTCGAGGACTTGGTGGACCCAGTTTCTAGCTGACTGCGGGTTCGAGCAGAGGGGTTCACTGAACCGAGTGCTCCCCGAGGGGAGCTTTGCAGACACGGCGATCGACGACTGGAGGCGTCATATCGCCCATTCGATCGGGTCGGCCGGACCCGTGGAGCTTGTGTCCCTTATCGAGTGCGCCTACACCCTGAGGGACGTGAAGGAAGCGGTCGCGAAGGCCGCACGGGTCGTGGGCTTGAAACCGGAGCAGTTGGTTCCTCTGCCGCTGACCCCCTTTGTGGCTTCAGGTAAGACCTCTTCGTTAGCCTGTTGCCCCCGCTTTGTCGTTTTCTAGGGTATATGGCTGAGAGATCTCGTGTCTGTGTTTATTGGCAGGCTCTGTGGCGGACAGGGATCACCCCTCCACGGGGACGTCTTCTGGGGATAGTGACAGGGCCCTTCAGCCCCGGCGGAAACGCCCCCGGGTGGAGACCGAGGTCAGAGAGGTCGACGAGTCCTCTCGGGGACCCGCTGCCAAGGAGCATATTGAGGCGGAACCGGCTCTGAGTAAGTGCTGTATCCGCCTGCTTGCTTTATATTGATTCAGCCTTGACGATCGGCAACCTTGTGCAATTGGATTTGCTTTTCACAGCGCCACTAGAGACCGAGGCTGACGCGGCCTTCTCGCCACCTCAGGAGGTCGACCCACTTCCTGACGACGGGGTCGATTATGAGATAGATATGGAGGGGCTCCTTCGTCTGATGGACGAGACCGCCCCCAATGTTGAGACCTTTCCCGATTTTGAGCCATGGAAGGCTTCAAAGGATGCCAAGCCAGGTAAATAATTCTGGGACCGAGCATGTTGTGTTTATGGCTGTACTTGATTTTGAGAGTTGACATAGTTGCTGGCGTCATGCAGAGGTGGCCGGGGCATCTGAGACCGCAGCTCCCTCTGAGATGCGAGGCGAGGTGCCCCCATCTGTTGACGGGCAGGAGCCCGCTGCGACCCAGGATGGCTTGGGTAAGTACTGAATTGCTGCGGAGGGCATTGCCCTTCCATTGTATAATTGCGGGGATGCCAATACTGACTGGCTTTATGATGTCATTTGCCAGGTGAGGATCCAGCCGCCACTCTGGAGATGATTCAGGAGCTGGTCTGTACCGGCCCTTCAGTGTCCCTTCCCTCTTTTGAGGGGGAGCCTGAGGGGAGGAGTGCTTCAATGCTGCCCGCGACTGAAGAAGTGTCTAGCTTGTTGCCACAGCTGTTGGCGGGGGTGGAGCAAGCTTCCCTGCCAGCCGTGGTGTCGGCCTGTACTGTGGGGCTGGTCGGGTCTTCAAGCATGGGACCCTCAGGTATGTAGTTGGGGACTTAATCATTTCTGCTAAGCCCTTTGTGTTGATTGTCTTCTAGTGCCGAGGTCCTGTTGGCATTGTTTACAGGTGCTCCTTCGCCTCTAGAAGAAGGTGAGCTACCCCGTGACGGGGCTGAAGTGGTAGGAGAGGGGCCCACGGGAGTGGCTCCTGTTGAGGGCGACGAAGAGATCGTCGACATCGAAAAGGTTTCAGAGGGAAGTGCTTCGGCCGGTGAGTTTCTGTTTGCAACTCTTAGCTGGAGAGGCGCCCTTGTATAGAGCTGGGTCTTGTGATGACCTTGTTTGCTTCGTTGGCTTGCAGGAGCTTCCGGTTCGGCCATCTCCGGGAGTTCGTCGGGGACTTCGTCGAGCTCTTCAGACGACGGCAACTTAGAGATGGAGACAGAGGAGAGTTCGAGCTCGAACTCTTCGTCCTCCGGGACTACTGCTAGTAGGGAGGTTTCGACGAGGGCCACTCCTGGAGGTATGCGGTGGTCCTTTCCGTCTTTATTTGGTGCTTGTTAGCTTTATAAGGCAGAATGCTGACATTCTTGGGTTACTTGCAGCATCAGAGTCCGGAGAGGAACGTACGTCGGCTCCTGACGAGGGCGGGCAGGAGGAGCCCCCTGTTCCACCCGTGCTTGCTGGAGATGACCGGACGGTGGAGGAATCATTGCCCTCTCCGACCCCGGCAGGTGATGCCGTTGAGGCGGAGGTGCAGTTGCCCTCCCCGACCCCGACAGATGATGCCTTAGGGACAGCTGGATGTGCTCCAGGTAAGGAGCCAAGACTTGTCTCCTTCTTTTTCTCAGGTTTTTCACCTTGTTTGTCGAAGGAAGTTTTTCATGTATTACTTACTCCCTCTGGTGTTTGTCGGAACTATGCAGGTTCCACTGGAGTGCCGGCCGTGTCCGGAGACCTCTCCCTGGATTTAGGGGTCGAGTGGCCTACATTCGCTTCCCCGCCAGAGCCATTGCTAGAGGCGAGTGCAGGTGCCGCCCTGCTTCAGCGGGCGCGAGGCTACTCACAGAGCGAGCCTCTTCCCTCCCCGGAGGACCTGAGGCAGTGGCTGCGGGAGTGCACCCAGGGCTACCACGCGCTCGGATTCCCGCGTGAGCTCTGGAGGTCCGGGTTAGCTGGGATCTGGGCGGAGTACCTGCGACTCCGCGAGGTTCAGGAGTAGAGGGCTCAGAGGCTAGCAGCGATCCGAGAGGCTCAGGAGCGGCGGGCTCAGCTTGTGTCAGCCGTAGCTGAGCAGAGGAGCCACGCCGAAGCGACCGCGTTGGCATCTCAGGAGCGAGCCGCACAGCTGAGGGAGGTGGAGAGCCAGGCTGAGGCCTTGAGGAAGGCCTGGGAGGAGCAGCGGGCAGTCGCCGAGCGCGTCCGAGCCGAGTGGCAGGTGGCTGAGACGACGGCCGGAGCCAGTGCCCAGCTCTTGTCCACCTTGGAGGCGGAGCTTGCAGCTACGGACTCTCACCTTGCAGCGCTAGAGGGGGCTGAGCCTGAGACTTGATTGTATCTTTCCCTTTCTTTTTCTTCCCCCCTTTTTTTGATGTCTGGAGTGTATGAATTTTGTTACCCCAAGGGCATGTCTTGGGCTCCTTTTACAGAGTATTAATGACAAACTCCAGATCCTTTGCTTACTGGATTGTTCCCTCCCTTCTCCGATGGAATGGAGTGATGCGCGTGAACTGACGACCACTTATTGTTAGTCGTGCTAGCTTGTTCTACGATGCATCGGCATGAGTGATAAGGGATAACAGGGACCGGGTTTAAGGAACTTGGTGTTAGAAGCTGGAGGCTGAGCACTGGGTAGTAGGGGAAAGAAAGGGCTATATGTGGGGGCCAATCCCCTTGGAGGATGAAAGCCTGGATACCAGGGAACCAACGTAGGCCCATAAGAACAGGGCAGTTTACGTGGTTTAGGGTTGTAGAGGTGACTCTGGAGGGTATATTGACCCTGAGCCGGGTGGTGGAGTATTGGCTAGCATTATACCGTTAGCCAAAGAATGGGATTCATATACGTCTGGGAAACTGGGATTGAACTGGCTGGGCGGCCTAGGAGGACATGGCAACCAAGACCGGGACTGGGTGAGGGACTGGAAATTGAAGCTGGGACTGTGACTGGAAATGGGGACTGGAGCCGAAGCCAGCTGGGTGACCTGGAAAGGTGCGATAGCTGGGAGCTGGAGCTGGGCCGGATGACTGGCCTGTAGAGGCGTTGTAGCCGAGACTGGGGCTGGAGGCTGGGCAGCTGGCCTGTGAAGGCGTTGCAGCCGGAACTGGAACTGGGAGCTGGCGGCTGGCCTATGCAGGCGTTGTAGCCGTAACTGAGACTGGAGGCTGGGCGGCTAGCCTGCAAAGGCGTTGTAGCCAAAGTTGGGACTGGACGCTGAGCGGTTGGCCTGTGAAGGCGTTACAGCCGGAACTGGAACTGGGAGCTGGCGGTTGGCCTGTGCAGGCGTTGTAGCCGTAACTGGGACTGGAAGCTGGCGGCTGGCCTGTGAAGGCGTTGCAGCCGGAACTGGAACTGGGAGCTGGCGGCTGGCCTGTGAAGGCGTTGTAGCCGTAACTGGGACTGGAGACTGGGCGGCTAGCCTGCAAAGGCGTTGTAGCTGTAACTAGGACTGGGAGCTGGGACCGGAACTGGCACTGGAGATGACCGACCCTCGGGGGTGTAGTGGCCATCATCGTCGTGGGGTGATGTTGAGCTCGCCATCGGGGCGTGTCATAGCCGACGACTTTGTAAGTGAAGAACAGAGAGGGAGAGAGAGAGTTTTTTTTTCTCTTTACCAACCCTACCGCCCTTGCGGGTTTTCGCCAGAGCTGGCCCCCTTTAGCTTTTTCCGGTGCACCCTTGCGGGTTTTCACACCGAGGGGTACCCGATTTTGCCTAAGGCGCCCTTTCGGGTTTTCACCTTAGCTAGGTTAGTGGCAATTTTTGCACCTAGTCGGCTCCCTATAATGGATTCGACCAGGCCCGCCAGGGTATCTCTATTTTTAACCCCATTCTTCTTTATTTTCTTTTTTTTTTTAGGCTGCCGTCCATAGCATGGTGCTGTCAGGGGACGTAACCTGAGACTGGAAGGTGTGGGTGGTCGGAGGTTGTTCGACCATTAATAAGGGTTTTTTACAAATCCTCATGCCATGGTGGCGAAGAGCCACTTTGTCATGGCGAGATATGACTGGAGTTGTGACTAGTGGATCAGGATTGTATGGGAGAACTGGGATCATGGTGAAACTGGAGGGCTCTGGATTTGCAGAGGACGTAGGATATAGTGGCATAGAATGATGGGTGTTTGGGAATGTGCTGGGATATAAGTTTACCGGGATGGTGACTGGAAGCTTGACTGTCACAGGGACTGGTTGATATGTGTTGCCGAAGCAAGGGCCAAAGATTGGCCAAACTGAGCGGGAGTAATGCAAGGCCAACCGGGGATTGGAGGGTTTGCGCCGTAGCAGTGCGAATGGATTGGAGACTGGCTCTGGATGAGGCTAACGGCCCACCAAGGAATAGGCGGAAGGCCGAACTGACTGGTAGGGAGAAGAAGATTTTCTCGTTATCGGCTCTACCGCCCTTTCGGGTTTTCGCTAGAGCCGACCCCCTTTAGCTTTTTACGACGCGCCCTTGCGGGTTTTTGCGTCGAGGGTTCCCCGATTTTGCCTAAGGTGCCCTTTCGGGTTTCCACCTCAGCCGGGTTGCTGGCCTTTTTGCCCCCAGTCGCCTCCTTGTGGTGAGGATGACTGGGTCCGCCAGGGTATCTCTATTTTTTAACCCCATTTTTTTTGACTTACCTGTGAGCCTGGCGGCTAGACTGGTGCTGGTGCAGAAGTGCCCGTGCTCCGCGGTGACAGGAATGAGGGCAAGTCCGCGGATGCCTGGCGGCGATTCCGGAGAGCTGAGCTGGCTGGTTGACTGGGAATTGTAGACTGGGAGAATTGGCCGGTTAGATCCTTCGCGGGGAAGGACCGCCTTACTGGTGGTAGCTGGGACGTGCGCCTTAGTCTGGCTGGCACGCGAACTCGTGTTCTGGGGCATAATATAGCTTCATGTGTTTGCCGTTGAGAGGCAGGAACGGTCTATGACCTTTGTGATCAACAACCGTGTAGGCCCCACCCTCATAGGCATTCTGGATGATGTATGGACCTCGCCAATTTGGCTGTAGTTTTCCACTAGAGCGCCCTGCCATGACTTCTCTTTCCTTGATCATGACAAGGTCGCCTTGTTTGAAAGCTTGCTGCTTGACGAGCTTATCATAGGCCCGGGCCATGCGAGCCTGGTACACTTGCAGGTGTTTGTAGGCTTCGAGCCGTTTGCCTTCTAGATCGGCGAGCTCTTCTAGCCTTCTCCGGTACTTGTCTTCATCAGGGCCGGCAAGGCCGGTGTGGATTGTCACACGATAAGAGGCTAACTGGACTTCGATGGGGATAACTGCTTCTATCCCGTAAGCAAGGGAGAACAGCGAGCACCCCGTGGGGGTTTTGTAGACCGTCCGATAGGCCCATAATGCTTCGAAGACCTTTTCACCCCAATTGCGCTTCCGGTGGCTAACCATCTTAGCCAGGAGCTTGCAGAGGGTTTTGTTGAAGGCTTCCGCTAGGCCGTTAGCCTGGGGGTTGTAGACCGAAGAGGTTCTCCAGTCGATGTGGAATTTGGCCGCTAACTGGTATACGGCCTTATTCTTGAATGGTGTCCCGTTGTCGGACACTATGCGACTGGGAGTACCGAATTGGTATATGATGTTGTGCCGGACGAATCTGGAAACCACCTCGCCGGTGACCTCTCGCAAAGGCAGAGCCTCCGCCCAACGAGAGAAGTAGTCAGTGGCGGCCAAGATGTATTTATGGCCCTTGGAAGATGGCAGGAAAGGCCCCGCAATGTCCATGCCCCACTCAGCGAATGGCCAAGTGGGGGCCGTAGGACGCAGTGGGTTAGGAGGTCTTCTGGGTACTGGGCCAAAAGCTTGGCATTGATGGCATGTACGGGCATACTGGATGCAGTCTACGTACATGGTTGGCCAGTAGAAGCCTTTGAGCTTGATATTGTGCTTCATTCGGTCTCCGGCCTGGTGCGCGCCGCACAACCCGGAGTGGACCTCCTGTATGACGGCTTGAGCCTCCGCGAGAGAGACACATCTCAGGAGAATTGACTTGTCCTTCTCGTGGACGAGTCGGTACAAGGAGTCGCCAATCAGCTCATAAGAGGTTGCTCAGCGGAGCAGCTGGACCCTTTGAGCTCGGTCAGGGGGAAGCCACCCTTTCTTGAATTTGATGATGGGCGCACGCCAATCATCCTCTTCTGGAGGCGTGTTCTGGTCAAGGTCGTGGATCTCGTAGATGGTGAGACCGGTATTGCCTTCGAGTGAGCTTGGCATCAACCTCCTATGTTTGATGACGATGTCGACCTCGCCCTCGGGCGGGAGCTTGATGGCCGCGGCCAATTTTGCTAAGGCATCCGCCTGAGCGTTGCTGCTTCTGGGGATATGATCTATTTCGAAGAAATAGAACTTCCGGGTCAATCTTGTGACGACGGTATGGTATGGAACCAACTCTGGCTTCCGCACGTCATAGACGCCGAGGACCTGCCAGACTATTAGCTGGGAGTCTCCGTAGGCTTTGAGACATTTAATGCCCATGTGGAGAGCCATATGGAGCCCAATGAGTAGAGCTTCATACTCGGCTTCATTGTTGGTCAGGGACTTCATGAGGGCACAAGAGTTGTATAAAACTCCGCCCTGAGGAGTCAGGAAAACAATGCCGGCGCCTGCCGTGGTGGCTGGATCCTGGTTGCTCCGGGTGATCCCTCGGGAAGCACCATCGAAGTAGAGCTCCCAGCAAGGCACGCTGGTTGTAAGAGCGCTTGGTTGCCAATAATGCAAGACATCTTCGCTCTGTTCAACGGATTGTTATGATTGAGCAGCAAGGGATTCCTCGTCCGGGAGCTCCGAGCTGAAGGGTGAGTCGTCTGGCACTGGATGGGCTGCCAAGAATTCAGCCATACCCTGTCCCTTAATTGCTTTTCTAGGGACATAAGTAATGTCGTACTCCATCAGCAGGAGAGCCCACCTTCCCAGTCTGCCTGAGAGGACAGGTCGCCGAAGGAGATACTTCAGGGGGTCGTGCTTGGATATAAGCTCGACTTGATGGGACAAAGGTAATGCCGCAGCTTCTTAACTGCGAACACCAATGCCAAGCAAACCTTCTCCATAGGGGAGTAGCGGTACTCGGCACCGATTAGCTTCTGGCTGAGGTAATAGAGGGGTTGCTCTTTACCTTCTTCATTGATTTGCGCCAACAGAGCTCCTAGCGAAGCGTCCATGGCCGCAATGTAAAGGATGAGGGGTTTACCCTTGATTGGTGCCCCCAGGACTGGGGAAGTAAGGAGGTACTCCTTGATTTGCTCGAAAGCCGCTTGGCATTCCGAGTCCCATGTAAACGGGGCGTCTTTCTTCATCAGCTTGCTGAAAGGCGTGCACCGACCGGAGAGGTTAGAGATAAACCTCCGAATATAGGCCAGCCTCCCTTGGAAGGACCTAAGTTCGGTGATGTTGCTGGGTGGCGGAAGCTCCCGGATCGCTTTGATCTTGCTGGGATCCACCTCGATTCCTCGGTACCTGACGACGAAGCCGAGAAATTTGCCGCTGGATACGCCAAAGGCGCATTTCATGGGGTTCATCTTGAGCCCATATTGCCGGAGACGCTCGAAGACTTGGCGGAGGTCGCGCAAATGGTCTTCTCGCCTCTTGGTCTTGACGACGAGGTCGTCGACATAGCATTCGACGGTGTTGTGCAGCATCTCGTCGAATATTTTGGTCATGGCCCTTTGGTAAGTAGCGCCGGCATTCTTCAGACTGAAGGGCATGCGCTTGTAGTTGAAAATCCCCATGGGGGATCTGAAGGCTGTATGATTCTTGTCTTTAAGGGACATCCAAATCTGATTATATCCTGATGACCCGTCCATGAAAGACAAGGCTTCATGACCGGTGGTTATGTCGACCATTGTTTCTGTGATTGGAACTGGGAAGTCGTCCTTCGGATAGGCTTTGTTGAGGTCCCGGAAGTCGACGCAGATGCGGACTTGACCATTCTTCTTCTTAACTGGGACTATGTTGGCGAGCCAGATCGGGTAGATGCACGGCTCGATGAAGTCGACCTCCGCCATTTTATGGACTTCGGCCGAAACCTGGAGCTCCAGTTCATGGCGCATGCGCCGCTGCGATTGCTTGACCGGAGCAACTGAGGGAGAAATGGCTAGGTCGTGCTCCGCTACGGAGGGGTCTAAGCCCTGGCATCTCCTTGTATGTCCAGGCGAAACAGTCCTTGAATTTAAGCAGGAGTTGCTTGTAGTGCTGCTTTTTTGCCTCGGTGAGGAGAGCATTGACGAATGTAGGCTGGGGGGCTTCATCTTCGCCCAAGTTGATCTCCACAAGATCGTCGACGGTCGCTTGGCTGCCGTCCTCCAGCTCGGGAGGAGCGGGTTGAAGGTCGATGAAATCCTCATCATCAGTGTCGACTTCGTGTATTTCTTGGTTCTCGAAGCCACCGGTTGATGTTGAAGGGATTGGAGAGTGGTTGTTGCTGGGATCCATCGGGGATTGATCTGGGCCGCCGGCTTTTGGCCAGTAGTCGTCAACTGGGGCTGCTGAGGTCTCCCCGGGGTTGCCTAGTGAAGCTGACAATCCTTTGCAGCTCAGGCCAGAGATATGCCCCCCTTCAGGGGGGTTTGTTGAACTGGGTCCTCCGACTGGCTGAGAGACCAGAGGAGTTTCTTCGTCCCTGATGCCTTGGCAGGGAGGCAAGGAGGGTTCCTCGACGGCTTGAGCCGGAGTTCTGGCTTTAACGGAGATCGGGATCATAATTTCCTCTTCCTCATCCCTGGAGCTGTCGAATTTGGCTTCGACTCTAGCTCTGCGTCGGCTGTGTACCAGGCCGACGACGTTGACTGCGTGGTAGACGCGGAAGTCCGGGTCCTGGTCGTAGCCAAGTCCCCTGGTGTCCTTATGGAAGGACGGGGGTTGTCCCCGAACCTGGGAAGGGTCCCACAGTCGGTGAAAGTATTTCTGTTGTACAGAAGTTTGCCACAGGGGAATGTGTTGCTTCAAACATATTTTTTGAATATGCGGCGACAGCTCGCTCCACACCTGAACTGCTTCAGGGGTATCATCGGCTCACCTGGACCAGCCGAAGTCGTCGTCTGGCGGGGCTTGAGGGACCATGTCTCCCTTATAGAAGACAATAGGTTTGTCCCGGTTAGCCTTCTTCTTGCTTCGGCGTTGTCGCTTGAAGGTGACAATGAATGTTGTCAGCAACTCGACGATGTGCTTGTCAGATGCACATGGAAGCTGGATGCAGTCTGGTGGCAAGCATATACTCTTGCCGATAGCTCGGCTAATAAGATTAGCCTCGAAGTCGATCTGGCACCTCTCGGGGTGATCTGGGGTTGACTTGGAGCCGAGGCGCAGCCGATGAAGCATGGCCTTTTCCTCATCAACAGAGAAGAGATCATCATCATCTTCCTCTGAGAGCTAGCCGTTGCTTTTGCTTTTAATTACAGGGTAGGGACTAATCCCCTTGAAGTAGAGCGCAGCGTCGGCTAGGTTGCATTATGTTGGCGTGAACATCGACAGGTCTGCAGAGACCTTATGTTGCTCCCCGTCCTTGGCATACTTGATGCATTAGTGGAGAGTCGATGGGACGACCCAATTTTCATGGAGCCAGGGTCTGCCCAGCAGCATCTTATAAGATGTGTTGGAGTCGATGATGTAGAATGTCGCCTTAGAGGTGAAATCATCGAGCACCATGTCGACATCTACCCGGCCGAGGACGTCCTCGATGTTCTGGTTAAAGCCAGATATCTTGACCGCTTGAACCTTCTGGAGGTACGGGGTCATATATAGGGACTTGAAGGTCTTGAGCGGCATGATATTAACAGCGGCACCTGCGTCCACCAGGATCCGGTTCACATCATGCCCGTTGATCTTCCCCTTCATGTAGAGAGGACGGTTGTGGCACGGAGGGGAAAGCAGCATGTCTTTCTCTGTGAAGGAGATGGCGGCTGTGAAGGCTCCATAGGCAGCCGCCTTCATTTCCGCGACATGTGCTTCATAGACTTCCGACTCTTGGAGTATTTTGATAAGGGTTTCCCTTAGGTCTTTACTCCAAGCGATGGCTTCCCAAATTGAAATGCTGGCAGGGAAGCGCTTCATCTGGTGGAGGACCTTTCAGTCAGCTCGGGCTCGAGCATCTTCCAAGGAAGGTAGTATGTCAGGCTGTGCCTTCTGTGAGCTGCCGTGCTGTTCCCCGTCGGGAAGTTGCACTGCCTTGCCCTTATTACCGGGATCAGACTGACTTTGATCACCAACGGGTTCCTGGAACAGGGATGCCAACGATGGCTCTTCTGGGGGTGATTGGCGAGCTGGCTCGTCCTTGCCGGACGGTCCCGCTTGCTCTGCTGCAGAAGCCGATACTGGTGCAGGGGCTGGGAGGCTAGCCGTAGCCTTGTCATTGCCGGAAGGATCGAAGATACCGGGTCTGCCCCGAATTTCTACTTCCGGAATGGGAGCTGGTTCCTCTCCTCGAAAGAAGATGATCCGTTCCGGATCGAAGGTGGACGGAGAGAGGGGTAACTCAGGAATTCTCCCACGGCCTCTGCCACGTCCCCAGCCACGACCTCGGCCGCTGCCTGTGTGCTCTGGAGCTGGCTGTAGCCCAAGAGGGGCAATGGTTCTTTGTCTTGTCTGGGAGGCTACTGGCTCGCCCCGCCGAGAAGCGTTGATATTGTCGGGAGGTGGGATGGCCACCATGTTGCAGGTGCAGCGCCGAAGCATTTCTTCCAGCTGCTCTGTGGTGATCTCCTTGTCTTTATAGCACAAGGAGAGCTCGTCCGGGATCACGAGTTTCTCGCCGTTCTTGAGCTTTTGGATCATCTCTTGGACCCAATTCTTGAGGCGGGCTCGTTTCTGCATTTCTTCCCACAAGATATAGCTATCGAGTGGGAGAGCCCCGGTAGGACGAGGAGGAACGTATTCCTCCAAGTCATCAATGAGCCGCTGGAGCCTTTGGAGAGGCGTTGGCTCGACTGGGGATTGTAGGGCAGCCGCTTGTTCAGCTTGTTTCTTGAGCCGCCTTCTGAGGTTCTTCCTCCTATTTTTCTCTTGTCTCTTGGCGATAGCAGTCTCCAAGGGAGTAGGAGGGAGAAGTGCTGGAGCCGTAGTTGATAAGTCCTGATGAGGATATCTCCGAGCTGGGGTCCTTGTAGGGAGAGGTCGATGACTCTTCCTTGCCCGGATTTCGATCCAGGCACCTTCCGATTGTTGTATTTGGAAGGTGGCATTGATCGCCTGCTCGATTACCTCGAGCGGCAATTCCTCGTATGCCGGGATACTGGGGCTGGCGTCCGAAGACGTGTGTGCGGTTTGATGCCTTACCCGTGGTGGCGACATGAGCCCACGAGGAGTCGGCAGGCTGGTGCTGGCGTCCGAAGACGTATGCGCGGTTTGATGCCTTACCCGCGGTGGCGAAAGTAGCCTACGAGGAGTCGGTAGGCTGGTGCTGGCGTCCGAAGACGTGTGCGCGGTTTGATGCCTTAACCACGGTGGCGACAGGAGCCTACGAGGAGTCGGTAGGCTGGTGCTGGCGTCGGAAGACGTGCGCGCGGTTTGATGCCTTAACCGCGATGGCGATAGGAGCCTACGAGGAGTCGGTAGGCTGGTGCTGGCGTCCGAAGACGTGTGCGCGGTTTGATGCCTTAACCGCGGTGGCGACGGCTTCTGTTGAGAAGCGGACAAAGATGTATGCTTGTTGTCCTGCTCCTTAGCCTTGCCTTTGCAACCATGCCGAGGGCTGGGCCTAGCGACAACCGACGGCATCACAGGACATTGTTGCTCTGCACAGTTATCCCGACTCTGCGGACCGGCTGAGCCTTGTGGCGGTGGGCCTGCCACTTGAATTGAAGCCGCTGAAGACTCCGAAGATGCCTTCTTTGTACTTCGGATTGTGTCAACAGGTAGGTGAGGAGGACCCGATGGCCCGTCCGCTGAAGAGATATGACGGGGCTGAGGCAGAGCCTCACCCTGCTTTTGCTTTCCCTTCCTATCCACGGTTGCCAGAGGCGGAGATAGGACAGGAGGAGGAGGAGAGAGAGCTATGGAGCTCGTCATCGTCTCACCCACCAAAACGTCCTCTCGGCCGAGAAGGACCCGGAGGAGCCTGGCGGTGTCTTCTTCAGGGAAAGGGAGAGACTTTAGCTCCCGCCAAGACCGCCATCGCACGGCTGAAGTGGCTGGGGTTGACTGGCTAGGTGCTGATGTCTGAGAGCCCGAAGGGGCCGGAGGAGCAGGGGAATGGATGACGTTGACCGAGAAGTCGGTTGGCTCCGTCTCTTGACTGGCATCCTGCTCTCTACGCCTCAGCAATTGCTCGAGCGCCTCTCGGTTGTCGGTCCGGAACTCAAGCCATTCTGGAGGATGCTGGTAAGGCAGCCCGTGCCCATTTTCTTGAGGGGAGTCTGGCCACTCTGGCAAATCCCTGGCGATGCTTAGGGTCTCTTCGACAGCTTGCCGAAGCCTGACGAGCAACATGGAGTTTCCTTCCGCATCGATCTGTTCCCATCGGATCTGTTCCTGGATGAGGTGTTGAACTTCCTCACAGGACTCGATCGGGTGGCAAATTCTAGCGTGGAAGGGGCAATATTGAGGGTGACTACGGTCCCAATGGGTGTAGTCGGCAGGCGAGTCGCGGGGCATGATTTGCCCATTCTCGACGAGGATATCGAAGAGTCACCGGGTTCTCTCCCTGGGGAAGGAGAGGGGTCTCTGATCATGCTAGGGCCTCCACCCCGGGTACCAGATCGAACGTCCCCTTCGATTGGCGCTGGGCTCCTCTGACTCGTCATCAAAAAGAGAAAATGCGGCCATCATGTGGATGACATTGGCTGAGGGGTGAGCCACGCGTACTGCCTTAGCTGGCCTGGCCCACGTATGTGGTTGCGGGGGATCGACGAGACCACTCTTCATTTTGACGAGGCCGTCTCAGATCAGCTTCTGCGCCTGGGTTTTGAAGACGTAGCAATCTTCAATTGAATGACCCATCATGCTATGGTACAGGCAATAACTGGGATCGTCGGTCTTCAGAGCCTCGTCCGGCTTGGGGATTTCTGGCAGTTCGACAATCTTCTGAGCCATACAGAGGTCGAAGAGCATCTTCGTATGTTCCTTCTTAAAGGAGAAGGGTGTCTTCATACGCTCTGAGAAGGAAGGAGCAGCCGGCTTATCCGCTGGCTTTTTGTCAAAGCCACTGGATTCGGCCCCCTTACTGGCCTTGGAGGCAGGGGTGAACTCTATGATATTCACCTGCCTTACCAGGCTGGCGTTCTCGCGCTTGCTTACCCTTTGCTGCAGTATAGCTCGGGTTATCGGCGAAGAACATCCCTATTTCGGCGACGGCCGAATTGAGTTGGTCGAAGCCTTTGATATTGGTGCCGAGAAGCTTTTCGCTGACCTCGGCCGCTAGACCTCGACGGCATATGGTGATGGCGTCCTCTTGAGCGGGCGGATTGACACACCTCATGCTGAGGTCTCGCCATTTTTTGATGAAGTCGAGGGCGCCCTCGCCCTTTTTCTGCCGGAGAGAACAGAGTTCGGATAGGGAGACCTTTCGCTCTGTCGTTTGAAAGCGGTCGAGGAATTTCTTTTGGAGATCGGCCAAGTCGATGACTGAGTTGGGCTTCAGGCGGGAGTACCATTGGAAGGCCGTTCCCGTGAGCGACGTGGCGAAGTAGCGGAGGAGATATGATTCGTCCAACGCTAACTCACCCATGGCCGTAACATAGTAGGCCAAGTGTTCATGCGGCGACCCCTGCTCGTCGAACTTTTGCAGCTTCGGGGGCTTGGAGTACTCCGGGGGAAGCTTTTTCAGCTGGTGGTGAAGCGGGTAGGGTACACTGTAGAGATCTACCGTAACGGCCCCTTCACCATACTGGGCGAGCTTTGTCTCGACAATGCGCTCGATCATCTGGCGTTGCGCCAAGAGATTCTCTGGCATTGGCGTGTTGGAGGCTCGTGGCTGGGTCTTAACCGGGGGCGTGCCGAACCCGGTTGCCAACGGGGTTCGGGCAATTGCCGCTGAAGTGTTGGCAGCATCACGGGCCGCCGGGGGTGCCGGTGCCTCGGCCTGGGGCCTAACAGGTTGCTGAGGACGAAGGTCTCGTTCCTGGAGGAGGTCTTGCAGGAGGGCCTTCAGGTGCTGGTTCTCCTTCATGAGAGTGTCGAGGGTCATTTCTTGAACCTCGTTCGCAGGAGGGTCGTTGTTAACCGGCTCTGCGTTGATAGGAGGGTCGCGGTCTTCCACCGGGACCTCTTCCGCGCGTTCCGTCGCTTGCGGCCCGGCAGAAGTGCCGATGTGACCTGTTGGGGGAGGCGGCGGAGCCTGGTGGCGTGGCCTTCTAAAGTGGGACAGAGGCTGGTTCAAGTCATCAGACTGGGTGTCTGGCTGGTGTCCGGTGGTGTAGCACGCGAACACTCGAACCGCGTAATTGATGAACCGGGCCGTCCGTTTCCCGCGCGTGTGCCGCTCAGGGCAGACAAGCGTCCCTAGTCTGTCAAAGACCGAGGTGTGTTGCGGAGGGGGCTCACTTCCAATACCAGTCGGAGGAGAACCTTGGACAGGCTGCTGGAGGGCCCGGGAACGGGCTCGCCTTTGCCTCCGCTTGCTTGTGCGGGAGACATTGGACGACTGGGCGTCGTCAGACGATGCTACTGTGAAGCTAGTCGCATCCCGTCTGATGCCGCGTCTGAGTGTTCGCAGGGGGTTTCTGATACGCGTCCTTTGAACAGCTTGAGCTTCTTCTGGGGTGACCCAGATTCTCCTCAAGTCAGATTGCTGGTCTCCCTTGTCGCCGCTTTTCCGACGAGTTGTCTTGGGAGGCCGTGTGTCTGGCTGGGGTGGGTGCCCCCGGGCTGCCGCAGAGGAACCCGCTCCTTTGAGCTTCGCCCCGTCCTCTCGTGTTTGACGCAAGAGGTCAAAACGATTGGAGGTGGGGATGGTGGGAACGGTCCGTTCCTGGGGTATGATTGGTTCACCCCCGTCGAGACGGATCCGCAAATCACCGACAAGAACCGTCTTGCCGGAGTTGCTGGTTGCAGCAGCGAGTCGCCTGCCTCTGCGGCCGTGGCGACGCTTCTTCTGAGGAGCTGAGGAAGACTCCGCCCCGAGATGGTAGACCGAGAAGATCCGGCCTGGAGCGACCGGCAGCGTGAAGCTGTCAGTCTGAGGTGCTGGGACCGGCCCCCGGGATAAGTAACCCACGCCGAGAGTCGATGGCTGGGCGACTCGGGTGTAAGCCTTCGCCCGCGCCGATAGGAGTGCTGCCGATGCTCGAGATCACACTCTTGCACCGGGAGGCAACGCCGTCGGAGGTGCTGAGGTGCTGACGACCTTGGGTCGAGGACTCGCGGTAGGTGCCGGCGTAGTCTGGGCTCGGGTCGGGAGGCCCGAGGAAGGTGCTGAGGAACGTTGCCCCCTAGGTGGAAGACACACGGGGAGAACCAGTTCAACTGGACCTCGGGACCGGAGTCCCAAATGCATTACCGGGGAGCCGCGAACTCGGGGCTGGGAGCCCGTGTTGAGAGTCGGCTTTGCCGGGATTCGGGGTCGGAAACCCAATGAAGATGCTGAGGAGCCATAGACCCGGGGCTGGGAGCCCGTGTTGGGTACCGGCTTGGCTGGAGCTCGGGGTTGGGGACCCGAGGCAAACACTAAGGAGCCGTGGACCTGGGACTGGGAGCCCGTATTGGGTGCCGGCTTGACTGGGGCTCGGGGTTGGAGACTCGAGGAAGATGCTGCAGTAGTGACCGAAGTCCGGGGCACGGGGCCCGAGCCGGAGATCGGACGAGGCTGGCCTCGGGAGCTAACGCTCACCCGGGTCGACGTTGACCTCGGGGCCCTGCAGGGGCCAGTAGTGACGGTCCGGTGCCCGGCACTCAGGTGGACCACTGGGACTGGAGATGCATGTGGCACGTTGGCCATAGGAGCCAATGGGGAGACTGGAGTTGGCTGAAGAGCAGCCACGGGGACCACACCCAAGAAGTAGGGTGATCCGATAACAGGGGCGAAGCTGCAGAAAGCGATCGGCGTCGCCAAGTAGCCCACCCGGGCGTGGGTGGCAATGACGTTGGGGCCGTAAGTGACGGCCGCCATGGTTGCTGGAGTGCTGAGTGCTGCGGAGGCGACGGTTGCTGACAGTCTCCGAGAGCGGTCCGGCGATCAGAACGCGAACCAGAAGCTGCGCGCGAGTACCCTCCTCTGCCTCTCGTGCAAGGACAGGGAAAGGGCACTAGCAAGGATGGCAAACTCGGTTTCGGACTCGGTTTCGCCCAGGTCCGAAACCGATACGACTCGATATCGGTTTCAGTTTCGGCCGAAACCCATTTAAAAGGTTCAAAAAAATCAAATTAATTCTATAAAATCTGAAAAAAAATCATAAATAATATAAATAATCACTTAAAATCACAAAAATCATTACACATGCATTTGACTGTAAAAGTTAGTGCAATAACCTTGAAGTAGATAACTACAAAAATTGAATTTCAAACATTGAACATGTGAAAGTTAAAGTAATATTCCATTGTACATTACTACAAGCAGTACAATAAACCAAATTAGACAAAATAAATGTTACAAAAATTCATTGATTCTTACCTAATATGGATAATAATTCCTAGTATGCATATAGGAAAGTATGTACAATGAGGATGAATGCACGGACATGCCACCAGAGAATGTACAGACTTGATGCATATAATGCAGTATGCATATAGGAAAGTATGTACAATGAGGATGAATGCACGGACATGCCACCAGAGAATGTACAGACTTGATGCATATAATGCAGTATGTATATAGGAAAGTATGTACATGCCACCAGAGAATGTACAGACTTGATGCATATAATGTAGTATGCATATAGGAAAGTATGTACAATGAGGATGAATGCACGGACATGCCACTAGAGAATGAACAGACTTGATGTATATAATGCAGTATGCATATAGGAAAGTATGTACAATGAGGATGAATGCACAGACATGCACCAGAGAATGTACAGACTTGATGCATATAATGCAGTATGCATATAGGAAAGTATGTACAATGAAGATGAATGCACGGACATGCCACCAGAGAATGTACAGACTTTGCGTGCATGGAGCAAAAGATGCATCGACTTGCTATTGAAGAATGTACATACTTGAGTTCATGAAGCAACAGGAGTTGCATGGACCAGGCAGCACGCAGCAGCTGCAGGCCCGCAGCACTGCAGCAGGCAGCAGCCGCAGCACAGCTGCACAGCAGCAGCAGCACCACAGCAGCGGCAGGGGGGAGGGTTTCGTCCGAAACCGTGGCTGGGTAGTGGGGTTTCGGGGGGGGGGGAGACAGCAAAGCATAAAGGGGTTCACGTGTTTCGGCCGAAACCGATACCCCCTTTAAGTTTCGGATTGCTACAGTAATAAGGGCCCTTTTCGTATCGGTTTCGGCCGAAACTGCCAACAATGCACCAGGGCTTCAGGGCTGACACAGACTTTTCTTCAGCAAAAAGAAGGAAGGCGGGAGACGTCCCACCGGGCGTGTCATCCTCTCTGTTCGCGCGGGTTTGTGTCATGCCGATGACCGGGGTGAAGGAAGGGATACAGCGGGAAAAAAAATACTGGAGTTTGATGTATCTCGGGTATCCTCCTTACGGTTGCATGCCTCTCACGGCGGTATCGGGCACTCTCCTTTCACGGAAAGTCGAAAAGGGTCGAATGGCACGGAAATGTCGGGGTAAGGGTTAACCGGACAGGGTGCGGGCGTGCCAGTCAATTTCTCGACAATCACTCATGGAACCAAGGGTTGACCGGGGAAGCGCCACCAGGGTGTGGCACGTGGGCTCGGGCGATCGGGCGACACGTGGAGAAAAGGGGTTTCACGGGTGCGAGTGCGTAAGCGATTGCGGGAATCGTGTACTGGACGTCTTTCCCCACCGGCCGCAAGCAACCGGTGTTTATTTACATCGGATTGAATCCGAATACCTTCGTTCTAAGCTGAAGAAAAGTCTGTATATGTGTCTGAAGCCGTGGGTGGAGGGCCGGGGGCATTCAGTAGCTATGGGTGCGCGTTAGACCGAGGGTGATTTATTGGGGTTAGGGTGTTAGGCACAGATGCCGAGTGGCGTAGGTAGGAAGCTGGGGGCCCGAATGCGGGCACTTGTATTTTATTGGATTTATGATGAGCCACATGGGCTTTACAAGCGGGCCTAAGTGGCCAAAGTACAACTGGCGCAAGTCGCGGGACAATTCCGACAAGTGGGTCGGTCCCCGGGTCATTGCGTGACAAAGCGGATATCCGCATGTTTTACAGGGACTCTTTACAGAGGAGTTGGTGTGGGTCCGACTGCCTTGGTGGCCAGAGCGAACACGGACTGGCGCCTGGTGGAGGTCGAACGCGGCTCGAGGGGAGCGGTCGGGCCCGGGTCTCGGACGGCGAGTGTTATTATACTGGAGAGTCGAGGTCGGCCCCGGGGCTATGATTCCCGAGCCAGCGGTCCGACTAGACTTGATTTGTTAATCTGAGGGGCCGACGGCCGACTGGGAGGTGGACGGTGGGCACGCGGTTCCGTGTCGGGGCCCGGCACGGTATTATAACGTGCCCTTCGTCACTGTCGTAAGTTGACGTACACAGGCGGACCCGGGATGCGGGCGTATTTGCCATTGGCGTAGTCATCTTACATGCGGCGAAGGTGGGTTTGGTGTGAGACGGCTAAACACCGCATGAGGGGAGTACGTGGGACATACCCTCGGCGTGTGTGAGCCGACTACCAAGCCAACCGCGCGCGCACTTGTCTTCTTACGTTCCCGACCGTTGCCGAAAGTCTCGGGGGTCCGAGGGTGCGACAATTAGGCCGGGGGAGTTTGTTTGTCCGTCCGTGTGTTCTTCTATTGCTTCATGCCTCCATGAGCTTGTAAGGGGGGCAATTTATAGGAAGTTGAAGGGGTGGGGGGTGGGGTTTAGGCGGACCAAGTTGAGGGTTTAACTTGGTCCGGGTAAACCCCCCAAATAGTGCTTTTTTATTTTATTTTTATATATTTTTTTGGTGTTTATTGTATGTGTATCGAAGTGTGGGAGATGGGGTTTAGGCGGACCAGCCCAAGGGGCTGATCTGGTCCGCCTAAACCCCTCTTCGGAGGGAAAAAAACTTTTTTTTTATTTTTGATGGGGTTTAGGCGGACCAGCCTGGGGGTCCAGGCTGGTCCGCCTAAACCCCTCCCCAAGGGGGGTTTGGGCGGACCAAATGGTCCTTTTTTATTTTTAAAAAATCATTTTTTTTATTATCCAAGGGGTTTAGGCGGACCAGCCTGGGCCTGGGGGTCCAGGCTGGTCCGCCTAAACCCCTCCCCAGGTGGGTTTGGGCGGACCGGGTTAGAAGAGAGAGGGGGGAGTGGTCCCACCTCTATAAAATTGGATTTTTGGTTTTTTTTGTTCCTAAATTGGCTAAGAAGAAAAGGACAGGAGGATACTGATTGACCGGCCACGTGCGTGCGAGGGACGCGGATATTGTGACTGACGTAATTCCGGGGCTTCGTCTTCGCGAGTTCTTCCACGTACGGGTACGACGAACGAACCTTGCACGAATCTCGGACCACGAAATTGAGAGTTTGCACGAACTGGGACTGGGGAGGGCCGTCGGGCCTCCGGGCTGAGGAGAGGGCGCGGCCCCCCAGGGAGTTCGCCCTCCCCGGGGGCGCGGCCATGCCCCGGGGCAAACTGGCCCTGGGAAGAGCCGCAGCCCCTAGGGATGGCCCCCGGGGGTCTTCCTTCATCGTCTGGGGATATCCTTTGAAGGATACGGAGTCCCAGGATATTGGAATGGCCCATGGGAGCCGTTGTTCTTCGAGTCGTAGTGGCCGCTCGCAAGGTGTTCGGGCGAATGCCCGACACACCTCGGGTTGCCGAACGAGCCGCGTAGGTGACCGACAGGCCTTGGATTTGGCCTAGGGCCGAGGGTAGAAGTCCATAGGGGCTGGGAGGAGGCACCTTGGGCCCATGGGCCTCGCCTCGTGTTACGTGCCGCGTTGTACGGCGGGTTGGCAGGGTAGTCTCGGGTTGGCCTGAGAGCTAAAGTTGGGTGGCATATTGCCACGTGTCTGAGAGTCGGGGGTGGCCCCGGCTTGCTGGGGGCTCGTTGTAGGACCCAATTAGTGCACTGGAACCACGGGGTGGCCTGCGGGTTGGTGTAGAAGGGTTGAAATATGTACGCCCACAAGGTGTTCGGCAGAATGCCGAACACACGTGTGTGAGCCGTGCTCACGTACTGCGGGCCTCCCGAGCCTGTGGTTGACCTATTTGGGTCTCCCTTTGACCTTGGAGGGTTGAAAGAAGGCGTTCCGGGGCAAGCCCCTGGCCTTTTCACTGAGTGCCACGTGGTGTGGCTTGTAGTCGCAGTGTCCCCGGGATGGCCCGGGTGGTATGTAGAATGCGGGCAAAGTCTGCAACTTATGAGTCGGGAGTGGTCCCGATTGATTGCTAATACCGCCGTGGGCCGTTGGTCGGGCCCACTGGGTTGTCGGAGAGGCCAGGTAGCCCGTGCCTTGAAGGTGTTCGAGGAAATTTCCGAACCCTTATTTCTGAGTATTTTGCCGGGAAATAGTCCGAGTACAACAGGGACACGCCCACGTTTCTCTCAACGCCAGACACGGTGCCGCTTGTGGGTGCATGGGTTGAAAACGGGGGTTGTTCAGTGCCTAACATTGACAAATATGACCGCGTCCTCTGAACCGGACGCCACTCTTCTTGTCAGCACCAATTTCGGCGCCGCACGCCGGCACACGCATTGAAACAGGGGGATTTCCGATTGACGAAATTAACACGTCCTCTGACATGGACGTTCCTTTATACACGTGTCTAGGCGTAGGGACGCCTATATCATTTGCACGCCAATTTTTAAATATATGGTCCCAGCTTAGGTAGTGTCTTTGTGAAGGGACGCCCTCATTGACGCGTCTAGGGTGCATGACACCTTAAACGTTCTTTGTTTCCCTTTTTGTTAACTCGTTCAAGGCACAAAAAGAAATTTCACAAAAATTCAAGAAAATTAAACAAATAGGAAAAATCACTCAAATAGTTTAATAATGAGAGCCATTTTGCGGCATTGTAGTGTGATAAGAGATTTATTCAATATGATGTCAAAAGTAGCGTGTCTACAGTTGCCCCGCGTTGGCGTCTGCTTTGCAAGGGAATGACATGGACTGGAATGAGATAGAATGAGATGGAATAAGATGAAATTAAATAGAGTGTAATGGAACGAAGTGAGAGTGGACTGAAAAGTAGATGTCAAGGTGTGATGAGACATGCTCTTAACACCACATGATTGGAATATTTCTAAAGCTTCAATGAAGCAACATTGAAGAAGGCTCTCCGAAATCAATAATTGTTTGGATGAAAGGACAAATAATAAAAGGAATAATGTGTGCTCAGGCATGAGTAGTAGAAGGGATCAACTTTCGTGCATAGAAGTACCCGAGGTCGTGAACTTGCAGGTTTCACCATTAGGGAGCAGTTACCAGCCAATGTGGAAGTGCTGCGACCAAGGTGGATCTAATGGAGTAAAAAGGAATGATTAAGGATAAATCCAAACAAGAGTCTTTCCCAAAGAAACAACTCAAGATGGCCTCAAAGAATCTGAGTACTCAATTCGGAATGGAATATCTCATATCAATTAGAGTTGGAGTATAGTGGTTCTCATAATCGAATTAAATGAATGATCTTTCACAATTATATCAAGGTCCTACATGAATGCATGCCGGGTTTAAAAGAAAAAATAAAACAAAGTAAAATTGAAAGTAGTCAAGGATAATATTGTTGAGTTGTTAAGAATAAGTCAAGATACCGATTCTGTGAGCCGATACTGAGCCGGAGCCCGTTTATCCACGCACCCACTCACCAAATGGAACCATCGTCCCCAAACTACGGCGACTCAACGGCCTATCCATGAGACCAAAACTCCTATGAAATTATCACCATTTTTGTTAGAGGGAAACTCAAATTTCAGATTCATTCAAGCCGCAAGGTCCTTGACATGATCTAATAGTGTAGTACCATATAGTAAAATGGATGACATGATGGGCGCAACAACTACGGGACCAAAGGTGAGACTTGAAGTATGTGCCCCGATCGATGACACCTCTCTTTTTTTTGTGTCCTGCGCTCAAAATTGTTAGCACAGTGAGACACAGTGAGAATAACAGCAATTCATAAGCATAAAGACACACTCAAACTGTACATGGGATAAATTAGCACACCGAACAATAATTTACAAAACGTAAGAAAACACAAACCACACAAAAGGCGAAATGATACATCGAAGTGAAAGGGGGTGTCCCATCATGGTGACCTTTTCTAGAGGGGATCCACCGTTAAAATCAACAATGACGGCTCCAAATCATCTTTCCTTTGTGACTTTTCACTCTTTTCCATCCTATAAATACCCCCCTTTTGCTCCCCTTTCGAAGCCAAAGAGCATTAGAAGCTGGTTTGAGGAGGTTGAGGCTTTCAGCAAAAGGAAAGGAAGGGAAAGGTCCTCTAGGCTTTGAGATGGAGGGTGAATCTTTCCGCTCCGCGAAGAAGAGCAGGCCCAGCAATGGTTTCAAGAGGCTCTCCAACATCAAGGGGCACTTTAGTGAGAAGATCCAATCGCAGCTGGTAAGTTGATCTACCTCCCTTCTTTCACTTCTTCTGCGTGGACTCTCCTTCATCCCTTCTTTTTGCCTTTTTTCTTATCAGCCATACCCTCTCTTCCCGGGCCCGAGGAGATTTTCCAGGCTATCGTGGCTTTCCAAGTTTACTTCCAACATTTCCATTGACATGAGGGCCGTCATCTCAAAATGGCATCTTCAGGGGCTTGTGATCCATGCCAAGCATTATGATCAAATCCATATGGACTGGGCAGCCATGAGTGCTTTAATAAAAATTTGGCACCCTCAAACATACACCTTTGTGTTCTCTAACTTCGAAGCAACCATCCTTCTTGAGGAGACATAACTCTTGCTCGACTTGAAGGGAAGAAAGAAGATGGCGTAAATGCGGAAAAATGTGACCTCTAAAGAAGTTCTTGGAAGCTTCGTGCCTCCCGGAGCCATCTGAGGTGTCCAGACTCAGAAAGGGATTAATCTGCAAAAGCTCACAGAATGGACCATTAATGCCTTGCAAGGATTGGTGAGCAATGAATATCTGGAAGAGCTTATGAAAGGGTTTACAATTTGTTTGGCAAGAGCTCTTCTATTCCCTTCCGCCGACAACATTTTGGAGGGAGATCAGCTGAGCGTGATTTGTGGACTATGGGAAGGCAAGAGAGTGAGACCCGCGGTCCTCGCCTATATCTACAGTGGTCTCACTGCTTCGTGCATAGGTAGGCCTCCATATGGTTGTGTACTTGTCTTGTTGGATTGACCTCCATTTTAAATTTGACTACTGTCAGGAGGTTCAGGGCGCCTCGAGGATTTTCCAGAAGATCCCTCTCTACCATGTGGCCAACGTGTTGGGCTTTGATGACAAGATGATCAATCGCGTTCCAAGACTCAAGAAGCGTGAAGAATGGCGCCACCATTTCAATGCCATGACCCAAAATACGTTCACCTACGCGCCAGGGGCCTTACTCTCCCGTGAACTTCATGTGAGGTCCTTCCCAAGAATGGAACTTCAACTCGTCGATGCAACTGAGCTTGTTCTTTGCAATGCACACCGAAGCTGTTCCCAACTTGGGCTTCCTCGCCATTTCTTTCCAGCATTAGCTAACCTCCCGCCCATCAGGAAAAAGGAGTTGGGCACGGAGAAAGACGTGGAAGACGTGAAGACTATCAAAGCACTGTGAAAGACGGTTGTTCCACAGAGGGCGGTGATGCACATAGAGGATGATCGTGAATTGTGGAAGGCTTATGTAATCGAATTGAGGAAATTAAGGCCCAAGGTGCCCAAGCCATGATGTAGCCTCTTGTTTGTAATGAATAAACATGAAGCCCTAATGTGGTCATGTATCCCCCTTTTCTTCTTTTCCTTCTTTTTTTTTAAAAAATAATTTTATACGCGTCTAAGGAAAAGACGCGTATACATTTTTCTTTTCTTTGTTTTTTATTTGTTTTATTTTTTTGAAAAAAATATTGACGCGTCTTCTGGAACAGACGCGGATATTGTTTTACTCTTTTTTTTTAAATTTTTTAAGCAAGCGTCGAAACACTGAGACGTGTTAGGTAGATGCGTCTCACGTTGAAGAAGCGTCTACGTTGTTTAATTCAAAATAAACCGAGGGCCCAACCGAGCCCCCCTTTCCCTCTCTATTCTCATTTCTCCCTCCCTCCTTCTCTTCTACGGTGACCGACGACCTTCCTCTTCTCTTCTTCTCTCTCGATGAAGCCCAGTGGACCCAGCGGTGGCGGCGGTGGCAAGAGAAGGCAGCCGACAATGGAACGGCCAATGGAGGAGCGACCAGTGGAGGAGCGGCCAATGAAGGAGGAGGAGATCGAGGAAGAGGCGGAGGCCTTCCTAGCCCTTGAAGGACCTCCAGCGGCCGGTGGCGAGGAGGAAGGCATGGCAGCGCCCCACGATGCGATAAGCCTCTTTTTTTGTGTGGAATTTACAAGGACGGGGAACGACCGACGTCCCCGGGGAAGAAGGTTCCTTAACACGCGTCTCGAACAAATGGCGCCCCTTTTAAGGGTGTCGCGGCGCTTAGACGCATCTTCATCTCGACCATCTTATGTATTATATTATATTATATATATAATATATATAATATATATAATACCCTATAATATATACATATATATAGTACCCCTTCTCCCCTTTTTTGTGGTTATCATGATTATTAACCGTCTTCTCTCACTAATGCCATGTTGTCTTCCCTTTTTTTTTGTTTATGGTGTGCAAGGCGTGATGCGGACCTGCATCTCATGGTACTTTGTGGGGGCCGCCTACAGGAGGCTCCCCGACTTCCAGAGGGCCAGATTAGAGAAGATGGGATTTGAGGTATTTCTATGGATTGAGCCATTCTGGCTTGATCTACCCCTCATCTAGGCGCTACGGGAGAGATGGGACCCAGCGAGTTGGGCTTTCCTGATGCCGTTAGGGCACATGGTGCCTAGCCTAGAGGATGTGGTCCGGATTACGGGGCTGAGGGTGGACGGCGAGGCGGTGAGCGGTGTCACCTACTCGGACTACCATGAGAGCGCCCAGGAGCTGTTGGGGTTAGAGGCTACTGCGGACGACAGGGAGAGCAGGATCGTCCCCCGGGTGTCGGTCATGAAGGCATTGGGAGTCGTGGACACTCGGCAACGAGTGCGTGAGACCTTCGAGGAGTTCATAGTGCGAATGGAGGGAGCTGCCTGTGCCACGTTTTGCCAGACGTGGGCGACCGCGAGAGAACAGATAGGGATCTCCGGAGGTACCTTTTCTTTTTACTGGGGAGGCTACTCCTGGGGTCGAAGGGAGACGTGATCCACTGCCGTTTTCTGGAGATCCTGATGACCTTAGACAGAGTGGGGTAGTACGCGTGGGGGGCTGCCATGTTGGCACATCCGATTGCCGACTTGTCCTTGGGACAGGTCGGGAGACGACAATGAGTGGCTTCGCATCGTTCCTCCAAGTAATAAATGCATTTCTTTTTGAATTTCATGCAATTAGTCTACCTTATGTGTATGCAATTGATAATGCAAATGACATGTGATGAATGCAGGTGTAGAGCTATTACTACATCCCCTTGAGGAGGGCTCGGCACTAGCGCCCGACGGCTGTCCCGCTGGCCCGGCGATGGCATCCGATTGAGAGTACGGCGCCCCAGTCGTACTAGCTGACGTCATTGAGGCGCGAGCTGTAGGAGTATCCTGTGAGAATAGTAGGATGTTTTTTCTTTCATATATATATGTATGTTTTTTTTTTAGTTATATAACTGTGATAATTAATATGATGCATGTATGTTGATGCAGGTGGTTTGGAGGCCCTACTAGGTATGGCCGACGCCGACCAGTCGTGAGTCGAGGCGGGCCGAGCTCGTTTCAAACGGGACCTTTGGGTCCATTGTCTGAACGAGATCGAGCCGCTTCGGCTCAGGTTGGCGACGAGGACCCTGGGGCTGGCCCAGGAGTGGATAGAGGTCGACGCCCCTCGCCGCATTGGGCGGAAGACCTTGGGGAAGGTGAAGTGCGTCGATTGGCGCGAGCGCTTCCCAGAGCAGTACCGGGACTGGCAGCAGGGCGGAGTCCCTGTAGCGTCACACGTGCAGGACAGCGAGGAGTACCTACGGCGCTACCGTGAGGCTTATGCGGCTCGTCTCCAGCTCGGGAGACCCCTGGGGGTAAGTATGACATGTATATTTATTTATTTATATATATATATGTCTGCACATGTATATGTGTTGGACACGGAAAAAAAAATCTAATTTTTGATTTATCGTAGATAAATGGTAGATTTTCGTTCTTTTTGAAAAGAAACACTCCTCTGCGTAGAGAGGGTTCCGTGGGTGCGCATAGTATCAGACGATTTGGGTTCGAGTGCTGGACCTTTCCCCACTGACCGGAGTCAGTGTTGATTTACATCGGCCTAACGTCCGAACACCTTTGTTTAACTGTCAAAGAGGTCCAAAAGACTTCTGCAGAGGTTCTGATGTGGAGGGCAGACTCACTCGAGAGACTCTCCACGACCACTCATTTACCACCAACACATAGAAACAACTAGATTAGGGCTAGGTCTGAGCAAAACCCTAAGATTTAGGCATAGGGGCGCAAATATGCGGAAGCCATAGGCATTTTTAAAGCAAGGGAAGTTTTCTGGACCCCGGGGGTATTTTGGTAATTTTACCAAACCAGGGGTATTTTGGTAATTTTCCAGGCCAGGGACATTTATGAAATTTCAGGGCTGGAGTGGAAGTAGGATCGGGTTCCTGTCTCCCCAAGGCATGGGAGCCGTTTCTGGAATGCTTCAAGGGCTCTGAGGCCATTTTTAGGTCACAGGGGTATTTCGGTAATTTTCCAGACCCTAGACCTAGGTTTGAAGTGATACCCGAGTGCTGGACTGAGCTGATGACACTTCCGAACCGAAGGAATGACAAGGGGCTTCAAAGAAGGCACACATCTGTCAATTTGGCCGAAGGAGGGATATATGTGCAATTTTGAGAAGTCGGGGGTTTTCTTGTAATTTTCCCTCGAGGCCACACATGGAGCATGCTGAGTGCTTTTATAATTCCATATGAGTACAAATGATGTCGGCGAGTTGTCGACTGTACAAACGTCCGCTTTGGAGCGGGAGATAGGGACTTAGTCCCAATTACAAAAAGTTGCAGAGTATAACTGCAAATTACAGGACTTCGGTCTTCTACAATCCCGGGAAGGACATTTTTGTAATTTCGCCATTATAAGGGCAGAAATACAAGACTTAGTCGTCCCGAGACGTAAAGACTTACAAAACATGGCCCGCTGAGGGGCACAATTAACAACATGACCCGCTGAGGGGCGTAAACGTAAATATACCCCGTAGGGGCATAAATACAAGACCCGGGGACTTACCCCACACGGGCCGAAACAACGAACAAAAAGCTTCAAGTGTCTTCCGTAGGTTGATGCTTGTAGTCTCCTCTCTCTCGTCGTTGTCTCTTGTCGTTCTCTCCTTTTTACATGGACCCTTAGGGTCTATTTATAGAAGGCGGGAGGGCCCAGAGGGGTCAAATGAGCGAATTTGCCCCGATTCTGTCAAGGTGGGGTGGCAAAAAGCCATTTTGACCCCTCTGGCCACCAAAAAGGGCCAAATGACCCCTCTGAGGGGGTTAAAAAAAAACCTTTTTCTTTTTTAAAAAATATTTTTTTTTGATGCCCGGACCCCGAAGGGGGGCGGACCCGAGCGGGGTCGCGCGAGACCCGGGGGGGGGTCGCGCGACCCCGCCGGGGGGCGGACCGGGAGGGGTCGCGCGACCCCGCCGGGAGGCGGACCCGGGCGGGGTCGCGCGGGCCCCCTCGGGGTGGCCCGACCCCGCCAGGGGGCAGCGGGGTCGCGCGGCCCTCGGGGGTCGCGCGCGACCCCGCTGGCCCCCCCCAGCGGGGTGGCACGCGCCCCGGGGCGCGCGCGCGACCCCGCTGGGGTCCAGCGGGGCCGCACCCCCCTCGGGGCGCGTGCGCGACCCCGTTGGGTCCCGGGGGTGGCCGCGGCCCCTCCTCCTCGCCTTTTTGACCTAAAAGGGGTCGTTTGACCCTTGTGCAAGCTTCTTGACCCCTCTGGCCGTCGTTTTGCTCCGTTTTCGTCGTCCCGGGTCGGAGAAGAGCCGTGGTGGAGCTATATATCTCGGGGAGATTGCTCCTTCGCCGCGTGGCAGTATCGCATCCGCGGAGGGAGCATTGTTTGTTTGTTTGGTCGCTCGTCGCCGCGTAGGGAGGAAGTTTTGCGCCCGTCTGTGCCGTGTGATACACTTGCTCGGCTACTCTGACTGGTATACGCCTGTTTCTTCCTTGTTAACCTGGTTGCCACGACGTCGACCATAATAATATTGTCGGATCAATAGACCCTACATCACGGAGATACTCCGTAGTTCGACGGTGTTGACGATACGCCATCTTTGTCGTCGAACGTTGCATAGCAACAATTTCTCAAAATAGCTTGAGATAATTTCGGGTGCAACAAATGCCCCCCACGGAACGTCCGCCACGGCCGGAGGCATGGGGCGGATGGCCCGTGCCCTTTGAAGGGATTGGAAAGATGTCGGCATGGCCGATACAACTTGTTAGACTGCATCGAATAATCATATTGCTGTCCAAAAATATTTTTAGCCTGACGCTTCTTCATTTTTGTTTCTCCTCTTTGTGCTTTCAGCCATGGCTCGCAGCAGTGGGAGTGGGGGTCGGTCGAGGAGGTCCCGTACTAGGGGGGCTGACGACTGCGGGGTTGAGCGCACGGACCGGCGGATGCCGCCTTTCCCTCCCCGTACCATTGATGACGGGAACATCAACCAACTAGACCTTGGCTATTCATGGGTCGCTGAGGGCCCAACAGAGAGTGCCGGAGCAGCTGAAGGTCTTGTTGATGTGTCTCGGATTGCGAGGCAAGGCGGTCTTTATACATATGACCGCACTGGAGGGTATCCATGTCACTATCCCCTGGATCGTCATCTTTACAGTTTTCTGCAGGGTTTTGCTCCCGTCGGCATGGAGACTGATGATCCGTCACTTCCAGAGGAGAGGCGTCGCCTCGAGAGGGCGATACTGGTGGGGAGAGACGGCATGCAGGGATTGTGTTCCCTGACTTATCCGAGTTACCCGGAGGGCTTTTCTCGGCAGCGGCAGTATCCGGACAGGCAGAGTCTGGGCTCTTTTCAGCGATACGAGAGCTTTACCGTCCGGGCTACGCCGATGTCTCCAGCGACTTGGCATCTGCATGGGCAGCATAAGGCCATAGACCAGGTTGTAGATGGCCTCTTTCTGGCACCCACCGGAGCTAGCTTTGCACAGGAAGAATACCTCCACGATTGCATGTTGGAGAGGGTTCTGGCTTTGAAGACTCCCAGCTGGTATGGGAAGTGGTCCGTCATCCCTTCTCACAGTTACCACCGGGGCGCGACAGAGTGGCTCTGGGGCATTCTGCTGGTTTACCGGTCTTTGCTGGATAGGGTGGGATTCGTCACGCAGTGACTGCCGCCTTGTACTCCTACCCTTGTTACACTGGCCTGTTACAGGCTCTGGTGGAGAGATTCAGCCGCCGGTGGAACACTTTTGTCACAGCTGGCGGGGAGACTTCACTGGATCTCTGGGCTTTCCAGAGGATTTCTGGTCTTCCGATCTGTGGGAGGCCTTATGAGGAGCTGTCGCCAGATGACTTACATCTCAGTTCTACAGATGGGGCAGGACACTATACCCTGCCATACTGCTTCAGGTTTCTGATGAAGACATGGAGGGACTTAGCCCGAGTAGGCACAGACCGGACTCCACGCACACCGCGGGTGACATTGAATGCCTGGGTGAGCCACTTCTATAGCGGTCCTTACTGCTTCCATGAGGAGTTTGCACAGTCCGGTACCACCTGGGAGGAGTACCGAGAGGTCAGAGTGGACGTTCCTCCACATCTTCGCCACCTGCCTGCGCCGATACAAGGATGGAATTCCCGGGGGCTACATCCTATTACTTATCTGGCGGCTTATCTGGCATATTGGCTTTCCAGCTTCGTAGTCCCTCATGGAGAGGAGGGAGTCCTGCGGGTGGAAGTGATTTATCCAGCCTGCATGCTTGCCTGCGGACAGAGACTCGCCATTGCACCAGCAGCCTTGGCGAATATTTTTCATTCGCTTGGGGCTTTGTCTTCCCACTCCTCGCCGCGAGAGAAGGGTATATTGCTGCCCACTCATTATTTGAGTGCTTGGGCAGGGCTACTGTTTCCAGAGTTGTCCAGGAGGACTCCGGTCGAGAACCCATCAGCACCATTGATTTTCTGGTTTACCGGGCAGCCATCCCAGGATCCAGTTGCACAGTTAGTAGGGGCCAGGCGGGCCTTGTCTTTTGTTCCGGTGAAGAGGGGAGAGGGCCTAGCCCTTGACTACTTCTCCTACCTTCACCGTCCTTTTGCCAGGCAGGAGGGAGACGCTGTCGTCAGCCGGGTTTCCACCCATGCTTTACCTTCCCCCCAGGGTTTAGCAGAGTGGGTCATCAGCATCCGACCCAGTGTTCTTGTATATCGACGCTCCAGTACGGCGATACTTGAGCCTTACTACCCACACCGGTTCGCCAGGAACTTCGGGTATGATCAGGCTATCCCTTCCGGTGGAGAGTTTTCTTTGCCCCTCCGGCTATACAGGCACAGGGACATACACTTGGTCGCGGCAGCTTGGCAGGACTTCCTTTGCCGCGAGGCAGGGCCGGGGTACCCGATCCCAGAGCAGGAGCGCAGAGGCTACTTCGACATCTATTATGCTCGCTGGTGGTTCAAAGTCAGCAACCTCTTCCGGGAGCGCCGAGATGCCATTCGTACCGCTGAGGAGCAGCGTTTGGAGCGGGAGGATCTGCCTCCTCTGTGTGTCGATCCAGCCTTCCTCAGGTCTCATTTTTCGGGGATTGCCCGAATTGTGAGTGACATTGAAGAGCGCTGGCGAGCAAAAGGCTGGACACCCATTGTTGACAGGAGCCAGTATAATGGGGCGTTGAAGCCCTTGAAGAGCAAGACGGCGTCGGCTCTTGGAGTCCCTTCTTCCTCCACCACAGGCGTAGCCTCAGGCCCCTTAAAGGCCTATTCTTGGTGGGAGGATTTGCAGACATCTTGTGGGGTGAGGAAAAAGTTCCAGTTGTCCCAGCCGATACCTGACGGAGCACTTGGGGGCAGTACCTTTGCTGAGTGGAAGGCCCATGTGATCAATGCAGTGGGCTGCGCAGGTCCCCTGGAGTACCTCTCTAGCCTTGAGTTGGCGACGACTCCACTTGCCATTTACGATGCTGTAAAGGCAGTTGCACGCGCCCTCCGAGTGAAGCCGGAGCAGATAGTATTAAAGCCAATGGAGCCCATAGCGGCTACAGGTGATTCCTGTGCTTCCTGACTTTAATATACATATGTATATTTATATTCTGGGACATGCATTTACATATTCCCATGACACTTGCAGGTGGGGCTGTTATAATAGCCGGTGCTGCACCACTGAGGGATCCTCCTGATGCTGAGATCGGGAGGGATTCTGTTGTCGCCAAGAGACCTCGGGCCGAGGTTCCCGAGGAGGGGGATGTGAGGTCAGCATCCCGTCCTCGGCTGGAGGTTGAAACCCCTGAAGTCGAGGCTGTGTCTAGTAAGTAACTCTCCCAGATACTGGTCATTTCTGAGCATACATATATAGTATTATAAACACCTGCTTGCTTCGTTCAACGCAGCTCCCCCGGAAGCTAGGGTTACCATGAACTTCTCTCCTCCTCCAGCGGGAGACGACATGCCACTGGATGAGTCCGCGCCAGACATTACTTTCAGCTTCAAAGAGCTGATGTCAGACGATTATATGCCGGTGACGGCCAATTCTCCCTCGCCTCTTACAGCCGGGATCACAGACGGTCAGGCTTCAGGTAGCATGCTTAGCCTTGTTTTCTCCATTGATACATGAAGATTTGAACAGCAATAACCCCTTAGTGTTTTGCTGGCTGCACAGGGGTTCATGAGGTTGTTCCACCTGGCCCATCAGCGAGAGGTGATGTCGGCTCTTCCTCCGGGGCCGGATCTGCTTCTGGGAGTGGATCCACTACTAAGAGTGGGAGTTCTGCTACTACAGGCTCTCTCCCTGATGGTAGCTCGAGCCCTACTTCCAGCGCTACGACCTCCAGTTCTTCATCCAGTGAGAGTGACTCTCAAGAGGAAGGAGAAATAACAGATACCGGAGGTGAATGTAGCGACCTACATTCTGTTTAATTGAGTCCTTCTTATAAAGATTTGCTTGACTCATATAATTGCTTGTCACACAGGAGTGGACTTGGCCCGATCCATGGAGGAGTTCTCACAACTTTTGGGATCTGGCTCACTTGTGGACCTTTTGGCGGGCGGCAATGCCTCGACAGGCACGAAGGCCATGGAGGTAGCAGGTGTTGACACCACAGCACCGGGAGATCCTACGCCAGTGGGCTCCTCCGATGTTGATATTGGTGAGGACATCATAGCTGAGGACGGCATAGCTGATCTTTCAGGTAAGAGATGTTAGAGGCTAATGATAGACCTCTTTACCATTTTGCATCTGCTTTTGTCAAGCTGATTAATGCATCTGTTGTGTGGACAACTTCAGGTCAAGCCATTGAAGAAAGTGCATCACTCCCTGGTAATATAGCTCCAACAGGGGAAGCTCCTCAGGGCGCACCAGAAGACCTGCAGACTCCAGGGGAGAGTGCCTCACCGGCAGACACCCATGCTACAGGTACTGCTCGTTTCTGACAACGAACATAGCAAATGATACATGGATTCTGTTGTGGCGCTGACTCCTCTCCTGTTTTTGCCATGTAGTTTCTCTTTCTACGGAGCCGATGGTTGAGGCCTCCTCACAAGAGAATGTTCAGGAGGCAGGGCTGACTTCTGAGATCGAGCAATCTTGCTCCCAAAGGGCTCCTGGTACAGAGTCCGCCTTTCCTAGCATAGCTGAAGAAGGGGCTGCTATTGAGACAGGTACATAGCTGTCTTCTGAACTTTGACATATTGTGCATACCACTTTATAGATAAGCACTTACGTGCTATTGCTTAACTGCAGAGGATGGGGACACAAACGTCCTGCCTGGCGAACCAGGCTCAGCTCCTGTCACTGATTCGTCCTCAGCTGTTGAGAAAGGGCAGGAGTCTGCGGCAGCATCAGGTATATGACCGTGTTGTGCCTTTTGATAGTCGTTTGTGAATGCCCACTTAATTATGAACAAACACTCATTCGGCCTCCTTCTTTCTTTGCAGCTCCTGAAGAAGAGGCACCAGAGGTGCCTGTGGATTTCCCACCTCTTGGAGTTGAATGGCCTGACGCCCTTGTACTTGGAGTGGAATTACATGCTGACATGGCTGATCAGCTTCTGCAGAGTCTTGACCAGCTTCTTCAGGCCGACCCATTGCCCACCGTGGAGACTTTGAGGACCGGTCTGGAAGTATTCACCAGGAGCTACCATGGATTAAATCTTCCTCGAGATGCATGGGCCACGAAGCTGGAAGGCTTGTGGAGCGAGTTCGCTCGTCTCCATCTTGCACAGGAGCAGAGACAGAGAGTCCAGTTACAGATCCAGGAGCGGGAGGAGCGGCTACGTGAGCTTCGAGCGGCCCGGGCAGAGGCCGGTCTTCTCCTTGCGAGCTCCGAGGGGGATAGTCGGAGGACCTCTCTCCGAGTGGAGGAGCTGCAGAGAGAGCTTCATGAGGCTGCCGAAGAGCATCGCGTTGTCCAGGTGAGGGTGGAGACCTGCCGTCGCCGATTTGATGAGCTTCGAGAGGAGATCATCCAGGAGGAGTCCCGTCTTGCGGAGCTGCAGAGGGACGTACACCATGGTTGACGAGCTCTGGCACTTCCTTGTACATAGGGCTCTCACGCCCCGTTTTTTTTTTGCTGGAGTTATTCCCGAGGGCTTGTCTCGGGCTCCCTTGATGACATTAATGAATAAAGGATAGAACTTAGTATAGCCGTTTTTGCTTCCATCCTCTTGCATGTATGTCTTTCTTTTTTTTATTTTTAATCACTTTACCAGCCCTACCGCCCTTTCGGGTTTTCGCCAGGACTGGCCCCCTTTAGCTTTTTCCAGCGCGCCCTTTCGGGTTTTCACACTGAGGGGTACCCATTTTTGCCTAAGGCGCCCTTTCGGGTTTTCACCTTAGCCGGGTTAAAGCCTTTTTGCCCTTGATTGCTCCCCTAACAGAAACAACCAAGTCCGCTGGGGCATCAATATTTTTAACCCCGTTTCTTTTTTTCTCTTTTTTTTTACCCTATAATGCCAGAAGGCAATGAGAAAGTGGCAATCCCGTAGGGATGTGTGTGCCACAGAGATGGGACAAATGGGTAGATTTGATTATCCGGGTGGGACGAGTGAATCAAATCTGTGAACCGAAAGGCAAAACGGGTTGGTAGCCTGAGAGGGCGTACTGAGACCGCACCCGATGGGGTAGAAACGAGCCGAAAGGCATGATGGGTCGGCAGCCCGAGAGAGCATACTGAGGCCGAACCCGGTGAGACCAAAAGGTGTAATGGGTTGGCAGCCCGAGAGAGCATACTGAAGCCAAGCCCGGTATGACAAGAGGGGTGGATTCGACTGTCCGGGTGGGACGTATAAGTCAAATCCGTGAGCCGATTGGCAAATAGGGTTGGCAGCCTGAGAGGGCATGCTGAGGCCAAGCCCGTGGGGATAAAGGAATAAACCTGACGATCCCGGCGGGAGACATGAGTCAAGTCTAAAACCAAGAGGCGAGATGGGTTGACAGCCCGAGAGAGCATGCAGAGGTCAGACCCAGAAGAAGAAAAAGGGTGGATTTGACAGCCCTAATGGGACGTGAGAGTCAAACCCGAGAGCCGATAGGCGAGATAGGTTGGCAGCCCGAGAGAGCATACTGAGGCCATTCCTGATGGGACAAAGATGGGTTTGACCACCCTAGTGGGACGTGAAAGTCAAACCCGAAAGCCGATAGGCGAGTAGGTGGGTTGGCAGCCCGAGAGGACATGCTGAGGCCAGACCCGGTGGGACATGTGCCAGAAGACACGATGGATTGGTAGCCCGAGAGAGCATACTGAGACCAGATCCCAAGAAGAGAAGATGAGCCGAAAGGCATGATGGGTTGGCAGCCCGAGAGGGCGTACTGAGACCAATCCCAAGGAGGTTAGATGAGCCGAAAGGCATGAAGGGTTGGCAGCCCGAGAGAGCATACTGAGGCCATTCCCTAGAATGAAAAAGGAGCCGAAAGGCATGAAGGGTTGGCAGCCCGAAAGAGCATACTAAGGCCAGTCCCAGTGGGACAAGAGAGTAAGCAGGTTTAACTGCTCAGAAGAGACACGTGAGTTGAACCCGGCAGCCGATAGGCGGAATGGGCCGGCAGCCTAGAAGAGGCATGCATAGGCCGAGCCCGATGGGACGAAGTATGATACCATCAGAATGCCAGTGGGACTAGGTGTCATAGGACGACATATAAGGTGTAGCCATGACATCAGTATGATGCTTTTGGTCGAGATGGGGTGGAGTCATTGACTTAGAGCCACCCATAGAATAGATAGAGAGAGGAGTTTTTTTTTTTTACATTACCAACCTCACCGCCCTTTCGGGTTTTCGCCGAGGCTGGCCCCCTTTAGCTTTTTCCGGTGCGCCCTTTCGGGTTTTCACACCGAGGGGTTGCCCATTTTTGCCCGAGGCGCCCTTTCGGGTTTTCACCTCGACCGGGTCTGTGGCCTTTTTACCCTCAGCCAACCGTTGAAGGCTGACTGAGTCCGCCGGGGTATCAGTATTTTTAACCCCTTTTCTTTTTTTTGTTTTTTTTTTTTTTGAACCTTCACTGAGGAGAGGTATTGTCCTGTGAGGACTGCTGCAGAAACTCTTGCGGTGGCGCGTGGTAGAGCTTCATATGCTTGCCGTTGAGAGGAGGGAAGGGATTGTCTCCCTTGTGGTCAAGGACCGTATAAGCCCCTCCTTCATAGACCTTCTGGATGATGTAAGGCCCACGCCAATTGGGCTGGAGTTTGCCGCTGGATCTTCCCGCGAGAACCTCCTTTTCTTTGACCATGACCAGGTCACCTTTCTTGAACGCCCGTTGCTTGACCAGCTTATCATAGGCACGTGTCATGCGGGCTTGATACACTTGTAAGTGTTTGTAGGCCTTGAGTCTTTGACCTTCAAGGTGGGACAATTCCTCGAGCCTTCTTTCAATTTCAGATTGGTCTTGGCCTGGCAATCCAGCGTGCACAGCAACGCGGTAAGATGCTAGCTCGATCTCCACAGGGACCACCGCTTCAGCTCCATAGACCAGGGAGAATGGGGAGCAACCCGTGGGGGTTTTGTAAATAGTCCGGTAGGCCCATAGGGCTTCGTGGACCTTCTCGCCCCAATCCCGTTTGCGGCCACCTACTATCTTGGATAGCAGCTTGCAGAGGGTTTTGTTGAAGGCCTCGGCTAACCCATTGGCCTGGGGATTGTAGATCGACGACGCTCTCCAATCAATATGGAACTTGGCCGCCAGAGCATAAACAGTCTTGTTCTTGAATGGCGTGCCATTGTCGGATATAATCCGACTGGGGGTGCCGAATCTGTATATGATATAGTGCCGCACAAAACGAGCAACTATCTCCCCTGTAACTTCCCGTAGTGGAACGGCTTCCGCCCATCTGGAGAAGTAATCGGTGGCAGCGAGTATGAACTTGTGCCCCTGGGACGAAGGTGGGAATGGCCCCACAATATCCATACCCCACTCTGCAAACGGCCAAGTAGGCGCTGTTGGATGGAGCGGGTTAGGTGGCCGTCGAGGGACTGGGCCGAATGCTTGGCATTGGTGACATGTACGAGCGAATTGATTGCAATCTTCGTACATGGTGGGCCAGTAAAACCCTTTGAGCTTGATGCTATTTTTCATCTTAGCTCCTGCCTGGTGAGCTCCACATAATCCGGAGTGAACCTCATGCATGACAGTCTTGGCCTCCTTGGATGAAAGACAACGGAGGAGGACCGATCGGTCCTTTTCATGGACGAGCCTGAAGAGCAGATCGTCAATCAGCTGGTAGGATGTCGCCCTGCGTAGCAGTTGCACCCTCTGAGCCCGATCAGGAGGGAGCCAGCCGTTCTTTATCTTTATGATCGGCTCACGCCAATCTTCTTCTTCGGGAACAATCTCCTCTTGAATGTTGTCGACCTCATACACAGTGAGGCCGGATTCTTCGTCGAGCACACTTGGCATGAGCCTCCGGTGTCTGACTGTAATATTCAATTCTCCCTCAGGCGGGAGTTTTAGGGCTGCCGCCAACTTTGCAAGAGCATCAGCCTGAGAATTGTTGCCTCTGGGGACATGGCCTATTTCAAATAGGTAAAATTTTTCTTTGAGCCTCATGACGGCTGCGTGATAGGGGATGAGCTCCTTCTTCCGGACATCATAGACGCCCAGTACTTGTCGAATGACGAGCTGAGAATCCCCGTACACCTTGATGCACTTGATGTCTATCTCCAGTGCCAGTTGAAGCCCAATAATTAGCGCTTCATACTCTGCCTCATTATTAGTCAGTGACTTCATGAGAGCACAAGAGTTGTGGAGGATACCGCCTTGTGGAGACACAAAGACTACTCCCGCACCCGAGACATAGTCCGTAAGGCCACCGGCCCTTTTGATTGTCCGAGAGGCACCATCAAAATATAACTCCCAATATGGGAGGTCAAGGGTGAGGACGCCTGGCTCCATCTGTAGTGGGACTTTTTCAGAAGACTCCCCGATTTCTTGAGAAGGCACTAACACCTCTTCGTCGGGCAACTCGAAGTTGAGTGGCGAATCTTCTGGCACAGGGTGTGCAGCTAAAAACTCCGCCATCCCTTGTCCCTTAATCGCCTTGCGTGGGACGAAGGTGATATCAAATTCCATGAGGATAAGTGCCCATTTACCAAGCCTACCCGAGAGGACAGGCTGGCATAACAGAAATTTGAGTGGGTTGCATTTTGAAATGAGCTCCACCCGATGGGCTAGGAGATAGTGCCTCAGCTTCTTGACAGCAAACACCAGAGCTAGGCACATCTTTTCCATGGGAGCGTACCGATGCTCAGGCCCGATCAATTTTCGGCTGAGGTAGTACAGTGGCTGCTCCTTGCCCTCTTCATTGATCTGGGCTAGGAGAGCTCCCAAAGAGGCATCCATGGCAGCAATATACAAGATAAGGGGTTTCCCTCTGACGGGTGCCCCTAAGACTGGAGGAGTCAGCAGATACTCCTTGATTTGCTCGAAGGCCTTCTGACAGTCTTCGTCCCATATGAAGGGTGCTCCTTTCTTCATCAATTTGCCGAAAGGTAGGCATCTTCCTGAGAGGTTGGAAATAAACCGCCTAATATAGGCGAGCCTTCCCTGAAGAGATCTGAGCTCTGTCAAGTTCTTGGGCGGAGGTAATCCCCTTATGGCCTTGATTTTGTCGGGGTCGATTTCTATGCCTCGATACCTGACAATGAAGCCAAGGAACTTGCCACTGGAGACGCCGAAGGCGCACTTCATCGGGTTCATCTTGAGCTGGAATTGTCGGAGCCTTTCAAAGACTCGACGCAGGTCAGCTAAGTGATCCTCCCGCTTCTTTGTCTTGACGACCAGATCATCAACATAGCATTCGACAAGGTCATGTAGCATCTCGTCGAAGATCTTGGTCATTGCCCTTTGATAGGTTGCGCCGGCATTCTTCAGACCGAACGGCATCCTTTTATAGTTGAAGATCCCCTTAGGAGACCGGAAAGCCGTATGATCTTTGTCTTTGACGGCCATGCGGATTTGATTATAGCCCGACGACCCGTCCATAAAAGACAAGGCTTCGTGACCAGTGGTCATATCAACCATTGTCTCAGTGATTGGGACAGGGAAGTCGTCCTTTGGGCATGCCTTATTCAAATCTCTGAAGTCGATGCAGACTCGGACTTGGCCGTTCTTCTTCTTGACAGGGACTATGTTAGCGAGCCACACAGGGTACATGCAAGGCTCTATGAAGTCCACATTGAGCATTTTGTCAACCTCAGCATTGACCTTCAGCTCCAGCTCGTGGCGCATACGCCTTTGGGCTTGCTTGACTGGCTTGACTGTTGAAAGTATTGCCAGCTCATGTTCAGCCACAGAAGGGTCGAGCCCGGGCATTTCTTTATAAGTCCAGGCGAAACAATCCCTGAACTCTTCTAAAAGCTGTCGATACGACTGCCTTTCTTCTCACTGAGGAGAGCACTTATGAAGGTGGGACGATAGTCACTTTTGCTTCCGAGATTGATTTCGATCAACTCGTCCACAGTTGCTTGACCACCGTCTTCAATCTCTGGTGGAGCTGGTTGGAGGTCGACGAAGTCTCCCTCGTCATCAGTGTTGGCTTCATAGACATCAAATTCTTCGAAGCACTTTTGCTCGTGGCTTGAAGCCGAAGGGCTTGCTTCATCTTGCTGATGGTTAGCAGGCTGAACTGCTCCTTCCTCTGAGGGGTGGTCATTGTCGACTCCTGATGAAGGTGATGGTGTCGTAGACACATCAGCGGACTCCCTCACAGAGTCATCAACCTTAGGCTCAGCTTCAGCTTGCCCATTAGGGAGAGGTAGCAGTCCTATGGTGTTGACTGCAAAGTGGACCTCGAAGTCCTTTTCCTGGTCATAGCCAAGGCCCCTTGTATCTTTGCGGGAGAAGGGAGGTTGCCCGCGGACTTGCGGAGGGTTCCATAGCTGGTGGAAGTATGCCGCTCGTGTTGGGTCCAAAGTTTGCGGGATGTGCTGCTTTTTACACATCTCCTTAATGTGCTCTGGCATATCGTCCATCTCCTGGACTGGCTCTGGCACCACATCGGCGGGAGTATCCCAGCCGAAGTCATCTTTAGGAGGACATGGTGGGACTAAATCACCTTTGTAAAAGATGATCGGTTTGACCTCCTTGCCCTTGTTGCGTCTCCTTCTCCGTTGATAGGAGACTGTAAAGGTCTTCAACTGCTCCACCTCCTGTTCTTCCCATTGGGACACGAGTTGAAGGCACTTAGGCGGTAAGGAGATACTCCCGTTAATGACCCGGCTGATGAGGTTGGCTTCAAAGTCAACACTTCGCCTTTCTGGTTGGGTCGGCTTGGAGGCGGCACTGAGGCTCAGCCTGTGCAGCTTTACTATGTCTTGGTTGACAGTGAAGAGCTGCCCTTCTTCAACTTCAGGGTCCACCTTTTGCTTCCCTTTACCTTTTAAAGGCTCGGGGATTGTTAAGGTGGGCTTCCCAAAATATAGTGAAGCATCGGCCAGATGGCACTCATTGGGATGGAACGGGGCCTGGTCTGCGAAGACCGTATGTTGCTCCCCTTCCTTGGCATATTTAATGCATTGATGCAAAGTTGAAGGAACGACCCAATTCTCATGAAGCCAAGGTCTTCCAAGCAGCATCTTGTAAGATGTGTCGGAGTTGATGATATAGAATGTCGCTTGGGTGACGAAATCGCCCAAAACTAGCTTGACCACAACCCGACCAAGCGCCTCCTCGGAACCCTGATTGAATCCCGAGATCTTGACATCAGTCACCTTTTGCAAATAAGGTGCCAAGTATAGAGACTTGAAAGTCTTCAGAGGCATGATGTTGACAGCTGCTCCGGCATCTACCAGGATGCGATTCACATCATGTCCATTAATCGTCCCTTTCATATATAAGGGGCGATTATGACACGGAGAGGACATCAACATGTCTTTGTCCGTGAAGGTGATGTTTGCTGTGAGTGCTTCATATGCTTGAGCTTGCAACTCTGCAACATGGGCTTCATACGCCTCTGGATCTTGAAGTATCTTGACAAGAGCCTCTCTGAGGTCTTTGCTCCAGGCAATGGCTTCCCAAATAGTGACATTTGTTGGGAACCGCTTCATATGATGAATAATTTTGCGGTCTGCCCGGGCACGAGTCTTGTCAAATGGCGGGATGATCTCCGCCAGAGTCTTCGGAGCCTGGCGAGGCTTCTCCCGCTTAGAAGGGCGCTCCTCTGTATTCTGGCCTTCCGCATCTTCTTGGAACAGCGGTGCCAAAGACTCTTCTGGAGGTGGCAAAGACTCATCAGGCTGGTCTTCATTAGAAGGACCTACTGGGCTTGTAGACTCGACCCTGTTGGAGGGGCCGGCTTGCTCTGACGCCTCCTCGCGCTTCGGCGACTTGGCTGGCTCCTCTTCTTCATCGGAGGAGGCAATTGTAAAAGGGACGCCACCCGGCTTAGCCGTTGGGATGGGGCCTGAACCCTCTGAGGGGTTGAGGATGAAAGGGATCCCCCGAACTTGAGTTTCTGGGACAGGACCCGGCTTCTCCCCTCTGAATATTATGACCCGGTCAAGAGTCGGGAGACCTTCACGTCCACGTCCCCGGGCACGACCCCGGCCGCGTCCCCGGCCATTTCTTGCCGAGCGGCGCTGATATGTCGCCATAGGCGCCTGGCTTCCAGTGCTATCAGCCGTGGGACAATAAATATTGTCGGGTGGCGGAATCGCCACCATGTTGCAGGAGAGCTCTTGCAGCATTTCCTCGAACATCTCGACAGTGAGCTCCTCATCTTTATAGAATAAGGAGAGCTCCTCCGGGATTGGGAAGTCTTCACCCTCTTCAAGACGGTGAACCATTTCTCGGAGCCATTGCAGAAGACGGGCTTTGCGCCCAAGCTTGTCCCAGGGAATATATTCGTCTAGAGTGACAACCCTGGTGGGATGAGGGGGAGTGTACTCCTCCAGCTCATCTATAAGCTTTTGAAGTCTTTGTAGAGGAGTTAGCTCCTTAGGAGCCTCCATAGCAGCGGCTTGCTCGGCTTGCTTCTTTAGCCTCCTCTTCAAATTCTTCCTCCGATTCTTCTCCTGCTTCTTTTGGCGTGCCGCCTCTTGAGAAGAGGGAGAAGTTTGCTTCGGCAGTGGGGCTTGCTTGCCCCCAGAATTTTGCTTCTTGCTCCGGGCTGACTCCTTAGGGGCCTTACTGCCGTGGCTTTTTCTGGGGGCAACCTTGGTCCAGTTGGCCTCCTCTGGCTGAGCTTGGAAGGTAGCATTGATTGCCTGAGCAATTATTTCAGGAGGCAACTCCTGGAACTCTGCCAGTCCACAATGGAGTGTCTGGGAGCTTTGTAACTCTACCGACTTTGCTTGGACCGGTGGGTTGGCTTGCTTGAGCTGCTGAGGCCTTTCTACAATTGGCGGCCTTACTGAGCTGGCAGAGGCCTTAGCCGGGATCTTTGCGGGCTCAAGGGGTTGAGTCCTTTCCCCGACTAATGGCCTCGCTGACTTGGCAGGAGCTTTGGCTGAAGGCTCTGACGCCTTGGCTTTGCCTTTGTTGTCTGGCCGAGAGTTCTCTCTCATGATGATGCCGGGCTGACTGGGCCTGGGACGAGTTTTGGAACTCTCTCCCATAGCTTGGCATCTGGGGTTCTGGACCTTAGGCCCTTTATAGGTGGTCGTAGCCTTGCCTTTAGTGAGTAATGGGAATTCATCATTTTCCGTAGGCTCACTTGGTCGGGCTAATCGGGAGAAAGCTTCAGTTTCTCGCCGGGCCTGCTGGAGTGTCTCCCTGGCGGCCTCTGCAAGGCGTAACCTTGTCATGGAATTCCCCTGATGATCGACAACCCCTCTCTGGATGAGGGCTTCAATGAAGTCTTGAACCTCTGGGCATTGCCGAGTGGGGTGAGACACCCTTGCATGATACTTGCAATAACGGGGGTGACTCTTGGCCGTCTCATTGTAATAAGACGGCGGGTCATGTGTCAACACCCAACCCTCCTCCAGAAGCTTGTCAAAAATCTTCTCAGTGTCCCCCTTGGGGAAAGAACACTGGTGAGAGGGTCGCCACCCTGGATACCAGAGTGTGGACTTGGGCGATTGGGAACTGGCTCCCTGGGAACTAACTCCCTCCTCCTGCGGCTCGGGGAACTGGAAGGCTGCTGCAGCGTGAATGACGTTGACGGAGAAGTGAAGACTCCTTCGTGCATGCGGCTGCGGTGGGTCGACTAGAAATTCGCCCATATCCACCTTCCCTCGCCTGATTAAGTCTTCGGCGAGGTCCTTGAATGGCTCACAGTTGTGGATAACATGGCCAACAACTTCATGATATGGGCAATAGCCCTGATGAAAAGCAGCGCCTGGCGTCTGCTCCATGGGTGACGGGGTAATCAATCCCGCCCGCTGACATGCGAAGAAGATATTGGGAGTTTTCTCGCAAGGGAAGGAGTATAACTTCTCTGGGAGCTCGACTTGAAGTGGAGCCTCCATGTCTTCGGGTGAGTCCTCCTCGTCTTCAGATGAATCCGAGGACTCTTCAGAGAGCCAACCCCTGAGCGGAGCCCGACCCGTGGGTGATACACCCGTCTCCCGTATGTGGGCTGGAGCTAACCCCCTGGCAAATGGGCCAAAAGGGAAGGTGGACAACTGCTGATCAATGCTCTCTAGGAACTGCAGCAAGCGCCTTTGTTCCCGTCGTAGCTGTCGGACTTCCCCTCGGATCTTCCGGATAGTCCTCCGCAGTGCTAAACATTCTGGGAATGGAGGAGGAGTGGCTCTGGGACCACCATTGGGCTGCCGACTTGAAGGCCCGACTTCGGAGGCATTGGAGCTTGAAGCCATCGCCACCAGATGGACCACGTTAGCTGACCGGTTCGATCGGCTCCAAGGATGAGGCTGGGGTGGATCGACTGCATGGCCCAGCATATTTACCAGGCCCTTTTGAATGAGCTCCTCTGCTATATTCTTGAAAACATAGCAATCCCCGACGGTGTGACCCAACCTTCGGTGATACACACAATAGGTTGGATCATCTGTCTTATCCACCTCCGCGGGCTTCCGCGGGTCCGGCAGAGTGACGAGCTGCTCCTTCATGCATAGATCAAAGAGCATCTTAGTATGCTCCTTTCTGAAGGAATAAGGCGTCTTCATGTTCTCCGCTAAGAAAGACACATTTGTCTTATCACCAGACTTCTTGCCTTTCCCTTTGGACTTTCCTTCCCCTTTATCTCCATTCGTCGGGGAAAAGTCCACGGCATTCACCTCCTTACCACTAGCCAGACGGTCTTTGGAGGGTTTGCCTTTTGTAGAGACTTGTGCAGGGTGATCAGCGAAGAACATCTCAATCTCCGCCACGACCGTGTTGAGTTGGTCGAAGCCCCTGATATTGGAGCCCAGAAGCTTTTCGCTGACTTCTGCCGAGAGACCCCTACGGCAGATGGTAATCGCATCTTCAGGCGTCGGAGGATTATCGCAGTGCATGCTGACGTCTCTCCATCGCTTGATGAAGTCCAATGCTGTTTCACCCTTCTTCTGTCGAAGGGAACAAAGCTCTGCTAGGGAGACTTTGCGCTCGACCATTTGGAAACGGTCGACAAACTTCTTCTGCATATCAGCCCAATCAGATACTGAGTTGGGCTTTAACCTTGAATACCATTGGAAGGCGGTGCCAGTCAAAGACGTGGCGAAATACCGCAGCAAGTATGCCTCTTCCAAGGCTAATTCACCCATGGCCGTCATATAATAAGCCAGGTGTTCATGCGGAGAACCCTGCCCGTTGAACTTCTGAAGTTTCGGGGCCTTCGGGCAGTCCGGTGGAAGCTTCTTGAATTGATGATGGAGGGGATATGGCACGCTGTACAAATCAACGGTAGCCACACCCTCGCCATGTTGAGCGAACTTCGCTTCCACGATGCGCTCGATCATCTGCTTCTGCGCCATGAGGCTTTCTGTAGCAGGAGTAGCAGATGACCGCGCATTGGTTTCATGCGGCGGGACTTCGAAGTCCACTGCCAGTGGGAGCCTTGCAGCAGTGACAGAGGCATTAGCCGCAGCTGGAATGGGAGAAGGCTGCTGATCCGCTCCAGCCGGTGCCGCCTGAGGCGGGGAAGGAACCTCCTTTTCGCGCAAAAGCGACTGTAGCAGGTTCTTGAGCTCTTGGTTTTCCCGTCGAAGCTCGTCCAATGTGGGGGCCCGTGGCTCTTCCCCCAGCTCTTCTTCGTGCCGGGAGCGACTGTCCCCATCAACACTGTGGACGTCTTCTTGACGCTCTTCTTGCCGTGCCGGCTCAGGCTGAGATGTGCCGGCGGTCGGTGTCTGTTGCGTCTGCGCTAGAATCCGAGAGACCGGCCTTGACCTCCTCAAATATTGGATGGGTTGGTCAAGCTCTCCCGAGGTGTTCTCGGGCTGTTTGTCGCCAGAGGTGGCGTAACAGGTAAACACTTTGACAGTGTCATCGGTCACCTGGACCACCCGCTTTTTCTTGGGCGGTTGTTGCTTCGGCTTGGACGGCCTCCCAAGTCTATCGAAGACAGACATTCGGGATGTGGCTGCTTGGGGTGAGCGATCCTCCTCCGTGTGTGTAGAACTAGCCCACGGAGAGGTCGGCCGCACCTTCTTGCCGGCTCCTCGGCGCTTTTGTCCCCGTAGGGGCTGAGATGTAAATCTCGCAGACGTCGAGGCCTCAGTGCTTGGCGGACTCCGCATCCGCTGAAGCTCTGACATGCGGAAGGGCTCCTCCGCCCTCGCGCGCCTTATGATTCGGGCCTCCTCCTTGGTGACCCAGATCTTTTTCAAATAGAGCTGGTGCTCCTCAATTGGGTTGCCCCCTGTCCTTGGACGGGGAGCTCGTGGCCTGGGCTGTTGCAGATGGCCCAGAGTTGCCGCTGGTACGGCAGACTTCTCCTTCCTCGCTCCTTTCTCCCGGACCTGCCGGAGGGGCTCGAAGCGGTTGGAGGTAGAGATAGTCGGGACATGACGATCCCGTGGCATAATCGGCTCACCTCCATCGAGCCGGATGCGGATGTCTCCGACAATTACCGTCTTTCCGGAGCGCGAGACAGCCGCTTCGGGCCTTGCACCCTTGCGGCTTCGGCGTTGCCCCCATTGAGTAGGGGCGGCAGTGGTGGCGCCTGCCGTAGGCATGGCGTCCTCCTGACGACGGCGGCGTTGCCCCCGTTGAGCAGATACAGCACCTCTGAGGGTAGCCGCAGTAGGTTTGGCGCCGTTGCGGCGGCGGCGTTGCCCCCGTTGAGCAGGGGCGGCGCCGGCGGTGATTTGATTGACCGAGAAGACTCGGCCAACAGCTGGGGCAGAAGGCCTGACACCTTCGGCCGTTGACGTGGCAGCCAAGGGAACTCGGCTGGTTGTCGGGATGAAGGGCTTGACACCCTTAACAGTTGAAGAACTAGCCGGATAGACTCGGCCAGTTGATGCAGCAAGGGGTCTGACACCCTTGAGGACGGTCTCCTTTACCGGGGGAGTCCGACCGGTTGCTGAAGTAGAGGGTCTGACACCCTCAGTGATTGATTTCTTGGCCGGGTGAACCCGACCAATCAACGAAGCCGAAGGCCTGACGCCTTCAAAAGCTAGCTTGTTGGTCGAACAGACTCGACCAATTGTTGAAGCCGAGGGCCTGGCACCCCCGACGGCTGGCTTGTTGGCCGGGCGAACCCGACCGGGAATGGCGGAGAGCTTGCCGCCCTCAATAGTTGGCTTCTGGACCGGACTGACCCGGCCAGTTGCTGGAGTCGAAGGCCTGACGCCTCCGACAGTTGTCTTCTTGACCGGGCGGACCCGGCCAGTTGAAGGGGCCGAGGGTCTGACGCCCCCGATAGTTGTTGCAGGCATGGCTGAACTGGCTTCAGCCACCGGTACCGCAAGAGCGGTTGAACTGACTTCAGCCACTGGCACCATGCCCAAGAAGAAGGGCGAGCCGACGACCGCTGGGAAGTCGCCAAAGACCAGCGGGGTTGCCAGGAATCCGAGCCTGGCGTGATTGGCGACGATCTCGGGGCCGTAGGTAACGGCAGCCATCGCTATTGAGGTGTTGGTGGTGGTGGTGCGTAGCACGAACGAAGTGGCGTGCAAATGCACGAAGAACTCTCAGATGAACAGAGAGATGTGCCCTCCTCTTCCCGTCCTGTAAGAGGAAGAGGGGCAATCAGAACCTTGAAGAAGGTTTAGAGACTTTCTTTGACAGAAAGAAGAAAGGCGAGAAAGGTCCCACCGGGCGTGCCAGTCTGTTGGACACGGAAAAAAAAAAAAAATCTAATTGTTGATTTATCGTAGATAAATGGTAGCTTTTCGTTCTTTTTGAAAAGAAACACTCCTCTGCGTAGAGAGGGTTCCGTGGGTGCGCATAGTATCAGACGATTTCGGTTCGAGTGCTGGACATTTCCCCACTGACCGGAGTCAGTGTTGATTTACATCGGCCTAACGTCCGAACACCTTTGTTTAACTGTCAAAGAGGTCCAAAAGACTTCTGCAGAGGTTCTGATGTGGAGGGCAGACTCACTCGAGAGACTCTCCATGACCACTCATTTACCACCAACACATAGAAACAACTAGATTAGGGCTAGGTCTGAGCAAAACCCTAAGATTTAGGCATAGGGGCGCAAATATGCGGAAGCCATAGGCATTTTTAAAGCAAGGGAAGTTTTCTGGACCCCGGGGGTATTTTGGTAATTTTCCAGGCTAGGGACATTTATGAAATTTCAGGGCTGGAGTGGAAGTAGGATCGGGTTCTTGTCTCCCCAAGGCATGGGAGCCGTTTCTGGAATGCTTCAAGGGTTCTGAGGCCATTTTTAGGTCACATGGGTATTTTAGTAATTTTCCAGACCCTAGACCTAGGTTTGAAGTGATACCCGAGTGCTGGACTGAGCTGATGACACTTCCGAACCGAAGGAATGACAAGGGGCTTCAAAGAAGGCACACATCTGTCAATTTGGCCGAAGGAGGGATATATGTGCAATTTTGAGAAGTCGGGGGTTTTCTTGTAATTTTCCCTCGAGGCCACACATGGAGCATGCTGAGTGCTTTTATAATTCCATATGAGTACAAATGATGTCGGCGAGTTGTCGACTGTACAAACGTCCGCTTTGGAGCGGGAGATAGGGACTTAGTCCCAATTATAAAAAGTTGCAGAGTATAACTGCAAATTACAGGACTTCGGTCTTCTACAATCCCGGGAAGGACATTTTTGTAATTTCGCCATTATAAGGGCAGAAATACAAGACTTAGTCGTCCCGAGACGTAAAGACTTACAAAACATGGCCCGCTGAGGGGCACAATTAACAACATGACCCGCTGAGGGGCGTAAACGTAAATATACCCCGTAGGGGCATAAATACAAGACCCGGGGACTTACCCCACACGGGCCGAAACAACGAACAAAAAGCTTCAAGTGTCTTCCGTAGGTTGATGCTTGTAGTCTCCTCTCTCTCGTCGTTGTCTCTTGTCATTCTCTCCTTTTTACATGGACCCTTAGGGTCTATTTATAGAAGGCGGGAGGGCCCAAAGGGGTCAAATGAGCGAATTTGCCTCGATTTTGTCAAGGTGGGGTGGCAAAAAGCCATTTTGACCCCCTCTGGCCACCAAAAAGGGCCAAATGACCCCTCTGAGGGGGTTAAAAAAAACCTTTTTTTCTTTTTAAAAAATGTTTTTTTTTTTGATGCCCGGACCCCGAAGGGGGGCGGACCCGAGCGGGGTCGCGCGGGACCCGGGGGGGGGGGTCGCACGACCCCGCTGTAGACACGCCAAAATTGACGTTACTGTGAGTACATCTCATATTACCTTGTAATGTCCCGATTTGACCCTCAAATTAGCTCTATTTGAGTGGTTTTTTTCACTTTTCTTGGATTTCTCCCTTTTTTTCTCTCTTTTTCTATTTTTCCCTATTTTTCTGTATTTTTCTGAATTTTTCTGGATTTTTCTGGACATTTTTCTCTATTTTTCAGAAATAACGGCTTGACGTGGGGCGTCTTTTAAATAACGACTTATACATGGGAGTTTCTTAAAAAATTAACGACTATATTTGAGGGCGTCCATTCTTTTAAATTTTCATTTTTCTGAATTTTTCTGGGGATTTTTCGGAATTTTTTGGGAATTAACGACTTAACCATGGACGTTATTTTGAATTGGAAAAGAATAAAAAAAATCGAAAATTGAATAACGCCGTAGGTAAGGGCGTGACTTTCAAATCGAATATTTTAATATTATTTTCAACCTCGTTTAAGAGGTGATTTGGTGGCCTTCCGGGTGTCAGAAAAATTCGTAAAAATAGTCGTTGGAATCAGGGCGACGAGATACACCTCCACCTAAAAAATGGGAAAATAATATTGAGAAATGAAAAATGGCCCTATTTCGAATTTTTTAATTAACGTCCTTTGTTAAGGCGTGTTTTAATTAACGCCTTTGACTCAGACGTGTTTCAATTTCATTTCTAAAAATGATCCAGGAGTTAACGCCCTTGTGCAGGGCGTGTTTTTAAAAGACGCCCTTCGGCAGGTCGTCAATTCTTGAAGTGACGCCCTGAGCCAGGTCGTGTTTCACTTTTGTGCTCCGAACGAACGCAGCCTTTCCCAGAGAGACTCCTGCTTCGTTTGGGCTCTTGCCCAGTCTAATCCTCCCCTATTTTGGCTCTTGTCCGTTCTTATCTCTTCCTCCTTTGGACTCTTTCCTTCTTATCCCTTCTATCTTAATAGAGCTTCCGAGCTCTGTTAATGGGTTGGTTCGGAGGTCCTTCTTCTGTCTTCGGTCTCCCTTCTTCTTCTTCTGTGTGTTTTCTTCTTCTGTCTCCATTCTTCTTCCTCCCTTTCCCCTTCTTCTCTGTTTGCTTTTCTTTTTCTTGTTTTGTGCTTGCAGGTGCTGCTACGTTCGGCTGAAGGAGGAGCTTTCAAGTGCATTTGTCTTCATCTACCGAAGCCTCTCCCCCTTGAATATCAAAGCCACAGCATCGCACAGGCTCCTTCTCATTTTTCTTCTTTTATTTTGGCATCGATTTACACATATACGCATGCATCATCATTTCTCATTGATTTTCATTATTCTTAACGTGTTGAGAAATCTCCCCCACAGTGCAATCCCTTGCACATCTCTCTATTTCATTTACATTCATTCATATCATCATCTCCCACACCCTCTTTGCATAGGGGTTTAAGGGCAACCCCCTTAAGGTGTGTTCTTTTACAATTTTCATGCTCACATATTTCTATCATGAATTGATGCTACACACCATGCTCTAACCATATCTTTTGGTGTTGTTGTCTTTGTTTTGCAAGGGTAATTAATTAAAAAGACTCTCTTCGTCGGCCGGCCGATCTTGAAGAGAAAAGGAGTACTCACATCCCCCGCATCTTTTGAGGTATTTTGCGATCATCTCCCCGTATCAATCTCCTCTTTGAGACCCTCGTGTCTCTGGCGATCACAACCTCCACATTAGCACCTCGTGCTATTTTATTGCTTTCATCATATCTATTGCTCTTTATATTTAAGTGTGGATTTTAAATAGATCTACAAATTGGCGATCACGGTGGGACCCTTTCTTGTTTTTTATTTGATTACCCCTTTCCCCTTGGCACCCACGTGTGCCCTTTCCTATTGGTACCCACGTGTACCCCTCCTTTTGTGCCCCTCGGGCACCCTCCCTTGTGCATTGCACTCTCCCCAAAGTGATCTGTCAATTAGATAGATTTGTTTTAAAACTTTCACTTATTTAAAATCTTGATGAGCATGCTTCTGTGTTAATAATTATATTTTTTTGATTGCCTATGTGAGTGCTTCTCTACTTTGATATTGCTGGCCGCGAGGGTTTTCTGGAAGAAGGCAATTAACGCCTCTGCAAGAGGCGCTTTTTTAGTTAACGCCCTATAGCAGGGCGTCTTTTTCCTGTTTAACGCCTTCTGTCAGGGCGCTTTATATCATATCTTCTTATGCTGTGAATTCACGCCCTCCCACAGGGCGTTTCTTTATTTGGTAGCGCCTCTCTTCAGGGCGCGTTTTCATGATTTGACGCCCCCACCCCTGGGCGTCTCTTTATTTGGTTGAGCACCCTTGATAATTAACGCCCTGCCCCAGGGCGTCTCTTTTATTGGTAGCGCCCTGCCCCAGGGCGTCTTATTCCTGTGTTTTCACCGAACTCCTTTGTTTATCACTGTATCATATTTCTGCTTATATCTTGCATTCATTCATTCATTTTGCATTGGTTTGAGAGGCCTTATCTCTTTATACTAGGAGCCACACACCCCCTTGGTGAAGGAACGACCCTCCATTGAGCATTCCGTCTCTTTGGATTGGAAATTCCTAAACCAAGCCTCCATAAGTCCCCGCACCCGTGGATTCCCTCACAGACGCCGGGCAGGTTGTACCCTTTTGGAGTCCCGATATAGTTGGCCTAATACGTGGTGAGTGAGAGTTCCTAGTTGGCATTGAAGTGAATCATATTGAAACTAGGACTCTCCTTGTGTGAATCTTTCCAAACTTTATTAAAATTCATTAATTCACCAAGGATTAAACAAATCAAAATCACGGTAATCATTCCAACTTGTGTGCTTATTTGCATAATTATTGAGAATTTTGATTATATAATGGCTTACCATGATAGAAACATGTTCAGTTCAATTCATGAGGATGCACAACCTAGCACTTCTTATAATCCTCACTTTCAACATGTTCACAATTCTCACCATACTTTCAAAGGACCACGTCCTCACTCTTATGGTGTTGCCCGACCCTTGGGCAATGTCCAATCCAATGGTCCTTCAACTCAATTTCGAGCCACTATTCCCATTAAGCCCTCTCGTCCCAATGATGAGAAGGTCTCCCAGATTTTGCATGCATTAGATCATCTCACCCCTCAACAGATCCAAGCCCTTAAGGCTGCCGTTGGGGGTGCATCTCCTTCATCTCATCCTCCTTCCAACCCTATTCGGGTGGCCCATCACCCATTTCCCTCTTCCACTCATGATCCTGGTCGGGTAGCCCATTACCCATCTCCTTCTACTCACACTTCTCCTCGGGTGGTCCGACACCCGCCTCCTTCTATTCCTCCAACACGGCCCCGAGGCCCTTATATTCCTTGCAATCCGGCCCGTCCGGTTTCTTGTACGGGTCGTCCCGTTAATTCCCCTCCACAGCATTTTTATGCCACTCCTCCTCCTTCAAGGCCCTGCCAGCCCTCGGTTGCTCCAGTTACACCCCTCCAACAATCTCTGCTTGATAATATTACTTTGATGGAGGAACAAATAAAGAGGGTCACGGCTCCTCCTACTCCAGTCAATCCTCTCCATGCCGCTTTGGACGAGATTACAAAGATGGAGAGAGAATGGAAAGACAGGAGGGATGATTATGGTATCGGCATTCCAAGCGAGGAAGAACCGATAATTGAAGAATCCGAGGCAGTATACGATGATGATGAAGCTCAGCAGGCACCCCTTCCGAGTTTCCTTTGTTTCCCACTTCCCCCACTTTCATTTGATGAAGCCCCTGCTCAGGAGGAAACCACTCCTAATTCAACCCCTGTTTATGAGACTAGTTGGTGTTACGACGATGGGTCGATATTCCAGTCGCCCGCGCCGGCACCTATTGAGTCTCTTCCCATTCCCACTCCCACTCCTATAGCTGACACCGCGCGCCCCGTTCGGCATTTCCTCCGCACCAAACCTTCATCAATTAAACCTCCCCCAATTACACCTTCACCCACTATGCCATCAACCTTCATAACATTAGCCTTCCACGAGCCTCCAATTACACCTCCACCAATTACACCTCCCCCCATTATGCCATTAACCTCCACCTCGGTCTCCACTTCCCCAATTTCCCCACCATTACCCTCCATTATGCCTTTAACCCCAAAACCCATTTTGCCTATACCTCCACCACATAGCCTTTTGCCTTTACCCATGGCTAATCCTGAGCAGGATCCACCCCTTTTTGCACTCGAGCCAACCCCGACTGCTTCCGAGCAAAGGGAGAAGCTCGACGTGTTTGAACCTCCGCCTCCATTCACTCATTTGCCAACACCTCCCGTTATACCTCCATCATCCACGGAGCCTTCCGCCTCCGCCTCACCTCCCTTTACTACTCGGAAGGGGAGCGCTGCTACAAGTACTCGTGCCGAGGACGATCAAAAGCTGCGAAAGAAGACTTCGGCCACGACTGCGCCATTCAAGATCCAAGAATTCATTTTTCGGATGCCAATCCGGGTTATTGTGCCGAGCACGATTGAAGAGGCCAAGTCGCCGCCATTGCTCAGAGAATGCCAAGCGTTGACGCCATTTGAGGGCCGGGCAGGGCACCCCTTGTTCAAACTTTCCAATCCAGAATTCATTATTCCATACAAGGGGCGATTGCCCTATTTTCTTAACACTCCATATACACCACATTCAATGGGCAACTCAATGCTTCCCGTTCCAACTCTACAACTCCCCCACATTATTGATCTTTGCTTTCCAAGGGAGTTGTCTTTTACTATTGGAGCTTTTTTTATTGGGCCAATTGGTCGTACATGTTCACTGCTGTGGAGGGGCAGTTATCTTGGCGCTAAGGGGCCATCTCCTATTTGTTCCATCTTCTATTCATCCATTTCCATCACCTTTTTTTCATGGGCCACTCCAAGGGAAAAGAGGAGGATCTCCCCCTCTCACCCTTCATATTCTTCATCTTCTTTAAATTTCATGCATTTTTCATTCATTCATTCATTGCACACATTACATCCATCATTTTGCATGCATTTGCACCTCCTAATTCCCGGGTTTCCAAACCCGTATCTCCCCCGTCTTCCGGCACCGCCGGACATTCCGCAATTCTCATCTTGTTCATCTTCATCCACTTTAATCGGGCATCGCGCCCTTTTCCATCTGATTCCTCCGGAACCTCCGGATTCTCCACTTGATTTTCTCCACTTTTTCCGGGGCACAGCGCCCCTTTCCACTTTATTCTTTCTATTCCTCCGGACCTTTTCCTCGGGCACGATGCCCCTTTCCATTCTCTTATTCCTCTGGAACCTCCGGATTCTCATTCCCTTCCTGATTTTATTCCTCCGGAATCTCCGGACCTTTCCCCCGGGCATCGCGCCCCTTTCCATTGCATTCCTCCGGAACCTCCGGATTCTCCCTCCGATTCTCTTTACCTCTCCCCCGGGCATCGCGCCCTTTTCCACCTTATTCCTCCGGAACCTCCAGACTTTCTCCCAGGGCATCGCGCCCCTTTTCACCATATCCTTCCGGATTCTTCATATCTTTCCTTTGGGCATCGCGCCCCTTTTCTTCTGATTCCTCCGGAACCTCCGGATTCTCATTCCCTTCCTAATCTGATTCCTCCCGAACCTCCGGATTTTCCTTCCTCTTGCTTAGGGCATCGCGTCCCTTCCCACCGTATTCCTCCGGAACCTCCGAACCCCCCGTCTTTCCTCCGATTCATCTTTCTAATCCTCCAAAACATCACATCTTTCATCTTCTTCTTCCTTTTCCATCATCTTGTTCCATATTTCTTTACAGGGCATCGCGTCCCTTCCTTTATTATACCACCGGAGCCTCCGGATGGGTCTTCCCATGATTCTCCTCTGCCTCCGGATCCGCCCCTTTCTATCTACCAATTCCTTCATCTGATTCCTCCTGATCCTGGGTCCGACCCAACTTCTTCTACATCCACTGCCTTGGGCATCTGCCCTTTCTCCCATTGTTTTAGAGGCTTTAGTCCTCACTCCACCTCCTAATTTTCCGCTTCTTTTGTAAACTGTTCCTTGTAATCATGGTCTCCGCGCCTTAATAAGGGAGTTCTAGCCCTTGTCTCTTTTCCTTTTTCTCCTTATTCGTCTGAGTCTGGTCTGGGCACCGCTCCGTCTTGATAAGCCACTTCCAAAATCCTTTGCTTCCAATCCTTTTGACTGCCAAAGAGGACAAATCCCATGATGATCAACCTCGCCTCTGACAGCTGCTTCTACAAAGGTTGCAAGGTAACATATTGGCGTAAGTACGCATTTTAATGATATCATTTTCTCATTACTTCACGCATGATTTTCAAAATCAAGTGCTTCTTAACAAGATTAAGAGTGGTGTTTTAAACCTTTATCTTAAGCTTTTGTTTAATTGAAATCATTTTTAAAAAAAGAGTCTTTAGGCTTGCTATGCAGCACCTGTGGTTAAAAGAACCCAACACTGGGAATTCGATATTCTCTCCCCACTTGTTAAGAGCAACCCTTAGCTGGGCACCGCACACACTTCACGGCGTCCTTAGCCGGCTCCTTGGTTAGACACCGTTGCTACTTTGGCCATACCATGAGTATATCTGAAAGTCTTTTCTCTTCTTTACTCGGCCGCATGCAAGGGCAAGAGGTTGACGGATGAGATGACCAACCCAGGGTAAATCCCAATACGAGAGGAGTCTCAAATAGGGGCAATCTTGACCCAGAAGAAAAATCAATATGAATTTCATTATACATATCTCGCCAAAAAGGGCCATGATGAAAATCAAATCAGAATTTTGATAATTGCAATTAGGAATTATGGCATGACAAGAGTGGCAAAGTCCCCGCAGGGAAAACCCTGGTCGTATGCATGTCAAGGGTCTAAAAATTAAAGGCACAAAGCCCCAGCGCAACAGACTACCTCTTTGAGGGTTAAAACCTTGGAAGGAATTCAAGTCCTGATATTTCCCATCCTGTATAAAGCTTGTCTCCAATTGTTCTTCTCTTCTCCCTCCAAGACCGAATGTTTCTCAGGTATGGCCTTGGTAGGGGCACCGTTGATCAAAGGCGGTCGGTTATAGGATGTCATTTTCAATGCACGCCCGGCTTTGGAAAATTTTAGCAAAAAGGGAAGGAACGAGGACCCCCAATTAATGGTTTAAACACCCTTTGATGCTGCATTAGCTATGTCTAAACCAAAATCCAAAAAAATTGAATATTGTAAAATCAAACAAAAAATTGAATATTTCTTATCCAAAATCCATTCATAAAAATTCATATATTTTTCAAAATTCATAAAAATTTAAATATTTTCAAAACTCATAAAAATTTGCATATTTCAAACTCCAAAAACATTGCATTGTATTTTTTCTAATGGTGTTTTGCAGGAACAACTTTGCAAGGACCAAGAGTACGAGATAAGTCCTATCTCCACTTGTCACTATCAATCTATTGATTCCTCCCGATATTCTCACGGCATGCCACCCAGGGGCATTTTGATTATCATTTCCCCCATATCTCCTGATTATCATTTATCTCCAAATTATTTTTAATCAACTCCTGCTAATTTTATCTGATCACTCTGCCGATGGGCATTATATCAGATCTTGATCATTCATCTCCAAATCTTGATTAGCCAGATTATCTCCTCATGACAAAATAACAAATAATGATGCTTTGCAATGACATGCTATTCATGTTATCCATGCTTTGCCCTACTATGTGTTATTCATGGCTATGTTTGCTATGCTTTGAGTCATGCTTATTCATTGCTTGTTATACTCTTTTATATCTTGGCTAATGAATTTTTGAGCGCAGGATAAGAAGCTCTTGGTCCCGCCGACTGGGCATCATCATCAAAGACCCACGGCGCTTGCACCTCATTTCTCAGTTCCCCTATGCTTATTGTTACCACCATCTCCCTGTATGCATTTTACTATATGTTACATACGTTACTAGATTATATCAAGGACCTTGTGGCTTTGGTAAATCTGGAATTTGAGTTCCCCTTCATCAAAAATAATGATGATTCCAGAGGAGTCTTAGTCATACGGATAGGCCGTTGAGCCGTCCGAGACTGGGGACGATGGTTCCCTTTTGCGAATTGGTACGTGGATAAACGGGCTTCGGCTTAGTATCAGCTCGTAGAATGGGTTTCTTGACCCAGTCTGGGCAGTTTAACAATATTATCCTTGATTATCTTATATTTTCGTTTGATTTATATTTTTCCTTTAAACCCAGCATGCATTCATATAGGACTTTGAATTAACGTTGGAAAATCATTCTGATAAGCTGATGTTGAGAGTTGAATTGATCTTGATCTTTCTTGATATGAGATTTTCATTGCCGAATTGTGTCTTCAGTTCGTTTTGTTGCTGTTTTGGGTCTTTTCTCGAAAGCTCCTTGTTTGGATTTCTATCATCTTATTTTATCTCCTTTCCTCTGATCCACCTTGGCTGCAGCACGTCCACTGGCTGGCAACCGCTCCCCAATGGTGAAACCTACAGGTTTGTGACCTGGGGTACTTCCACCGCGCTGGAAGTTGATCATTTATTTTATCTCCTTCGTGCACCGCGTGCACATCTCCCCTTTAATCCAAGCATTGTTGATTTCGTTGGATTTCCCGAGATTTGCTTTATCTCGTGCTTTTGATTTCATTCTCATCAAGTGATGTTGATTGCGTGTCTCATCACACCTTGGCATCTACTTTTCAGTTTGCTCTGCTCCCTTGCAAAGCAGACGCCGAGGCGGGGCAGCTGTAGACACGCCAAAATTGACGTTACTGTGAGCACATCTCATATTACCTTGTAATGCCCCGATTTGACCCTCAAATTAGCTCTATTTGAGTGGTTTTTTTCACTTTTCTTGGATTTCTCCCTTTTTTTCTCTCTTTTTCTATTTTTCCCTATTTTTCTGTATTTTTCTGAATTTTTCTGGATTTTTCTGGATTTTTCTGGACTTTTTTGGTCATTTTTCTCTATTTTTCAGAAATAACGGCTTGACGTGGGGCGTCTTTTAAATAACGACTTATACATGGGCGTTTCTTAAAAAATTAACGACTATATTGGAGGGCGTCCATTCTTTCAAATTTCCGTTTTTCTGGATTTTTCTGGGAATTTTTCGAATTTTTTGGAATTAACGACTTAACCATGGGCATTATTTTGAATTGGAAAAAAAAATCGAAAATTGAATAACGCCGTATGTAAGGGCGTGACTTTCGAATTGAATATTTTAATATTATTTTCAACCCCGTTTAAGAGGTGATTTGGTGGCCTTCCGGGTGTCAGAAAAATTCGTAAAAATAGTCGTTGGAATCAGGGCGACGAGATGCACCTCCACCTAAAAAATGAGAAAATAATATTGAGAAATGAAAAATGGCCCTATTTCGAATTTTTTAATTAACGTCCTTTGTTAAGGCGTGTTTTAATTAACGCCTTTGACTCAGACGTGTTTCAATTTCATTTCTAAAAATGATCCAGGAGTTAACGCCCTTGTGCAGGGCGTGTTTTTAAAAGACGCCCTTCGGCAGGTCGTCAATTCTTGAATTGACGCCCTGAGCCAGGTCGTGTTTCACTTTTGTGCTCTGAACGAACGCAGCCTTTCCCAGAGAGACTCCTGCTTCGTTTGGGCTCTTGCCCAGTCTAATCCTCCCCTATTTTGGCTCTTGCCCGTTCTTATCTCTTCCTCCTTTGGACTCTTTCCTTCTTATCCCTTTTCTATCTTATTAATAGAGCTTCCGAGCTCTGTTAATGGGTTGGTTCGGAGGTCCTTCTTCTGTCTTCGGTCTCCCTTCTTCTTCTTCTTCTGTGTGTTTTCTTCTTCTGTCTCCATTCTTCTTCCTCCCTTTCCCCTTCTTCTCTGTTTGCTTTTCTTTTTCTTGTTTTGTGCTTGCAGGTGCTGCTACGTTCGGCTGAAGGAGGAGCTTTCAAGTGCATTTGTCTTCATCTACCGAAGCCTCTCCCCCTTGAATATCAAAGCCACAGCATCGCACAGGCTCCTTCTCGTTTTTCTTCTTTTATTTTGGCATCGATTTACACATATACGCATGCATCATCATTTCTCATTGATTTTCATTATTCTTAACGTGTTGAGAAATCTCCCCCACAGTGCAATCCCTTGCACATCTCTCTATTTCATTTACATTCATTCATATCATCATCTCCCACACCCTCTTTGCATAGGGGTTTAAGGGCAACCCCCTTAAGGTGTGTTCTTTTACAATTTTCATACTCACATATTTCTATCATGAATTGATGCTACACACCATGCTCTAACCATATCTTTTGGTGTTGTTGTCTTTGTTTTGCAAGGGTAATTAATTAAAAAGACTCTCTTCGTCGGCCGGCCGATCTTGAAGAGAAAAGGAGTACTCACATCCCCCGCATCTTTTGAGGTATTTTGCGATCATCTCCCCGTATCAATCTCCTCTTTGAGACCCTCGTGTCTCTGGCGATCACAACCTCCACATTAGCACCTCGTGCTATTTTATCGCTTTCATCATATCTATTGCTCTTTATATTTAAGTGTGGATTTTAAATAGATCTACACCCGCCGGGGGGCGGACCGGGAGGGGTCGCTCGACCCCGCCGGGAGGCGGACCCGGGCGGGGTCGCGCGGGCCCCCTCGGGGTGGCCCGACCCCGCCAGGGGGCAGCGGGGTCGCGCGGCCCTCGGGGGTCGCGCGCGACCCCGCTGGCCCCCCCCCAGTGGGGTGGCACGCGCCCCGGGGCGCGCGCGCGACCCCGCTGGGGTCCAGTGGGGCCGCACCCCCCCCCCTCGGGGCGCGTACGCGACCCCGTTGGGTCCCGGGGGTGGCCGCGGCCCCTCCTCCTCGCCTTTTTGACCTAAAAGGGGTCGTTTGACCCTTGTGCAAGCTTCTTGACCCCTCTGGCCGTCGTTTTGCTCCGTTTTCGTCGTCCCGGGTCGGAGAAGAGCCGTGGTGGAGCTATATATCTCGGGGAGATTGCTCCTTCGCCGCGTGGCAGTATCGCATCCGCGGAGGGAGCATTGTTTGTTTGTTTGGTCGCTCGTCGCCGCGTAGGGAGGAAGTTTTGCGCCCGTCTGTGCCTTGTGATACACTTGCTCGGCTACTCTGACTGGTATACGCCTGTTTCTTCCTTGTTAACCTGGTTGCCACGACGTCGACCATGATAATACTGTCGGATCAATAGACCCTACATCACGGAGATACTCCGTAGTTCGACGGTGTTGACGATACGCCATCTTTGTCGTCGAACGTTGCATAGCAACAATTTCTCAAAATAGCTTGAGATAATTTCGGGTGCAACAATATGTCACTGACCTATGTGTCTATAAATGCAGAATGCTCGTGACGCATTTATAGTTGACCTGCAGGCTCACTTAGTGGATGCTAGGCAACAATTGGCCGCCACTCGGGAGGCGTTGGACACCTTGGTGAGTATATGCAATGCACACTTCTAATTATGGTCCTGAATTCCCGATGTTTAGCCATTCACTGTCATCTCATGTGTTTTGCAGCGTCCATCGACAGGGGGAGCCTCTTCCAGCTCCCATGTCCCAGTTTCGGAGGTTACCTCCCTCCGTGAGCAGCTTGCAGACACGGTGGCACGCGCCGAGGAGGCGGAGCAGGAGCTCTTGGCACCAGTGAGTATTCACAACTTTTGGCTTTTGAATCCAATTATTCATTGCTTTTATTGATTCTGTGGGAAAGGTGGCTCTGATAGGTGGCGGAGATCCGCGATGTGTTGGCTCGTGCAACTCGAGCAGAGGAGGAGCACGATGTTCGAGCGGCACGGGTAGCAGAGTTGGAGGAGGAGCTACGATGTCGCGACGCTGAGGAGCTACCCCGAGATGTACTAGAGTTGAGGTTCTCATTCCAGATGGCGAGGGACATGAAGAGGGAGGCAACAGAGAGGGAGAGAGAGAGAGAGAGAGAGGAGAGGAGGGCTCTGGAGGCCCAGATGGTGGAGCTCCGGCTAGGTCTCAACGTTGCGGAGTAGCGGCTGAGGGAGAGTGAGGAGCGTTACCAGAGAGGACGAGAGAGCGCAGCGCATGCTTAGCAGTCTGGCTCCTTCTCCGGCGCTAGCTTCATAGTCTCCTCTGCGGAGGAGCGACACAACGCCGAGGCTGAGAGGAGACTGCGAGGCGAGAGGAGCGCTGCCTCACAGAGCTCCATGAGGCCTCCTAGGGATCCTTGTCCTAGGGGTGGTGAGAGGGATGATGAGGAGGGTGGTGGTGAGAACTAGAGAGAGACACATTGTACTCCCACCCTCCATTTATGATGTACATAATAGTTGTATAAGTGAAATGGATTTTCGTTATCACATGCTTGTCTCTTGTGTGCTTGTTCTTTTTCATACACCTGTTCCTGCGTGACATACTCAACAAACAAACAAATTAGTTTAACTGTCCCGACTTGGTCCCTTGCTCAATAAGCAAGTGATTACCTTAGCCTTAGTTTTGCTAATGGGTCAAGAGGCCAAACCTTTATTAATTAAGGCAAAAGTAGAGATAATGGAATGCAACATGCAAGCATGGAAACGAGGAATTGAGAATGTAACACACGAATGTGAACACGCAAGATGCGGATTTTTTTTAACTTTGAGATATTCATCATTTTTTATTTTTTATTTTTGTCATCATTTCATTCATTTTTTTTGTTTTTTGTGTTTTGTTCCTTTTGTTTTTTAGGGGGTTTGGAGTATTAAATTTTTTATTTTTTTATTTTTTGCTCTTTTTTTCCTTTTTTTGAGTTTTGATAATTGCCGCAACCCGACATAGCCCCTTCTAAAGAATGCGTAGAACGAAGAGCATCTACTCTTACAACAAACCGACATGGTTCTAGATCAAGAGAGCTTATTCATTAGTCATTTTTAAATAGTTTAACCCGAGGTCAACGTGCTCAATTGGTTCTCCCACTCAAGATCTCATTCGGTGACATCCTTCTAAGTCTGCTTCCACCATCCCTTATGTTTGGGATACACTACTTAGAGAGAAGGGAAGAAAGTGTTTAGGAAGTTCACGAGAGGGTTCGAGAGCCCTGGGAAGATATCCCTCCCCTGCCCCATCGCCCGTTGGAGTTCGATCTTTGGCTTGTGGGGTTCCTTTTGCTTTTTTTGCTCCGCCCTTTCGAGATGCATTCGTATGATCACGGTTTTCCCTGCGGGGACTTTGCCCTCTTGACATGCATTCGGGATATTGCATTGTGACTTTAAAATTTTTTTTTGAAACTCTATTTTGCAACCCCTTGTGTTGTAACTTTCTTCTACAAAGGTGGTGGGCAGGTTCAGTAGTCTAGTCCGAGGTCTCACTCCCCTATTGTGAACCGAAAAGAAGAGAATGGGTAGCACCTTACACTTACGGTCCGACTTTAGCTTTCTTTCAGATTTCGCACCGCTTGATTTCGAGAGTGGAGTGTGTGTGTGTGTGCGTGAGTTAACCCTGGGTTAAACTACAAAGACTGAAGAATGAATTGTCAACTCTGCCAGTCCTCGTACCATGCCGATCAACACACCTACTTAAGGGTAGTACTTCTTAAGATAGGGCTCGTTCCAAGGGTGAGATAACTTGACTCCTGTGAGACACTGAAAAAATCTAAATCGACTTTTATCGTAAATAAAAGGTAGATTTTCGTTCTTTTTGAAAAGAAACATCCCCCCATCTGAGTAGAGGGTGATTCCGTGTGTGCGCGTCGTATCAGACGATTTGGATTCGAGTGCTGGACCTTTCCCCACTGACCGGAGTCAGTGTTGATTTACATCGGCCTAACGTCGAACACCTTTGTTTAACTGTCAAAGAAATCTCAAAAGTCTTCTATGGGGGTTCTGATGTTGGGGGCAAACTCTCTTGGAGGGCTCACAATGTCCACTCACTCACCACCGACCAACAGAAACAACGACTAAGTTAGGGTTTTAACTGAGGCCATATTTGGGCAAAACCCTAGGATTTGGGAATATGAAGATGATTTGGGGGAAGCCATAGGCATAATTGAAGTCACGGGAGGTTTTCTGGACCCCGAGGGTATTTTGGTAATTTTACCAACCCAAGGGTATTTTGGTAATTTTCCCAGGCCAGGGGCACTCTGGTAATTTTTGGGCTGGAACGGAGGTAGGACCAGGTTCCTGACTCCCCAAGACGTTGAGGCTCTTTCTGGAGGGTTTTAGGGGCTGCTAGGCCATTTCTAGGTCACAGGGGTATTTTGGTAATTTTACCGAACCCTAGGTGGATCCAAGCTGAGGTGGCACCCAAGTGTCGGACTGAGCTGACAACACTCTTGGACCGAAAGAATGACAAGGGGCTTCATAGAAGGCGCGCATTTGTCAACTTAGCCGAAGGAGGGGTATAAATACAATTTTTGGAAAGCCGGGGGTTTTCTTATAATTTCCCCCCAAGGAGATGCCCGGTGTATGCTGGGTGCTTTTATAATTCCAGTGAGTACAAGAGTTGTCGGCGAATTGTCGACTGTACAAACGTCCGCGTTGGAGCGGGAGATAGGGGCGTAGCCCCAATTACAAAAGTTGCAGGGTATAACTGCAAATTACAGGACCTTGGTCTTTTACGGTCCCGGGGAGGACGTTTTTGTAATTCCGCCATCGTAAGGACAGAACCACCTGACTTAGTCGTCCCGGGACGTAAAGACTTACAAAACATGGCCCGCTGAGGGGCATAATTACAAACATGGCCCACTGAGGGGCGTAAATGTAAATATACCCCGTAGGGGCATAAATATAAGACCCGGGGACTTACCCCACACGGGTCGAAACAAACGAACAAACTCCAAACGCGGGATGCTCTGAGTGCGAGAAGTGCTCCGTACGTACGTAGGTTGATCCCCTTCTCCCCCTGGACCGTTAAGGTCTATTTATAGAAGGCGGGAGGGCCCAGAGGGGTCAAACGAACAAATTTGCCCCAATTCTGTCAAGGTGGGGTGGCAAAAAGCCATTTTGACCCCTCTGGCCACCAAAAAAGGCCAAATGACCCCTCTGAGGGGGTTAAAAATCACTTTTTTTTTGTTTGTTTTTTTTTTGAAACTCGGACCCCGGAGGGGGGCGCGCGGCCCCGGGACGGGTGCGACCCGGCGGGGTCGCGCGACCCCGCTGGTCCCAGCGGGGCCGCGGCCTCCCTTCTTGGCTCCTCTTCGCGCCGTTTCGCTCCGTTTTCGTCGTCCCGGGTTGGAGAAGAGCCGTGGTGGAGCTATATATCTCGGGGAGATCGCTCCTTCGCCGCGTGGCAGCATCGTGTCCGCAGAGGGAGCATTGTTTGTTTGTCTGGTCGTTCGTCGCCGCATAGGGAGGAACCTTTGCGCCCGTCTGTGCCGTGTGATACACTTGCTCGGCTACCCTGACCGGTATACGCATGAATCTTCCTCGCCAATCTTCTTGCTGTGACGTCGACCATAATATTGTCTGGTCGAGAGACCTTGAATTACGGAGATACTCCGTAGTCCGACGGTGTCGACGATACGTCGTGCTTCTCGTCGAACGTTGCATAGCAACAATTCTTTGATTTAATTCAAGACAATTTTCGGGTGCAACAAATGCCCCCCACGGGACGTCCGTCACGGCCGGAGGCGGGGGCGGATGGCCCGTGCCCTTTGAAGGGATTGAACAATGTCGGCGTAGCCGTTGCATATTTTAGCCTGTCGCTTTCTCCACTTTTTTTATTTCTCCTCTTTGTGCTTTCACCCATGGCTCGCAGCAGTGGGAGTGGGAGTCGGTCGAGAAGGTCCCGTGCTAGGGGCGCTGACGACTGCGGGGTTGAGCGCACGGACCGGCGGATGCCGCCTTTCCCTCCTCGTACCATTGATGATGGCAATGTCAACCAACTAGACCTTGGCTACTTGTGGGTCGCTGAAGGCCCAACAGAGAGTGCTGGAGCAGCTGAAGGTCTTGTGGACGTGTCTCGGATCGCGAGACAAGGCGGTCTTTACACATATGACCGCACCGGGGGCTACCCGCGTCACTATCCCCTGGACCGTCACCTTTACAATTTTCTCCAGAGTTTCTCTCCAGTCGGCATGGGGGCCGACGATCTGTCACTTCCAGAGGAGAGGCGTCGCCTCGAGAGGGCGATACTAGTGGGGAGAGACGGCATGCAGGGACTGTGCTCCCTGACTTATCCGAGTTACCCGAAGGACTTTACTCGGCAGCGGCAGTACCCGGATAGGCAGAGTCTGGGCTCTTTTCAGCGACATGAGAGTTTCACCGTCCGGGCTACACCGATGTCTCCAGCGGCTTGGCATTTGCATGGGCAGCACAAAGCCGTGGACCAGGTTATAGATGGCCTCTTTCTGGCACCCACCGGAGTTGGCTTCGCACAGGAGGAGTACATCCATGATTGCATGTTGGAGAGGGTTTTGGCTTTGAAGACTCCTAGCTGGTATGGGAAGTGGTCCATCATTCCCTCTCACAGTTATCACCGGGGCGCGACAGAGTGGCTCTGGGGCATTCTGCTAGTTTACCGGTCTTTGTTGGATAGGGTGGGGATTCGTCATGCAGTGACTGCCGCCCTGTACTCCTATCCTTGTCACACTGGCCTGCTACAGGCTCTGGTAGAGAGGTTCAGCCGCCGGTGGAACACTTTTGTCACAGCTGGCGGGGAGACTTCCCTGGACCTCTGGGCCTTCCAGAGGATTTCTGGTCTTCCGATCTGCGGGAGGCCTTACGAGGAGCTATCGCCTGATGACATGCACCTCAGCTCCACTGACGGGGCAGGACACTATACTCTGCCTTATTGCTTCAGGTTCTTGATGAAGACCTGGAGGGACTTAGCCCGAGTAGGCACAGATCGGCTGCCACGCACACCGCGAGTGACACTGAATGCGTGGGTGAGCCACTTTTATAGCGGCCCTTATTGTTTCCATGAGGAATTTGCACAGTCCGGCACCACCTGGGATGAGTACCGAGAGGTCAGAGTGGACGTTCCTCCACATCCTCGCCACCTGCCTGCGCCGACACAAGGATGGAATTCACGGGGGCTACATCCTGTTACTTATCTGGCGGCTTATCTGGCGTACTGGCTCTCCAGCTTTGTAGTCCCTCATGGAGAGGAGGGGGTCCTGCGGGTGGAGGTGATCTATCCAGCTTGCATGCTAGCCTGTGGACAGAGACTCGCCATCGCACCAGCAGCCTTGGCGAATATTTTCATTCGCTTGGGGCTTTGTCTTCCCACTCCTCGCCACGGGAGAAAGGCATATTGCTGCCCACTCATTATTTGAGTGCTTGGGCAGGGCTACTGTTTCCAGAGTTGTCCAGGAGGACTCCGGTTGAGAATCCAGCAGCACCGTTGATTTTCTGGTTTACCGGGCAGCCATCCCAGGACCCAGTTGCACAGTTAGTAGGGGCCAGGCGGGCCTTATCTTTTGTTCCGGTGAAGAGGGGAGAGGGCATAGCCCTTGACTACTTCTCCTACCTTCACCGCCCTTTTGCCGGACAGGAGGGAGATGCTGTCGTCAGCCGGGTTTCCACCCATGCTTTACCTTCCCCACAGGGCTTAGCAGAGTGGGTCGTCAGCATCCGACCCAGTGTTCTTGTATATCGACGCTCCAGCACGGCGATACTTGAGCCTTACTACCCACATCGGTTCGCCAGGAACTTTGGGTATGATCAGGCTATCCCCTCCAGTGGAGAGTTTTCTTTGCCCCTCCGGCTATACAGGCACAGGGACATACACTTGGTCGCGGCAGCTTGGCAGGACTTCCTTTGCCGCGAGGCGGGGCCGGGTTACCCGGTCCCAAAGCAGGAGCGCAGAGGTTACTTCGATATTTATTATGCTCGCTGGTGGTTCAAAGCCAGCAACCTCTTTCGAGAGCGCCGAGATGCCATTCGTACCGCTGAGGAGCAGCGTTTGGAGCGGGAGGATCTGCCTCCTTCGTGTGTCGATCCAGCTTTCCTCAGGTCTCATTTTTCGGGGATCGCCCGAATTGTGAGTGACATTGAAGAGCGATGGCGAGCAAAAGGCTGGACACCCACTGTTGACAGGAGCCAGTATAATGGGGCTTTGAAGCCCTTGAAGAGCCGGACGACATCGACTCTCGGAGTCCCTTCTTCCTCCACCACAGGCGTAGCCTCAGGCCCCTCAAAGGCCTATTCTTGGTGGGAGGATTTGCAGGCATCTTGCGGGGTGAGGAAAAAGTCCCAGTTGTCCCAGCCGATACCTGACGGAGCACTGGGAGGCAGTACCTTTGCTGAGTGGAGGGCCCATGTGATCAACGCAGTGGGCTGTGCAGGTCCCCTGGAGTACCTTTCTGACCTCGAGCAGGCGACGACTCCACTTGCCATTTATAATGTTGTAAAGGCAGTTGCACGTGCCCTTCCAGTGAAGCCGGAGCAGATAGTATTAAGGCTGATAGAGCCCATAGCGGCTACAGGTAATCCCTGTCCTCAGTGGCTTTAATATACACGTGTCTTTATATTCTAGGACATGCATTTATATATTCCCGTGACACTTGCAGGTGGGGCTGTTATGGTAGCCGGTGCCATGCCACTGAGGGCTCCTCCGGATGCTGAGATTGGGAGGGGTTCTGCTATCACCAAGAGACCCCGGACCGAGGTTTCTGAGGAGGGGGATGTGAGGTCAGCCTCCCGTCCTCGGCTTGAGGTTGAAACCCCTACAATTGAGGCTGTGTCCAGTAAGTAGCTCTCCCAGATACTGGTCATTTCTGAGCATCTATATATAGTGCTATAAACACATGCTTGCTTCATTAAATGCAGCTCCCCCGGAAGCTAGGGCTGATATGAGCTTCTCTCCCCCTCCAGCGGGAGATGACATGCCGCTGGATGAGTCCGTGCCAGACGTTACTTTCAGCTTCAAAGAGCTGATGTCTCCCTCAGACGATTATATGCCGGTGACGGCTAACTCTCCCTCGCCTCTTACAGCGGGGACCCTAGGAGGTCAGGATCCAGGTAGCATGCTCAGCCTTGTTTTCTCCATTGATACGTGAAGATTTGAGCAGCAATAACCCCTTAGTGTTTTGTTGGCTGTGCAGGGGTTCATGAGGTTATTCCACCTGGCCCGTCAACAGGAGGTGATGTCGGCTCTTCCTCCGGGGCCGGATCCGCTTCTGGGAGTAGATCCACTACTAAGAGTGGGAGTTCTGCGGCCACAGACTCTCTCCCTGATGGGAGCTCGAGCCCTACTTCCAGCGCTACGACCTCCAGCTCTTCATCCAGTGAGAGTGACTCTCGAGAAGAAGGAGAATTAAAAGATACCAGAGGTGAATGCAACAACATACATTCTGTTTAATTGAGTCCTTCTTATAAAGATTTGCTTGACTCATATAATTGCTTGTCCCACAGGAGTGGACTTGGCCAGGTCCATGGAGGAGTTCTCACAACTTTTGGAATCTGGCTCATTTGTGGACCTTCTGACGGGCGGCAGTGCCTCGATAGGCACAAAGGCCATGGAGGTGGCAGGTGTTGACACCACAGCACCGGGAGATCCTACGCCAGTGGGCTCCTCCGATGTTGATATTGGTGAGGACAACATAGCTGAGGACGGCATAGCTGATCCTTCAGGTAAGAGATGTTAGAGGCTAATGATAGACCTCTTTACCATTTTGCATCTGCTTTTGCCAAGCTGATTAATGCATCTGCTATGTGGGCAGCGTCAGGCCAGGCCATTGAAGAAAGCACATCCCACCCTGGTGAGATAGCTCCAGCAGGGGAAGCTTCTCAGGGCGCACCAGAGGGCCTGCAGACTCCAGGAGAGAGTGCCTCACCAGTAGACACCCATGCTACAGGTACTGCTCGTTTCCGACAACGAACACAGCAAATGATATATGCATTCTGTTTGTGGCACTGACCCCTCTCCTATTTTTGCCATGTAGCTTCTCTTTCTGCGGAGCCGATGGTTGAGGCCTCCTCGCGAGAGGAGGTTCAGGAGGCAGGGCTGACTTCTGAGATCGAGCAATCTTGCTCCCAAAGGGCTCCTGGTACAAAGTCTGCCTTTCCCAGCATAGCTGAAGAAGGGGTTGCTATTGAGACAGGTACATAGCTATCCTATGAACTTTGACATCTTGTGCGTGCCACTTTATAGATAAGCACTTACATGCTATTGCTTAACTGCAGAGGGTGGGGACACAAACGTCCTGCCTGGCGGACCAGGCTCAGCTTCTGTCACTGATTCTTCCTCAGCTGTTGAGAAAGGGCAGGAGTCTGCGGCAGCATCAGGTATATGACCGTGTTGTGCCTTTTTATAGTGATTCGTGCATATCCATTTGGCTATGAACAAGCACTCATTCCACCTCCTCCTTTCTTTGCAGCTTTTGAGGAGGGAGCCCCAGAGGTACCAGTAGGCTTCCCAGCTCTGGGAGTTGAGTGGCCTGACGCCCCTACACTTGGGACGGCGTTGCATGCTGCTATGGCCGACCAGCTCCTGCAGGGTCTTGATCAGTTGATCCAGGCTGATCCACTGCCGACCGTGGAGACTTTGAGGGCCGACCTGGCAGTATTTACCAAGAGCTACCATGGGTTGAGTCTTCCCCGGGATGTATGGGCCATGAAGCTAGAAGGCTTGTGGAGTGAGTTTGCCCGCCTCCATCTTGCACAGGAGTGGAGGCAGAAGACCCAGCAGCAGATCCAGCGAGAGGAGGAGGAGCTACGTGGACTTCGAGCGGCCCAGGCGAAGACTGACCTCCACCTTGCGAGTGTCGAGGGGCGTAGCCAGAGGACCTCTCTCCGAGTGGAGGAGCTACAGAGAGAGCTTCAGGAGGCTGCCGATGAGCATCGTGTTGTCCAGGCGGAGGTGGAGACCTGTCGTCGCCGATCTGATGAGCTTCGGGAGGAGATCTTCCAGAGGGAGACTCGCCTTGCAGAGTTGCGAAGGGACGAGCGCAGTGGTTGACGAGCTCTAGCACTTCCTTGTACATAGGGCTCTTACGCCCCGTTTTTGTTTGAGTTACTCCCGAGGGCTTGTCTCGGGCTCCATTGATGACATCAGTGAATAAAGGACAGAGCTTAGCATAGCTGTTTTTGCTTCCATCCTCTTGCACGTATGTCTCTTTTTTTTGCATATATATATATATATATATTTATCACTTTACCAGCCCTACCGCCCTTTCGGGTTTTCGCAAGGACTGACCCCCTTTAGCTTTTTCCAGTGCGCCCTTTCGGGTTTTCACACTGAGGGGTACCCATTTTTGCCTAAGGCGCCCTTTCGGGTTTTCACCTTAGCCGGGTTAAAGCCTTTTTGCCCTTGGTTGCTCCTCTAATGGAAACAACCAAGTCTGCTGGGGCATCAATATTGTTAACCGCGTTTTTTTTTTTTGGTCCTATAGTGCCAAAAGGCAAGGAGAAAGTGGCACTCCCGTGGGGATGTGTGTGCCGCAGAGGTGGAACAAGTGGGTAGATTTGATTGTCCGGGTGGGACGAATGAATCAAATCTGTGAGCCGAAAGGCGGAACGGGTTGGTAGCCTGAGAGGGCGTACTGAGACCGAACCCAAGAGGATAGAAACGAGCCGAAAGGTGTAATGAGTTGGCAGCCCGAGAGAGCATACTGAGGCCGAACCCGGTGGGATAGAAAAGAGCCGAAAGGCATAGTGAGTTGGCAGCCCGAGAGAACATACTGAGGCCGAACCCGGTGTGACAAGATGGGTGGATTCGACTGTCCTAGTGGGACGCAATTAGCCAAATCCAAAACCGAAGGTTGACCGGGTTAGCAACCCGAAAAGGGTGTGCATATGCCAAGCCCGGTTGGAACAGCAAAGGAGTTGGTTTTACAGTCCGAAAGGGACATGAGGGTTAAACCTGGAGGCCGATAAGTGGGATGGGTTGGCAGCCCGAGAGGGCATACATAGGCCAGACCCGAAGCGATGAAAGGAGGGGATTTGACAGGCCAGGTGGGACGTGCGAGTCAAATCCGTGAGCCGATAGGCAAATAGGGTTGGCAACCCGAGAGAGCATACTGAGGCCATTCCCGATGGGACAAAGACAGATTTGACAGTCCTAGTGGGACGTGAGAGTCAAACCCGAAAGCTGATAGGCGAGATGGGTTGGCAGCCCGAGAGAGCATACTGAGGCCAGACCCGGTGGGACATGGGCCAGAAGGCATGATGGATTGGCAGCCCAGAGGGCGTACTGAGGCCAATCCCAAGAAAGTAAACAGAGCTGAAAGGTATGATGGGTTGGCAGCCCGAGAGGGCATACTGAGACCAATCCCAGAAGGGAAAAGTGAGCCAAAAGACATGATGGGTTGGCAGCCCGAGAGGGCATACTGAGACCAATCCCAAGAAGGTTAGATGAGCCGAAAGGCAAGATAGGTTGGCAGCCCGAGAGGGCATACTGAGGCCAAACCCTAGAAGGTAAAATGAGCCGAAAGGCATGATGAGATGGCAGCTCGAGAGAGCATACTGAGGCCAAACCCACTGGGACAAAAGAGTAAGTAGATTTAACTGCTCGGAAGAGACACATGAGCTAAACCCGGAAGCCGATAGGCGGAATGGGTCGGCAGCCCGAAAGGGGCATGCATAGGCCGAGCCCGATGGGACAAAGTATGACAATGCCAAAACGTCAGTGGGACTAGCTGTCATGGGATGACATGTAAGGCGTAGCCATGGTATCAATATGATGTTTTGGCGAGATGGGGTAGGGTCATGGACTTAGAGCCACCCATCGAATAAGAAAAGAGAGAAGAATTTTTTCTTCTTTTTTTTGTTTTCTTTTAACCAACCTCACAGCCCTTTCGGGTTTTCGCCGAGGCTGGCCCCCTTTAGCTTTTTTAGGTGCGCCCTTTCGGGTTCTCACACTGAGGGGTTGCCCATTTTTGCCCGAGGCGCCCTTTCGGGTTTTCACCTCGACCGGGTCTGTGGCCTTTTTACCCTCAGCCAACCGTTGAAGGCCGACTGAGTCCGCCGGGATATCAGTATTTTTAACCCCCCCTATTTTTTTTTTTTGAACCTTCACTGAGGAGAGGTACTATCCTGCGAGGACTGCTGTAGAAACTCGTGCGGTGATGCATGGTAGAGCTTCATATGCTTGCCGTTGAGAGGAGGGAAGGGATTGTCCCCCTTGTGGTCAAGGACCGTATAGGCCCCTCCTTCGTAGACCTTCTGAATGACGTAAGGCCCACGCCAATTAGGCTGGAGTTTGCCGCTGGATCTTCCCGCGAGAACCTCCTTTTCTTTGACCATGACGAGGTCGCCTTTCTTGAATGCCCTTTGTTTGACCAACTTATCATAGGCACGTGTCATGCGGGCTTGATACACTTGTAAGTGTTTGTAGGCTTTGAGTCTTCGACCTTCAAGGCTGGACAACTCTTCAAGCCTCCTTTCTATCTCGGACTGGTCTTGGCCTGGCAATCCGGCGTGCACAGCAACGCGGTAAGATGCTAGCTCGATCTCCACAGGGACCACCGCTTCAGCTCCATAGACCAGGGAGAATGGGGAGCATCCCGTAGGGGTTTTGTAAATGGTCCGGTAGGCCCATAGGGCTTCATGGACCTTCTCGCCCCAATCCCGTTTGCGGCCGCCTACTATCTTGGACAGCAGCTTGCAGAGGGTTTTGTTGAAGGCCTCGACTAACCCATTGGCCTGGGGATTGTAGACCGACGACGCTCTCCAGTCAATATGGAACTTGGCCGCCAGAGCATAAACAGTCTTGTTCTTGAAAGGCATGCCATTATCGGATATAATCCGATTGGGGGTGCCGAATCTGTATATGATATAGTGCTACACAAAACGGGCAGCTATTTCCCCTGTAACTTCCCGTAGTGGAATGGCTTCCGTCCATCTGGAGAAGTAATCGGCGGCAGCAAGTATAAACTTGTGGCCTTGGGATGATGGTGGGAATGGTCCCACAATATCCATGCCCCACTCTGCAAATGGCCAAGTAGGCGCTGTTGGATGGAGCGGGTTAGGTGACCGCCGAGGCACTGGACCAAATGCTTGGCATTGGTGACATGTACGAGCGTATTGATTGCAATCTTCGTACATGGTGGGCCAGTAGAACCCTTTGAGCTTGATGCTATTCTTCATCTTAGTTCCTGCCTGGTGAGCTCCACACAATCCGGAGTGGACCTCGTGCATGACGGTCTTCGCTTCCTTGGACGAAAGGCACCGCAGGAGGACCGATCGGTCTTTTTCATGGACGAGCCTAAAGAGCAGACCGTCAATCAGCTGGTAGTATGTCGCCCTGCGTAGCAGTTGCACCCTCTGAGCCCGATCAGGAGGGAGCCAGCCGTTCTTTATTTTTATAATTGGCTCGCGTCAATCTTCTTCTTCAGGAGCATTCTCCTCTTGAATGTTGTCGACCTCATAAACAGTGAGGCTGGATTCTTCGTCGAGCACACTTGGCATGAGCCTTCGGTGTCTGACAGTGATATTTAACTCTCCTTCAGGCGGGAGTTTTAAGGCCGCTGCCAATTTTGCAAGAGCATCAGCCTGGGAGTTGCTGCCTCTGGGGACATGGCCTATTTCAAATAGGTAAAATTTTTCCTCGAGTCTCATGACGACTGCATGGTAGGGGATGAGCTCTTTCTTCCGGACGTCGTAGACACCCAGGACTTGTCGAATGACGAGTTGAGAATCCCCGTAGACTTTGATGCACTTGATGTCCATCTCTAGTGCCAGTTGAAGCCCAATGATCAATGCTTCATATTCGGCCTCATTATTGGTTAGCGACTTCATGAGAGCGCAAGAGTTGTGAAGAATGCTGCCTTATGGAGATACAAAAACGATCCCCGCGCCTGAGACATAGTCTGTGAGGCAGCCGGCCCTTTTGATTGTCCGAGAGGCACCGTCAAAATATAACTCCCAATGTGGGAGATCAAGGGTGAGGACGCCTGGCTCCATCTGTGGTGGGACTTTTTCAGAATGCTCCCCGGCTTCTTGAGAAGGCACTAACACCTCTTCGTCGGGCAGCTCAAAGTTGAGTGGCGAATCTTCCGGCACAGGGTGGGCTGCTAAGAACTCCACCATCCCTTGTCCCTTGATCGCCTTGCGTGGGACGAAGGTGATGTCGAACTCCATAAGGATAAGTGCCCATTTATAAAGCCTACCAGAAAGGACAGGCTGGCTGAGCAGAAATTTGAGTGGATCACATTTTGAGATGAGGTCCACCCGGTGGGCTAGGAGATAGTGCCTTAGCTTCTTGACAGCAAACACCAGAGCTAGGCACACCTTTTCCATAGGGGCATACCGATGCTCAGGCCCGATCAGTTTTCGACTGAGGTAATACAGCGGCTGCTCCTTGCCCTCTTCATTGATCTGGGCTAGCAGAGCCCCTAAAGAGGCATCCATGGCGGCAATGTAGAGAATAAGGGGTTTCCCTCTGACAGGTGCCCCTAAGACAGGAGGAGTCAGTAAATACTCCTTGATTTGCTCGAAGGCTTTCTGACAGTCTTCGTCCCATACGAAGGGTGCTCCTTTCTTCATCAATTTGCCGAAAGGGAGGCATCTTCCGGAAAGGTTAGAAATAAACCGCCTAATATAGGCGAGTCTTCCTTGAAGAGATCTGAGCTCTGTCAAGTTCTTGGGCGGAGGCAGTCCTCTTATGGCCTTGATTTTGTCGGGGTCGATTTCTATGCCTCGGTACCTGACGATGAAGCCAAGGAATTTGCCGCTGGAGACGCCGAAGGCGCACTTCATTGGGTTCATCTTGAGCTGGTATTGTCGAAGCCTTTCAAAGACGCGACGCAGGTCAACTAAGTGATCCTCCTGCTTCTTTGTCTTGACGACCAAATCATCGACATAGCATTCGACAAGGTCATGTAGCATCTCGTCAAAGATCTTGGTCATTGCCCTTTGGTAGGTTGCGCCGGCATTCTTCAGACCGAACGGCATCCTTTTGTAGTTGAAGATCCCCTTAGGAGACCGGAAAGCCGTATGGTCTTTATCTTTGACGGCCATGCGGATTTGATTATAGCTCGACGACCCGTCCATAAAAGACAAGGCTTCGTGACCGGTGATCATATCAACCATTGTCTCAGTGATTGGGACAGGGAAGTCGTCCTTTGGGCATGCTTTGTTCAAATCCCTGAAGTCGATGCAGACTCGGACTTGGCCGTTCTTCTTCTTGACAGGGACTATATTGGCGAGCCATACAGGGTACATGCAAGGCTCTATGAAGTCCACGTTGAGCATCTTGTCAACCTCAGCATTGACCTTCAGCTCCAGCTCGTGGCGCATATGCCTTTGAGCTTGCTTGACTATTGAAAGTATTGCCAGCTCATGTTCAGCCACAGAAGGGTCGAGCCCGGGCATTTCTTTGTAAGTCCAGGCGAAACAATCCCTGAACTCTTCTAAGAGCTGTCGATACGACTGCTTTTCCTTCTCGCTGAGGAGAGCACTTATGAAGGTGGGACGGTGGTCATTTTTGCTTCCGAGATTGATTTCAATCAACTCGTCCACAGTTGCTTGACCACCGTCTTCAAGCTCTGGTGGAGCTGGTTGGAGGTCGACGAAGTCTCCCTCATCATCAGTGTTGGCTTCATAGACATCAAATTCTTCGAAGCACTCTTGCTCGTGGCTTGAAGCCGAAGAGCTTGCTTTGTCTCGCCGATGGTTAGCAGGCGGGGCTGCTCCTTCCTCTGAGGGGTGGTCGCTGTTGACTCCTAATGAAGGTGATGGTGTGGCAGACACATCACCGGACGCCCTTACAGAGTCATCAATCTTAGGCTCAGCTTCTGCTTGCCCGTGATAGAGAGGTAGCAGTCCTATGGTGTTGACTGCAAAGTGGACCTCAAAGTCCGTCTCCTGGTCATAGCCAAGGCCCCTTGTATCTTTGCGGGAGAAGGGAGGTTGCCCACGGACCTGGGGAGGGTTCCACAGTTGATGGAAATATGCCGCTCGTGCAGGGTCCAGAGTTTGCGGGATGTGCTGCTTTTTGCACATTTCCCTGATGTATTTCGGCATATCGTCCATCTCCTGGACTGGCTCTGGCACCACATCGGCGGGAGTATCCCAGCCGAAATTATCTTCAGGAGGGCACGGTGGGACTAAATCACCTTTGTAAAAGATGATCGGCTTGTCCCTCTTGCCTTTGTTGCGTCTCCTTCTCCGTTGATAGGAGACTGTAAAGGTCTTCAACTGTTCCACTTCATGTTCTTCCCATTGGGACGAGAGTTGAAGGCACTTAGGCGGTAAGGAGATACTCCCGTCAATGACCCGGCTGATGAGGTTGGCTTCAAAGTCAACACTTCGCCTCTCTGGTTGAGTTGGCTTGGAGGCGGCACTGAGGCTCAGCCTGTGCAGCTTTACCATGTCTTGGTTGACAGTGAAGAGCTGCCCTTCCTCGACTTCGTGGTCCACTTTTTGCTTCCCTTTGTCCTTTATAGGCTCAGGGATTGTCAGAGTGGGTTTCCCAAAATATAAGGAGGCATCGGCCAAATGGCACTCATTGGGATGGAAGGGAGATTGATCTGCGAAGACCGTATGTTGCTCCCCTTCCTTGGCATATTTAATGCACTGATGCAGAGTTGAAGGAACAACCCAGTTCTCATGAAGCCAGGGTCTTCCAAGTAGCATCTTGTAAGATGTGTCGGAGTTGATGATATAGAATGTCGCTTGAGTGACAAAATCGCCCAAAGCTAGCTTGACCACAACCCGACCAAGCGCCTCCTCGGAACCCTGATTGAATCCCGAGATCTTGACATCGGTCACCTTTTGCAAATAAGGCGCCAAGTATAGGGACTTGAAAGTCTTCAGAGGCATGATGTTGACGGCTGCTCCGGCGTCCACTAGGATGCGATTCACATCATGTCCATTGATCGTCCCCCGCATATATAAGGGACGATTATGGCACGGAGAGGACAACAACATGTCTTTGTCCGTGAAGAAAATGCTGGCTGTGAGTGCCTCGTATGCCTGAGCCTGCAGTTCAGCAACATGGGCTTCATAGGCCTCTGGATCTTGGAGTATCTTAACAAGAGCCTCCCTGAGGTCTTTGCTCCAGGCAATGGCTTCCCAAATAGTGACATTGGTTGGGAACCGCTTCATATGATAGATGATTTTGCGGTCTGCCCTGGCACGGGTCTTGTCAAATGGCGGGATGATCTCCTCCAAGGTCTTTGGCGCCTGGCGAGGTTTCTCCCGCTTGGAAGGGCGCTCCCCCACCTTCTGGACTTCCGCATGTTCTTGGAACAGCGGTGCCAAGGCTTCCTCCGGAGGTGGCAAAGGCTCATCATGGTGGTCTTCATTAGAAGGACCGGCCTGGCTCGCGGGCTCGACCCTGTTAGAGGGGCCGGCCTGCTCTGACGCCTCCTCGCACTTTGGCGATTTGGTTGGCTCCTCTTCTTCATCGGAGGAGGTGATGGTAAAAGGAACGCCACCCGGCTTAGCCGTTAAGGTGGGGCCTGAACCCTCTGAGGGGCTGAGGATGAAAGGGATTCCCCGAACTTGAGTTTCTGGGACAGGACCCGGCTTCTCCCCTCTGAATATTATGACCCGGTCAAGGGCCAGGGGGCCTTCACGTCCACGTCCTCGGCCACGACCTCGTCCACGTCCCCGGCCATTTCTTGCCGAGCGACGCTGATATGTTGCCATAGGAGCCTTGCCTCCAGTGCTATCAGCCGTGGGACAGTAAATGTTGTCAGGCGGCGGGATCGCCACCATGTTGCAGGAGAGCTCTTGCAGCATTTCCTCGAGCATCTCGACAGTGAGCTCCTCATCTTTGTAGAATAAAGAGAGCTCCTCCGGGATTGGGAAGTCTTCACCTTCTTCAAGACGGTGAACCATTTCTCGGAGCCATTGCAGAAGACGGGCTTTGCGCCCAAGCTTGTCCCAGGGAATATATTCGTCTAGAGTGACGACCCGTTTGATGAGGGGGAGTGTACTCCTCCAACTCATCTATGAGCTTTTGAAGTCTTTGTAGAGGAGTTGGCTTCTTAGGAGCCTCTATAGCAGCTGCTTGCTCGGCTTGCTTCTTCAATCTCCTCTTCAAATTCTTCCTACGGTTCTTCTCTTGCTTCTTTTGGCGTGCTGCCTCTTGAGAAAAGAGAGGAGTTTGCTTCGGTAGTGGGACTCGCTTGCCCCCAGAATTTTGCTTCTTACCCCGGGCTGGCTCCTTAGGAACCTTAGTGCCACGACTTTTTCTGGGGGCAACCTTGATCCAATTAACCTCCTCCGGCTAAGCTTGGAAGGTGGCATTGATTGCCTGAGCAATTATTTCAGGAGGTAACTCATGGAACTCTGCCAGTCCACAGTGGGGCCCCTGGGGGCTTTGCGGTTCCACCGACTTTGCTTGGGCTGGTGGCTGGGCTTGCTTGAGCTGCTGAGGCCTTTCTACAATTGGCGGCCTCGCTGGGCTGACAGAGGCCTTAATTGGGGTCTTCGCGGGCTCAAGAGGTTGAGTCCTCTCCACAACTAATGGCCTTGCTGACTTGGCAGGAGCTTTGGCTGAAGGCTCTGACGCCTTGGCTTTGCTTTTGTTATCTGGCCGAAAGTTCTCTCTTATGACGATGCCAGGCTGACTGGACCTGGGACGGACCTTGGAACTCTCTCCTGCGGCTTGACTTCCTGGGTTCTGGACCTTAGGCCCTTTATAGGTGGCCTTGCCTTTAGTGAGTAGTGGGAATTCATCATTTTCCGCAGGCTCACTTGGTCGGGCTAATCGGGAGAAAGCCTCAATTTCTCGCCGAACCTACTGGTGAGTCTCCCTGGCGGTCTCTGCAAGATGTAACCTTGTCATGGAGTTCCCCTGAGTATCGACAACCCCTCTTTGGATGAGGGCTTCAATGAAGTCCTGAACCTCTGGGCATTGCCGAGTAGGGTGAGACACCCTTGCATGATACTTACAATAGCGGGGGTGACTCTTGGCCGTCTCATTGTAATAAGACGGCGGGTCATGTGTCAGAACCTAGCCATCCTCCAGAAGTTTGTCAAAAATCTTCTCAGTGTCCTCCTTGGGGAAAGAACACTGGTGAGAGGGTCGCCACCCTGGATACCAGAGTGTGGATTTAGGAGACTGGGAACTGGCTCCCTGGGAACTAGCTCCCTCCTGCTGCTCAGGGAACTGGAAGGCTGCTGCAGCATGGATAACATTGACGGAGAAATGAAGGGTCCTCCGTGCATGCGACTGTGGTGGGTTGACCAAGGATGCCCCCATATTGATCTTCCCTCGCCTGATTAAGTCTTCAACAATGTCCTTAAACGGCTCACAGTTGTGGATGATATGGCCAACAACTTCATGATACGGGCAATAGCCCTGATGAAAAGCAGCATCTGGTGTCTGCTCCATGGGTGACAGGCTTATCAGTCTCGCCCGTTGGCATGCGAAGAAGATGTTTGGAGTCTTCTCGCAAGGGAATGAATATAACTTCTCCGGCAGCTCGACTTGAAGTGGAGCCTCCTCGCCTTCCGGTGAGTCCTCCTCGTCTTCGGATGAATCTGAGGACTCTTCAGAGAGCCGGCCCCTGAGCGGAGTCCGGCCAGTGGGTGATACACCCGCCTCCCGTATGTGGGCCGGAGCTAACCCCCTAGCAAATGGGCCAAAGGGGAAAGTGGACAGCTGCTGATCAATGCTCTCCAGGAACTGCAGCAGGCGCCTCTGTTCTAGTTGTAATTGTAGAATTTCCCCTCGGCTTTTCCGAATGGTTCTCCGCAGTGCTAGACATTCGGGGAATGAGGAAGGAGCTGCCCCCGGGCCAGTGTGGGACTGTTGATTTGAAGGCCCGGCCTCGGAGGCGTTAGAGCTTGAGACCATCGCCACCATATGAACCACATTAGCCGACCAGTTCGATCGGCTCCAGACATGAGGTTGGGGTGGGTCGACTGCATGGCCCAGCATATTTACCAAGCCTTTTTGAATGAGCTCTTCTGCTATATTCTTGAAGACGTAGCAGTCCCCGATAGCATGACCCAACCTTCGATGATACACACAATAGGTAGGATCATCTGTCTTATCCACCTCTACTGGCTTCCGCGGATCTGGCAGAGTGACGAGCTGCTCCTTCATACATAGATCAAAGAGCATCTTGGTATGGTCCTTTTTGAAGGAATAGGGTGTCTTCATGCGCTCTGCTAAGAAAGACGCGTTTGCTTTGGCATCAGGCTTCTTGCCATTGCCTTTAGATTTTCCTTCTCCCTTTTCTCCGTTGGTCGGGGAGAAATCTACAGCATTTACCTCCTTGCCGCTAGCCAGCCGGTCTTTGGAGGATTTGCCTTTGGCAGAAGCTTGTGTAGGGTGGTCGGCAAAGAACATCTCAATTTCCGCCACCACCGTGTTCAACTGGTCAAAGCTTCTGATATTGGAGCCCAGAAGCTTTTCGCTGACTTCTACCGAGAGACCCCTGCGGCAGATGGTGATCGCATCTTCAGGCGTCGGAGGATTATCGCAGCGCATGTTGACGTCCCTCCATCGCTTGATGAAGTCTAATGCTGTTTCACCCTTCTTCTGTCGAAGGGAACAAAGCTCTGCTAAGGAGACTTTGCGTTCGACCATTTGGAAGCGGTCGACAAACTTCTTCAGCATATCAGCCCAATCAGATACTGAGTTGGGCTTCAACCTTGAATACCACTGGAAGGCGGTGCCAGTCAAGGACGTGGCGAAATACCGCAGCAAATATGCCTCTTCCAGGGCTAATTCACCCATGGCCGTCATGGAATAGGCCAGGTGTTCATGCGGAGAGCCTTGCCCGTTGAACTTCTGGAGCTTCGGGGCTTTTGGGCAGTCAGGCGGAAGCTTCTTGAATTGATGGCGGAGGGGATAAGGCACGCTGTACAAATCAACGGTGGCCACTCCCTCCCCATGTTGAGCAAACTTCGCCTCTACAATGCGTTCAATCATTTGCTTCTGCGCCATGAGGCTTTCTGTAGCAAGAGTAGCAGATGACCGCACATTGGCTCCATGCGGCGGGACTTCAAAGTCCATCGCCAGTGGGAATCTTGCAGCAGTGACAGAGGCGTTGGCTGTTGCTGGAATGGGAGAAGGCTACTGCTCCGTTCCAGTGGGTGCCACGTGAGGAGGGGCAGGAGCCTCCTTTTCGCGCAAGAGCGATTGTAGCAGGTTCTTGAGCTCTTGGTTCTCCCGTCGAAGCTCTTCCAATGTGGGGGCCCGTGGCTCTTCCCCCAACTCTTCTTCGTGCCGGGAGTGACTGTCCTCATCAACACTGTGGACGTCTTCCTAGCGCTCTTCCTGCCGTGCCGGCTCGTGTTGAGATGTACCAACAGCCGGCGCCTGCTGCGTCTGCGCTAGAATCCGGGAGACCGGCCTTGACTTCCTCAAATATTGGATAGGTTGGTCAAGCTCTCCCGAGGTGTTCTCGGGCTGTTTGTCGCCGGAGGTGGCGTAGCAGGTGAACACTTTGACGGTGTCATCGGTCACCTGGACCACCCGCTTTTTCTTGGGCGGTTGTCGCTCCGGCTTGGGCGGCCTCCCAAGTCTGTCAAAGACAAACACTCGGGATATAGATGCTTGAGGAGAGCGATCCTCCTCCGTGTGCATGGAACTGGCCCACGGGGAGGTCGGCCGCACCTTCTTGCCGGCTCCTCGGCGCTTTTGCCCCCGTAGGGGTTGAGATGTAAACCTCACAGACGTCGAGGCCTCAGTGCTTGGCGGACTCCGCATCCGCTGAAGCTCCGACATGCGGAAGGGCTCCTCCGCCCTCGCGCGCCTTATAATACGGGCCTCCTCCTTGGTGACCCAGATCTTCTTCAGATGGAGCTGACGCTCCTCCACTTTGTTGCCCCCTGTCCTTGACTGGGCAACTCGTGGCTTGGGCCGTTGTAGAGGGCCCTAGGTTGCCGCCGGTACGGCAGGCTTCTTCTTCTTCACTTCGTCCTCCCAAACTTGCCGAAGGAGCTCGAAGCGGTTGGAGGTAGGAATGGTCGGGACATGACGATCCCGTGGCACGATTGGCTCGCCTCTATCGAGCCGGATGCGGATGTCTCCGACAATTACAGTCTTGCCAGAGCGAGAGACAGCCGCTTCGGGCTTTGTACCCTTGCGGCTACGACGTTGCCCCCGTTGAGTAGGGGCAACGGTGGTGGTGCCTGCCATAGGCATGGCATCATCCTGACGGTGGCGGCGTTGCCCCCGTTGAGCAGGGGCGGTACCTCTGAGGGTAGCCGCAGTGGAGTTAGGGCCGTGACGGCGACGGCGTTGCCCCCGTTGAGCAGGAGCAGCACCGACAGTAATCTGGTTGACCGAGAAAACTCGGTCGTTTGCTGAGACAAAGGGCCTAACACCCTTGGTCTGTGAAAAGTTGGCTGGACGAAGCCGGCCGGCTGTTGCAATAGAGGGTCTGGCACCCTCAGAAGCTTGCTTGTTGGCCGAGCAAACTCGACCAATTGTTGAAGCCGAGGGCCTGACACCCCCGACGGCTGGCTTGTTGACCGGGCAGACCCGGCCAGTTGAAGCGGAGAGCTTGACGCCCTCAATAGTCGGCTTGTGGACCGGACTGACCCGGCCAGCTACTGGGGCCGAGGGCCTAACACCCCCGACGGTTGTCTTCGCGACCGGGCGAACCCGATCAGCTGAAGCGGAAGGCCTGACACCTTCAGTAGTCTTCTTGACCGAATGAACCCGGCCAGTTGATGGAGCCAAGGGCCTGACACCCCCAGTAGCAGCCTTGTTGACCGGACTATCCCGGCCAGTGGCTAGGGCCGAGGGGCTAACACCCCCGACAGTTGTCTTCTTGACCGAGCGGACCCGGCCAGTTGCTGCAGTAGAGGGCTTGACACCCTCAACGACTGTCTTCTTGACCGGGCGGACCCGGCCGATGGGGCCGAGGGCCTGACGCCCCCGACAGTTGTTGCAGGCATGGCTGAACTGGCTTCAGCCACCGGTACCACGCCCAAGAAGAAGGGCGAGCCGACAACAGGTGGGAAGTCGCCGAAGACCAGTGGGGTTGCCAGGAATCCGAGCCTGGCGTGATTGGCGACGATCTCGGGGCCGTAGGTAACGGCAGCCATCGTTGTTGCTAGTGTTGGTGGTGGTGGTAGTGCGTAGCACGAAAGGAGTGGCGTGCAGATGCACAAAGAACTCTCAAATGAACAGAGAGATGTGCCCTCCTGGAATGTGGATTGATGCGATGGAACAGGTGTTCCGGTCCATGGAATGTGCCGAGGATGAGAAGGTCTTGCTGGCGAGTTACCAGTTGCAGGGATCAGCCTTGTCATGGTGGACCACAGAGTGGGAATCGGCATTTCAGTCACGTCCTCTACGTTAGATTCCGTGGCAGAAGTTTCTTGCGGCCTTCAAGCGAGTTTTCAGCCCGGAGCATGTCAGGATGAGGAGGATGTATCAGTTCATGGAGCTGTCACAGGGAGATATGACAGTGATGCAGTATCGGTGTCGGTTTATGGAGCTGGGTCGCTATGCACCCCATGTTATGGCAAGGGAGAGATTGAAGACTCAACAGTTCGTCAGAGGTCTGAGGACAGAACTTAGACACCCAGTGATTGCGGCCCGTGTCGCGGATATGGAATCAGCTTATCAAGCTGCGACAGATTTAGAGGAGGATTGGCTGAGAGCAGGTTGGTGCAGGGCAGTCTCAGTCAGGTCAGGGTCAGCTGAGGACCCTTCAACGGCAGTATGTTCCCCAGCAGTTTCAGAGGCAGTCAGAATCGACATCTCTTCCGTCTCCTGGCTCGAGTTCTTCCCTTCGAGATCGAGGTTTAGTCGGATGATTAGGTTGTTCAGAAGAAGCAGGTCTGGTAGGAGGCGCCAGGAGCAAGAGGAGCAGGTGTCAGCGGTGACTATTCAGCCGCCAGTGGTTCGACCACTGCGCCATGGTATGAATGAGCAGCCATGATAGTGTCCGAGATGCGGCGGGTTTCACGAGGGCAGGCCGTGCACCGTGGATGAAGCCGAGCTGGAGTGTTTCAGGTGTGGTCAGATCGGTCATGTTGCTTGCGAGTGCCCATGGCGGCCGCCCCAGTCCCAGCCATCTTTGCAGCGTTCCACTAGCCTGGCGAGTCAGGGATCCCGGCGTACGCGAGGCACTTGACCGGGCGGAGTTGTCGTACCCATCCCGTGGAAGGTACACGTGAATTTTTAGTTTTTATATGTTGTGCTTGTGTTAATTCTGTTGTTTCCTTGTTATAATTGTGCTTTCAGGTGCTTGTGTTTTTCCTGATGTGTGTTTGAAAGTCTCCGGAAGCGTCCTGTGTGAGGGCAGTAGAGCTGCCTGTGAGGGTCGTGTGTTCATCCCTCGTCGTGCCTTGGTGCGTTAATGTTGTCGAGGTCGTATAGAATCAAGCGTGTAGAGTCACTAGCTGAGGTAGTATGTCGTGTTATAGGGCTGGTGTTGAGCTTTCTCGTTGTGCCCTGATGTTAAGACCTACGCGTGTAGGTGGATTGTCAGGTGAAAGAGGGAGTTTGCATTCCAGAACCGAGGAGTGTGGGCTCCTCCACCTCCGTTTCTGGATTCAGTTAGTTTGAGTGGAGGCCATGTCATGGCGGATGCCAATTTTTCCTCCGTCTATATGGTGCTATCGGTGCAGAGTTGCGCAACGGAAGCGTGGTTGGTGGGCCCATAACCCACAGGCTCCATGATCGGATAGGTGGTGGCGTATGGCGTGTGTTTCAATGGTAAGCGTGTCCTGGAGGTTCCGGAGTCGGTTGATGAGAGTGCCTTTGGGTGAAAGGCTCTATTGGCCGTGTGTGTGGCCTTGGTTGTCGTGTGTCGGCAGTGGTGTCGTGCTGAGTGACGCCAGCAAAAGTGAGAATTGGGGAGCTCAGAGATGAGAGTGGTCGAATGAAGATGATTATTGCACCAGTCTTTTCAGTGAATTGTGTCGCGTGGCTCAGGGCGCAGTCACTTAGCGATTGGTATTGGGGCAGGTCGTGGCCTTTTGGGCCGGTTGTATGGCGCAGGTGTTCGGTGCTCAGAGATGAGCTTGTGAGATGACCGACTTGGGTCAGTGTGGATGTTCCGGGGGCGGATCCGAAGAATGAGAGGTGTTGGCATTGAGGATAAGATCCTGTGTGGATGCCATGTTGAGTAGTCGAGAAGTTGCTGGAATTGTTAAGCGCCCTGATCATATGAGGGTTGGTGCGCCGGTTGTTCGGTGGTCGTGGTATTCGAGATCGGTCAAGTGATGTAATGGTTATAGGTAGAGTGCTCGTCTATGACAAGACTCGAGAGAGTTTGGAATTTAGTGCATCTGATGATGCCACTATCCGGATTGTGTTCCCTTGGCTCAGAGGGAGCTGTGTAAGGGGACTTTGTGTGTGGGCACTGGGAGTTGGTCGCTATTGGTCAGCAGGTTAGGTAGAACTGTGGTATTGAGATGTGTGGTTTGGACGTTTGTAATATGGAACAGTTGTCTTCTCGACGAAAGAATCCCCCGAAGTGTGAATGTGAGTTGGGAGCCCGCCATTGGGAAAGGAGTTTGAGGCGGTGTACCCAGGATCATCGTGATTGGGGGAGTTCGAGGTTCGCGCAAGTGACCTCGTTGTTCTGTCTCCTCTCGAGAAGTTGGAATTGGCTGGATGGCCAGGGAGGACCAAGATGGTGCTGAGCTATGTGTGGCCAATGTTCGGAGGAACTGTTTGGTGGCCTTGCTGCGGAGCAGGAGAGGAGTGTAGCCAGGGACTTTCTGTCGATGTGTGATCGGCGGCTGGCAAAGGGTTTTCTGCAGCCTGTGTCGGATCGATGAGTTGGTTATTGTGCTTGGTGGATTTCAGATTGTGAAGTCCCGGGCGGTTGTTTGTAACGTGTCCCTTTGGTGACCGGTGAGGCATTGGTTTTGGGACCGGTGTTGGCCGGTGAGCATTAGAGGTCTTCGGCTCTGGAATGTGTGGTTGGCTGTGAGGAGCCGATGGAAGAATTGTAGCCGGTCGAGTTTGGCAGCAAGGTTGTCGTCTGGAATGTGGTGTGATGATGCTACTTGTAGGGAGCGCTCGGTGTCCGGTAGCTGGAGAAGCTGATAACCTGAGTAGGTGCTAAGTGTGGTCTCCCAGTTGTGAATTGTGTGTTTCTCCGCGTGCGGAGTGTGTCGGGTGTGTTCGCGCCCTTGAGAGTTCAAGGAAGCTGAGGTGATGCCAGACTTGTCAGTTTCGTGCACCCCGATCGGTTTGGGGTTTGGCGTGAATTGGCGTGTAGAACGAGAGGGCTCTATTGGTTGTGCTGGTCTGGCGGTGTTCCCCAGAGATGGTTGTGTGGTGCGTGGCATGGTTGTGTTGTGGTCGTGTAGTCTTACCCGTTGGGTGAGTTCTTCCCCCTGGGCTCTGTGCACTGTCCTAAATTTCAAGGACGAAATTTCTATAAGGGGGAAGGACTGTAATACCTTGGATTTTCGGATCGGGTTCCCGCGGGTTGCGGATCGTGTCCGAGTGGGTTTCGAGCTTTTATATTGGTCTTTCGGACCCCTTTGATGGTGCACTTGTGGGTTATTCTGGGTCCGTGGCGGCGCGTGGAGCGATCCCGCTTTTTCCCAGAATTTTTCTGGGTCGGAATGTATTTTTCGGGGTTTTTCCGGAGTTCCCGTGAATTTTCTAAAAGAAATAGAAAAAAAATAATAAAAGAAAAGTAAAAAGAAAAACGCTAGTTTAAACCCCCCTCTCTCCCCCTCCGTTCTCTCGTCTCTCTCGACTCACCCTCTCCCTCACACTCCCGTCTCCCTTCCCCCTCCCTCATTCTCACCTCCGACGGCCGACGACGGTGGGGAGGCTCGGGGCGGAGCTACGACGGCAGCATGCGGCGAGGGCAAGGCCGAGGGACGTAAGGAATGTCGAGGCGGAGGCGATTACGTTCGTGGGAAGCCGACCGCGTGGGGTGATCGACGTTTTTCGATGTTTCGGTGGGTTAAAGCTTCGGAAAAGTTAGGGGGACGGATCCCTACTCTCCCCGCGTGTTTTCCCCGCATTTCTATGCCATGGTGAGGCCGAGAGCGGGAGTGTTTCCTGCTTGGGGGTTAAATGCATGTCGGGCTTGAGCGGCGGTTTTTGGCCGATCTAGGCCTTCGTTTGTGGTTTGATCATGGCTTTCCGGTCGTAGGAATGCCCGGGGATGGATTCCCTATGTTTTCCCTTCGTCTTGGGGCTCGCGATCGGACTCCGTGTGGAGTTCGGGTGTTTTCTGTGAAACCGACAGGGGACGGCCACATGGGTGGCCGTCGCGTCCAGGACTGGGCGGCCAAGGGTCTGGCCGCCCTCTGGCCGCCCAGTCTCTCTGTTTCTGGGCTCTGGGCGGCCAGAGGGTTGGCCGCCCAGCCCTGTTGGGCGGCCACTGGTCTGGCCGCCCAGCCTCTGGGCGGCCAGTGCTTTGGCCGCCCAGCTCCCTTTAGCCTGGAGGTTGCCGTGTCCCGAGGTTTGGTTCCTGGGGTGTCCATGGGAGGCGTGGCTTTGCGGAATGCGTGTTCGTGTGATTCCAGAGGTTCTGCCGATTCCAGATGGTTAGAGTGGGCCATCCCTGTGTGATTATGTAGTGTGGGTAGTCATTCTTGTGTTGGGCTATTCGTGTCGACTGTCCCCGCGATAGTTCCGTGACCGCGGAGGGTATTCCCGCGTGAGGGCTGTGATCGCGGCTAGATATCCTCGTAGGAATTGTGGGCCGAGGTTCTTGAGTTCTCGTCATCTGCCTTAGATGGTTTACCCGTAGCCGGCAGTGTTGTTCCGATGTTCCCTATGGTTCAATCGCGGCGTGAGCATATCCTCGGGTTTCCCGCGAGAGCGCAGAGGTTTGTGCCCTATTGTTTCACTGCCTGGAGGGCTTGTCGTGATTAGACCGGGCAAGAGCGCCTTGTGTGTACAACGCTCCTATAAAGGCGAGATCGTCTAAGCGTGTGTACTTTGGTTAGGACAAGTGTACGTTGCTGACAGGTGCAATGGCGCGTACCCCGTGTCAGGTAGCTGGACACGGCCGTGCCGTTGGGTGTAGAGGTGTGGATCCTAGCTAGTCCGAGGGTGTGGTGTGTGTGAGTCTCTTCTGCTCCTCCCGAGACCTGGGTGTGAGTAGTGTGCACGCATATGAGGCCTTGGCGCAGTATAAGACGTCAGTGGACGCATCTGGCCATGTTGTGTATACTCGAGTGGCGGACCCTATACTCGAGTGGCACTTCCGGCAGAGGGCTGGTATCGCCCTGTGTGTAGGGCGTGGTTCTTTCGCTTGTTCTAGCTCGGGATCGAGGGTTCCTGGTGTTCAGAAGTTCTCCCGAGGGTGCTATTTCCGCATGTGGCCGCGTGGCCTTGTCAGTGGTTCCGTCTGCGAGGGCGGACTGTCCGACAGTGGGAGTCGGGGTAGCGTAGAGGTCTCGTGTGTCTCCTCCGTTTACGCCTTTTGGTTCCGGCCGCCGTTATTATATTGTTATTGTTGTTATTTTATTATTGCCGCTATTGTTCTTTACTTGTTGCTGTTACTGCCGTTATTGTCTACTGCTTTCGTTGTGGTGGGGATCCGCGGGACCCTTACTGAGCCAATGAGATGAGGCTCACTCCCTGCTTTTTCAGGTGCGGCATTTCCCCTCGGAGCGGTGCGTCCTGGCTGGGGGTTCGTTAGTTGCCAGCTCGCCAGGGTGCCGGGGTATGCCCCGAGGCCGTGTACGTTTCTTTTCTTTGACTGTACTAGTGGACTGGACTCGGTTGTTGTTATAATTGTTATAAAATATAGTTTTATTTCTATCAAAATATTAGATTAATTCTGTTAATTTATTTCATGTTATTGTTTAGAATTTCAATGCATAACCACAACACTCCAAATAACTCTTTCGAGCCCTCCAGGTCGTAGGTGGCGGGCCAGGATTCGAATGGTATCGGGTACGTCTCGGTATCCGGATCTTGGGTCGTTACAGGTAGGGAGACTTCAGGGGCGGACTTTGCATCAAGCTATCTTAGATCCCGGTATTCCTTATCTATTTTATTCAGCTTGATGAGGAGGGATTGGATGAGTGAATCAACCGGTGATGGAGGAGTTTGCCATTGAGGAGGAAGAGGCCTCCCGGAGACCTAAGGGGGAAATCTAGGGTGGGGAGAGAAATGAGGTTTACTAATAGAATGGCTTGGTTGAATCGGGGTACGAGGGACAGCCGGAGTTGGTGACTATGAAGGGAATTGAAAGGAGGGTGGCTGCTGGCTTGCCTGATCCTGAGGGGAAGGAGTAGCCTGTGCTGACTCCTGAGGAGTGAAGGTGGCCTGTGTCAACTCTTGAGGAGAGGGGAAGACAGATTTCCCTTTTAAAATGGCCTGAAGGGCCTAGAGTTGATCGGAGCTGAGCTGCGTGGTGGCGAGGACACCCAACATAGAGGAGATGTCCTGAGAAGGGGATGCTTCCCCAGTGGTGGTTTGCACCTCATGTGAGGGCTCACGAGATGGGCCTGCGTCTATAGTACGTGCGTGTGACTCGCCCTGGTAGTCATAGCCAGGGTGATACTCTTCATAAAGATTATGGCCTGGGTTATACATCTGGGGATCATAAGAAGAATCAAATGCCCCGGTCTCAAAATCATCGTAGCTGTACCCGGCCATTTTCAAAACTTTACCGAAACATAATAACGTACACTAACAAACAATCTGCAAAGATTAACACACAAGTGGATGTTTACGCCGGTTTAGAATTTTCTTTGTTTTTTTCTTAGATGAATAAAAGAAAGTGGCTTTTAGCGGACTTTAAAGTTCACACAAGAAGGGTAGGGCCCCAGTTGTAATTTTGGTCACCGCCGTGCCAACTAAGATCTCTCGTCTCACCACGTATAGCTCAACTATCTCCAGAGTACTTTAATGGTACAACCTGTCTGGTGAACGAGGAGGGAATCCCTCGATTTCAGGGACTTACGGAGGTCCCGGTGGAGGAGATCTTAGACCGTCGAGAGGAATACTCGAACGGAGAGTCCTTCCTTCACCAAGAGGGGGTAATTTCCTAGAAATGTAAGGGGGAAGATGCTCTAATGCCCGTAGGCAATGCAAACTAGTGCAGATGAACAATATATAACACAAAGCAACATATATCACAAAATAAAGAATCAAATCTACTTAGAAACGTTTTTGTTTGAAGACACGTCCACTGTTCAGGATGCACTCCTGGACAGTAGTGCTGGCAGAAAGGATATGAAGGCATCCTAGACAGAGGACGCGTTCATTAAAGGCGTCCTGTCCTCGGGACGCGTTCTTAGGCCGTCTCACACTTTTCACAGAAAAAACTAAAAAGGTAGAACAAGAATGAATTATCACAAATCAGACATATCCAGGCATGGCAATCAACTAAATAGTGAAGTACTTCCTTAAAACCCGATTTTCTTTCCAAAACGCGCAACCTTCCGGAGAAATCACAAAGGACAATGGAGAGTGCACGTGGTGCACGAGGGATGAAAATAAGAGTGTTGCAGGGAGCACGAATGTAGCTCGCAAAGGCACCATAAGGAGGGGGCACACACGGGTGCCAAAGGAGGGGCACTCGTGGGTGTCGGAAACACACGGGTAATCAAAAGATAGCAAAAGAGGTCTCATCGCGATCGCCAAAAGATGTGAACGACGTCACGGAAAGAGAATAAGAAGGAGGAACAAACGAACAGGGTTGCAAGAGTTGCTCTCCGCAGGTTTTAAAAGAAAAGTCGAAAAGAAATCAAATCACGTGTGAGTGCGTGTGTGTTGCATGATGTGTGATCGCCAGGGGCCGAAGACCCCAAAAACAGTAATGAAAGAAAATTGATCGCGCGTATACCTTGGATGTGGGAAATTTATGGAGGGTTCCTTCTTTCTCTTCCTTCTGCTGGCCGATGAAGAGAGTTTTCTTTTAATTACCCTGGTTGGTGTTCTATGACCACATCCTCTGAACCGGACGACAGTCTTCTTGTCAGCACCGATTTCGGTGCCGCACGCCAATGCATGCATTGAAACAGGGGGATTTCCTATTGATGAAATTAACGTGTCCTCTGACATGGACGATCCTTTATACACGCGTCTGGGCGTAGGGATGCCTATATCAGTCGCGCGCCAATTTTTAAATATACGGGCCCAGCTTAGGTAGCGTCTTTGTGAAGGGACACCTTCATTGACGCGTCTAGGGTACAAGATGCCTTAAACTTTCTTTTTTCCCTTTTTGTTAACTCGTTCAAGGCACGAAAAGAAATTTCACAAAAATTCAAGAAAAATTAAAAAATAGGAAAAATCACTCAAATAGTTCAATAATGAGAACCACTTTGGGGCATTGTAGTGTAATACGAGATTTACTCAATATGATGTCAAAAATAGTGTGTCTACAAATAGTAGATATTACAGGATGCTGGGGTTCATGATTTGTTTCTTGCTTCCGGATTAGATTTGATTGACGACACGATGTTTGAGGTTGTTCCGTTAGTTGTTCCGCCCGACCTTGTGTTTCGTCGGGAGCCATCCCATGTTGGTATTATGTGGCACGACTTTAACGAAGCATAAAAGAAGCAGCAACCCGAGATTCTTCATATGATTATCCGCCCCGGTCGCTCAGACTATCATTGCGAGATTGCCTTCGTTGTCCTTCGGCACTTCAAAAATTTGATGACGAATTTTTTCAAACCGGGGGAGACTGACACGGAGCGAGACTCGTGATGCTGGACAATGAACTTGATTGCCGTGTCGTACATTGGCGATATTTACGTGGACGACGTTTGGAGTTGCATTGAGTCATTTTTATTTTTGTTGTGTATTTTCTTTAATTGGGTCTTAATTTTAGAATTAAAAAAGAAAAAAATGTGTCATCTTATTTTGGGCTTTCTTTCTCTATTAGATTTGAAGACTAATGGGCCTCTCAAGTTTGGGCCTCTTCTAGGATCATTTTAATGTTTATGTAATTTTGACTTTATTCAGAGTCAATTTTGTAAGGGGCCTTGGCTCCCTATAAAAGTCCATGTAACCCTAATTTTGAAGGCAATGAACAATAGAATGAAAATTTGGTGTAGCCACCACTGCTGCTTCTCACGGGAGGTCTTCAAATCTTCCCACCAGGATTAAGACACTGAAGATCCAACGGTCGCCCTCCGACGAGAAGACCCAGAAATAGAAGCTGCTGCTGGTGCACTCCTCAAGGGCTTCAAAACCCCAGCATACTGGCTCCTGTCAACAGGAATGGGGAGCCCCTCCTCCCTCCAACGGGCCTCTATCTCACGGATGGCTCGGGCAGCCCCAGAAAAGTGAGACCTAACGAACTCGGGGTCAAGAAACAGGGGAGGTAGGTCCTCCCTCCACTGACGCCTCTCCTCAGCAGCTCGGATGGCATCGGCACGCTGTCCGAACACATTATTGACCTTGAACCACCAACACGCATAGTGTATGTCAAAGTGACCCTTGTGCGTCTATTCGGGAATGGGATAGTCTCCTTCACATCACGAAAGAGGAAAGCCTGCCAAGCAGCTGTCACCATGTGAACGTCTCTCGGCCTGTACTGTCGAAGGGCCAGAGGGAAGTCCGTATTCAGGAGAATAGCCTGATCATACCCGAAATTCTTGGCAAATCGGTGTGGATAATACGGCTCAAGAACTGCTGTGCTGGAACGGCGGTAAACTAGAACCCCAGACCGTATACAAACCACACACTCGGCCAGTGCATGTGGAGTGGGCAAAGCCCAGGAAGACAACTTGCAGGCAACTGTCTCGCCCTGTGGCTCCAGGTAAGGGCGGTATAGGTGGGAGCTGTGGTCGAAGTCCAAACTCTCACCCCTCCCAGTATGGAGAAAGGACAAGGTGCGGCAGGCACTGGCTAGCTGTAAAGCTGCATCCTGGTCCGGGTGACCGGCAAAGGCGAAGATGAGCGGAGCAGCTGGGTTATCAACTCGTGTCCTCTGTGAAAGCTCTGGTAACAGCAGACCAGCCCATGCACTCAAATAATGAGTGGGCATCAAAATACTCATCTCTGGGCGACAAGTGTGAACTCAAAGCTCCGAAAGAGTGGTAGATGTTCGCCAATGCGGCTGGAGCAATAGCAACCCTACGCCTACACGCCATCAGGCAAGCCGGATAGATCACCTCTGCCCGTAGAATTCCCCCCTCTCCATGAGGGATCACAAAGCTGGCCAGCCAATAGGCCAAGTAAGCTGCCAAGTACGTCAGCGGTAGCAGCTCCCTCGAGTTCCACCCCTGTGCTGGGGCGGGCAAGTGACGCGGGTGTAAAGCAAATCTCAACACGACCTCCTTACACTGCTCCCAGGTCATGCCAGAAGAAGCAAACTCTTCATAAAAGCAGTAGGGACCACTGTAAAAATGCATCACCCAGGCGTTCAATGTCACTCTCGGTGTGCGGTCAGCCTTCTGTTTTCCCACGAGGGCTAGGTCCCTCCAGGTCTTCATCAAGTATCTAAAGCAGTAAGGATTAAGGAAGGAGATTTATTTTTTTTTGAAAAACCCTGCCTAGGGGTCAATGGCAAGTGCACCTCTTGGAAGGAGACACTTAACCATCAGGCCACTAGGAGGCTAATTTTATTGATAATAACGGAAATAGGAAGGAGATATCGGCCGGCTCCATTTGAAGCACTGAGATGCAAATCATCCAAGGACAGCTCCTCATAGGGCTGTCCACAAATTGGCAGTCCAGAAATCCTGTGAAAAGCCCACAAGTCTAGTGAAGTCTCCCCCTCAGCAGTGACAAACGTGTTCCAGCGCCGATTGAACCTTTCAGCTAAGGCCTGGATCAACCCTGTGTGGCAGGGATAGGAGTACAATGCTGCGGTCACTACGTGGCGGATCCCCGCCCTATCAAGTATTGCTCTGTAAACGGTCAGAATGCCCCACAACCATTCCGTCGCACCTCGACGATAGCAATGAGAAAGAATGACAGCCCATCTCCCATACCAGCTGGGAGCCTTCTGTGCTAATATTTGCTCCAATAAGCAGTCATGATCATAATCATCATGTACAAAAACAGCACCAGAGGGAGTCAGAAACATCCCATCCACTGTAACATCCGCGGCCTTGTGATGTCCGGATAAATGCCAAACGGCTGGTGAGGATGGCCCCACTCGAACTGTAAAGCTGTCAAAATCCCTGAAGAAGGAGTATTGCCTCTGTCGCACAAAGCCCTTAGGGAAGCTCGGATAGGAAAAGGTACAGGTGCCTTGCATGCTGTCCCTCTCGAGCAATATAGCCCGCTCGAGACGACGCCTCTCCCCTGGCAAGCGGGGATCATCAGCCTCCACACCAAGAGGCACAAAACTCTGGATAAAAAAAAAGATGCCGATTCAGTGGAAAATGGGATGGATATCCTCCTGAGCGGTCATATACATAGACTCCCTGTCTCCTCACAATGCGAGAGACATCAACAGCACCCTCAGCGGCAGCAGTCTCCTCAGTTGGGCCCTCAGCGACCCAAGTAAACCCGCGGTCCACCACGTCAAAACCCTCAGAAGTAATGCTGCGAGGAGGGAAGGGTGGCATGGGCCTATCAGTCCTCCGCACGTAGTGATCATCGGAGCCCCCGACTCTAGGCCTCCGGGATGTCTCTCTGCTTCTGCTTGGGCGAGCCATGTCTGCAGGAGCTGCAAAAGCCAAGACCCAGGAGAAAAAAAAAGAGTAACAGAGCTCGATCAAAGATCAAATCAGCATATGGACAGCGGTAAAAATATCGGGCAGTCCTACAAAACCCCATGATGTCAATGGACTCGGGGAGTAGCAAAGAAACCATAGAAGACACAGGCCACCCGCCCCCGCCTCCGGCTTTGACGGATGTCCCGTGGGGGGCATTTGTTGCACCCACTATTTGTCTCGGTTTAATCGAGATATTACCCTCGACCGGTCGAGGTCTACTATTTGGCATATCGCCACCCTGTGGAATATTTCCACATGTCGGGGCTTCGTAGCCTGTATGTTTATGCAATTATAGACTCATCGCAGCAAGCGAGGTAGTCGGAAGCCCGGATTAAACCACCAATATTGTCAGGATCGTGTGGTCCCGGAGAAGGAAAAAAACCCTAGAAAGGCGAGCTTTATCTCTCTCGGGTGCTCGACATGAACAAAAGAAAATCCCTCGTAGCAAGAAGACGGAGATGCAAAGAATGGTGTACGCATTGTCAAAGGTGTCCCACGCACGTGTATCACGCAGCCCGGACAAGAACACGTCCGCTCCTCGCGGCCCACGGCACGAGAAAGACAACAAACGAACAAGGAGACGTGCTTCTCTTCTCTCCACATGGCACACTGCAGCAACAAGCCAAAACATGCCCGGGAGGATGCTTTTAATCAAGAGAAGGGAGACGGAGCACCCGTCCGGAGTCGGGGGGACCCGCACGGGGTTGCCCGACCCCGGGACGGCCGGCGCGCAGGCTAGCGGCGCCGCCCGGGGTCGCGTCCGGGGTCGGGTGACCCCGGGAGGGCCTGCCCGGGGTCGATCGACCCCGGGGGACCCGCCCGGGGTCATCCCGACCCGGGCAAGTCCCGCGCTGACCTACCCAGGGTCACTCGACCTCGAGTGGGTCCGGGGTCCTTTGACCCCGCTTCTCTCCCGCACAAAAAAAAAGAAGAAAAAAAGGAAGAAAAAAAAAGACCCTCTCGGGGTCATTTCCATCCCATTTAACCCGTACGGGTTCAAACGCCCCCGGGTAGCCCCCCACTTCTATAAATAGACCCCAAGGGTCCAGAGAGAGAACAACTACTACGCATGGAGAGCATCTACGAAGCATCCAGGATCGAGGACTTTATTCGTTTGTCTTGACCTGTGAGGGGTAAGTCCCCGGGTCTTGTGTTTATGCCCCTAAGGGATATTTTTGTAATGATGCCCTTCGGTGGACCATGTTTGTAAGTTTCTACGTCCCGGGACGACTAAATTATGCAGTTTTGCCCCTATGCCGGGGGGGGGAGTTACGAAAATGTCCTCCTCGGGTCTGCGAGAAACAAAAAGTCATGTTATTTGCAGTTCTACCCTGCAATTTCTTATAATTGGGGCTACGCCCCTGCTTCCCGCGTTAGTGCGGATCTCTGTAATGTATAGTCGACAACTCGCCGACAATCCTTATTCTCACTTGGGCCATGAATGTATCTGCTGTACTCCACATATTTTCTTTGTACATCGATTGGGGAAAATTATAAGAAACCCCCCCGACTTGTGGGAATTGACATATACCCCTCCTTTGGCAAGATTGACACACGTGAGCCTTCTATGAAGCCCCCGTCACCCCTTCGGGTCGAGGACGTTGTTAGCCCCGTCCGACACTTGGGTGTCGCCTCAAACCTAGGTCCATGTAGGGTTTGATAAAATTACCAGAATACCCCTGCGGCCTAGACATGGCCTAGTCGCCCCTAAAACCCTCCATAAACGGCCCCAGCGCCTTGGAAAGCCAGTAATCAGGTCCTACTTTCGTTCCAGCCCAAAAATTTCAGGAATACCCCTGGCCTGGTAAAATTACCAAAATACCCCTAGGAAGATAAAATTACCAAAATACCCCCGAGGTACAGGAAACTTCCCGCCGCTTTAAAAATGCTTATGGCTCTTGCAAAATTGCATTCATGCTCCTAAATTCTAGGGTTTTGCTCGAACTTCAGAGGCTTTTGACGAAACCCTAGTCTAGTCAGTGTGTCGGTGGTAAATGAGTGGTCGTGGTGAGTCACCCAAGTGAGCATGCCCTCAACATCTGAATCTATGGAGGGGACTTTGAGATTTCTTTGACAGTCAAACAAAGGTTTTCGGACGTTAGGCCGATGTGAATCAACACTGACCGCGGTCAGTGGAGAGAGGTCCAACATCCGAACCCAAATCGTCTGATACGATGCGCACCCACGGAATGAACCTCCACATATAGGGGAATATTTCTTTTCAAAAAGAACATGTTCATATGTATATATAATTTCGTGGCCAACACTTACCTCATTCCTTCAAATGATTTTTCTCTACATGATTATTGCTTTCTACCTACTTGCATTACTTGAACATGACTTCCTTGAAGTCCACTTGGCCATTCAAAGAAAAAGTGATTGTCTAGTATTTACATGAGACTTTGGTCCACTTGACACTCAATGTCTAGCATTAATGGGACCCGCTTTGATCTTGAGAGGAGCGCCCGAAAGTACTTGTACCCATGGGAGTTATAATGACCTGGTGTGACATTGCACCAAATACATGAGTGCTAAATTGATCTAGATAATTCACACGTGCTTGATACTTGATACATGCTACTTGACTTGACTTGACTTGATTATGATTGACTTGTTCATGGTATACTTGGCCCAAAAGGGTAAATATTTTTGGAACTCATGTCATATGGCCAATCTAAAAGTTATGTTCGTTCATACATGTTCTTCAGTTGGTACTTGTATTTCTCTTATTATTGTTCTTGAGCCCATATTGGCAATCTAGAATCCTTTCATGCTAGTTCTTTGCATTTGCTATTCGTGTTAATTTCCTTGAACTTTGCTTGTTCTCTCGATTGTTCCTTGCACTTGATCTTACTCTCTCTCTCTCTTGTCTCAACTAGAATGTTAAAAGACATTAATTACTTTGATTTACTTGTGTTGAGATGTAATTCCTATTGGGATTTATGCTCATGCAGTATTAGTTGATGTTTTTCAGGTTGCCTCGAGGATATCTAGCAGGAATGGGCAAGAGTGTGGAGTGCACCAAGACATCTTAGTGGTTTCTCCCTTGATGTCTAGTTAGTTTAGACTTGAGAGTTGTTCATTAAGAGAGTGTTCTTGTAATTTTGGAGAGTTAGTGTTGTCATTGTATATTTGAGAGTTTTGTATATGGAATTTTAAGGTTGAGATTTTTATGAATAAAGAAGTTGATTCGTTTATTTCTAGTCTCGAGTGAGTGAGGGGTTTTCTCCTCCGTCGTGCTATGATTTTCCGCGTTGAGTCGTGACAACAGCAGCCTCCCCTCCGCTTCAGTGCGTGAACAGGACCGCAGCCGCAGCGACTCCCCAGAGCCGCCATCACCTCCCGCCTTCTGCCTCCCCTCCACTGTAAACGACGACAACAGCAGCCCTACCGCCACCGCCGCGGGCCAGCCCTGCACAGGTCCAAACTGGGCCCAGATTGAAGCCCATCTCGTTCCAGCAGCAGCACGACCGACTTTCAACTGCAGGAGCCACCGGTTCACATCGATCTATACCGCTCTCCCCACAACCTGCACCCAGAGTGCCAAAAGGAATACGGCAGATCGCAAGAAAAGGGGCTACATGATTTGTCCCGCATCAGTGAGGCTCCTCTGTGAACAATATGGATCAGGTTATAAGATATATTGTTTGATTGAAAAGCACATTATATGCACGTGGGGGTGAGAAAATTTTTTTCTTGAAAATGGATAGTTCCATTAAATCAAGATGAAGTGTAAGTGAAAAGATAAGTGAAAATACGTATTTTACCCCCCAAAATTAGCCACCCATTTACAAAAAAAAAGGAGCTCCCATTTGGAAAATAACAGCCCCAATCAAAGAAGAAAGCTTTGTGAAACCCTGGTGTTACAGACCTGAGTAGGCCAAATTGTTGCTTTGAGGTTTGTGAGAAGATAATCTGAAGTGGATGCAAGAAGCCAAACCTAATAGGCATCACAAGCTGTAGATATCCTTATTAGCAAACCAGAATTCTTTACTAAGGAGCTGTGTATTCAGAAGCAAATTCTGAGGTTTGAAAAAAAAAGAGAGAAATTTCAAACGTAGTTCTTTAGAGTAGGCCCAAGCAATACAAAAGAAAGCAGAAACAATTTCATTTGATCAAAGTTAGTTGACAAAAGAAAATTGAAGGGGGAAGCAAATATCACCATCTCTTATTTGCATTGTAATCATGAACTATTACTAGTAATGCTACTGTGGTTTGTTAGACAATTAACATGTGATGTAAATGACAACTTTTCATCTTAGTCACCATATCTTGCAGCTAACATTCAAAAGGTCACGTAAGTGTACCTGTAAAACATGGAAAGAGAGGGGACACCAAGTGCCAACATCACATGCATGATACAGCCCACTAGAAATTCCACTAGCAGTAAAAAGCACCCATTCAGCAAATGCCTGAGTAAAGCAGGATGAACAACTGAAACAAGATGAATAACTAAGCCATTTGTGGTTAATGATTTTTTGAAAAATGCCAGGCAAAATTTATATAGCATGGATTTAGAGATAATTTTTTATGTTTTAAAGGGCTTCTGTTATTTTGGAGATGTGACAAAATTCAGCGCCGGTTAAAAGATGTGATCAAATCTTAGTGGATGCTAGCAAAAGAGCTCGAGGAAGGCCTAAAATGAGATGGTGCGATATTATTAGGAAGGACATTAGTTCCTTGAGTTTAAATATGAATATTGCACTTGATAGAAATCTTTGGCGGAACAAGATTCATGTAGCCGACCCCAATTAATTGGGATAAGGCTCTGATGATGATGATGATGATGATGAAAGGGCTTCTGTTATTTTACATGCCATGACCTCAAAACTAAAACAAGCTTAAAATGCTAGAAATACAAGGATAAAAGATGTTCAAGCAATTCTCTAAAATTGTTATTAAAAAAGAACTCACAACCCCCAAACTATAATGAGAACTAAGCTTCCTCATAACTCTCAGAACTTCTTCATAGTGGCTCCATGCCATGCCTCATTTCATAGAGAATCTCAAAGTGGCTGCTTCTACTAGCACATGAAGCAAGTCTGGATAAATGGACTTGAACTCAATTAGAAATATGACATGGACACTTCCATATCACCTACTGACTGTAAGCTAAACAGAGGTATTAGCAACCATAACCATAACTGGTTTTGTGAGAGCAGGCTTTGGATAAGGTTTGCGGAGGTGGGGAATGTAGAAAGGGTGTGGCACAAACACAAGAAACCGTTCAATCATAAATCATAGACCTGAGGTTACCTTGACGTCCATTACTTAAATCAAATCATAAACAAAAGAAAGAGAAAGAATCACCAAATGTCAAACATTTCTTTTGAAGAAATGAAATGATAGAAGTCCCGAGTCTGAAGTGGAAAGTTTGACGAAAGAATTCCTTTTGGGCATGAATGCCAACAGTTTAAACTACTTCTGATGAGTTCTGGGAAATGATTATGCAGCACAGTGGTTTTGAATAACACCATCTTAACATAGATAACTTGTCAGAGAGTGAAAACAAATGGCTCCTGGATGTGATTTTCCAAACAAAATGCTCAGGTGAAGTTTGATCAAACAACCGTAACTTTGTTTAAAAACATTACACAAGAAACTTCAATGTGTAATTGAAGTGACCCCACTGCTAATTGTTATGCAAAGATTTCTGATAACCATTGTTTCATACACAAGCATTGTATTATATCCTGGCCTCCTATGTGTCCAACAAGTTAGAAGGTACCTTTTGGCGAAGAGCCCAAAATGCAGGAAGTATGGCCGCTGCATTTGATGCAATAAGGAAGATAGATTGCTGAATGTGTCCTAGATATATATTTTTAAAAGCAGAACCACATTAGGTTTCAACGTAACAAGATGGCAATAAAAGTGAAATATCAATGGCTTGAAAGGACATAGCTCAGAGATAGTTCAATTATAATATATTTCATTACATATACGTGTGTATATATAAAAAACATATAATATATTAGAATAAAACTTTAAAACTAGGTGTTCACAATAGAGCGTTTTGTCTAACACAGTCTCATAATGACAGTGTCTATGTGCAGATTTGAGTTTAACAAGGTTGCACATGCAAATATTAAACTTTAGATGGTTATGGCGGCAAAAAATGTCACTTTTTCTCCTTTTAAAAAAGAAAGAGATTTACTAAGAAGACATTGAAATAAGTGCTAATCGAACACATTTGTACAGGAAATAGTCTCAATTTTCTGAAAGTGCAGAAAACAGCCTCCCTGAATTTGACACTGTTGATTAGGGAGAGGAAAAACAATTAGATATTCCATTAACAGAAAGAAAGGGGTTTCTTATACCTGAGTACACAATAGGTTGTAATCTAGGTACACTATAATCTAATCATTATCCACTAACATTAACTATAACCAAACATGTCTCCAACACTCCCCCTCAAGCTGGAGCATATATGTCAAACCTACCCAGCTTGTTGCAGAGAACAGCAAACCAAGATACTCCAAGAGCCTTCGTAAACAAATCTGCCAACTGTTCTTCTGTAGGAGTGAATGGAGTGTATATCTTATGGGACATCACAACATCCCTCACAAAATGACAATCCACCTCAATGTGCTTGGTCTGCTCATGAAAAAAAGAATTCTTGGCAATATGAATTACGGCATGATTATCACAATACATCTCCATAGGCTCCGAGTAAGAAACTCCAAAATCAGACATGAGACTTTGTAACAACATCATTTCGCATGCAGTTTGAGCCATAGCCCGATACTCTGCTTCAGCACTAGAGCGAGCCACCACATTTTGCTTTTTACTTCTCCAGGTAACTAAATTTCCACCAACATAGGTGCAAAAGCCTGATGTAGACCGCCTATCCAGTTTGGATACTGCATAATCAGCATACGAAAAAGCTTCAATTCTCAAATGGCCATTCTTTAATAAGCCTTTCCCTAGAGCAGCCTTAATATAATGCAGAATTTTCAGAGCTGCTTCCTAATGACATATTTTTGGTGCCTGTATAAACTGACTCACTACCCCAACAACAAAGGCAATGTTAGGTCTAGTGGCAGTCAAATAAATCAACTTCTCACATAATCTCCTATATCTTGCAACATCACTAAAGTTTGGACTGTTTTCAACATCCAACTCCTGTTGAGAAACTGCAGGAGTTTCAGCTGGTTTACATGCAAGGAGACCCATCTCTTGAAGAAGATCTAAAGCATATTTTCTTTGAGAAAAAGACACCTTCTCATCCATAGGCTATCTCAATGCCTAAAAAATAGCATGGCCTACCAAGATTCTTAGTAACAAAGTGTTGTTCAACGTACTTCTGAACTTCCTCCAAACCACCCGTCATTACCAGTAAGAAGCATATCATCAACATAAAAATTTAAAATAATAACACCAGCAGAGGAGTGATGAACAAAGACAGAATGGTCAGCTTGGCTTCTTTTTAGTCCAATCTCAGATGCAATTTGACAAAATTTATCAAACCAAGCACGAGGACTTTGTTTCAAATCATAAATGGCCTTCTCTAGTTTACACACCAACTCCCCCCGAGCAACACACCCTGGAGGTTGCTCCATATACACTTCTTCTTGAAGATCATACAAAAAGACATTCTTTACATTCATTTGAAGCATCCACCAACCTTGATTAATGAGAAGTGAAAAGAGCACTCGTACTGAGTTCAACTGAGCAAGGTTGACAGTACCAATTTCGGTCGGGACCGAAACCGAAACGGACCGGTTTAGATTTCGGTTTCGGCCGAAACTGGTTGAAAACAGTTAAAAAAAGTAAAAAATATAGAAATCTTTGAGAAAAAATTGAAACTATAAATAATTAAAAAAATCAGAAAAAAATCATTAGACATGTATTTGACTGTAAAGAAATAGGATTAAGTGCAATAAACATGAAGTAAACATTGGACACGTAGAAGTAATATTCTTGAGTACATATTAAACATGAAGTAAGTTCAAGCAATACAATAAACCTAAATAGACACAGTAAATGTTACAAAAATTAAATGATCTTTATCTAAATGATGATGCACTAATATGAATAATAGCTAGAAGAACCTTCTCCCTCATCGTCTGGCTTCTGATGTTGATACCCATAAAAAGGTTGCATGTATTCTGTATATTCACTATAACCAAACAATGAGGTAGCCAAGCCCTGCATCCCTCTTTGGATCCCTCTTGGAGTGTAAGGTTGTTGGCTTGATTGGAATCCAGAATCAGCATAAGAACCTTGAGGATGAGAAGAGGAACTGGATGAAATTGCAATTCTGATTGATGACCCCACCCATAAATGCATGCTTCCTGTTGACCACCTCCATAACCTGATGGATGCCCATATTGGCTCTGTGAATCATATCCTCCTTCACGATGACTGTATCCTCTGCCTGTGTTTGCGTGGAAGGAGGAAGTAAGTGCATATGTGCCACCACCAGTAGTAGCATCTGTAGCTGCACTGGGATCATCATCATCATCATCATCATCAGAACCATAAGAAACTAGTCGCCTTTTAGCCTTTGGGGATGTTTTTTTCTCTTTTGGTGTGATCATTTCATTCATCTTTGACATGAGTCCTTTTCCCCTTGGCGTGTGCCTCACATAAATCTGCTTCAACTGCTCAATTGTCGAGTCCTCTCAAGCAGCAGCACTAGTCCTCTCAGTTAGCTCGTGCACTAATGTACTTCTTCTTAAGGATGGAGGTGGCTTGACCATTCTAGGAGTGACTGGCCTGCTATCTGATTCTGAGTGTCTAGCTGGCTCAAACTCAGGCTGTTGCTCAGTGTCATGAACAAACAAAGCTGGGTCCCTTCTCTGGTGCGCATGAGTCTCTCTAGCCCTCTTTGTTGGTCTTCTGAATTCTGGATCTCTTGGCTCATCTTCATCTAGTATGCCCTCTGCCCATGTTCTATCATCAACATAAAAAACGGGCTCATCAACCTGCTCTCGTATCTCCACTTAAGACTGTAAGGGATTGTCATCATCAAGTAAAACATCCACATCAATTTCTGAAATTGCATCCTCTGCGACGTGTTTGTCTCTCAGCTGTTGTCTTAACTTCATGTTCCTTATTCTTAACCTCATATTGTAGTGGCAGTAAACTAATTTTTCTAACCGTTCAGCCTTTAGTCGATTGCGAACGTTTGAGTGTATAAGGCTGAACATCAGTCTCTCTGGCCCTCTTTGTTGGTCTTCTAAATTCTGGATCTCCTGACTCATCTTCATCTAGTATGCCCTCTGCCCATGTTCTATCATCAACATAAAAAACGGACTCATCAACCTGCTCTCGTATCTCCACCCAAGACTGCAAGGGATTGTCATCATCAAATAAAGCGTCCACATCAATTTCTGAAGTGCATTCTCTGCGACGTGTTTGTCTCTCAGCTGTTATCTTAACTTCATGTTCCTTATTTTTAACCTCATATTGTAGTGGCAGTAAACTAATTTTTATAACCGTTCAGCCTTTAGCCGATTGCGAACGTTTGAGTGTATAAGGCTGAATGTGCTCCAATTTCTTTCACATTGGCTTGCTGATGTTGTTTGACTGAGCACCCTAATTACAATGAAAGGCAATGCATTACTGCCCACATCTCGGTTGCTCACCATTATCTACCAGTCAACTGTTCCACCAACCATAAACAAATAAATGTAAGATGTAAATAAAGATCAATTCTCCATGATGTACTAATACATATTGAGGTTAAGAAAGCACAAAGATAAAGTATACCTGGGCTCATTCTTCCCACAACGTATTGCAATTGGGAGTTAGAATATGTCCCAGCCCTCATTCTATAATAGTTCATTTACAAAGATAAAGTAATAGATTAACATAACTACTTAAGTAAATTCTATACATCTTTTTGATAAAATAAATAAAGGTCAACCTCTACTTCGGCCTGAAGTCTCTTTTCTGGTGTCCTCGATAAACGATCAATGACTTTTAAAGTGTCTTGAAGCACCTCGCCATCAACATGTGCATTGACATTGTACATAAATCGAGGGTTGAGAAAATAACCTACATTTGTGTATAGTTAACTAAATGTTAGATATAAAATAACCTAAAGAACAATGTATCAATACAATTAATCACTCACCAGCTGCATGCAAGTCGTGGTGTAATATGTTGTCCCATCTATGATCAATAATTTTCCACCACTTTGCATATTCTCTCAGAAGGGAATCCGGCAACTCTAATTTGGCACGCTCCATGGCCTCGTACAGATATCTCATATCATTCTTCTCATTGTCATCCACCATTCTTAGGACCTTCACGAGGGGTGTGACTACTTTCATGTACCGTAAGACCCTACCCCCCAGAATTTGTTGTCTTCCACGATATGGCAGACATCCAAATAATCCATCTGAGCATCAACATTAGACTTGTCTATGTATTCCCGCAGGACATTGTGGTACATGAAGGCTTTCAGCTCATTCTTATACCTATGCAGAGACTCCAAAGAAATGAAATTTGAATCAAATACGGATGATATCTATAAGGATAAAGTAGAAAGAATTGAGCTCATTCTTATACCTGTGCAAAGACTCCAAAGAAATGAAATTCGAAGCAAATCGGGTTGGGCCTGCACGGATGATATCTCGCCCCCCACTTACATGCTCCCTGAACATATTCAATATCCTAGGATGACCATAAATATACTGGGTGATTTTTTGTGCCCTGTCAATTGTCTTCTTCACATTATTTTCCTTCCCTATGTCTTCAAGTATCAGATCCAAATAATGTGTTGCACATGGAAGCCAATATAAATGCCTGCGCTTTTGCATCAATTTCTTCCCTACAGCCTTATAACTAACTTCATTATCAGTCACTACTTGTACAACATTGTCCTCTCCAATTTGGTCTACCATCTTATCCATCAAATGAAACAAATAATTGGTATTTTTTTCATAATTTGATGCATCTATAGATTTAACAAATATTGTACCTTCGATGGAATAGACCAAAAAGTTAATCATGGACTTCTTCGTGGTACCAGTCCACCCATCACACATGATGGTGCAATCTCTCTCCAGCTATATATGCTTGAAGTTTTCAACCCACTGATGGAACTCCTCAACCTCTCTCTCAAGGCCACACCTATATATGTCTGGACGTGATGGGGCCTTCAAGCTAGGGCCAGCATCTACTATGGCATCTAACATAGGTTGGAAATATTTGCTTTCAGCTGCATGTGTAGGGACACCTGCATGGAAAAACTATTTGCAGATACTTTTAAATGCATGCCCTACAACTTCTGGTGATTTTTTTACCCCTCTCGATACTTGCTTGATTTTAGGTTGTGCAGCACTTTGCTTTCTGTGCAGATAGCTGTCCATGGGGCCTCCTCTCTGCGGGGCTGCACCAGTGTCAAAACGTCGTGCAGCTCGTGCTACAACAGCTATACTGAGTATGTCCCTAAACCTATTGGTGCTTTTCTTTTCCTTCGAGCGGCTTGTTCACGCTCTATTGCTTCAGTCAACTTTGGATCTGAATCCTTAGTGCCTTCCTCATCATCATCATCCCTCCTTCCCCTTCTGCCCGAAATCTCCTCAGCAATTTCAGCCTCATCTTCAGCCCTTTGTTACATCCTCTCTTTCTTGCCCAGAAGGCACTGACGCATTTCTTCTCGGATCTCTTGGGGACATCTGTCACATTGTTTCACCTCTCCTCTTATCCCTGCCAAATGTTGCTTTCTTCTAATAATTCCGCCATGTATCTCCTTACCACAATAATTGCATTTCACTTTTCTTCTCCTAGCATCAACTAAGGAGAGGTGGGCCCACCCCGGATTCTCCTGCCCTTGCTGCTCGTGACCTTGTTCACGTCTAAGCATGATACTGCATTAAGACAGTCAAAAACAAATAGTTGTAAGTACAATGAAAAAAATGCAATTCAACATAATTGAGCTTCAAATTATGCTGAATTGAGATAATTAGACAAAAGTCCCAAATTTAAACAGCTAATTAGGGCTTAATTATCAATTTTACCCTAATCACCCTTCACAAAATGTAATTAGCAGCATGCTCCCACCCTAAATTATTCAATGAAGCTTAATTGAACTTTAATTGACCCCAACTAAACCTAATTAGACAAAAACCTTAAATTTAAATAACTAATTAGGGCTTAATTATCAATTTTACCCTAATCATCCTTCATAAAATGTAATTAGCAACATGCTCCCACCCTAAATTATTCAATGAAACTTAATTGAGCTTCAATTGACCCTAACCAAACCTAATTAGACAAAAGGCCCAAATTTAAATAGCTAATTAGGGCTGAATTATCAATTTTACCCTAATCACCCTTCATAAAATGTAATTAGCAGTATGCTCCCACCCTAAATTATTCAATGAAGCTTAATTGAGCTTCAATTGACCCTAACTAAACCTAATTAGACAAAAGCCCCAAAGTTAAATAGTTAATTAGGGCTTAATTATCAATTTTACCCTAATCACCCTTCATAAAATATAATTAGCAACATGCTCCCACCCTACATTCTTCAATGAAGCTTAATTGAGCTTCAATTGACCCTAATTAAACCTAATTAGACAAAAGCCCAAAATTTAAATAACTAATTAGAGTTTAATTTGGAGTTTTAACATATTTCATGGTTGAAAATTAATATATTTAAGAGAACCTTACCTCCAACAAAAAAAACTATCAAACCAACCAAAAGAACAAAAACTTACAAGATCTATTAGGAATGAGAGCCAAGAAAACGCAGCTACACGCTGCAAACTCGAAGAAACAGCGACGACGGCGGCAGCAAACCTTCCTTCTCCCTCACCCTGCAACATCACCCAGCAGCTCTCCTTGCCTCCCTTCTCCCTCAGATCCTCAGATCTGAGGGAGAACACACGTCCGTTTCGGCCGAAACCGTCCGATTTTGGGCCGCAACGGGTAAGTTTCGGGCGAAACCGATATCGGTTTCGCGCAAAATCATTAAAGATGTTTTTTTAAGTTTCGGACCTGCTATAGTGAGCAGGCCCGATTTCATATCGGTGTGGGCCAAAACCGATACGTTCCGGCCGAAACGTATCGATTTCGGCCGATACTGTCATCTATGCAACTGAGCCACAGGCATTGTTGGCAGTATCGGCCGAAACCGATACGTTTCGGCCGAAACGTATCGGTTTCGGCCTATACCGACACCGAAACGGGCATTTGCACTGTAGCAGGGCCGATACCAAAAATAATATATATTTTAATGATTTCGGCCCGAAACCATCCGGTTTCGGACCGAAACCGACCGAAACCGTCCGGTTTCGGTCCGAAACCGACCGAAACCTAACATGTTTTCGCCGAAACCTAACTTGTTTTCGGGCCGAAACCTAACATTTTCATAGATTGCCCCCTTTTCTAACAGTTTTGAACCGGTTTCGGCCGAAACCGAAACCGAAACCGATACCGAGTCGTATCGATTTCGGACCCGGCCGAAACCGAGTCCGAAACCGACACTGCCATCCTTGGCCACAGGAGAGAAGGTTTCAAAATAGTCTACTCCATAAGTTTGTGTGAACCTTTTTGCAACAAATTTAGCTTTATACTTATCAATGGTACCATCAGGAGAGTACTTCACAGTTTACACCCAACGGCAGGCAACAAGAGTAACATGCGTCGGGCAGTGCACAAGGATCCAAGTACCCTAAGGTATAAGAGCATTTATTTCATCATCTATAGTTGCTTTCCACTCAAGTTTAAAGAGTGCCTCCAAAACATTCCTGGGAATAGGAACAACAGAAATAGACAAGGCAAACTGACGAAAAGAAGAAGACAAAGATGTATAGGAGACAAAATTGCCAATAGGGTGTTGGTAAATACTTTTACACGACCTCACCCCTTTTCGAACAGCAATTGGAGGGTGAAGATCTGAAACAGATAGAGAAGAGGACTCACCAGGAGAGGAAGGATCCACCGGTGAAGAAGAAGAGAGTGGAGGGGCATCCACTGGAGAAGGCGTACGCCGCTGATAAACCTGTCCATAAAAATTATCCGTAGCATGTGGCTCAAAGGATTCATTATCAATGACAGGAGCCAAGTCAGAAGGAAATAAAACAGGTGGAGTTAGGACCTCCAGAATAGGAACCTTCGGAATAGAGGGAGGAGGTCGTACCTCAAAGGAAATATTATAAAAAGGTACAGACTAAGAGAAAGTAACATCAACAAAAACATAGGATTTCTTGGACCAAGATTCAAAACAACAGTACCCTTTTTGAGTTCAAGAATATCCAAGAAAAATGCAGGGAACCAATCTAGGAAATAATTTATCGTGGCCTGGACCAAGTGAATGAGCAAAGCATTTACATCCGAACACTCGGGGAACAAGAGGAAAGGGAGAAAGATCTGGATGTAAAGACAAGAACGGCGATCGTCCATCTAACACCTTGCTCGAAACCCGATTTATAAGATAGCATAAGGTAAGAACCGCATCTCCCCAGTATTGTTTAGGTACATACATATGAAATAAGAGAGTATGAGCAACATCAAAAGATGTCGGTTCTTCCTCCCAGCAACTCCATTTTGTTGAGATGTGTAGTAACTCGGAATTTTATATATATATTTTTATGCAAAAAGAAATAATGAAAGATGAAAATAAAATAAATTATGAATATTTTCATTTATGCCTTTAAAGTATAGAATACATTAACACAAACCCTATCCCACGTGTTAACACGAACGACGAGATTCGTGGCATGATTCTGAGAAGGCGAAGACGTCGGTACTGTAGCAATAATGTAACAGTACTGTAGCATCCGATTTAAGATAGAATTATTAGCTCTAATTTAATCCTAATTAGTGGATGAGGCCATTGCTTGCATCATTGAATAGATGATGTCATTGGTTATGTCATGGAGGAGGGAATTTATTTCAACGTTCACATGTTGGAATTTATTTTCAACATAGGTAGGTGTAATAGTAACATGGGTTAATGAAATAGGAAAACTACGTAGATATTGACTTAGAATTAAATGGATAATAGAATAATGGGGGGATTTGACCTATAAATAGGGCTGAGATCTTCCCTACTCAAAACACAAATCTATTGGGGAATTGCTGGTCGTAGAGAGAAGGAAAGCTTGAAGTTTGGAGGAGTATTCTTTGTTCTTGTTCTTCTTTCTCTTTGATCTTCAACTAAGTAGGTTTTCTCTCAAGCAAAACTTAATCAGATCTTCATATATGTTTCTTTACATGAGTATTTCAATTCTATGCAAATTTTCATGATCATGTATTTGTGACTTATTTTGAGATTTAAAGTCCAAAAATTAGAGTTTTCACTGTAATAACGCGTTTCAATTTTTTGTCTAAGAATGCGGATCACACATGGACCGTGACTTAAACACGGTAACCGCGTTGAGATTGATGTGTCCGATTTGTCTCGTTTATGTGCGTTATTTCAAAACTTAAATTTTGAATTTTAAAATCATGTTCTTGTCTTAAAAATACTATCGAGAAAGAAATGACTAGGTAAATGAACTCATAAAGCTATCGTTAATTATTCAAACAACTATGCTCTAATTTATGTAAAACTTGTACACAATTGACCCTGAATATTTGACCTAAGCTCTATCTGAAACATTGACATCTTCTTTCAATGTATTTCCTTCATTGAAATTCTTTCACACATGAACATGTTAGAATACGCAAGAATGGTTTCCGTTCGATTTACGTGCTAACGTGTTTCCGACAAACCGTGTAGCTAGCAAGTTTACCAAGACAGACCGGTGTCTAAGACTAGAGGTCTACAGGCAAACGCCTTAAGTGGATAAGTGGTTATTTAATTAGGACCTTGCGAATGCGAGGAGAACCTTCCACTGTCCCACCTCTTAGTTGGCCGAGATCTCTTTGATTTTCTGCTAAGCACCCCGACTGTGAAAAACTTGATCTAAACCTGTTTTACAAGATTTTTTAGCGAGAGCTGATCGTGCCTTGACCGGTAATTCATTCTCTTTATTGTCTTAATGTCGTTGAACATTATGTCTTAAATCATCCTTGAACTTCTCTTACAAACTTCATTTGTTCTTCATACTATATGTCCTTAGAAATGAAAATTTTGCTAGATCTATACTTTACCCATAAACTACCATTTGGGAGTGTAGGAGACAAGTTCCATGCGGGACAAAGTGCTACGTTATGGGAGCCACCTCTTGAGGCCGGAATGGCACAAAGTGCTACATGACGGGAGCCACCTCTTGAGCCTGTAGGGGGCCACCTCTAGAGCCCTCCATAACTAAATGTCTAGTTGTACGCTATACTACGCTTCATAAGCTTTTCTTGAAACTCGGATTGGCCATATTTTAAATGAATTATTCTGGAAATTACATGGGACTCTTGGTCCACCTAAACACTCAATGCTTGGCAAACATGGGAGCCATGATCTGGTCCTAGGCGAGTAAAACCTGAAAGTACTTGTGTCCGAGGGAGTTGAATGATCAGGTGTGGCATTGCACCAACTGACATACAAGATTGAACTAGACAATTTACAATTCTAGACTTGTTATTGATCTTCATGTTTACACTTAAGTTCTACAATATCTATTCTTGAAGTTCTTGACTTTCTGATCTTGTTCTCTACTATACTTGTCGTTTGTTTTATTTCGAGAGCATATAAATGATTTAAAATGCTAATTACTTAAAGTGACCTGATATAAATCCTACTAAGTTTTCTAGCTCACCCTGTGTATTGTTGTCAATTTTCAGGAAATCCCGAAGATGACAGGAAGGGCTGGAGTGACGAGAGTGCTGATAGTTTTTATTAGATTTTTTCCCAATCTGTCTACTTAGAAAATGAATGTATCGAGTTTGAATAGTATTGAAAGTCTTGAAGGATATTTGTTGGAAATGTCATATTATGAAATAAAGATATGATTTTATCCATTTGCTGTTCATACTCATCATCTGAGTCTCTTGATCGACCCGCTCGTATAACTGTTCACGCCTTGGTATTTCCGCCTGGTTCGGGCGTGACAGTTTAGTTGGTATCAGAGCCTATGGTTAAAAAGAGTCTAGGGCATCAAGACATAGTTATTGAAAACCCTAGGTTCTTCACACTATGAGATAAAGGTTAGCTATACTTGACCCGTGAGATTGGGTAAAGACTTGGGCTGGATATTAAGATATGTATAATTAAGACATTTAATCCCCATAACTTGTTTTGCAGAAATTCTTAGCTGTTGAAAATGGTCACTGAGCGTGTCCAATGGAGAGAAATGCAAAGGACTGTCCAAGGGATAACTCAAGCCCTACAACAAGTGACTCAAGGAAGAGCTAATCACCCAGGTGCGGGAGACCTACACCGCAACTTTAGAAACATGAATCCCCCAAGATTCAACGGTTCCACCGACCTGGATGAAGCCGAACATTAGGTCAAAGAGATGGAAAGAATATTCCGAGTCATGCAATGCTCAGACCAAGATAGAGTTTTGCTTGCGACTTTCCAACTAGAAAGGGAGGCGAGAACTTGGTGGGAATCGGTGGAGGCGACTTTGCCCGATCCCCAAATCACTTGGAAGGAATTTCTAGAATATTTCAATAGCAAGTATTTTTCGGAAAGAGTCCAAGAAAAGAAGGCAGCGGAATTTACCACCCTTAAACAAAGAAGCCTCTCTGTAGCCGAATACGAGGCCCAATTTTCTCGACTAGCCCAGTTATGCTCCACATCTTATTAATACGGAGAGGATGAAGGCCAAGTAATTCATGAATGGGCTAAGGCCCCAATATATTCCCCAACTGACGCCTATGGACATCCACACATATGTCGAGATGGTCCGGAAGGCCCAACTGCTAGAAGATGCCATAGAGATGGCGGATAGAATCAAAGGAAGAGTCATGAAAGAGAAAGTCGTTGGCGCCGGAAACTTTAAACCAACATTTGGAAAGAAGAGGCCAAACGAAGAAAGAACTCCTCAACAAGACAAAAGGCCTCGAGATGGAAATAGGCAAGCCATCCCTGCTGCACCTTCATCATCATCAAAAGATAGCTGCAAATATTGTGACAAGGCTAGCCACAAGACTAAAAGACTACTGGAGAAAGAAGGGAGCATGCTTGCGTTGTGAAAGTAGGGATCATCGGATTTTCGATTGTCCCCTTATGAAGGAATCTCCGTCGGAGAAGAAAAGTCAAGAAGGACCAAGGCGTCAAGGAAGACTCCAAGCTCTGATAGAATCAGCACCTACTGAAGAAAGATGTGTGGTGGAAGGTACTCTCACCATCAATTCTAGAACTGCTTTCGTTCTATTTGATACTGGAGCTACCCATGCATGAACATGGAAGGTTATGATGTAATCTTAGGTGTTGACTGGTTGGCCAAGTATAATGCTAAGGTGGATTGCAGGCGAGGAAGTGTAACCTTTGGTGAACTGGGATACCCTGAACTCTCTTTCTCTAGAAATAACAATCCTAGACACCCTCTTCTCATCTCTGCCCTTCAAGCTCGAAAAATGATGTATTGCATTCTTAGCTTCTGTCCTTATAATCGAACCCAGGAAACCTATTCTGGAAGAAATCTCTGTTGTTAGGGAATATCCTGATGTATTTCCCGGGAGTTACCTGGCATACCACCCGAGAGAGAAGTTTCATTCGCAATCGATTTGATACCAGGAGCAGCCCATGTATCCAAAACTCCTTATAGAATGTCACATGCTGAGTTGAAGGAATTAAAAGAGCAATTGATAGAATTATTAGAGAGGGGATTCATCAGTCCTAGTACATCACCTTGGGGAGCACCTGTTCTCTTAGTGAAGAAGAAAGATGGATCTATGAGGTTATGCATTGATTATAGGTAGTTGAACCAATTGACTATCAAGAATAAATATCCTCTGCCAAAAATTGATGGATTGTTTGATCAAATCTCTGGAGCTCATTATTTCTCCAAGATTGACCTCGGGTCAGGTTATCATCAACTAAGAATCAAGGAAGAAGATATTTATAAGACAACGTTCAGGAGTAGATATGGGCATTATGAATTTGTTGTCATGTCTTTTGGGTTGACTAATGCACCTGCAGTATTTATGCAACTCATGAATAGTGTGTTCCCTATTTAGATCAATTTGTGGTGGTATTTATTGATGATATATTGATCTACTCCAAAACCAAGGAAGAAGATGAAGCACATTTGAGGATTTCCTTACAGATATTAAAGGAGAATCAATTATATGCTAAATTGAGCAAATGTGAGTTCTGGTTGGAAAAAGTTTCATTTCTCGGTCACGTTATCTCTAAGAAAGGTATTTCTGTTGATCCTTCTAAAGTGGAAGCTGTCAATAATTGGGAAAGGCCTACAAATGTGACCGAAATCCGAAGTTTTCTAGGATTGGCCGGTTACTACAAGCGATTCATCAAAGACTTCTCTAAAATTGTCGTGTCATTGACTAGATTAATAAGAAAGGAAATATGTATGGCTTGAAGAATGTGAGAAGAGTTTTAAAACTCTGAAGGAGCGCTTGACAACTGCACATGTTCTTACTCTGCCTATTGCAGGAGGAGGATTCGAGGTATATGCTGATGCTTCGAGAATTGACCTAGGTTGTGTATTAATGCAACAAGGCAAGGTGATAGCCTATGCATCTAGGCAACTGAAGACCCACGAAGTTAATTACCCTGTGGATGATCTAGAATTGGCGGCAACAGTCTTTGCTCTCAAAATATGGAGGCATTATTTATATGGTGAGCAATTTGTTATCTATTCTGACTATAAGAGCTTAAAATATCTATTTTCTCAGAAAGAGCTCAACATGAGACAAAGAAGATGGTTAGAATATTTGAAGGGATTTTGACTTTTCTATTCAATACCATCCTGGAAAAGGCAATGTTGTGGTTAATGCTCTTAGTAGAAAGCCGAGAGCTTTATTATCAAGTTTGATGATTAATGAATGGCGATTACTGGAGCAATTTACAACATTAAATTTAAATGTGGAACCAAAGGAGGAACGAGTCTTGATTGCTAGTATAAGGGTACAACCTGATATGTTCTCTGAAATAAAAGAGCAACAAAGTAACGATCCTTTATTAGTTAAAATTATAAAGAATTTGAGTAATAAAGAATTTGAGTAAAAAACCCGATTTCCAACTGGTTAATGATGAGAGATTATTATTTCAAGAAAGAACTTGTGTGCCTGATAGTGACAAAATCAAGAAGAAGATAATGGAAGAAACGCACCAATCTAGGTATACCATTCATCCAGGAGCCACTAAAATGTACCAAGATTTGAAAAGAAATTTTTGGTGGCCGAATATGAAAAGAGAAGTGGTTGAGTTTGTGAGCCGTTGTATGACATATCAATAGGTAAAGGCAGAACATCTCAGACCTGCTGGTAAATTGAAACCTCTAGAGATATCGGAGTGGAAGTGAGAAAGTATTGGTATGGATTTCATTATGGGATTGTCCAAAACTAGAGGAGGACTTGATGCAATATGGGTAATAGTGGACCGATTAACCAAGTCTGCTCACTTCCTACCCATCAAAGGTAAGTGGACGGTGAATATACTGGTAGCTTTATACATCAAGGAAGTGGTAAAATTACATGACATTCCTTCATCTATAATTTTTGATAGAGATCATAGATTTACTTCTCACTTTTGAAAAGGATTGCAATCTTCTCTGGGAACGAGATTAAATTTTAGTACAGCTTTTCACCCTCAGACAGATGGTCAGATAGAAAGAACTAATCAAATCATAGAGGATATACTTAGAGTGTGCATGATAGATTTTGATGGTACTTGACATAAACATTTACCATTGATTGAGTTCTCTTACAATAATAGCTACCAATCAAGTATTCAAATAGCACCTTTTGAAGCTTTGTATGGTAGAAGTTGTAGATCACCCATATGCTGAGATGAGATTGGGGAGAAGCAATTAGTAGGTCCAGATATGATTCAAGATACTACTCGAAATATCCAGATGATTAGGGACCGACTAAAAATTGCCCAATCCCGACAAAAGAGTTATGCTGACAATAGAAGAAGAGATCTAAAATTTCAAATCGATGACCATGTCTTCTTGAAGGTTTCACCTACCCGAGGAATCCAAAGATTCAGAGTCAAAGGAAAGTTAAGTCCGAGATTGGTCCTTTTGAGATCCTTGATAAAGTTGGAGAAGTTGTATACATGCTGGCTTTACCCCCAAAGTTGGCAGGAGTGCATGATGTTTTCCATGTATCGATGGTGAGGAGGTATGTCTATGATCCTTCGCATGTGATCTAATATGATGATCTGGTGCTGCAAAAGGATTTAACTTATGAAGAGAAACCCATCAAGATAGTAGACCGAAAATTGCATCAACTAAGAAATAGAGCAATACTAATGGTTAAAATCAAATGGAGCCGTCGTGGACAAGAAGAAGCCACTTGGGAATTGGAGGATGCGATTAAAAAGAAGTATCCAGAATTATTTTCAGGTTAGTATTATTATTTAGTAATGAATCAGGTGAATTTGGAGGACCAAATTCTTTTTAAATGGGGGAGGATGTAGCAACTCGGAATTATATATATATATTTATATGCGAAAAAAATAATGAAAGATGGAAATAAAATAAATTATGAATATTTTTCCTTTATGTCTTTAAAGTATAGAATATATAAACACAAACCCTATCCCACGTGTTAACACGAACGACGAGATTCGCGGCACAATTCTGAGAAGGCGAAGACGTCGGTACTGTAGTAATATTGTAGCAGTATTGTAGCATCCGATTTAAGAGAGAATTATTAACTCTAATTTAATCAAAATTAGTGGATGAGGTCATTGCTTGCATCATTGAATAGATGAGGTCATTGGTTATGTCATGGAGGGAGGGATTTATTTCAACGTTCACATGTTGGAATTTATTTTCAACATAGGTTGGTGTAATAGTAACATGGGTTGGTGAAATAGAAAAATTATGTAGATATTGACTTAGAATTAAATAGGTAATAGAATAATGGGGGGATTTGGCCTATAAATAGGGCTGAGAACACAAATCTATTGGGAATTGCTGGTCGTAGAGAGAAGGAAAACTTGAAGTTTGGAGGAGTGTTCTTCGTTCTTGTTCTTCTTTCTCTTTGATCTTCAACTAAGTAGGTTTTCTCTCAAGCAAAATTTAATTAGATCTTCATATATGTTTCTTTACATGAGTATTTCGATTCTATGCATATTTTCATGATCATGTATTTATGACTTATTTCGAGATTTAAAGTCCAAAAATTGGAGTTTTCACTGTAATAACGTGTTTCGATTTTTTATCAAAGAACGCGGATCACACATGGACCGTGACTTAAACACGGTAACCGCGTTGAGATTGATGTGTCCGATTTGCCTCGCTTATGTGCGTTATTTCAAAAGTTAAATTTTGAATTTTAAAATCATGTTCTTGCCTTAAAAATGCTATCGAGAAAGAAATGACTAGGTAAATGAACTCATAAAACTATTGTTAATTATTTAAACAACTATGCTCTAATTTCTGTAAAACTTCTTGTCCGCAATTGACCCTGCCTATTTGACCTAAGCTCTATCTGAAACCTTGACATCTTCTTTCAATGTATTTCCTTCATTGAAATTCTTTCACACAGGAACATGTTAGAATACACAAGAATGGTTTCTCCCGACAAACCGTGTAGCTAGCAAGTTTACCAAGAAAGACCGGTGTCTAGGACTAAAGATCCACAGACAAACGCCTTAAGTGGATAAGTGGTTATGTAATTAGGACCATGCTAATGCGAGAAGAACCTCCTACTGTCCCACCTCTTAACTGGCCGAGATCTCTTTGGTTTTCTACTAAGCACGCGACTGTGAAAAAGTTGGTCTAAACCTGTTTTACAAGATTTTTCCGCGAGCTGATCGTGCCTTGACCGGCAATTCATTCTTGTTATTGTCTTAATGTCGTTGAACATGATGCCTTAAATCATTGTTGAACCCTGAAATTAATAAAAAAAGGGGGAGTCAAAGAGTCAAGAAACCCCCTCCACCCCTCTCTCTTCTCTCCCGAACGGCGTGAAGACCGGAGAGGGGGTCTCTCCGGTGGTTCTAAACCGGAGGGAGACCCCCTCCAGTCCCTAGCAACCGGAGGGGGACCTCCTCCGGTCCCTTGCAACCAGAGGGACCCCCCCTCCGGTTCTTTCCTGCACAAAAAAAAAGAGAGGGGGGGGACCCCCTCCGGTGATGTGCAACCGGAGGGGGACCCCCTCCGGTCCTCATGCACCGGAGGGGGGACCCGCTCCGGTCCTTTCTATCCTGCGCAAGAAAAAAAAATAGAAAAAGAGAAGAAGAAGAAAAAATAGAGAGGAAAGGGGGAGGGGGTTACACCTCTCACCTTTTGGACTTCCACCGGAGGGGGTGCTTCCACCGGAGCCACCTAGCCTCCGGTCCACTTCCACCTCCTATAAAAAGGAGCCTAAAGCTCCAAGGAGAGGGGACGAAGCAAGAGAAGGGAGCTTGGCAGCACTTGAAGACTTGGAGAGCTTCTAAGAGGCCCAAGTGAAGAGGAAGACAAGAGTCTAGAGGAGAAGGAGAAGAGGCAGGCGCCCTCTCCCTTACGGCTGGGTTTTCTCCCCCCATGGTAAGCCTCTCGCAAGCAAGATAATCAGAGCGCAAGACAATCACATATACACAATTTCACAAGTAATTTATTTCAACTCTAACTTTATTTCATAGTAATCAAAAAGTACATAAGACCATAACTTTCGACATCCTTACATCATATGACTCAAGTAAATATAAAATTACAACTTGACTCGACTAGACATTAGATAACTAGGGCTTCTCTCATTCCAATAGACCTTCAATCGCTCTCGGACCCGCTACTTGTAGTTTAAAGATTTCTTTTGCAAGAAGGCTGTCATACTATAGGGTATATTGCTAGAAAATCCCGTCCTGAAGAAATATATTTGTATTGTTGTAAATTCATAACAAATAAATGTCGTGAATTTATGGGAAACTCAGAAATGCTCAAAGTCTGATCCCTTATGCAGAAATTATGAAGAAATCCCTGCATATTTCAGAAATTACAATTCCACCCCAAACTTTTGCAAAATTGCACAAAAGTCCATGTACTTTGGAAAATTTCCAGAAAAATCAGAAATTCAAGAGACAAGGTATGAGTTCAAAGGAATGTTCCCCAATTTGTGGAAAAACCATTGAAGGTCAGAATATTGTAGAAAAGACCCTAAAAGGTCCAAAAATTACAGAAATACCCCCGAAGGGCAAAAATTATAGAAATACCCCCCGACGGCGAGAAAATTACAGAAATGCCACCGATGGAGGGAAAATTACAGAAATACTCCCAGTGGCAGGAAAATTGCAGAAATATCCCGGGTGATGGAAAAATTACAGAAATACCCCTAGTGGTGGAAAAATTACAGAAATATCTCAGTGACAGGAAAATAGCAGAAATATCCCCGGTGGCAGAAAAATTGCAGGAATACCCCCGGTAACAGAAAAATTACAGAAATGACCCCGATGTCCAAAAATTACAGAAATATCCCTGATGAAGGGAAAATTGCAGAAATACCCCCAGTGGTGGGAAAATTACAGAAATACCTCCGGTGATAGGAAAATTGCAGAAATGTCATCGATGAAGGAAAAATTACATAAATATCCCTGATTGCGGAAAAATTGTAGAAATACCCCCATTTGTGGGGTCTTAAAATTACTAAAGAATGTCCTTGTTCCGGTTGACGCTATTGGCACGACTCGGTGGAGCGGGATCACACCCCTTCTCTGAAGCGGTGTACGCTCTCCTGAGACTGCTTTATGGCTAACCATCTAAGCCCATGTATCTTTTTTCATGGCCGAGAGCCATCATGTCCGAAAACTTTAAAATGGTGAAATTACAAATAAACGCTGAAAAATCAAGAAAATTCATACTCGGAATACCCAAGAAGTCGAGTGACGGGGATATTTTCGAGAAGTCAAGAAATCAAGACGAGGAACACCCAAGAAGTCAAATGACAGGGTTATTTCCAAGAAGTCAAGAAATGAAGACGAGGAATGCCCAAGAAGTCGAATGACGGGGCTATTCTTAAGAAGTCAAGAAAGGAAGTCAGGAGCGCCCAGGAAGTCAAACGACGGGGCGATCTCCGAAAAGTCAAGGAATCGCAGATATGCCCAGGAAGTCAAGAAGTGACAGAGCTATCTCCGAAAAGTCAAGAAGTGACAGATATGCTCAAGAAGTCAAGACATGACGGGACTATCTTCAAGGAATCAAGAAATGTCAAATATATGCCGAAAAGTCATAATGACAAGAATGCCCAGGAAGTCGAGAACTGACGGGGCTATCTCCAAGAAACTAAGAAATTGCAAGAATATCCCAAAGTTTGGGAAAACTGCAAAAATACCCTGATGGAGAAAAAATTACAAATATACCCCGTCTCAGGCGGGAATGTCCTTTATGGACACCAAGGCAACTTAAGGGTCCAATCACAGTCAAAATAGTGATTATGACCGTGAAGCAACTCCGAGGGATCGACAATGATCATCTTGACGATCTAACGGTTCTCGTGATGGAATTCAAGTTCAACCGTCCGATCAAAGAATAAAAGTAAATTCAATGACTCGATCAGGACGAAAGCAAATTCAAAGATCTAAATGTTGATTGAAGCAAATTCAAAGGCTCTGATTGCAACTGGATATAATTCCGAAGACCTGATTACACAATCGGGGCTATATGTAAAGGTCTTGAAAGACCGATTGTAATTCAAATCACATGTGTTCAAGAAATGAAGTCTTCAAATTTCTTTGCAAGAGTATGTACCCGTAATAGGAGATCATCAAGATCATTTATGTCACAACGAATAGAGGCAAAAGGCGTTCTTCGATAGTTAATCAAAGATGTTCGGACTTGTTCCGATGTAAATTAACATCAACTCCGGTTGGTGGGAAAAAGTCCTGCACATGAACCTTAAATCGTCTGATAAACCCAAAAAGCGAAGAATTAACAAATATGTCAAAATATCCACATATTCATCCAACAATGTGGATATCCGAAAATTCCGCATGTAAACACCGCCGCAGTGGTAGCAGGTTCCTCCTCCTGTGTCCGCAGAGAGAGAGAGACAGAGAGAGAGAGATGGGGGTTGAGCGGCGGCCTAGAGACCTAACCCCGCTCTGATACCATGTTGATTAGGGAGAGGAAAAACAATTAGATATTCCATTAACAGAAAGAAGGGATTTCTATACTTGAGTACACAATAGGTTGTACTCTTAAGTACACTATAATCTAATAATTATCCACTAACAATAACTATAACCAAGCATGTCTTTAACAGACACTTACCGAATTCGCAAGTTGAGATTTGCTAATTTCTTATTGAAAACTTGTTTCAGTCATGCAGGAAATTTCCACAGGTGCATCTAATTTTTACATAAAATACACTTTCTGAAAGTGGATACTACCACAAATTCATTAAATATGAAAAAAAGGCGATGTGCAGTTTAAAATAATTAAACCATGTGGCTTGTGAATCAGGAGTCATTGAGCTTTAAATCTAAAGGTTTCACATGAGATTAAGAAAAAATAAGATAAATTATTTCCTTTCTATTTTGCTATCAGAAGTTTTGTTATTAAATATCTACTTGCACTAAAGGAACGATTGTCATTCTTCATCATCGTCGTCATCGTCATCAAAGCTTTTTCTTAGTACATTAAATCATCTTATTTTAGGACTTCTCTGAGACCTTTTGCGATCAGGACAAACAATAAAAAACACAGTTCAAGCATAAGTTAAATACCATATTGCTTTCCCAATTACAATAGCAATACCTTGACGTGAGACGAGTTCATTGCTACAATCAAAGCCTCCATGGTCACGATCGCAGTAGCAGAAGCTGGTAAAAGAATTCTAAGTCAACACTACAACCCAAACAAATGACTTAGGGGTACAGAAATTCCAGTTTATCCATATACATTAAGAAGCATGTTGACAGTCTGATAAACTAGTGTCTTAAAGAAGGTTTGGTGGTGAAACTTTGACCTGTAGAATGTCAATCCAGTTTCATCTGGAGATGAACGGCAACACCCATGTGAAGAACAGCCCTTTGGACATCCCTCCAATGAAATGGACATCATGGTTTCTAGTTTGTAGTGACTATGGACTGCATGCTTTAGTCCAAAGCCCCAATATCCTTCTCTAGCATATAAAATATAGAAGTCAATTTTTTCTTCACCTTCACTTGAAATCAACACCATGGAACCATTGCCATTGCTTGTGCTATTAGCATAGTAGTCCCAATCATCAGCAGATGGTATTCCACCGTATTTTGTGTATATTTCATACTCCATTCTTTTTTCTGATACTAAACGAACATGTAAGTTAGCTCCAGCAGCACCACGTGGAACGTCCAGAAGGAGATAAGTCCAGGCAATATCTGATTTACCAACTGTCGAGTTGCTCAAAAGGGGTTCAAGAGGAAACTTTGCTGAATCTGAAGACTCACCAAGTGGCAAGTAATAGGACCGAAAAGGGTAATATGCATCCTTCCAATAAATTCTCTGCAGGCAATCATTAGAATTGAAGAATTAGGAATAAAAGAAAATTAGCGATGTATAATATTGAAATGGAAGTATGATTTTTTTTTTGAAAGTGGACGGTACCACTTGAAGTGGAGTGAAAGTATATGAAAGCATTAAACAATAATTTCAGTAATGTTTGATCAAATTGATCTCTTAAGGCTTCATACTCACACTAATAAAATAATGTGAGACCCGACATGATATGAGAAATAAATTGCAAAATGAAGCTCAAATGCACATTCAACAAAATGTTAGGAATAACTATGTAATCTATGAAAACAATTCCATGAGATATGGACAATAAGATAGAGCCAAGCTGCTATGGTATTAATTTCCACCCTCAAAACCTCAACAAAATGGAATACTTGAAATATGACAATCCTATGTTAGTTTGCAGTATAACATATGTTAATTTATCGTATATATAATTTTCATGGATAAAATGCACAAATATAATAGGTTACAATGATGTCTTCTAAACATGACAAATACTCATCCAAGCAAGCATGACAGACAGGAGCACATTGCATAACAGTGGACATGGTTAGGAGGAAACAATACAAAAGCTATCATATAATCACCTTTTGGAATCTTTTGCTTTAAACAATGTCTTCCCAACATAAAAAGCAACATTGAACGTTGTGAGGTTTGCTTCATGGATATACAATCTCAAAATTTTATAAGCTGGAAGGAGGTTCATAAGGCGAACACCAAAAGAAAATAATGATAAAAATATTTATCTTCCCTAATGACAACATTTGAGAATCTTAAACTACATTCTAAAATGCCCAACCATGTAATGATTGCTTTATGGAGGCTAGAGCTAGATAACAATCAGGAGTTTTACGAACTGGATTTTCAACACTGCCAAAGAACAAACAATAACTACAAAGAAATTGATTCCAAGACACAGGCACTGGAGTATTCATTAATGGGAAATAACACGAACATAACGATGAGATAGGAGACAGTTTCATGCAAGTAGCATATTTTTAAGGAAACATTCATCTTCCTCACTGGTGCTAGTGATCTCCAAAAGACATTTGTCAGGTCAATAGCATACATGCGTAGGTTGGTTTGAAGTTTGTGCCATCTTTTGTTCATCAAAACCAGCCAGAAAAATGTTCAGAATATAAAATCTTCCTTCCTCTGCTTTGACTAGGGTTGGATCAAAATAAATGTTCTCAATTGTGTAGGCGGGTCTGGTAAATGATCACCAGACATTAGAAAACTCACCCGAAGCAACTGAAGATTTGAAGCACAGTTCAATCCAGCCTTTCCAAGAGGACATGTGTGCACTTCCCAGTGAAGGGAAAAGCACAATTTGGCACCGAAAAATGCATCTTGCACTTTTCCATTTACTTCTGTCCTGTTAACAGCATGAACTGCAATGTACCAGCGACCAATTTCTGGTAACTGAACAACCAAGGGACCGAGGCTTATATCAGCTGAAAAGTCATAAGAAGTACCCAGTGGCATTGCATTGTAGCGAGCATAACACATGAGAACAATGCCGGCAGAATTCACTGTGCTATTTACTGAAGTCATATCAGAAAGTTTAACCTTGTCTGCCACAATCTCAAACTGGGAAGCTGGATCCACTATATCCAAAGAGTAAAATTTCATGTCCCCGTCTCCAAGGCATGGAGCTTCCAATGAATTGTTGCACAAGATGAACTTTCCAAATGTCATAATTTGACCATGCTCTGATGACCCTTCTTTCCCTTTATAAGAGAGTGTGGTACTCTTATGGCCTGCAAAATGTAGTGTATGTGTTGAATGATAATGAGCAACAATGGGGGCTCCACTAAGAGGAAACTTATCCATGTCTCCTGCAGCATCGTACATCATGACATCTGAAAGACTTCTTGAATGCTTATAAATGCCAGGGTGACTGCAAGAAAGTGGATTGATTGTCTGGTTGCATTGTGGACCCCATATTGTTGACGTGCTACATCCTTCTATGCTCAAGGTTGTGCTGAATGTATATGTACGACCTCGTGTAATCTATCAACAAAAGGGAAGACATCAATTCAGGAAAATAATACAGATGTTTCATATAACACATAGGAACAATGGCAAAAACATGTTCAAGGGCCTTAAACCAAAAACACACCATCTTTGACTGTGTTCGTTCAGGCCCTAGTCCATTGAAAAATCCAATATACCACACTCCTGGAGATATCTGGACAACATTTAGGGTTAATTGTCATCTATAGAAACAAAACAATAAGAAAGTCAGGACAGCTTTGCATGTTTAACAATTGCACATAATCACTGGATGAATAGATTATGGAGATCAAATTCCAATGCTATGGAAAGCATTTAAAGCAATAGCTTGATTTCATGCCATAGTTTTGAGGCTACATATTCAGTGTGCGACTATGTGACCATAACTTCAAAGCTGATTTGGCGGCCGCCAAGGCAGCAAAATAATGACAGATATCTGCAAAGCTTTATTAAGAACCTGTTCATTCGTCAGTGTCACTGTTGTATTTTTCTGGAAAGGAAGGCACCAATCCACACTTCGAAGATTTCGTACACCTTCAAGAGATCCATTAAAGGTAAAACTCAATGCTGCAAGAAAGAAGAAGCATTCACCTATGTCTCAACAAGAATGTCCATGTGTGAAAAGTTTCTTGTGAAAGAACTTATCTCAAGCCATCTTTCAAGTAGCACATAACAATAACTTTACGTAAAATCAGTGGCAAATCCTTTTCCAAGGACTAAACATAGGCATCGACTAAATTGGGGAAGTAGAATGTAACCAGCTCAATTGTATATTTATGTATTTATTCATGAGGGCAGTCATTGAAAACTTAAATTTCTACTGTCACCACATATAAAAACAATCTATGACCAGTTGAAAATACAATTCATTTTACAACAATTAGGAATATTCTGTTCACATTGAACAAAAATATCTACTTAAACACTTGCCATAACTCATGAAGGAGGACTATAGAAATAAAATACAAAAGATTATGAGAACCTTAGATATTATGAAATCACTAATGTGATGGATACATAACAGATTCTGGAAAGATATAATTCAAATACTCCCCGGTATGAAGGAATCATTTACATAATGTGACATATCTTTGAATTTTTTGTAATGATAATAAAAGAATTCAAACAATATTTTATGATGATCTACTCAAGCTTGGATGCCAAAGAAGAAAATAGAAATCTAACCAGCACATGCACCACGAAAGTGATGATATTGGCACAAAAGACAATGCCACTAGAATTCTCAAAATTTGAAAAACTAAAAATGCAGGCACAGATTGCATGTTAGGCCAACATGCAAAAGTTGAAGGAGCAAATAAAGTTTGTTCAATGTCAACACTGCTCGCCCACCAACTGATGATAAACATCATTAAAGAAAAACTATCAAGAGGTCAGCCGGTAAATGTTTGCTGACATCAAGCTGCCTAGAATTTAAAAATACTTCTAAATCGGCTACAGCCATAGTTATCAAATGTTGTAGAGGTAATGGTAAAAATACAATAGGTCTAAAAATCTCATACATTTTCAGTGGCACAAAATTTGTGTGGTTGCAGGTGCAATAAGAGGCAGGTAAATGTTCAGATGAAATTAAGGTATAGAATGCAGAAATGTTTCAAGGTTGGTGCAGCTTTGTTATAACTATGGCCCAACTTTGTAACACCAATGCTACAAATACCCTGATTAAGAACATTCGAGGTAGTGACTATCTCCACATTTATAATGAATTAGGACCACATGCTCGTACTTAAAAAAAAAAAGAAGGAACACATGCTCACATTTATAGCAGCCTAGGTCAGGCTGGCCCAAATTACTTTCCAATTCTTTTTAAGTCAGTTGATATTTAACATCAACTCTCATATCCCACTTTCTTTTTACAATTAATACAAATATCACTTCTCAAAAAATATTTAATGTCAATTCTCGAGTCCTAAATTATTACTGTAGCATCATAATATGATCCCCATGGTTACAGTTACAAAGGACTTCAAGCACCGATTTGGTTGGAGGTTATCCCCCCTTTGTCCCAGGGGTATCTCTGGGTTAGCACAAAATGTGCTTTGGTAGAGGGGGTTAGCTAATCCGGGACAAGTGGGAGTTAAGCCAAGGGTTAACCCCTCCCATTTAACCAACCTCCAAGTCTCTCTTTGGTTTTGGGTTATCCCTAGGTTAGCCCATAGTTAACCCAGGATTAATCACTTGTGTGCTTTGATTGAGGAATAGATGTAATCGGATTTACATGTGGGCTAACCATGGGTTAGCCTCGGGTTTCGAAACCCACCTCCGTAGATGGGTTTTCTCCCTTATCCTAGGCATTAAATGCGGTGCTCTCTCTCTCTCTCTCTCTCTCTCTCTCTCTCTCTCTCTCTCGCTCTCTCTCTCCTATTTCTCAGTTAAAATATGTTTAACAATTAATTATTATCACTTTTATTTTCTTTAAATTTTTAGTTAGTAATATTAATAATAGTTTTTATCAAAAAAATTTATTATTATAATGGTATATTTATCATATAGAATCTATTAAAAATATTTATAAAAGTTATCAAATAAAGATATTAAGATAAGTAATACCTTTTAAAAATATTTGTGACTTTTAACTTTTAATTAGTGAGATTAATGATGTTATTTATCAAAAATATTTTATTTTTATGATATATTCAATTTGAAGCATATATTAAAAATAATATAAAAATAAAATAAAATAAAAATTGAAGATGAATAGTAACTTAAGTCGTAATTAATGGTGTTTCTATGTTTTAAATTTTAATTAATGATATTAATGATGTTATTTATCAAACATATTTTTATTTTTATGATATATTAACTTTTTAGCATATATTAAACATAATTTAAAAAATAAAATAAAAATTAAATATGAACAGTAACTCAAGCCATGATTAATGACATTTTTGTATTTTAAATTTTAATTAGTGATATTAATGATGTTATTTATCAAACATATTTTTATTTTTATGATATATTCAATTTGTAGCATATATTAAAAATAATTTAAAATAAAAATAAAATAAAAAATTAAGATGAAGAATAACCTAAACTCGTAATTAATGTGCATGTGACTGTGTGAGAGAGAGAGAGAATGACGTGAGAGAGAGGGGAAGGGAGAGAGGTAGAGAGAGAATGAGAGATATATTAAAAAAATCAAAAAGAGACATAAATATTATATTTTGGTTGTCATCATTACCGGATTAACCTACTACTTATCAAATCACACTGGATTAAAAATATGTTAGCCCACCTCCTTACTCCCGGATTAACTCCCTTCCTATCAAACCAAAAATGGGTTAACTCCGGACTACTTTAAGTGAGTTGAGTTAACCCACCCTTAACCTAACTCCCTACCAAATTGAGCCTAAGAGTTAACCCCCTTTTGATCCATTGCCCACTAAAGAGAAAGACCTCTTTTTCCGGGACAGACTGTCCCACAAGAGAAAACCCGTGTTAACCCTGTCCCTCTACCAAAGACGTGCCAAAGAAATAGGTTCTTGTCACTTCAAGAAAATCAGACCAATGGTGTAATAACCCCCAACTCTCTCCCACCACCTGACGAAAAATTTTGCAGAATCTGATTGTCTATCATTTTTTTGTCTTTCAGCATTCCAACATAGCTTACTACCGTCAAGTATCTTGATTTTCTAAAATATTTTTTATTAAATTCAACTAGAGGATACTCCATTGCATACATGTATTAAGTAAATCATTGTTATATTAAAAAGCTTATTCAATGCACCTAGGTCTCGTCAAGCAGTGGGTGACAACCCTGGGAGAAGTGGGCTGCACACTATCCCCTCCTTTGAGTTGTCTCTGTACAGTACATATCCTGGCCACACAATCTGTGTGACCAACTGGTTTTTCCTTTCCTTTTGTGGTGTCCCTACTTTACATGAAGGGTTATTTTTTTGAAATGTGCCATGGTGTTGGTGGCTGAAAATTTCCCCCCTGTGGGTGGGGGTGTAGTTTTCTTTCCACACTTTTATTTCCTTTCTTTTCATTCAATGAATACATGGACTATGCATTTTCAAAGGGAAAAGGAAGAGCATTGTTTACGCGGGGAAAATTATTTTTAATATCTATTTATTGAATAAATATGCATATATTTTACTTAATTGATTAGCATGTATATTATTAATTCCGCGAGTTTGGTTAGGGCTCGTGTGCTAGACCTTTCCCCACCAACCGTAGTTGATATTTATTTACATCGATGTAAAGTTCGAACACCTTTGATTAACTTTCAAAGAACACCTTTCGCCTAGATATCCATTGTGATATTTAGGGTTTTATCAAATGGCCATGATCTTAATGATCGCCCATTAAATACATACTCTTGCCGAGACATTCGAAGACTTTTATTTCCTTGAACATAAAGACCTTTACATTTGATCCCAATGATACGATCGGGTCTTCAGGTTTACATCCGGTCACAATCCGAGCATTGGATATGCTCCAGTATGCAATTGAACCTTTGAACTAGCTTTTGTCCATGATCGTACGGTTGAATTTGCTTCTGTCTATGTTGCACCCGTAATTTTCTCGAAATACTTCGAGAATTTCATTCCAAACCAACCGACGGAAAAGATACGGTGTAGCGCCGATGTCGTCGGACCGCGGAGTACCTCCGTGATTTAGGGTCTATCGGCCCGATCATATTATCACAAGTGACATCGCGGCAATGGAAGTTAAGAGGAAGACATGCATGCACGCCTGTCAAAGCGGCCGAGCAAGTGTATCACACGGCACGACGGACGCGAAGATTCCTCCCCACGCAACGCCACCACGGCTTCTTCTCAACTCAGGTTGACAGAAACAGAGCAAAACGGCGCGAAGAGGGGCCAAAACGCATGCCCGAGGGTCAAACGACCCCTCTCGGAAGCGAGAGGGGGCCGCGGCCACCCCGCCGGGGTCGGCGGGGCGACCCCGCTAGCATCCCAGCGGGCCGCGCGACCCCGCTGTGGACTGGCGGGGTCGCCGCTGGCATCCCAGAGGGGCCGCGCGACCCCGCCAGGAACCTCGGGGTCGCGCAACCCCCCCCCCCTCTCTCTCCGGTGTTCAAAAAAAAGAAGGGATTTTAACCCTCAGAGGGGTCATTTGGCCTTTTTGATGGCCAGAGGGGTCAAAATGGCTTTTTGCCACCCCACTTGACAGAATCGGGGCAAATTTGTTCGTTTGACCCCTCTGGGCCCTCCCGCCTTCTATAAATAGACCCTAAGGGTCCAAGAGAGAGAAGAACAAGGAGGCTACGTACGAAACACTTTTCGCACTCGGAGCATCCAGCATTTGGAGTTTATTCGTTTGTTTCGACCCGTGTGGGGTAAGTCCCCGGGTCTTGTATTTATGCCCCTACGGGGTATATTTACATTTACGCCCCTCAGTGGGCTATGTTTGTAATTATGTCCCTCAGCGGGCCATGTTTTGTAAGTCTTTACGTCCCGGGACGACTAAGTCAGATGGTTCTGTCCTTACGTTGGTGGAATTACAAAAACGTCCTCCCCGGGACCGTAAAGACCAAAGTCTTGTAATTTGCAGTTATACCCTGCAATCTTTTGTAATTGGGACTGTCCCTGTCTCCCGCTCTAACGCGGACTTTATAGTCGACAACTCGCCGACAACCCTTGTACTCGTTCGGACTATAAAAGCACTCAACATGTTCTATGTATGTCCTCAGGTGGGAAAATTATAAGAAAACCCCCGACTTTTAAAAATTCTATATATACCCCTCCTTCGGCCAAATTGACAGATGTGTGTCTTCTATGAAGCCCCTTGTCATTCTTCGGTCCGGAAGTGTTGTCAGCTCAGTCCAGCACTCGGTATCATCTCAAACCTAGGTCTAGGGTCTGGTAAAATTACCGAACTACCCTTTTGACCCGAAAATGACCTCAGAGTCCTTAAAACCCTCCAGAAATGGCCTCAGTGTCTTGGGAAGTCAGGAATCCAGTCCTACTTCCATTCCAGCCCAGAAATTTCAGCAATACCCCTGGCCTGGGAAAATTACCAAAATACCCTTGGAGTCCAGGAAATCTTCCTCTACTTCAAACATATCTACGGCTTCCGCATATTTGCGTTGTTATTCTTAAATCTTAGGGTTTGGCTCAGACCTAGCCCTAACTCAATTATTTCTGTTGGTCGGTGGTGGGTGAGTGAACATTGTGAGCCCTCCAAGAGAGTTTGCCCTCAACATCAGAACCCCTGTAGAAGCCTTTTGGGACCTCTTTGACAGTTAAACAAAGGTGTTCGGACGTTAGGCCGATGTAAATCAACACTGACTCCGGTCAGTGGGGAAAGGTCCAGCACTCGAACCCAAATCGTCTGATACGATGCGCACACACGGAATCACCCTCTACTCAGATAGGGGGGGATGTTTCTTTTCAAAATGAACGAAAATCTACCTTTTATCTACGATAAAAGTAGACCTAGATTTTTTCCGTGTCTCACAGACTGGCACGCCCGGTGGAACCTTTCCCGCCTTTCTTCTTTCTGTCAAAGAAAGTCCTCTAAACCTTCGTCAAGGTTCTGATTGCCCCTCTTCCTCTTACAGGACGGGAAGAGGAGGGCACATCTCTCTCTTCATTTGAGAGTTCTTTGTGCATCTGCACGCCACTCCGTTCGTGCTATGCACCACCACCAGCAACAGCGATGGCTGCCGTTACCTACGGCCCCGAGATCGTCGTCAATCATGCCAGGCTCAGATTCCTGGCGACCCCACTGGTCTTCGGCGACTTCCCACCTGTCGTCGGCTCGCCCTTCTTCTTCGGCGTGGTACCGATGGCTGAAGCCAGTTCAGCCATGCATGTAACAACTGTCGGGGGCGTCAGGCCATCGGCCCCATCAACTGACCGGGTCTGCCCGGTCAAGAAGGCAGTCACTGAGGGTGCCAGGCCCTCTACTGCAGCGACTGGCCGGGTTTGTGCGGCCAAGAAGACTACTGGGGGTGTCAGGCCCTCGGCTTCATTAACTGGCCGGGTTTGTTCGGCCAAGAAGACTTCTGAGGGCGTCAGGCCTTCTGCTTCAGCTGATCGGGTCCGCTCGGTCAACAAGACAACTGTCGGGGGCGTCAAGCCCTCGGCCCCATCAGCTGGCCGGGTCAGTTCGGTCCACAAGCCAACTATTGAGGGCGGCAAGCCCTCCGCAACAGCCGGCCGGGTTCGCCCGGTCAACAAGCCAGCCGTCGGGGTGCCAGGCCCTCGGCTTCAACAATTGGTCGAGTCTGTTCGGCCAACAAGCCAGCTTCTGAGGGTGCCAGACCCTCTGTTGCAACAGCCGGCCGGGTTCGCTCGGTCAACAACCCGACTGTCGGGGGCGTCAGGCCCTCGACTCCATCAACTGGTCGGGTCTACCCGGCCGAGAAGACAACAGCCGGGGGTGTCAGACCCCCTATTCTATTAACTAGCCGGGTCCCTCTGGTCAATTCTTCAACTGTTAAGGGTGTCAAGCCCTTCATCCCGACAACCAGTCGAGTCAGCTCGACTGCCATGTCAACGGCCGAAGGTGTCAGGCCTTCTGCCCCAGCTGTTGGCCGAGTCTTCTCGGTCAATCAAATCACTGCTGGCGCTGCTCCTTCTCAACGAGGGCAACGCCGTCGCCGTAACGGTCCCAACTCCAATGCGGCCACCCTCAGAGGTGCCGCCCCTGCTCAACGGGGGCAACGCCGTCGCCGCCAAGATGACACTGTCCCTATGGCGGGCGTCACCAGCACCGCTCCTGCTCAACGGGGGCGACGTCGTAGCCGCAAGGGTACAAAACCCGAAGCGGCCGTCTCTCGCTCCGGCAAGACTGTAATTGTCGGAGACATCCGCATCCGGCTCGATGGAGGCGAGCCAATCGTGCCACGGGATCGTCATGTCCCGACCATTCCTACCTCCAACCGCTTCGAGCTCCTTCGGCAAGTTCAGGAGGACGGAGTGAAGAAGAAGAAGCCTGCCGTACCGGCGGCAACCCAGGGCCCTCTGCAACGGCCCAAGCCACGAGCTGCCCGGTCAAGGACAGGGGGCAACAAAGTGGAGGAACGTCAGCTCCATCTGAAGAAGATCTGGGTCACCAAGGAGGAGGCCCGAATCATAAGGCGCGCGAGGGCGGAGGAGCCCTTCCGCATGTCGGAGCTTCAGCAAATGCGGAGTCCGCCAAGCACTGAGGCCTCGACGTCTGCGGGATTTACATCTCAACCCCTACGAGGGCAAAAGCGCCGAGGAGCCGGCAAGAAGGTGCGGCCGACCTCCCCGTGGGCTAGTTCCACGCATCTACATCCCGAGTGTCTGTCTTCGACAGACTGGGGATGCCGCCCAAGCCGGAGCGACAACCGCCCAAGAAAAAGCGGGTGGTCCAGGTGACCGATGACACCGTCAAAGTGTTCACCTGTTACGTCACCTCCGGCGAAAAACAGCCCGAAGGCACCTCGGGGGAACTCAATCAGCCTCTTCAATACTCGAGGAGGTCAAGGTCCGGGTCCCGGGGCCTGGCACAAACACAACAAGCGCCGGCCGCCGGTATAGCTCAGCTCGAGCCGGCACGGCAAGAAGAGCGCCAGGAAGACGTCCACAGTGTTGATGAGGACAGTCACTCCTGGCACGAAGAAGAGCAGGGGGAAGAGCCACGGGCCCCCACATTGGAAGAGCTTCGACGGGAGAACCTAGAGCTCAAAAACCTGCTACAGTCGCTCTTGCGCGAAAAGGAGGTTCATGCCCCACCTCAGGCGGCACCGGCTGGAGCGGATCAGCCGCCTTCTCCCATTCCAGCAGCAGCCAATGCCTCTGTCACCGCTGCAAGACTCCCACTGGCAGTGGACTTCGAAGTCCCGCCGCATGAAGTCAATGCGCGGTCATCTGTTACTCCTGCTGCAGAAAGCCTCATGGCGCAGAAGCAGATGATTGAACGCATTGTAGAGGCGAAGTTTGCTCAACATGGGGAGGGAGTGGCTACCGTTGATTTGTACAGCGTGCCTTATCCCCTCCGTCATCAATTTAAGAAGCTTCCGCCTGATTGCCCTAAAGCCCCGAAGCTCCAGAAGTTTAACGGGCAGGGCTCTCCGCATGAACACCTGGCCTATTACATGACGGCCATGGGTGAATTAGCCCTGGAAGAGGCATATTTGCTACGGTATTTCGCCACGTCTTTGACTGGCACCGCCTTCCAGTGGTATTCAAGGTTAAAGCCCAACTCAGTATCTGATTGGGCTGATATGCAGAAGAAGTTTGTCGACCGCTTCCAAATGGTCGAACGCAAAGTCTCCCTAGCAGAGCTTTGTTCCCTTCGACAGAAGAAGGGTGAAACAGCATTGGACTTCATCAAGCGATGGAGGGACGTCAGCATGCGCTGCGATAACCCTCCGACGCCTGAAGATGCAATCACCATCTGCCGCAGGGGTCTCTCGGCAGAAGTCAGTGAAAAGCTTCTGGGCTCCAACATCAGAAGCTTTGACCAGTTGAATACAGTGGTGGCGGAGATTGAGATGTTCTTTGCTGACCACCCTACACAAGCTTCTGCCAAAGGCAAATCCTCCAAAGACCGTCTGACTAGCGGTAAGAGGTGAATGCCGTCGACTTCTCCCCGACGAATGGAGATAAAGGGGAAGGAAAGTCTAAAGGCAATGGCAAGAAGCCTGATGCCAAGGCAAGTGCGTCTCGGTTGGCGGAGAACATGAAGACGCCGTATTCCTTCAGGAAAGAGCATACTAAAATGCTCTTTGATCTATGCATGAAAGAGCAGCTCATCACCCTACCAGATCCGCGGAAGCCCTCAGAGGTGGACAAGACAGAGGATCCTACCTATTGTGTGTATCACCGAAGGTTGGGTCACACCATCGGCGACTGCTATATTTTCAAGAATATAGCGGAAGAGCTCATTCAAAAGGGCTTGGTAAATATGCTGGGCCATGCAGTCGACCCACCTCAACCTCATGCCTGGAGCCGATCGAATCGGTCGGCTAATGTGATTCATATGGTGGCGATGGTCTCAAGCTCTAACGCCTCCGAGGCCGGGCCTTCAAATCAACAGTCCCACACTGGCCCGGGGCAGCTCCTTCCTCATTCCCTGAATGTCTAGCACTGCGGAGAACCATTCGGAAAATCCGAGGGGAAATCCGGCAATTGCAACTGGAACAAAGGCGCTTGCTGCAGTTCCTAGAGAGCATTGATCAGCAGTTGTCCACCTTCCCTTTTGGCCCATTTGCCAGGGGGTTAGCTCCAGCCCACATACGGGAGGCAGGTGTATCACCTACCGGCCGGGCTCCGCTCAGGGGCTGGCTTTCTGAAGAGTCCTCAGATTCATCTGGAGACGAGGAGGACTCGCTGGAAGGCGAGGAGGCTCCACTTCAAGTCGAGCTCCCAGAGAAATTATACTCATTCCCTTGCGAGAAGACTCCAAACATCTTCTTCGCATGCCAGCGGGCTGGACTCATAAGCCCATCACCCATGGAGCAAACACCGGGTGCTGCTTTTCAGCAGGGCTATTGCCCCTACCATGAAGTGGTTGGCCATATAATCCACAGCTGTGAACCGTTCAAGGACCTCGCTGAGGATTTGATCAGGCGAGGGAAGGTCAACATGGGTGAATTCCTGGTCGATCCACCGCAGCCGCATGCACGGGAGAGCCTTCACTTCTCCGTCAACGTCATACATGCCTCGGCAGCCTTCCAGTTCCCGGAGCCGCAGGAGGAGGGAGTCAGTTCCCAGGGAGCCAGTTCCCAGCCTCCCAAATCCACACTATGGTATCCGGGGTGGCGACCTTCCCATCAGTGTTCTTTTCCTAAAGAAGACACTGAGAGGATTTTCGATAAACTCCTGGAGGATGGCTGGGTGCTGACACATGACCCGCCGTCTTATTACAATGAGACGGCCAAGAGGCACCCCCGCTATTGCAAGTATCATGCAAGGGTGTCTCACCCCACTCGGCAATGCCCAGAGGTCCAGGACTTCATTGAAGCCCTCATCCAGAGAGGGGTTGTCGATCCTCAGGGGAACTCCATGACAAGGTTGCGTCTTGCAGAGGCCGCCAGAGAGACTCTCCAGCAGGCTCGGCGAGGAACTGAAGCTTTCTCCCGATTAGCCCGACCAAGTGAGCCTACGGAAAATGATGAATTTCCATTACTCACTAAAGGCAAGGCCACCTATAAAGGGCCTAAGGTCCAGAACCCAGGATGCCAAGCCGTGGGAGAGAGTCCCAGGGTCTGTCCCAGGTCGAGTCAGCTTGGCATCGTCATAAGAGAGAACTCTCGGCCAGACAACAAAGGCAAGGCCAAGGCGTCAGAGCCTTCAACCAAAGTTCCTGCCAAGTCAGCAAGGCCATCAGTCGTGGAGAGGACTCAACCTCTTGAGCCCGCGAAGGCCCCAGTGAAAGCTTCTGTCAAGCTGGCGCAATCGCCAATTGTAGAAAGGCCTCAGCAGCTCAAGCAAGCCCAGCCACCAGCCCAAGCAAAGTCGGTGGAATTACAAAGCCCCCAGAGGCTCCACTGTGGACTGGCAGAGTTCCAGGAGTTACCTCCTGAAATAATCGCGCAGGCAATCAATGCCACCTTCCAAGCTCAGCCGGAGGAAGTTAATTGGATCAAGGTTGCCCCCAGAAAAAGTCGTGGCATTAAGGTTCCTAAGGAGCCAGCCCGGAGCAAGAAGCAAAATTCTGGGGGCAAGCGAGTCCCACTGCCGAAGCAAACTCCTCTCTCTTCTCAAGAGGCAGCACGCCAAAAGAAGCAGAGAAGAACCGTAGGAAGAATTTGAAGAGGAGATTGAAGAAGCAAGCCGAGCAAGCAGCTGCTATGGAGGCTCCTAAGGAGCCAACTCCTCTACAAAGACTTCAAAAGCTCATAGATGAGCTGGAGGAGTACACTCCCCCTCGCCCTACCAGGGTCGTCACTCTAGACGAATATATTCCCTGGGACAAGCTTGGGCGCAAAGCCCGTCTTCTGCAATGGCTCCGAGAAATGGTTCACCGTCTTGAAGAAGGTGAAGACTTCCCAATCCCGGAGGAGCTCTCCTTATTCTACAAAGATGAGGAGCTCACTGTCGAGATGCTCGAGGAAATGCTGCAAGAGCTCTCCTGCAACATGGTGGCGATTCCGCCGCCCGACAACATTTACTGTCCCACGGCTGATAGCACTGGAGGCAAGGCTCCTATGGCGACATATCAGCGCCGCTCGGCAAGAAACGGCCGAGGACGTGGACGTGAAGGTCCCCTGACCCTTGACCGGGTCATAATATTCAGAGGAGAGAAGCCGGGTCCTGTCCCAGAAACCCAAGTTCGGGGAATCCCTTTCATCCTCAACCCCTCAGAGGGTCCAAACCCCGCCTCAACGGCTAAGCCGGGTGGTGTTCCTTTTACAATCACATCCTCTGATGAAGAAGAGGAGCCGGCCAAATCGCCAAAATGCGAGAAAGCGTCAGAGCAGGCCGGCCCCTCCAACAGGGTCGAGCCTGCGAGCCAGGCCGGTCCTTCTAACGAAGACCAGCATGATGAGCCTTTGCCACCTCCAGAGGAATCCTTGGCACCGCTGTTCCAAGAAGATGCGGAAGGCCAGAATGCGGAGGAGCGCCCTTCTAAGCGGGAGAAGCCTCGCCAGGCGCCGAAGACCCTGGCGGAGATCATCCCGCCATTTGACAAGACCCGTGCTCGGGCGGACCGCAAAATCATTCATCATATGAAGCGGTTCCCAACAAATGTCACTATTTGGGAAGCTATTGCCTGGAGCAAAGACCTCAGAGAGGCTCTTGTCAAGATACTTCAAGATCCAGAGGCATATGGAGCCCATGTTGCAGAGTTGCAAGCCCAGGCATATGAAGCACTCACAGCCAACATCTCCTTCACGGACAAAGATATGTTGTTGTCATCTCCGTGTCATAATCGCCCCTTATATATGAAGGGGACGATTAATGGGCATGACGTGAATCGCATTTTGGTTGACGCCGGAGCAGCTGTCAACATCATGCCTTTGAAGACTTTCAAGTCTCTATACTTGGCACCTTATTTGCAAAAGGTGACTGATGTCAAGATCTCGGGATTCAATCAGGGTTCCGAGGAAGCGCTTGGTCGGGTTGTAGTCAAGCTAGCTTTGGGTGATTTTGTCACCCAAGCGACATTTTATATCATCAACTCCGACACATCTTACAAGATGCTGCTTGGAAGACCCTGGCTTCATGAGAACTGGGTTGTTCCTTCAACTCTGCATCAGTGCATTAAATATGCCAAGGAAGGGGAGCAACATACGGTCTTCGCAGACCAGGCCCCATTCCACCCCAATGAGTGCCATCTGGCCGATGCTTCACTATATTTTGGGAAGCCTACTTTAACAATCCCCGAGTCTTTAAAAGACAAAGGGAAGCAAAAGGTGGGCCACGAAGTCGAGGAAGGGCAGCTCTTCACTGTCAACCAAGACATGGTAAAGCTGCACAGGCTGAGCCTCAGTGCCGCCTCCAAGCCAACTCAACCAGAGAGGCGAAGTGTTGACTTTGAAGCCAACCTCATCAGCCGGGTCATTGACGGGAGTATCTCCTTACCGCCTAAGTGCCTTCAACTCTTGTCCCAATGGGAAGAACAGGAGGTGGAACAGTTGAAGACCTTTACAGTCTCCTATCAACGGAGAAGGAGACGCAACAAAGGCAAGAGGGACAAGCCGATCATCTTTTACAAAGGTGATTTAGTCCCACCGTGCCCCCCTGAAGATAATTTCGGCTGGGATACTCCCGCTGATGTGGTGCCAGAGCCAGTCCAGAAGATGGACGATATGCCGAAATACATCAAGGAAATGTGCAAAAAGCAGCACATCCCGCAAACTCTGGACCCTGCACGAGCGGCGTATTTCCATCAACTGTGGAACCCTCCGCAGGTTCGTGGGCAACCTCCCTTCTCCCACAAAGATACAAGGGGCCTTGGCTATGACCAGGAGACGGACTTCGAGGTCCACTTTGCAGTCAACACCATAGGACTGCTACCTCTCCATCACGGGCAAGCAGAAGCTGAGCCCAAGGTTGATGACTCTGTAAGGGAGTCCGGTGATGTGTCCTTGACACCCTCACCTTCATCAGGAGCCGACAATGGTCACCCTTTAGAGGAAAGAGCAGCCCAGCCAATTAACCGTCGGCAACATGAGGCCAGTCCTTCGACTTCAAGCCCATCAGGAGCCGACAATGGTCACCCTTCAGAGGAAAGAGCAGCCCAGCCTGTTAACCGTCGGCAAGAGGAGGCCAGTCCTTCGACTTCAAGCCACGAGCAAGAGTGTTTCGAAGAATTTGATGTCTATGAAGCCAACACTGATGATGAGGGAGACTTCGTCGACCTCCAACCAGCTCCACCGGAGCTTGAAGACGGTGGTCAAGCAACTGTGGACGAGTTGATTGAAATCAATCTTGGAAGCAAAAATGACCATCGTCCCACCTTCATAAGTGCCCTCCTCAGTGGGGAAGAAAGGCAGTCGTATCGACAGCTTTTAGAAGAGTTCAGGGATTGTTTCGCCTGGACTTACAAAGAAATGCCCGGGCTCGACCCTTCTGTGGCTGAACATGAGCTGGCAATACTTTCAACAGTCAAGCCAGTCAAGCAAGCTCAAAGGCGTATGCGCCACGAGCTGGAGCTGAAGGTCAATGCTGAGGTTGACAAAATGCTCAATGTGGACTTCATAGAGCCTTGCATGTATCCCGTGTGGCTCGCCAATATAGTCCCTGTCAAGAAGAAGAACGGCCAAGTCCGAGTCTGCATCGACTTCAGGGATTTGAATAAGGCATGCCCAAAGGACGACTTCCCTGTCCCAATCACTGAGACAATGGTTGATATGACCACTGGTCACGAAGCTTTGTCTTTTATGGACGGGTCATCGGGCTATAATCAAATCCGCATGGCCGTCAAAGACAAAGACCATACGGCTTTCCGGTCTCCTAAGGGGATCTTCAACTACAAAAGGATGCCGTTCGGTCTGAAGAATGCCGGCGCAACCTACCAAAGGGCAATGACCAAGATCTTTGACGAGATGCTACATGACCTTGTCGAATGCTATGTTGATGATCTGGTCGTCAAGACGAAGAAGCGGAAGGATCACTTAGCTGACCTGCGTCGAGTCTTTGAAAGGCTTCGACAATTTCAACTCAAGATGAACCCGATGAAGTGCGCCTTCGGCGTCTCCAGTGGCAAGTTCCTTGGCTTCATTGTCAAGTACCGGGGCATAGAAATCGACCCTGACAAAATCAAGGCCATAAGAGGACTGCCTCCGCCTAAGAACTTGACAGAGCTCAGATCTCTTCAAGGAAGACTCGCCTATATTAGGCGGTTCATTTCCAATCTCTCTGGGAGATGCCTACCTTTCGGCAAATTGATGAAGAAAGGAGCACCCTTCATATGGGACGAAGACTGTCAGAAGGCCTTCGAGCAAATCAAGGAGTATCTGTTGACTCCTCCTGTCTTAGGAGCACCCGTCAGAGGGAGGCCCCTTATCTTATATATTGCTGCCATGGATGCCTCTTTGGGGGCTCTACTAGCCCAGATCAATGACGAAGGCAAGGAGCAGCCACTATACTACCTCAGCCGAAAGCTGATCGGGCCTGAGCACCGGTACGCCCCCATGAAAAGGTGTGCCTAGCTCTGGTGTTTGCTGTCAAGAAACTGAGGCATTACCTTCTAGCCCACCGGGTGGAGCTCATCTCAAAATGTGACCCACTCAAGTTTCTGCTCAGCCAGCCTGTCCTTTCTGGTAGGCTTGGTAAATGGGCACTTATCCTTATGGAGTTCGACATCACCTTCGTCCCACGCAAGGCGATCAAGGGACAAGGGATGGCGGAGTTCTTAGCAGCGCACCCTGTGCCGGAAGATTCGCCACTCAACTTCGAGCTGCCCGACGAAGAGGTGTTGGTGCCTTCTCAAGCCATTGGGGAGCATTCTGAAAAAGTCCCACCACAGATGGAGCCAGGCGTCCTCACTCTTGATCTCCCACATTGGGAGTTATATTTTGATGGTGCCTCTCGGACAATCAAAAGGGCCGGCGGCCTTACAGACTATGTCTCAGGCGCGGGGTAGTCTTTGTATCTCCACAAGGCGACATCCTCCACAACTCGTGCGCTCTCATGAAGTCGCTGACTAATAATGAGGCGGAGTATGAAGCGCTAATCATTGGGCTTCAACTGGCACTGGAGATGGACATCAAATGCATCAAAGTGTACGGGGATTCTCAGCTCGTCATCCGACAAGTACTAGGCGTCTATGATGTCCGGAAGAAGGAGCTCGTCCCCTATCATGCAGCCGTCATGAGGCTCAAAGAAAAATTTTACCTATTTGAAATAGGCCATGTACCCAGAGACAGCACCTCCCAGGCTGATGCTCTTGCAAAGTTGGCAGCAGCCCTAAAACTCCCGCCTGAGGGAGAATTAAATATTACTGTCAGACACCGAAGGCTCATGCCAAGTGTGCTCGACGAAGAATCCGGCCTCACTATTTATGAGGTCGACAACATTCAAGAGAATGCTCCCGAAGAAGAAGATTGGCGTGAGCCAATCATAATAATAAAGAACGGCTGGCTTCCTCCTGATCGGGCTCAGAGGGTGCAACTGCTACGCAGGGCGACATCCTACCAGCTGATTGACGGCATGCTCTTCAGGCTCGTCCATAAAAAGAACCGATCGGTCCTCCTCCGTTGTCTTTCATCGAAGGAGGCCAAGACTGTCATGCATGAGGTTCACTTCGGATTGTGTGGAGCTCACCAAGCAGGGGCCAAGATGAAGAATAACATCAAGCTCAAAGGGTTCTATTGGCCCACCATGTACGAAGATTGCAACCAATATGCTCGTACATGTCATCAATGCCAAGCATTCGGCCCAGTCCCTCGGCGGCCACCTAACCCGCTCCATCCAACAGCGCCTACTTGGCCATTTGCAGAGTGGGGTATGGATATTGTGGGACCATTCTCACCATCGTCCCAGGGGCACAAGTTCATACTCGCTGCCACCGATTACTTCTCCAGATGGGCAGAAGCCGTTCCACTACGGGAAGTTACAGGGGAGATAGTTGCTCGTTTTGTGCGGCACTATATCATATACAGATTCGGCACCCCCAGTCGGATTATATCCGATAATGGCACGCCGTTCAAGAACAAGACTGTTTATGCTCTGGCGGCCAAGTTCCATATTGACTGGAGAGCGTCGTCGGTCTACAATCCCCAGGCCAATGGGTTAGCCGAGGCCTTCAACAAAACCCTCTGCAAGCTGCTGTCTAAGATAGTAGGTGGCCGCAAGCGGGATTGGGGCGAGAAGGTCCACGAAGCCCTATGGGCCTACCGGACTATTTATAAAACCCCTACGGGATGTTCCCCATTCTCTCTGGTCTACGGAGCTGAAGCAGTGATCCCTGTGGAGATCGAGCTAGCATCTTACCGCGTTGCTGTGCACGCCGGATTGTCAGGCCAAGACCAATCTGAAATTGAAAGAAGGCTCGAGGAATTGTCAACATTGAAGGTCAAAGACTCAAAGCCTACAAACACTTACAAGTGTATCAAGCCCACATGACACGTGCCTATGATAAGCTGGTCAAGCAACGGGCGTTCAAGAAAGACGACCTTGTCATGGTCAAAGAAAAGGAGGTTCTCGCGGGAAGATCCAGTGGCAAACTCCAGCCTAATTGGCGTGGGCCTTACGTCATCCAGAAGGTCTACGAAGGAGGGGCCTATACGGTCCTTAACCACAAGGGGGGCAATCCTTTCCCTCCCCTCAACGGCAAGCATATGAAGCTCTACCATGCACCATCGCAAGAGTTTCTACAGCAGTCCTCACAGGACAGTACCTCTCCTCAGTGAAGGTTCAAAAAAAAAAAGAGAAAAAAAGAAAAGGGGTTAAAAATACTGATGCCCCGGCGGACTCAGTCAGCCTTCAACGGTTGGCTGAGGGTAAAAAGGCCACAGACCCGGTCGAGGTGAAAACCCGAAAGGGCGCCTCGGGCAAAAATGGGCAACCCCTCGGTGTGAAAACCCGAAAGGGCGCACCGGAAAAAGCTAAAGGGGGCCAGCCTCGGCGAAAACCCGAAAGGGCGGTGAGGTTGGTAATGTGAAAAAAAAAATCCTCTCTCTGTCTATTCTATGGGTGGCTCTAAGTCAATGACTCCACCCCATCATGACCAAAACATCATATTGAGGCTATGGCTATGCCTTATATGTCATCCTATGACACCTAGTCCCACTGGCATTCTGACGGTGTCATACTTTGTCCCATCGGGCTCGGCCTATGCATGCCTCTTTCGGGCTGCCGACCCATTCCGCCTATCGGCTTCCAGGTTTAGCATACGTCTCTTCTGAGCAGTTGAACCCACTTACTCTTTTGTCCCACTGGGATTGGCCTCAGTATGCTCTCTCGGGCTGCCAGCTCATCATGCCTTTCGGCTCGTTTTTCCTTCTGGGATTGGTCTCAGTATACCCTCTCGGGCTGCCAACCCACCATGCCTTCGGCTCACCTTTCCTTTTAGAATTGGCCTCAGTATGCTCTCTCGGGCTACCAATCCATCATGCCTTCTGTCACATGTCCCATCGGGACTGGCCTCTGTATGCCCTCTCGGGCTGCCAACCCACCTCTTTGCCTATCGGCTTTCGGGTTTGACTCTCGCGTCCCACTAGGGCTGTCAAACCTATCTTTGTCCTATCGGGAACGGCCTCAGTATGCTCTCTCGGGCTGCCAACCCATCTCGCCTATCGGCTCTCAGATTTGACTCGTACGTCCCACTAGGGCTGTCAAATCCACCCTTTTTCTTCCTCTAGGTCTGGCCTCTGCATGCCCCTTTCGGGCTGTCGACCCATCTCGCCTCTTGGATTTAGACTTGACTCATATATCCCACCGGGATTGTCAAGTTTACTCCTTTGTCCCCACGGGCTTGGCCTCTGCATGCCCTCGTCAGGCTGCCAACCCTATTTGCCTATCGGCTCACGGATTTGACTTATACGTCCCACTCGGGCTGTCAAATCCCTTCCTGTCATCGTTGTGGGTTTGGCCTATATATGCTCTTTCGGGCTGCCAACCCATCCCGCCTATCGGCCTCCAGGTTTAACCCGTATGTCCCTTTCGGACTGTTAAACCTCCTCCTTTGTTGTTCCAACCGGGCTTGGCTCGTGCATGCCCCCTTTCGGGTTGCTAGCCGGGTCAACCTTCGGTTTTGGATTTAACTAATTGCGTCCCATTAGGACAGTCGAATCCACCCATCTTGTCACACCGGGCTTGACCTCAGTATGCTCTCTCGGGCTGCCAACTCACTACATCTTTTGGTCTCACCGGGTTCGACCTCAGTATGCTCTCTCGGGCTGCCAACCCATTATGCCTTTCAGCTCATTTCGATCCTCTTGGGTTCGGTCTCAGTACGCCCTCTCAGGCTACCAACCCGTTTCGCCTTTCGGCTCACAGATTTGATTCATTCATCCCACCCGGACAATCAAATCTACCCATTTGTCCCACCTCTGTGGCACACACGTCCCTACGGGAGTGCCACTTTCTCCTTGCCTTCTGGCATTATAGGACCCTCAAAAAAAAAAAAGAAGAAAAAAACGGGGTTAAAAATATTGAGGCCCCAGCGAACTTGGTTGTTTCTGTTAAAACAGCAATCAAGGGCAAAAATGCTTTAACCCGACTAAGGTGAAAACCCGAAAGGGCGTCTTAGGCAAAAATGGGTACCCCTCAGTGTGAAAACCCGCAAGGGCGCACTGGAAAAAGCTAAAGGGGGCCAGTCTTGGCGAAAACCCGAAAGGGCGGTAGGGCTGGTAAAGTGAAAAAAAGAAAAAGAAAAAAAATAAAAGGTTTATCAAGCATCAGACTCGCTCCTCCTCAGCTCAACAAGGCGAGTCTCACTCTAAAGAGCTTCCTCCTGGAGCCCCTCAAGCCTACGGCGAAGAGTCTACATCGGCGTGCGCAAGACTGCGCTCCTCCTTAGTCTCCTGGACCTCTTGCAAGAGTTCCTCCACTCTTCGGGAGGCCATCTGCTCGTGCCCCACGAAGGTGGGCGAACTCCTCCCATAAAGACGCAAGCTCAGTCATCCAGGCGTCCCGAGGGAGACCAAATGTATGCATCTGGCAATGCTACACTAAGTTGAGGACCATTCGGCCACTCCATCCCAAGGGCTGGAAAATTCCAAAGCAGCTATAAAGCCTCACCGGCTGAAGGGTAGCACTACACTTGAGTCTGTGCTACATGATATCCACCTCAGCTCGTGTACGGCCGACATCAACCCAGACCAACATGCCCTAAGGGCTGATCCACGTCAACTCTGGCTATCACAAGTCAACGATTAGCCAGCTTCAATATTCCGCGATATACCTCAGTGGTTAGCCAGCACATCTGTGGCGACACCTCAGCAGTGAGCCAGTTTTAACTTGCGGCTACACACCTCAGCGGTTAGCCGACACGTCTTCAGTGGCATCTAAGTGGTCAGCCGACACAACAACTTTTGGCCAACGCACCCCCAAGGGTCGGCCAATATCAGTATCTAGCTATCACAGCTCAACACTCAATCAACGACGACTCATATGGATGCGCCTCTTCGAGACAGGCCTACATCAACTTCGGGCTAACAAGTCTCTCAGAAGTAAGCCCCCATCAACTCTAGGCCAACAAGTCTCTCGGAAGCAGGTCTACAGCAACTCTCGGGCCAACAAGTCTCTCAGAAGCAGGCCTACAACAACTCTAGGCCAACAAGTCTCTCAGAAGCAGGCCTACATTAACTCTAGGCCAACAAGTCTCTCAGAAGCAGGCCTACATCAACTTTGGGCTAACAAGCCTCGCCGAGGCAGGTCCACCGCAACTCCAGGCCAGCAAGCTTCTCCGAGGCAGGCCTGCATCAACATTGGGCTAATATGCCCTAAGGGCCGGTCCGCATCAACTTTGGCTAATGCACCCTCAAAGATTGGCCAGCATCCGACTTCAGGCCAATATGTCCTAGAGGACGGTGTATATTAGCTTTGGCCAGTATACCCTAAAGGTTGGTCGACATCAGCTTCAGGTCAAAGTGTCTCGCCGAGGTAGACTTACGTCACTTCTAGCCTGGTGGGTCTCACTGAGACAAGCCTGCATCGACTCTCAGCTTTCTACAAAGCAATGAAGCAGTGAGGTGTAGTCCTACAACAATCTCCCCCTGTCATGAAGACTCAGGAGATATCAAAAATAATACGAAGGGCACGGGCCATCCGCCTCCGCCTCCGGCTCGACGGACGTCCCGTGGGGGGCATTAGTTGCACCCGTAATTTTCTCGAAATACTTCGAGAATTTCATTCCAAACCAACCGACGGAAAAGATACGGTGTAGCGCCGATGTCGTCGGACCGCGGAGTACCTCCGTGATTTAGGGTCTATCGGCCCGATCATATTATCACAAGTGACATCGCGGCAATGGAAGTTAAGAGGAAGACATGCATGCACGCCTGTCAAAGCGGCCGAGCAAGTGTATCACACGGCACGGACGGACGCGAAGATTCCTCCCCACGCAACGCCACCACGGCTTCTTCTCAACTCAGGTTGACAGAAACGGAGCAAAACGGCGCGAAGAGGGGCCAAAACGCATGCCCGAGGGTCAAACGACCCCTCCCGGAAGCGAGAGGGGGCCGCGGCCACCCCGCCGGGGTCGGCGGGGCGACCCCGCTAGCATCCTAGCGGGGCCGCGCGACCCCGTTGTGGACTGGCGGGGTCGCGCGACCCCGCTAGCATCCCAGAGGGGCCGCGCGACCCCGCCAGGAACCTCCGGGGTCGCGCGGCCCCCCCCCCCCCCCCCTCTCTCTCCGGTGTTCAAAAAAAAAGGGAGGGATTTTAACCCCCTCAGAGGGGTCATTTGGCCTTTTTTGATGGCCAGAGGGGTCAAAATGGCTTTTTGCCACCCCACCTTGACAGAATCGGGGCAAATTTGTTCGTTTGACCCCTCTGGGCCTCCCGCCTTCTATAAATAGACCCTAAGGGTCCAAGAGAAAAGGGGGAGAAGAACAAGGAGGCTACGTACGAAGCACTTTTCGCACTCGGAGCATCCAGCATTTGGAGTTTGTTCGTTTGTTTCGACCCGTGTGGGGTAAGTCCCCGGGTCTTGTATTTATGCCCCTACGGGATATATTTACATTTACGCCCCTCAGTGGGCCATGTTTGTAATTATGCCCCTCAGCGGGCCATGTTTTATAAGTCTTTACGTCCCGGGACGACTAAGTCAGATGGTTCTGTCCTTACGTTGGTGGAATTACAAAAATGTCCTCCCCGGGACCGTAAGAGACAAAAGTCCTGTAATTTGCAGTTATACCCTGCAATCTTTTGTAATTCGGGCTACGCCCCTACTTCCCGCGTTGGTGCGGATCTTTGTACAGTCGACAACTCGCCGACAACCCTTGTACCCATTTGGGCCATAAATGCAATCTATGACTTCATGTCTTCTTTATGCATTGACTGGGGAAAATTACAAGAAAACCCCCGACTTGTCAAAATTGCATATAAACCCCTCCTTCGACCAAATTGACATTTTATGTCTTCTACGAAGCCCCTTGTCATTCCTTCGGTCCGGAAGTGTTCTCAGCTCAGTCCAGCACTCGGGTATCATCTCAAACCTAGGTCTAGGGTCTGGTAAAATTACCGAACTACCCTTTTGACCCAAAAATGGTCTCAGAGTCCTTAAAACCCTCCAGAAATGGCCTCAATGCCTTGGGAAGTCAGGAATCCAGTCCTACTTCCATTCTAGCCCAGAAATTTCAGCAATACACCTGGCCTGGGAAAATTGCCAAAATACCCTTGGAGTCCAGGAAATCTTCCTCTACTTCAAACATATCTACGGCTTCCGCATATTTGCGTTGTTATTCTTAAATCTTAGGGTTTGGCTCAGACCTAGCCCTAACTCAATTATTTCTGTTGGTCGGTGGTGGGTGAGTGAATATTGTGAGCCCTCCAAGAGAGTTTGCCCTCAACATCAGAACCCCTGTAGAAGCCTTTTGGGACCTCTTTGACAGTTAAACAAAGGTGTTCGGACGTTAGGCCGATGTAAATCAACACTGACTCTGGTCAGTGGGGAAATGTCCAGCACTCGAACCCAAATCGTCTGATACGATGCGCACACACGGAATCACCCTCTACTCAGATAGGGGGGGATGTTTCTTTTCAAAATGAACGAAAATCTACTTTTATCTACGATAAAAGTCGACCTAGATTTTTTCCGTGTCTCACAGTCTATGATCGGACAGTTGAATTTAAATTCCATTGCAATCGAACTGTTGGATCACCAAGATGATCGCTATCGGCTCATCGGATCTGCTTCCAGTCATGATCTGACCATCAGATTTGTTTCCGGTCGAGATCTGACTGCTGATTATTTCAAATTTCATCACGATCGGGCCGTTGGATCGCCAATATGATCACTATCGGACCATCGAAGTTGCTTCATGATCACGATCACTCTTTTGATTGTGATCGGACCCTTAAGTTGACTTGATGCCAATAAAGGATATTTCCGCACAAGGTGGGGGTATATTTATAGTTTTTTATACTTTCTAGGTATTTTTGTAATTTCTGACCCTTTCTAGATATTTTTGCGATTTTGGACTCTTTCTAGATATATCTGCAATTTTGGACCATTTCTGGGTATATTTGTCATTTCTTGACAACTTGGAGCAATTATGCCTTTCTTTGACTTTTCAGGATAGTTTCTGTCATTTCTTGACCTTCCCGGGCATTATTGTCATTTCTTGACTTTCCGAGTGTTTCCGTCATTTCTTGACTTTCTTGGGGCATTTCTATCATTTCTTACCATCCCGAGACATTTCCGTCATTTCTTGACTTTTCTAGGTATTTTTGTCATTTCTTGACTTTCTCGGGATGTTTCTGTCATTTCTTGACATCATGGGATATTTCTGTCACTTCTTGACTTTCCCGAGTTACCCGGGTATTTCCATCATTTCTTGACTTTCCCGGATATATTTGCAATTAACATACTTTTCTGATCACAAGGCACACGCACCAGTCTTCATGCTTGGATCTCCTTGGCCGCCCCCTGATGCTTGATCTATGCTCATTTTCTTGATTTTGTTTCCTAAAATATCCCTTAGGACTTACGAATAATTCATATAGGGGCATACATGCAACACATCCCCTTGTGTTTTTGTAGATGCACAAGCACAACACTTTATGAGATAAGAGTGCCTTGGACGGTCCTTCCTCTATGCTTGGTCCTTGGTGGATGCTTTCCTTTGGCTTTTATGCAATTTCCCACAAACAAAGGTGTATTTGTAATTTTTTCACAACTGGAGATATTTCTATAATTTCTGACAAAAAAGGGCTTCTATGTAATATTTTGAAGCTTGAGGGTATTTTTGTAATTTTCTTGAACATTAGAGCTCTTCTATAATTTTCCCAAAAATAGGAGTATATTTGTAATTTCTAGACTTGAGGTTTTTTTGCAATCTTCCTGATCATCAGGGTTTTTCTATCATTTCCTGAGAAATTAGGGGGTTTTTTACAATTTTACCACAAGCAAGGGGTTTATCTGTAGTTTTCTGAAAGATAAGGGTTTTCCCCCAACTTTCTTGGACATCAACAATTTTTCAACGCTGCAGGGTATTTCTGCAATTTTGCACATAATAGGGTTTTTCCTATAATTTCTGAGACTTTTTCATAGACTTTGGCTATTTCTGAAATTCACATGATTTTCCCATCATTTCAACAAATTTTATAACCATAAGGGCATATCCCCAATGTTATGGGCGCACCATACCTTTTGTGAGTTTTGTGCAAGCAGAACTCTTCAAAAGTCTTCAAGGTCTTCAAAGCCTTCAAGGCTTCCTTCCGCAGACTTCGTGTGCTCCTGTGCTCCAAAAGACTCCAAGGCGGGTGAAGATGCCCAGCCTTCCATCTCCAATGGCCGAGCCAAGGCTCCTATTTATAGGAATTTGGGTGAGAAGTGGCCTGACCTCCCTCCGGTAGCTTGCGTGGAGAAGGGACCTCCCTCTGGTCAGCCCTCCTTTTCTTCTTCTTTTTTTGTTTCCCCTTTTTCGTGAGAGAGAGAAAATTGGAGGGGGCTCCCTCCGGTTATCGTGCGACCGGAGGGAGGTCCCTCCGGTTTTGTGCAGCCGGAGGGGGGGCCCACTTTTTTCTTTTTCTTTTTTCCCCTTCTTCAGAAATTTTAGGGTTCAACAAGCATCTAGGTCCAATTGCTGAAGAAAGGAAGATATGAAAAGGACATAGGCAACTACCTTTAAGATACCTAAAGTACAGTAAATAACAAGCATGTGTAAAATTTTCTGATTTACATTCCTAAAGAAGCAGAATCCAAGTCACAATCCATCAGTCTTAATTTTTTCATTTATTAACTACAATTTTCAATTAAATTTAGGTTGTTGTCTTCCAGTTTTACTCAAACACCAATCTGAGATATCTTCTGAAGTATGGAATGTGTGATAATATTTTGTTCTACAGTTATATGCTGCCCAAATATGTAAAAATGAAAAAAAAACTGAAGACATCATGCATCTTAAGGAGCATAAGTCTGTTTCTCAGGGAATCAAAAAAAAAACTTGAAAGAACAAAGGGGGAAAAGGACTTGTCTACAACCATTAGACACTTTGAGTTCTCTGGTTGGATCACCAGGACTCTTCCCCACTTTTACAGCTCAGCACTCATTGCCAAAAATTCAAACCTTGGTTATGTAGGAACACAAAAAATTGATGTGCTTTTTTATCCCACAGAAAGTAAAAATCAAAAATTTCAAATCTCTTTTATGTGAATCAGCCATCCCCCTACTGTCAGCTCCATACAGCTTCAGAACAGGCCTGATCGGTGTGTATGGGCGGCCAATTCTGATGGTAAATTCTCTCTCAAATCTGCATACAATTGGTGCAATTGACACAACGCAATTCTCTAAAGAAAATCTGGGGAAGACACATCCCTCCGCGTGCTTCTATCTTTTGCTGGCGCATCCTTAATCTAGCTGTCCCGGTAGACTGCCTCATCAAAAAGTGCGATGTTTGCATTCCTTCTAAGTGTGTATGCTGCATTAATAATAATCAGGAGGAAAGTATCAATCATCTCTTTTTGAATAGCCAAATTGCTTGGCCGCTGTGGAATTTCTTCAGGCCGCTCTTTGACTTGCGGTGCAGAGCTACGGAGTCCATCACTATAAAATGCTGGGATATTATTCGCTTTGCTGACATGCAGAATCCTATTGGGTATGCTGCCGTCCTTATTATGGTATTCACCTTGTGGGAGATCTGGAAGGCGCGATGCAGAAGTAAATATGACGGCAGAAGGTCTTCTCATGGCCTGATTCAACAACACATTATGGGGCAGGTGTATTATGCTATACAGCAAACCAATTTCAAAAGGACTCCATGCAAGGCTGACATGCATATTTTGGCGCAGTACCAGTTAAGCTATAAATGTCTAACTAAGGTTCCCAAAATAATCAGGTGGACTTGTCCACCTCATGGCTATGCCCTCAACGTGGATGGGGCTTCGAAAGGAAATCCCGGGGTATCCGGCGGTGGAGGCTGTTTGAGGAGCAGCCGGGGTGATTTCATATATGGTTTTTCTTACTTCTACGGAGTGGGCACGAATTTGGTGGCTGAAGCACGCGCACTGCTTGATGGTCTCCGGATGGCGATGAAGAGTGGGCTCCCAATTGCTGTAATATATTCTGACTCTAAGTCCCTCATCTCACTCATCCAATCTAGAGATTCTCCTCCTTGGACGATATGCAAATGGTGGGAAGAGATCATCTCTGTCCTAGACAATACCAAATAGCGATTACAACATATCTACAGGGAAGGTAACTCTCTAGCGGACGCTCTTGCCTCCATTGCTTGTATCAATCGCAGCAATTTGGACTTTACGAGCTGGAATGATCTCCCTCGCCAGGCTCGCGGATGTGCCACGTTAGACGCTTCTGGTTTACCTAGTTGGCGGATATAGCTTTTACATTCGGTTGGAGTTTTATCCACTTTTTCAGTTTCTTTCAGGGGTATGCCCCGATGATTTCTGTACATGTTATATTCTTTATCAATAAAATTTGGGCTAAGATTTTCCTGGTGGAGCGTCGCGCGCTCTCCCAAGATCATTCTTAAAAAAAAAAAAATCAGCCATTCCTCTAAGAATTTGACATGTGGTTCAATGAACCTCATTTTCACCATCATATTCTCATTTTATCATTTGTCATCATCTTTTTCACTGGTGACATTAGCAACATAAGTATTTTCTGTCTCGGTTGCTGAGACTATCAACCAGCAAAGATTGAAGTCTGTTTACACGCGGAAAAGTTTTTGGAACATCCGATTTCACTGGATGAATATGTCGTATATTTTGACATATTTGTTAATTCCGCGCTTTTTGGGTTTATCAGACGATTTAGGGTTCGTGTACTGGACTTTTCCCCACCAACCGGAGTCGGTGTTAATTTACATCGGTACGAGTCCGAACACCTTTGATTAACTGTCGAAGAACGCCTTTTGCCTCTTTTAGTTGTGACATAAATGAGTTTGATTGCCCATTCTGGGTACATACTCTTGCAAAGAAATTTGAAGACTTCATTTCCTTGAACACATAATTTGCATTACAATCGATCCTTCAAGACCTTTACATATGGTCCCGATTGTGTAATCGGGTCTTCAGGATTATATCCAGTTGCAACCAGAGCCTTTGAATTTGCTTCATTCTACATTTAGATCATTACATTTACTCGTGTCCCCTGATCGGAGAGTTAAGCTTGAATTTTATCACGAGGACCGTTTGATCGCCAAGATGATCATTATCGATGCCTCGGAGTTGCTTCATGGTCACAATCACGCTCTTGATTGTGATTGGACTCTTAAGTTGCCTTGGTGTCCATAAAGAACATTTCTGCCTGAGATGGGGTATATTTGTAATTTTTCTCCATCAGGGATTTCTGCAACTTTCCCAAACATTGGGATGTTATTGGAATTTCTGACCCTTTCTGGGTATTTTCACCCTTTTTCGGAAATAGCCCTGTCACTTCCTGACTTCTTGGGCATTCCCATTACTTTTGACTTTTCAGAGCATATTTGACATTTCTTGATTTCTTGGAGATCGTCCCGTCGTTTGACTTCCTGGGCGTTCTTGACTTCTTGGAAATCGCCCCGTCGTTTGACTTCCTGGGCGTTCTTGACTTCATTTCTTGACTTCTTGGAAATAACCATGTCATTGGACTTCTTGGATATTCCTTGTCTTAATTTCTAGACTTCTCGGAAATAACCTCGTCATCTTGGGTATTCCTCGTCTTGATTTCTCGAATTCTCAGAAATGACCCTGTCATTTGACTTCTTGGGCATTCCTCGTCTTGATTTCTTGACTTCTCGGGAATATCCTCCGTCATTTGACTTCTTGGGTATTCCTCGTCTTAATTTCTTGACTTCTCGGGAATATCCTCCGTTATTTGACTTCTTGGGTATTCCTCGTCTTAATTTCTTAATTTCTCAGGGTTTATTTGTAATTTCATCAATTTTGTTGTTTCCCGACCTGATAGCTCTTGGCCATGAAATAGATATATGGACTTGGATGGTTAGCCATAAGCCGAACTCAGGAGAGTGCACACCGCTTTAGAGAAGGGGCGCGGTCCCGCTCCACCGAGTCGTGCAAACGGCGTAAACGAGAACAAGGGTATTGGATAATTTTGAGACCTCACAAATGGAGTTATTTCTATAATTTTCCCACAACCATGGGTGTTTCTATAAGTTTTCCTTCATTAGGGAGATTTCTACAATCTTTCAACTATCCGGGCATTTCTGTAATTTTTCCGCCATCGGGGGCATTTCAGCAATTTTCCCACTACCGGGGATATTTCAGCAAATTTCCGGGACATTTCTGCAATTTTCCTGCTATCGGGGATGTTTATGCAATTTTACCGCCACCGGGGGTATTTCTAAATTTTTCCCGCCCACTGGGGTATTTCTGTAATTTTTCACCCACCGGGGGGTATTTCTGCGATTTTATACCCACGGGGGGTATTTCTGTAATTTTCTACCCACCGGAGGTATTTATGTGATTTTCCACCCACCGGGGGTATTTCTGTAATTTTCTGCCCACCGGAGGTATTTATGTGATTTTCTATCCACCGGGGGTATTTATGTGATTTTCTACCCACCGGGGGTATTTCTGTAATTTTCCACCCACCGGGGGTATTTCCATAAAGTGGGGAACATTCCTTTGAACTCATATCTCGTCTCTTGAATTTCTGATTTTTTCTGGAATTTTCCAAAGTACATGGACTTTTGGGCAATTTTGCAAAAGCTTGGGGTAGAGTTGCAATTTCTGAAATATGCAGGGATCTCCTCATAAATTTTTCATAAGGGACCAGACTTTGAGGGAGGAAACCCAGCCGCAAGGGAGAGGGCGCAAGCCTCTTCTCCTTTCTTCTTCCCACTTGGGCCTCTATCGAAGCTCTCCAAGTCTTCAAGTGCTGCAAAACTTTCTTTCCTCTTTTTTCCATCCCTTTCTTTGGAGCTCTAGGTTTCCTTTTATAGGAGTTAGAAGTGGACCGGAGGCTAGGTGGCTCCGGTGGAAACACCCCCCTCCGGTGGAAGTCCAAGGGACAAGGTGACTCTTCCCCTCCCTTCCTTTTTAAAATTTTTTTACTGTTTTCTTTCTTTCCGCAGAAAATGGAGGGGAAAGCCCCCCCCCCTCCGGTGCATGTACCGGAGGGGGTTCCCCCCTCCGGTTTGCTTGGGACCGGAGGGGGTCCCTCCGGTTCATGTACCGGAGGGGGTATTTCCCCCTTCCCTCTTCTATTTTTTTTTTCATGTTGCAAAGGACCGGAGGGGTTCCCCCCTCCGGTTTGTCATTACCGGAGAGAAGAAAGAGGGGCGGAGGGGGTCCCCCCTCTGGTGCATGTACCGGAGGGGGTCAAACCTCCTCACATTCTTTTTTATTTTTTCTTTTCTCTTTCTTTTTTTTTCTTCCCCGCAGCAGCAGGAAATGAAGGAGGGGAACCCCCCCTCCTGTACAGTACCGGAGGGGGTTCACATTCCTTCCTTTCTTCTTCTTTTCTTTTCTTTTTCTTTGTATCTGCAGCAGAAAATGAAGGGGGGAACCCCCCCTTTTTTGTATAATTTTTCGGGTTCAACAAAGTCCTTATTAAATCTTCTTTGGAGAAGATGCATATTGTATCCAACATTGAAAATCATCCTAATAATCATCTGCATTTCTCCTAATAGCTCTCATGTGGACATCAATTCCAAACACAATTAGCAGGTGTCCATCAAGTCTGCACTCCTATTAACACCACGGGGAAAAATAATAGAAAAAGAGATTTAGGTGTACACTTATTGAACAACAATGCAAATTTGTTTGCTATTTGATTAGTATGTGCATAATTATTTCCGCGCTTTATATTTAACATATGTTTTCGGGTCGTGTACTGAACTTTCCCCCACCGACCATAGTCGGTGTTTATTTGCATCGGAACAAGTCCGAACACCTTTGATTAACTGCCAAAGGTGTCCTTTAACCCTTACAACATCCGTTGGGATAAGAGATTAAGTCCAAAAAGAACCTCCATGCCTTAACGTGGGGGTATAAATGCAATAGATGATATTCTTTAGGGACTCTCGGACATGTATTCAATTTCCTCATAAGTTGGGGATTATTGTAGTTTTCCCTTGAACTAGGGTTTATTTGCATTTTTTTTAAACTAGGGTTTTGTTTAACTCATGGAATTTAACAGATAATTAATTTGATTAGAGGAGAGGGGGATAAAAGAGACAAAGTAATTCAAGACATATACGTTTGTTTATTGACATGCATATAAGAGCCGGTTACGGCATATAAGTTAAATATTCCGTGAATTGAGTTTATCAGATGATTAGGGTTCGGGTACTGGACAATTCTCCACCGATCGCAGTCGGTGTTTATTTACATCGGTACAAGTCTGAATACCCTTGATTAACTGCCAAAGAAAATCCTCGATTTACACAAAGTTAGCTGTGATGCTAAAGGCATTGCCCTAAGCGCTAGGTCGTGCAAGGCGATGCCAAGTATCAGGAGCGTTTCAGGAAGGACTACGGGCTCAACCGGCGTAGTTACAGGGACTGAGGTAAATCCCTAAATTCATAACCTCAAGGTTCAAGGCTGCTATGTGTTGGCCATTTGACCTCTACGCGGCTAACTGAGTCTCAAACCTCCATAATTATCTTTGCATGATGCGAAGCATGGTGTTTCATGACTCAAGCATTCAGAGACATTTATAGAATCATGCTCACATGGCCACTAGTATATTTCATAAAGTACTATAAAGTGTACAAGATATCGCGAGTACATTTCATGAGTACAGACTTGTCGACAAGTTTTTTTTATTGCACATGACCCTTTGTTCATAAGCAATTAGGGTTTTGATTATACATGACCCTTCGCTCATAAGCAATTAGGGTTCTGGTTGTAAACGGCCCTTTGTTCAAAAGCAATTAGGATTTTGATTATACATGACCCTTCGCTCATAAGCAATTAGGGTTCTGGTTGTACATGACCCTTGGCTAATAGGCAATTAGGGTTTTGATTGTACATGACCCTTTGCTCATAAGCAATTAAGGTTTTGGTTGTACATGACCCTTTGCTCCTAGGCGATTAGGGTTTTGATTGTACATGACCCTGTGCTCATAGGTTGCTCACAGGCAATTAGGGTTTTAATTGTATACAACCCTTTGCTCATAGGGGATTAGCATTTTGGTTGCACATGACCCTTTGCTCACAGGTAATTAGGGTTTTGATTGTATATGACCCTTTGCTCATAGGCGATTAGGGTTTTGATTGTATATGACCTTTTGCTCATAGGCAATTAGGGCTTACACAAGTGTCCTGGCCATACCTAGGGTGTTTACATAATCACATCACAGGACTTTAAAGATTTCTCTATATAGAGAAATTTTCTCTAGTTTACACAGTTCACAAAATGAGTTGTGATGCATATGGGTTTATGACATACCCTCACAACACAATCACAACACGAGGCTTTCAAACAAGGCACAAGCACCAAACACAAGCTCTGCTCTTGTTGCCCTCTGGGTTCTCTTCTTTCTGTTCTCCGTATCCCCCTTCCAAATGGACCCCATTGGGGTATTTATAGAGCCTCGAAGGACTCCTAGCAGTTACACCCTCCATCTGGGCCAAAATAAGGGGTTTGGGACTTGATCTGGGCTAAACCCTCCTATAGAAAGAATGGACTCGGGCCAAACCGTAAGTGGGGAGGGTGAATCCGGGGCAAATCCCCATGTAGGGGGTGGACCCGAGGCAAAACCCCCATATGGGGGTGGACCTGATCCAAACCCCCAATATGGGGAAGGATCCGGTCCAAACCCCCCATATGGGGGTGGAGCCGGTCCAAACCCCTAATATTGGGGTAAAACCAGGCTATTACTATTAGTATTTTACTTTTTTTTGTACTAAATTTGGTTGATCTTCTTTGTTGTTGTTACTGCCATTTACTGCTACTGTAGCTGCTTCTGTGAGCTGCTGCCAATGTTGCTTCTGTAAGCTACTACCACTGCTGCTCACTTGTTTTTAGCTGCTGCAAGGGTGTTGCTACTGCTGGTGTTATGTTGTTGCTGCTACTATGTTGCTGCTGCTGCCACTGAGCTGCTGCCCTTGTGTTGCTGCTGCTATTGAGCTGCTGCTGCTGCCACTGAGCTACTGTTGTTGCTATTATGTTGCTGCTGCACCACTGCTTTACTTGTCGCAGCTGCTGCCATTGAGCTGCTGCTGCAGCTATTCTTGTTAGCTGCCACTGCTAATAATGTTAGCTGCTGCTGCTATTTTATTCGATGTGTTGTTGCAGCTATTTTAGTTAAGTAGGATAGAGTTTTATCAGCCCAAAGCCTTTAATCCAGTGCCCAGGGTGGACCCAGGCCAGAAATAACCCCCCCCCCCCCCCCCCAAGGGGTTAGACCCGAAGAAAACCCCCCCTTTGGGGGTGGACCTGGGGCAAAACCCCCAAAAGGGGGGTGGACCCGGGGCAAACCCCCCATTTGGGGGTGGACCCGGGGTAAACCCCCCAAAAGGGGTGGATCCGGTCCTAAAACCCCTATAAGGGATGAAAAAATGGTGGCTGCCCCTATAAATAGCTCCTCCACTGTTCATTTCTCACATGAAGAGAGGGAAATTGACATTTCCCACGTGTATGGTTTGGTGCTTCTATGCTCAACACTTTTTCCTAGGTGGGAGGGTCTTCATGTCATTAAATTACCTTCCTCACCCATTTCACTCACCATGAATATTGTGGAATTTCAAATTCCTTTACAGCATTTAACCACTTTTGGGTGTCTTTTCCCCTAACTACTTTGAGAGGATAACAAATTGGTTCAACAGGTTTATACCAATTTCGTGATGACCAGAACATTCTTCTGCCATTCTGGTAATTTTCAGAAATTTCTTGTAGTTTTCCTGGGTATTTATGTAATTTTAAAAGATCCAGGGTAAACATGCAATCTTCTAATCTTTTGAGCAAAATAAGGATTTCCCCCCGATTTGGAGGATATTTCTACAAAATTGAACATTTCTTGTTCAATCTCCCAACTTTCAGGATTTTTTTCCTGAATTTCGTGGGTATTTATGCAATTTCATAAAGTTGAATGGTATTTTTGCAATTTCCCATAAATGCAGGGTACTTGTGCATTTTTCAGACTTTATGGGGATCTCTGCACAACTTTCTGGACTTCTCTGCATTTTCTGTAATTTCCTGGACATTTATGTAACTTTCTAAAAATGTAAGGTATTTCGGCAATTTTCAGAGTTTATGGGGACTTTTGTGTAATTTTGCATACAAGCAAGGGTTCCACATGGACTTTCATAATTTCTTCTGAATTTCTCTATGAATTTCTATATTCTTTTACAGAATTTCGACATAAATATATAAAACTCTCCCAAAGTAGGGGCATAAATGTAAAAACAATATCACACCCTTGAACTGGAATTTTACAAGATCAAACAGACTAAATCCACAATTTCTTGGGGGCTGGGTGAACCAGGCCTTATCCCAAGTCTTCCAGTGTTCTTGGGGTTCTTGAGAGGAGAATTTCCCTTGGAGTTATCTTGGGATGTGTTGAGCTCCCGTGTGGTTTTGGCTTCTTTCTCAAATGAGCCCCCAAGCCCTCCTTTAATAGGTGAGTGAACTGGGGGAACCCTTGGGTGAACATTTAATATTTGGGAAAGATAAGAAGACTTGGGAGTGGTTCCCCCGGTTGACATTTGATTTGAGAAAGAGGGAGGGAGCATCCCCGGTTTAAGAATCAAATGAGTGAAAGGGGAGAATTGCCCCGGTTTAGAACGGAGGAGGTGGAGACCCGAAGGAGCCTCCCCCGGTCCAAATTGGCAGGCAAAGAAGGGGGGGTCCCCGGTCCGAGGTGGCAGGGAACCGGGGGGATTCCCCTGGTCCAGCTGGCAGGGGAGAGGAAGAGGCAACTGGGGGGCCTTCCCCCGGTCCAGGCTGGCAGGGGTGAGGAGGAGGGAACCGGGGGGGGGGGGCTTCCCCCCGGTCCAGCTGGCAGGCGGAGAGGTGGGAGGAACTGGGGGTGCTTCCCCCTGGTCCAACTGGTAGGCAGAGAGGGAAAAGGAATCATGGGGGGGGGGGGGGGGGAACACCGGGGGCTTCCCCCGGTTAACCATCCTGGGTGGAATTGGGGGGGGGGGGGTGTTCCCCTGGTTAAAACCTAGTTTAACCAGGGGTCCCTCCCCCTCCTCCTTGTGCGACCAGAGAGAAGAAAGAGAGGCCGGCGGCTGCTTCCTCCTCTTGTTGTCCCAGAAAACCCTATAAAAGCTCCGGTCTTGTCCTTCCCATCCCCCCTTTTTTATTGCTTCCTGCTCAGGAGACAGCATGAGGTTTTTTTGTGAGATTTTTATCTTCTATTGGCGCTGCCTTGCTGCCGGGATTCTTGCACTGCCGGGACCACATCTCAAGGTACCTTGGACGGCTCCTTGATAGCAGTGTTTGTGAGTACTTCACACAGGTTCATGGCTTTACGCCACCCGTGAGGTATTTGACAGAACTACGGCCTGCAAAACACGCCGTGGCCTCATAGATTTCTTTGTCTGAGGGATCCCCGGGACATGTATGACTGAATGGCAATGATTTTGTATCATCTCGCGCCGTCATGAGCCATGATTTAATTTGTTTTTCCTGTAATAAATGAGAAAATTATATGTATGATTGAACGGCGGTGATTTTATATCATCTTGTGCCGCCATAGGACTGTAAAATATTTATTTCCTCTGAATTAAATCAGAAAATTATCGGGTGCAACAACTCCCTATGTAAAATATTTGGCATTCTGTATTCCCCTACCTCACCTGTGTCAAATAATAAAAACAGAACCAGATATGCCACTATTTTAAGTAAACGCTCAAATATGAGGACATCCTGTAGAAATCAAAGCAGTCATATAGACCAAATGCTCATGGAAGTGTGGCATATGCAGGCATAGTTTAGAAAGGGAGAAGTATTTAGGAGGCACATACATAAATCTTTCAACGAGGTGTCTGATACATCTGGAAGTGGTGGGCCACCATATCGGAAGCACATGATAGGCATGTTCTTGGGATGCTGTTTTATTCTATCCTTATCCTGTACAATGAAACATATAAGTTACTAAAATGAACAAGCAACAAAATGTTGGGATTATCAAAAACAAAATGAAAGATGTAAAGAAAAATGAAAGGACGGAAGCAAAACAACTTTGTTAGGAGATATGTAATTGCCAAATGCAAACTTAGGGGTTGATTACAAAGCTATTTTAATGATGTGAAACATTCAACTATACCCCAAGGGATCATTGAGGGAGTGCTTGAGGAAGATTACAGAAAGAAATAAAAATTTGAGATATCTTAAGTATGTGTGTAGGGTTTGAAGATTTATAGCATCACGATTCAAACATAATATGGCTGAAATTCGAGGAGAACTTGTAGCATTTCCTTTGGGGCACTCAACAAAGCAACTCTCCTGGTATACAGGCTGGCATGAAAACATTAAAACGTTTTCTCAGTGAATTTCAAGCTGTGTCCCCTAGGAAATTTACATTCTTTGATAACTCTTGAATTACATCATTTTTGTTTCCTCCACATTGTCCAATTTTAGAAAATCCAAAATCAGTCCTTTGTTTCCTTTAGTTTTACTAAGTTTTGGGGTCTTTTTTCTATTTCTCAGCTATGATTGCAACATACTACTGCTCCTAGGTACCAGTAGAATTTTATTGTCTGGAACCTGAACAGACCAAAGGAACTCTTGTAAGTGCTTAGCGCGTTGATGTCTTAGCCTACACCTGAGGTTGTTTCTTCGGAAGTGGCCTACACCTGAGGTTGTTACATGATATAAATTGGGCTATCTGTGTAAATCTTTAGTACACTATTCTCTGTGATTTTCTTTTTTCAGAAGAAAGAAGCCGAGTTGAGCTGGCTAGAGCCTTGGTTTGCTAGAGGATCCTGTGGAGGAGCAGGTCACTCTTTGTATAAAGTGCTCTGATATAAAGATAGGGAGATCCAAAGAAAGAAAACCAGCAGGTCCAAGGAAAAAGTCACCTGTTGCACATTGGGGAATCAGGATGAAAGAATCACAATAACTAAGGATTCGGGTAGTTACCTCTTTTAAAGTGGATGGTACCACATGTTTATGAAATAAAAAAGAAGGGATTTCACAAGTGTAATTTCTGTGTGCTCTCAAAAGTCCCTCCATACAAAAAAAAAGAAAGAAAAAAATGGTCCACACTAAGAATTCAAGTATTTACACATCGATAGATCAAAGAACCAGCAAGATATAATACTATGCATGGAAAAGGGTAAGCAATTTCAACAGAGCATGGAAACAAACTTACAAAGTTTACATTTGATGTAAATCCCATGATCATGGAAGAGAACCACGGTGGCAGCTCAACTGCAACAGGGTTCACATGTTAGGCCATTTAAAAACCTAAACTTAAACTTAATCGTGAACCCTAAACTTAAACTTAGCCATGAACAAAATATCTATTCAGGTGAAATGCCATGAAATAACAAGTCAGAATGTGATAGATTGGGAAACTTAGTCCAGTATTCAACTAAACGCTTAAGGCTTGGATACAAGGCCAAGAATGGAGGTGTAGATTTGCGCAAGACATAACATGTTACAAGTACCATGGGAGTTGTTGTCATTGGCTTGGAAAGATTAAAGTCTGAAAAAGCATGCCAGCCAGCAATGTAAGTCTTTAGAGAACCAGTCTGTTGAGCAACAATTATAAATTCTTTAGATAATAATGAGTTGGCAAAGCCATGCAAAAATATCTACAGTGATATATGGCAATGAAGATTTATACTGCCTTTGGAAGCTTTTCAAGAGAACTAGATGGAAATCTCCACCTGTGTAAGTTTGCAGACACGAGCTCTTTTTTTTTTGAAGATGAAAGGTACCACAGTATGTATGGCAGTTGCACTGACCCACTTTCAGAGGGCCATCTAACAAGAGGAGCAAAGAAGAAAGTGGTGACCTTTCCAGAAGGCCACTTGATGAATTTCCGCATTTTTATATCCCTTTACCTCAGATGTTTTAATATGTCCGTGCAAAAATCACCCCAGCCCTATAAGCCTACAGGAATGCTTCTGGGGACTACTAAAGAATTGGTTGCATAACAATTGTACACACAAAAAGGGAAGAAAAAGACAATTGTTTAGTAAAAAGAGACAGGTTAAGCAAATGCCTATCTTTGAGTTCTCCAATTTCTTTCTTTTTCTTGTAGAAGGAAGAATAGATACAACAAACCCGGAAAGGAAAGATACCTTTGAAAAGAAAGAAGCGACGAGAATTTAAAAAAAAAACATGAAAACAAAGAAAAAACATAAACCATCAAAATGGTGCTCCTTGCTCCAAGAATATTTGAAAGCGCTTCCTCCCTCTTCAGAACAAACAGGATTGGAAGACAACTATAGTTTCCAGTGGCGTGCCCAAATGTCGTCATAGACTCGCGAATAACGAGCAGAAGGAAACTAATAGAACAATCGGTTCGGCACCCCCGACCACCAGGTTGGCCGTAGACACCGTGAGGAATCCAAAGGCAAGAATTTGAAATTTCCCAAAAAAAGCTCATAAGTAGGAACCAGTGTTCGTTAACGTTTCCGTACTACGAATTCTAAATTATCGGTTTAAGGGGAAAGATCCAAAGAATAATCCACTTTTGCTGGCAGATGCCTTCAACATTCTTGTTCGGATTTAGAACGTCACGAAAACACCACAAGAGATTCTGGAAAACTTTCCGTCTATCCGCACTGCTCCGAAAAAGAAAAAAATCGTAAACAGGATACAAGTATTAAAGAGACAAGGTGCGCTATTGAGCCATAAACCCAAACGATCCGATCACTCGCCACCCAAAAATGGTAGAAACTAGAAAGTTGCAGACAGCAGTCCATAAAAGAAAGCGTTTTTCCCTACAAGGTAGGAAATTGAAGACCAACAGACATCCCGGAAGGTACAACCCAAAACCCAGTAAAACCCATCTCCAACACACACACACACACACAGAGCTTGTGGGTAGGGAAGCCAACCTCTCATGTAGCTCCACTCGTAAGGGCTAAGCCTCATATCTGGATAGTTGAAGCTGGAGACCAGGAAGGAGCTCTGCGGCGCTTGCTCCTGCTGGCACACGCAATAGCCCCCCATTAGCAGAAGCCACCAGAAGGAGCGGAGCACTCCAACCATAAGCCAAGGCGTCTGATCCGACGAAACCATCCTCTCCCACCCCGTTGCACAGAGACCAATTCCTCCCCACAGGGCGATGCCCCCCTCACAAAGAGACCCCCAATGGACGAAGCCGCCGCCGCCGCGGGGAACCCGTTAAGAAAAAAAAATCCCTCCTTATACGGAAAACAAGGGGAAGAGAGCAGGGCAGGGACACCGTGGGGCGGGGGGGGGGGAGGGGGGTAGATGTCCAGGACTCCGCACACACTTCCTTGTGCTCGAATACGTCGGACAGATGATGGCTCGAATGCCTCGGAGAAATGATGATGCCAACTTGATTGGGGAACCCCAGCAATGATTAAACGTGGATCTCTAGATCTTATCCCTCCCCACAAATCAAAACCCGAACGACTGGTGTGTTTTGGAGGGTGATGAGAGGGGACGGCCGCCTCAGCAGGCGTGGTGGCGGCGCCGCCCGTTTAAGCGGGCCTTCGTGTGTGTGGGGAAGGGGGGAGAGTGAGTCCGCACCAACGGCTAATAAATTAAAGTTAGTAATTGTTCTCTTATTAATGGGCTACTAAAGTTTAATGGGCTTGGTTGACGGGCCACGGTCTTGACTTTCGCGGGGCTCTCGTCAACGGAGAACCACCGATTCCACCTCTACGCGTCCTGACAAGGTGCCCCGACGCTGACGTTTATAACGTCTAGAGAAGGAGGCTGCCATCGTTGGTGGGGCCCACTGATTGGTCCATTCATTATTTCTTTATTTATTTTTATGACTTAGTTGGGTTGGTGAGGGAGGGGGGCGTGCATGTGCTAATGTTATAGAACGTTATTATCTCAAGATAGACATTACCATAAAGTGTTTTCTTTAGTTGTGTTATAATAAAAATTAAGAAAAAATATCAGAAAAGGTAAAATACTTTTCTTAATATTTAATAGTGACATTCTAAGTTTAAAATACCTAATAATAATGTCTCCTTGTATCTATAAGAGGCAAACGACCAATAACACACTCGATTTTTACAGATGATTTTCCTTTGTCTAAACCTGTATGCTATAAATTTTACATCCTTCGACACAAATATCTAAAAAATGGGATGACTTATTATGATGTCCCTAATTCCACTTCAGTCCCTCCAACTAATATCGAAAATGAACTAAATAGTGAAAATATTGCAATGCAAATAAATATATTAAAATAAAGATATTTCATATATGAAAACAACGTGTTATATATACATATCGGCCCGAACGACTGTCATATATTTTGATTTTGAATGAAAATTTATGTTACATTAACAAAAATAAGAGAGTTTCATATTTCACGAAGAATTATCATATATCTATTTATTTTATTAAAATATTAATCAATCTTTTCAAAAATAATATTTGATTACAAATTTTATATCGTTATATACATTATTTTTCAATATTTTTTATATAACTTGTCAAGTTGAGTCGTACAACTTAGTGAAATAATTGAGTTCAATTTGACTCGATATGTCACTTGAATTTGGATGGAGTTTAAACTTAAAAATCAATGAATCAGATTTAAACTGGATTATATTAAACTCAATACGTACCCGATCCATTAACAACTCCGGTGACTTCAATCATGTTGAATCCTAACAATGTACAACATGCAAATTGCTTGTGGCCTCAAATCTATGCACCTAGAACCTGTATTAAGAGATTTAAAAAAATAGAGAGAGAGAAAGAAATCAGTTGGGTAACGTCATGGTCGTGGAATACGTGCACTCAAAGAAGGGCGTAGACAACTGCGTCTCATCGATACGGCATGCAGGTAATAAAAATTGCATATAATTATAAAGAGACCATCATGTTTAATGGCACTTGCATGTTACGTGATTCACCGGTCCAAAATTGGACGAGTCTTTTAACAATCATGGAATTTAACTAACAATGTTTTTTTGAAGAATAATGAATCGGAAAGCACGTCACGTGACACAAATTATCTTTAATTATTTTCGTCATCATTTGAACGAGCGAGGTTCACCTAATCGACAATTCATATCCACTTGATTCCGCGTACATATGATAATACTAGTCAAACGAACGTGTTAGGCGCATAAATATAATTTGATAATTTTTTTTAAATCATAATGACAATACAGTTAAAATGTACAAATAAATATAAATATAAGATATATTTTTATGTAATTTTACTTTTGATGGGATTATATTATTCTTTACCCTTCTAAACAGTGGAGATAATACAAAAGTTGTACACGTGATAAGCTTCTCGAGTGTATAGAAAATGGCAATAAAATTGTGTTAAAATAACGAAGAAGGTGCAAAGACACAAATATTAGGAATACCAAGTTAACTTTAATTATCCATGATAAATTAATTGCATATCAGTTAAGTCCATAAGATGACTTATAATTTTATGCAAAATAAGATAGATATTTCTCTCTAAGGCAACACTGATTCTCTGAAGTTAAGTTAGAAGTGTATTCAAAAAACTCTATTATTTGCCACTAGATCTCTAGCATCTACTTAAATATTTATATCTAGGAATTGTTTTATTTAAGAAAGTTGTTTACGTAAGTTTTTGTAACACAAATAACATTTTGGAGCCGTAATCATCTGCATCCAAACAAAAAGATGATCATATCTGGAATACGTACGTTAGTCACTGTAATCGAATTTAGTTCACACAATTTAGATTCTTTTATTACTAGATGATCACCGAAGGCTGAAAATATATCGAGGGTATGCTATATTATATTCATATTACAAAGTAAACTATAAACCATTGTTAGAAAGGTGAGTGCAAGGTAGATGACAAAGTTATTAGTAGGAACACTGTGTTTGCAGCATTACAATAAATTATAGAGGAGAGGAAATAATCTTTAATTAATCAAAGAAAATATTTTTTTCTTTTAAAGTTAAGTCTAATAATTAATATTTGATACATACTAATAGTAAATCTACACATTTTAAGATAAATTTTTAACGATGATATGCATATTGAGTTTAGTGAGTATATACATATATTAAGATTTGAGGTTGAATCTCCTGTGTGAAGATAACATGAGTGGAGGGTTGTGAAAGCGGCACAACAGGTTTCTTACTATACATAACATAACATATATGAAGGGGTTTGAGGTAAAACAGTATGACAGAATCCTTGTGTATTTTTATGAGATAGCATAAACTCAACGCAATCAAAGTATATGTGAACTGGAGATGATTAAAAAACCGATCAACCGGGATGAAAAAAAACACAATTCTCTTTATATATATATATATATATATATGTTGTTGTTATAGATATAGCTTTACTCGTATTCTCATACGTGACTCAAAGACGCTTGAGTTGTCTCGTAGCGAGTAAATCATCTTGATTTGACACAAATACGATATAATTATCTAAGATCTTATTTGTTTCAGATTGAACGACAATTTTTTTTTAAAATATCTCCACCGTGCACAGTACAAGTTGTTTGTCAGAGACTTTACTGAGAAAAAAAAAATTCTCATTCGACTACTCCCCTCACACACACGTCAATTTATCCATTCTTTCATCGTCGATCTTGTCCGCATTTTAAATTCGTCATTTGCCCTCCCATTTTGCCATTCTCCCTGTGGCACCGTCACCCGTGCCAAGGCAAATTTTCTAATGCATCTAGTCACCTACATGGAAAAACAACGAGAAATGAGAGTAAAGTGATCTTTTTACATCTCAAAATCTCCGCGTCAAGGTTAAGAGAGCTTCCCACTTGCTTTTGAAAGATTTTTGGGGGAGAGATTTGTTGCTCCTCTCTACCCAAAATTCTTATTTACACATAAGTTTAGGTGAACTAATTTATTTAGTTAGGATCATAAGAATGTCAAAAAAAATTTAATGATTAAAATTTTACGATCTTTTCTCGCGATCTCAACCAAATATATCCCAAATATGAAACGTGAGTCTCACTTACACGACAAGACAAAACATGTTCAAAAGTTGGATCATCATCCTACGATAAATTAAAGGTCAGATCGGCAATTTGTAGCAAAAATATGATGGGAGTCCGCATCAGCGACAGTCCCGGTGAGACGATCCCTCGCCCCACACCCCTCTCTTTATTTCATATGTAGATGTAAAGGATCTCTGCAGCCGTATCCAAAAGAAAAGTGGGGATCTGTCTCTGTTCCTTCTTTAGAATATTATTCGTTGGTCACGTAGAACTATCTTTAATTTTCTCCCACTGTTACACTGCCGATCTCCTTTTCCTACGTCCATAAAAAAAATGATGAAACGTGCATGGTGATCGGTGTGGAGAAGGTTGGAGGGGTGACCAGTGGGGGATTCCCCAGAATCATGAAGGGAAGATTCCGGGAAAGTACGAGGGCGGGTGATTGTGCTTCCCGATGGGCAGATCGGAGGTTTCCGCATCTGGACTTGCCCATGTTTGGCTTGGTGAAGCTTTTAATCAGAATTGTTTTTAGATTTCTATAAATTTTGACCCAATTATATTGTAGGGGGAATAACAGCCTTTAGAAGTCATTTATGTAGTTCATGGGTTGTCTAGATAAAAATTTAAAAAAATGAGGATGTTAGGTAATGCTTAACATTTACGGCCATCAAAAATTAGTTATAACTATCCTTAATTTATATTTTCTAAGTTGAATGTAAAAGTCAAAAATAACACCCAATCTAAAACTTTGCCAAACAAATTCTAAAAGAAGATATTATGTGCCCGTGTGTAGAAGGTTGTGGTGGAGACAAAATCAATTAACTACTGTGATTAATTGTAATCTCTCTGTAACTTTCCCTTCTGTAGGAAGATATTTATATATGACACACCGTCTTAGTCAAGCTATTAATTCAATTTTGTCTCCTGTGTTGGTAGAAGAAATACCGAAGTGCTTTCGTACGAGCATCTACGAGACCAAGCGTTGGAATTCTGAGTATAGAAATGGAAGGCCTGTAGCATCTCGGTTGCTGCTGATGGTCAACACGTAAATGGGTATGGATAAAGGAAATTTAAGTGGCCGTTGGAATTCATTCCATAGTGGGGATAAGTGTTATTCTAAGATCTCGGATAAGTCTAGAGAAATAAAATGGTGAATAAGAAGGAATAGATTCGACACTTACACATTGTTACTGCAAAGATTGTTGATCGGAAAACTCAATCTCCGCTCTTCACAACACGTGCGAGCAGACACGATCGCGAGTAACACGTCGAGAATGCAATCTCCTCTCCTGCAAGAAGATCATTCTTGATTTCCCTTTCTCTGTTAGATCTCCTTGATAGAGTTAAGGCACTCTAGATCGAGCCAATATCTGGTTTAATACAAATTCATCTACCATCAAGAAGAACTCTCGTGAGATTATTAATGGAATTTCACACATTTTTAGAAAAACCTACCATTTGATAATTATCTTTAGCGTGAACAATTGATTTCTTAAACTCATCTCTCGAACCCTTCTTAATGGACCAACTTAAGTGCTATTGGACCAAATAAGTGGCAAGTCAAAAAAAGGTGTAAACCCAGCATTCACTCGCTTGACCCGATTTAGCACAATACCAAACAATAGGTTACATTGTTCCACTAACGGCAAGGAAACTCAATGCTTAATTATAAAACATCTAAAGTACGAGTCATGGTGGTCAATACTCTACATTTGAGTATGGCATTCCATGCACTACAATACTTTAAACATTTTATATTCAGCTCTTTATGTGAGATATCCTTTTTGAATAGGTTAAAATTTTCTCACATTCCTTAGTCCAAACTGTATGTCATAATCGACACTCTGCTTAAATTCTATTCATAAATAACTATGTATGAAAAGTAGATAATGAGAATCATCATATAAATAAAACTATATGTGATCACAAACGGGTGGTGAGGAGGGCATATCTCGCCAGCCCATTAGCACCCGTCCATTCAGCCCGCCACAGAAGCCCACCCCTCTGGGCCCATTACACTACATGTCAGCCCAACACGCCTCCTGCCCCACGCAAGCCCAACGTAGGTGTCATACTCGCGTGCACCTTCCCCGCCAACGGCCACAGCACACGTCTCCGATAGTGCATTAATAACGAGAGGCACGCCAGTCCGACGATGGGGGGAGAACGTCGCCCATGCCACTCTCCCTGACAGTGCAACTTCCCGCCCTCTTCGGCAAGCCCTGTCGCATTAATAGCGGAGCTACCTCTCTGGCAAGAGATGGTGAGTCAGCACACATGCCTCCCTACCTCGTCAGGCATGTAAACTAGGCAGCTTACGTCTCCTCCAACCACAGCAACCCAACGGTCAACCACAACAATGGAATAAATAGGACTCGGGCCCAATCGCCAGGAGATACACGCGTAACCTAACCCCCACGAGCTCTCACCCCCTCACTTTGGTCTCCCTCCTCCTCTCCCGAGTGTTTGCCTCATTCCTTCACTATTGTTTGACTTGACCATCAAATGATTGTCCCCTGGAGTAACTCTCAGGAATCCTTCTGACCCTTCATCGGTCGTTGTAGGTTCTCCTTCGGTGACACTCGTCTTCCCCATCAAATAAATCTTCGGAGGTGTGGATCGTGATTTGGGCAACCAATTCCTGATCGCTACACTTCTTGGCACCGTCCGTGGGAACGGAAGCACAAGCCATTGCACCAAGGATCGGCTACCGCAATGTCAGCAACTTGACAGGCCGTGGGCTCTAGCCAGGCTTCCCGAGGGGACGCCAATGATCACCTATCCCAAGGAGATTACCACTAAACTTTCGATTGAGTTCGGAGACATCTCCCCCAGTCTTGAACAAGACCTTGGACCAAGTGCCTCTCATCGGTGCTCGGAGAGGCTCCATCTGTCAAACGGCTACGCCCGTCAATGATAGACTATTGAGCCACCTAGTCGAGTTTGGAGAGGTCCCATCCAATCCAACTTGGGACAATGGACCAGTGCTCCGCTCACCAGTGTTCGAAGAGGTTCCATATGTTGACCCCCCTGGTGCTAATAGGCCCCGGCAAACACCGGGACCTACATAGCCCACAGCCTCCACCCTCCATTCTCTCATGACTATTGCAGGATGGCACACCCAGCTCACCAAGCCAGAAAGAAAAGAGAATGTGCAGTGCGCATCGATCACAGACGCAGGAAGAAGAGAGAATGAGGAGAACCATTCATTACTTCTTAGAAGGGAATACAAAGGGCGGACTAGTCATCAAACTTAGGCCCATACAAGTCAGGGGTGATGTTTAGCACCCCCTTCAAGTCATATTGTAACGACCCGGGGATCCGGATACCGATAAACCGATACCAAGAACTCGGGGAAGCCACCCAAGAGGCTGATGAGGCCCCTTAAGGGTTGGAGGGTTTTGTCAAGGGGATGCATAACAAATTAGAATTACACGCGCGCAATGTTAATTATAGCAACAATTTGAACTATAAACGGAAGGAAATTAAATATCAGAGTGATAAATATATATAATAGTCCAGATCCACAATATATACAAGTCCAACAACTGTACAAGAGTCAAAAATATACAACTACTCGGGGCATACCCCGGTTAAAAGGTACAAGAAAAGATAAAAGACTACTGACAATCTACTGAGCGACCACTGCTGGCACTAAGTACGGCCGTCAAAAACACAGGAAGCTCCGGAAGACGGCTGAGGCTGCTCACCTGAAAAAGTAAGGGTGAGTCTCACAACCAGACTCAGTAGGGGTCACATGGATCCCTACCTCGCCACTAAACAAGGAAAGCAATTGAAGCATGCATTGGCAGAATTAAACAACAATTCAATAAAGCTGTAAAACTAACTACACATGTTAACAACAGCTAACTATAATGCCAATTGAATTTAAACGTGAGTATTCGAAATCTACCAATAGAATAAACTCAACATTTCCAAGTGACAGGAGAAAGAATGACCACCAGAAAGAGAAACCAGATGCGTCCACTGACGGCTTACACTGCGTCTCAAGCATCTACACAAGTCTGGATCGCGACAAGTGAGATACGTAACAGTATCAGAAACAAGAACTAGTCAGGGTAACACTCGTCAGTGCCAGTCCAAGCCCCTGACCACGTGTGCACACACCGGCTCGTTACCTTGAACCAGGCCTCTAGCTAGTTTTCCCCCCAGTAGGATGCTACTGTAAAGCAAGGGCCCACGGAAACTAGCTTAAAAATCGTAAATCGGGACTACCCCGCCACCTCTCCTAGGTGGGCCGACACTAGAGGTCATCGGGCTACGACTAGTGGTTCCATTACAAGGAAAGAGAACTAATTCTACTGGGATCTAAAAACATGCAAAAATAATTTAAATATGGCGAATATGCAATATGAAACGCATAAAGGAATGAACATGCACAAATTGAAATTTTGTAGAAAATGGCTGTCGAACGTTAGCCCGCCACAGTCTCTGGCGGTCGAAGGTCGGAGCGCTACAAGGGGTGTGGCGCTCCACTAATAGGCCGCTAAACTCCACCGCCATACTATTTTATACAGTAAAAACATGCTCTAGCGGTCCAAGATGGATCCGTCAAAGGCCTTCTGACGGTTTTACAATAAGCCGCCAGACTAACCGCCCTATCGGGTCAAAGGTTGTCTAACCTGGTCAATGGTCTCTAACGGTAGAAGGATGAGCCGCTAAGGGGAAGTAGACGGTCCAATGATGGGCCTTTACAAGGGGTATAGCGCAGGGGCTGTGGACCGCCAAGGTCCACTGCCTTACTGCTTTGAAGAAACGGTCACTGGCAGGACCGCCACCTGCCCAGTGAACCGAATCCGCGGGGTTTGTAACCGGAACCCCTCCCGATCGACCTAGATCGACGGGAAACATGTTTTTAACCTATTCCCTGCCATTCCACCATCACATAACCATAGTTTATAGCCTAAGAACCCAGCAACGATGTTCATGGAGGATTAAAACATAAATTTACAATGTTCATGCTCCAAAAATAAAAATGACGATGTGTAGGCTGTGGAAAACATAAAGACGATAGGCAGGACAAGGAAAATGATCCTAGCGAGCTCGGGCATCCATCCCCCTACCTCGATCGCGTCGAAAACGGCGTTAAGGGTGCATGCAAGCCAAGAGAGCCGCGCCGCTCTCTCACGCCCACCCGTCTCCACGCGCCGCAGTTCGTCTCGAAGTTGACGTCACCGCACTCCACGCGTCACGAGCTTTCCGATGACGCCTCCCACGCCTCCGTCCGCGACCCGAACTGGCCGCGCCACCAAGAGAGGGGGGGAGGGCTTCCGCGTGAGAGAGAGAGAGGGTGAGAGAGTGAAAGAGAGAAATGGGGAGAGAGAGGGGTCGACGGTTGGGTTAAAAAAATTGTTATATTATTATTATTTTTTTACCTCAAATTGCTATATAACCCCTAAAGAAGCATAATTATCTATATGCCCGTTAATTTCTAAAGAGCTTTAACTAAATGGGATAAAATGCTAGAAAAAGCCCATTAAATCTATTAAAATTGCCTAAATTTATAGATAAAATACCGGTAAAGATCCGTTAAAGAACGGGCCTTACAGTCCCTCCCTCCTAATAGAAATTTCGTCCTCGAAATTTAAAAGGAAGAACAAGGAAAGAACTGAAAGGAATTATACCTTATTCGAATAAGAAAGGAAACTGCTGACGCATTTCATCCTCATGTTCCCAAGTCGCTTCATTACTAGAGTGACGCTGCCATACAACTTTAACCAGAGGGATTACCTTATTCCTCAATCGTTGCTCCCGGCGATCTTCAATTCGGATTGGGTACTCTGGCGTAGACAAATCTGCTGTCACTTCAGGCCAAACTGAATCATCTAGCACGTGAGATGCATCAGGGACATATTTTCTCAGCTGGGAAACATGAAACACATAATGGATTGCTTGCATCGCCGCTGGCAGCTGGAGTCGATAAGCCACTTGGCCCACACATTCCAAGATAGGAAACGGACCAATGTAACGGGGACTGAGCTTTCCACGCTTCCCAAATCTCATAACGCCTTTCATCGGAGATATTTTTACAAACACCATATCTCCAGGCTCAAATTGCAATGGTCGCCTGCGCTGATCTGCATAGCTTTTCTGTCGACTCTGGGCTGCCAATATTTTCTGTCTGATCAAATGAACCACATCAGCACATTGCTGCACCATATCCGGTCCTGTCAACAGTCGATCACCAAATTCAAACCAGTTTAATGGTGTACGACAAGGACGCCCATATAAAGCTTCATACGGTGCCATATCAATGCTGGAGTGATAACTGTTATTATATGCAAATTCCACTAATGGCAAATGCTGACTCCATGAACCCTGCCAATCTAGGCAACACGATCGCAGCATATCTTCTAAAGTCTGAATAGTCCTTTTGGGCTGACCATCGTGTTGCCTAGATTGGCAGGGTTCATCCCTTTTAAAAGCTAACTTTGTGCCAAAAAGGGACTCCTTTTAGCAGATGACCATCGTGTTGCCTAGATTGGCAGGGTTCATCCCTTTTAAAATGCAAAAGCACTGACTCCTTTTAGCAGATGCAATGATTTATCCCTTTTTGGATTTTTCAATTTAGATGATATGCAATCATCTAAAGCAAACAATTTTAGATAGCAGAATTTAAGGCAAGTTTTCAGAACTGACCTGAATAGTGCAATCCTAGGGGTTTCATTCTTGAGTGCCTCGGATTATTACCCCTTTTTATTCCTTTCCAAGGCACACCTGCAATAATTGGATTATTTTGATCCAGCATGAACCCAAACAGCCTTGGGTCCTGTACTACTCCCTACAGGTGTTCTAAGCAATTTCTTAGCAAGATGATCATCAAATTTCATCAAATAGCAATTATTCATTGAATGACCTATTTGACCACAGTAATGGCATGATTCTGCAGATTTCAATTTCTTTTTATATATATTACTGTTGTCATGAAATTTATTAGCAGGGAGAGAATTCTGTTTACTAAAACTAGCCAGCCAACAATCAGCAGCTCTATGGCCTGGCTTCCCCATGAAAAAATAGATTTTAGGTTCTTTTTATGCACATCATTATGAACATGAATTTTATGTGCATTGGCATGGAAATTTCTATTATTTGCATGACCAAACTGTTTTCCATAATCAAAACATTCAAAGTTTTTCTTTTTAAAAATAACTTTGTTCTTTCTGAGAGCATTTATATTTGCAGGGAATTTAAATCCTTCAGAAATGAAACTTTTCCCTTGAGCATGCCAACAGTCCTTGACTGTGTGGCCATGCTTTCCACAATGAAAACATGTAATCAGACTACCTTTAGATCCCTTCCTGAACCAGCAATTTGAAGCTAGATGGCCCAATTTCCCACAATAAAAATATTGAATCTTTTTGTTCTGAGTAGAAACATGTTTCCTAGCATGCTTTCTGTTGTCTTGTTTCAGAATAAAATAATTATTCATAATGTGGCCAGCCCTACCACAGTAATGACATGAATTCTTGTTTTTATGTGCATGTGCATGTGTATTCGTGTCAAGCACAGATTGTACTTTCTCAACATACTTAAAATCAGTCTTTTTGTTGATGTTTTCAACCCTTTTGGATTTCTTAATTTGTTTCTGGGATTTCTGCACAATGGGCTGCTTGTTCTGAGATGTGGTAGCTACACTTAAAGCTTTTACAAATGAAGTCATCAACTTGCTCTGAAGCTCTTTCTTGTTAACATTATTGTAGCCCATCCCTTCCTTCTTAGGGTTGATTTTTACACCTAGTAGCTTGTCTAGGTTTTTCTTCCCACTTACGAATTTTGACAAGGATTTTTTCAGATCCTTGGTTTCATTTTCAAGAGTAACGATGAGCAATTCAGAGTTAGCATTTTCCTCCTCACTCCTGTTGAGTGTTTCACTTAAAGTGGCATTGATATTTTTAAGATTTTCTATTTCAGCTTTGAGCTTTTCCACTTCTTCTGAATTACTGAACACCACACATTTACCTTTTTCAAATGTCAGCAATCTCTCTGACATGATGGTGTTCAAGTGTTTTAGTTTCTCAATTTCTTCCTTTAGTCTGTCACTCTGAATTAATTAGTTTATCACAATCTGATCGTCAGAGTTAATTCCAAGTTTTCTTCTAGCCTCAAATTCCTTCAAATCTTTTTCCTGCTTTTCAATATTTTTCTGTGATTCCACATTCACAGATTTGATGGCTTCAAATTTCTCGGTCAGCAACGTGTTCTCCTTATTAAGTTTCTCTAAACTTTCTTCATTTTCTTTGGAGAACTTTCTGAGAGAGTCATTCTCACTTTTCAGCTTGTTTAAATCAGACTTAGCAGATTCAAAATTTTTCAGCAAATCCTTACTTTGAACAGAATCATAACAAGTTAGGCTAAGCTTTTTCTCAAGTTCAGAGATTTCTTTTACATTATCTTGATTCTCAATCTTCAGCAACGAAATTTATTTTTTCAACATTTGAATATCATACATACAAAAATCATGAACATTTTTCAATTCAGCACAATTTTTACAATTAGAATTCAAACTGCCTGACCTACTACTCTTCTTCAATTTTTTGTATTATTTTCTTAACTGATCATAAGACTCTTGCAATTCATCATAAGCAGCAATCCAATCGTCTAGGGTATAATTATCAAAGAAGTTTACCTCACCATCATCATGTTCTTCTTCTTGATTGCTGCTTTGTTCACTTCCTCGAGCCATCATGCAGCTCGTTTGATTTCCTTTCTCGGCTCTCTTTATCATCTTCAATATATCCCTTGCAGATCTGCAATCAAGGAAACATGAATGAAGAGCTCGATTCGTCGAGGCCTTCATTAACTCCAGTGCTTTCTGATTTTCTGCACACATAGATCGATGATTATTAGTCCATTTGGACTGATCTTTTGGTAGTCTATGTGGACTATGTGAAATCACTTTCCACAGGTCTGGATCAACAGATTTAACATGAGCACGGAAAGCACTGTGCCACTGGTTGAAATCAGAACCACCAAAGACGGGTGGATGAGCCATTGAAACAGATAAAACCAAATTCAAAAACAATGAATGTAAACCGATAACTACGGACCAAGAACCGCACCACAAATGCAGGATCCTCTGCAGATCGTTGGATCTGATGAGTCAGAGAACCGCTCTGATACCAATTGATGGGTTCGGTGCGGTGGATTCAGAGGGGGGTGAATGAATCCCACCCTTAAAAAATTTCGCTTAAACAATATTGCGGAATTAAAAACTCAGATGGCTTAAGCAATTGAGCAAATATGTATAGCGCGCCTAAACAATCATCTAGCGGAAGCAAAGGACAGCAATCAACCCACTGCACAGATGATTTTTTAGGTGGTTCGGTCCATAGACCTACGTCCACCCCTCACTCCAAACCGGAGTGAGGCTTCCACTAGCAACAGTTACAACCGCAGACTCAGTCTGCAAACAAATGCTGCCTAACAGTTTGACCAGGGGAACAACCTCCCCTCTTCCTCCAACCCGGAGGGAAACCACTAGTGACTACCCGTCACTAGCAAAACCAGATACGAAGTCTCTCTTCCTCCAGACCAGGAGGGAACCCACTAGTGACTACCCGTCACTAGCAACCAAAGACCGAAGTCTCTCTTCCTCCAGACCAGGAGGGAACCCACAAGTGACACCAGTCACTTGCAATCGGAGACACCAAGTCTCTCTTCCTTTGAAACTCAGAGGGAACCCACAAGTGACACCCAGTCACTTGCAACCGGAGAACAAATCTCCCTTCTCCTGAGACCACAGGAGGAACCCCGATCTCAAACCAGAGAATTGGAAAACATAGTGATCAAATGAAAAGGAAAAAGAAAACAAAAGATAGAACCACAGCGACTGAAAGCTGTAAAGAATAATAACAAGATGTGGCTCCCAGGGAGCTGACTGGCCTGGATTTGATCCACGGTCCAGCAGGAGCAGATCTTCAAGCAACTTCCCTTCTTCTCCTCTAAATCTTCTCCTCTAACTCTTTATCTCTCTCTCTATCTCTCTTCTTCTCTGCTGCACTTCTCTTCTTCTCTCGATCTCTGCTCTCAAAGGATCTCTCTCTTTCTTCTCGAGCTCTCTTCTATCTCTGCTGCTCTCCTTTTTCTTCTCTCAATCTCTTTCTCTGTTCTTCTTCTTCTTCGGCTGGCTAACCTTCTCTTTTTCTTCTGGGGACCTTTCCTCTAGTACCAGCAGCAGCCTTCGAAGGGGTAAAGAGGCTCTTTATAGGAACAGGGCCTTCGTGTGGATCAAGCAGCAGCAGTCTACTGAAATTTCACTGGTCCACGTGTCAGGGAATAGAAGTTTCTTTTCCTAGGATCACGTGCCAATCGTTTGCCCTTTTATCCATGAGCCATTCACTTATCAAATAGTCAGAAGGGATTATCAGCTTAAGACTAAAAACTTGTACAGACTTCACTATGCAACTTTATACAGACTGCAACGAAGCACTTAAGAACCAATGCGATGAATGTATAGAGTTGCTTAACTAACACATGAAACAAGTCTGTATAGACTGCTTGGATGACCCACTGACAACACAGCACATGCATGAACAAGCCACACAAATTGTACAGACTTCACTATGCATGAGATAATGTATAGACTTGTGTTCGTGTAACACAAAGGCTGTACAGACTTTGATAGCGTGTATAGACTTTGATGCCCAAATACAATGTATGGACTTATGTGTGCAGGGCAGACAATGTATAGACTTACAACCTAGACAATGTACAGACTTGCAGTGCGTGCAGGGCAGACAGTGTATAGACTTGCAAGCATGAGACGGTCGGATGTACAGACTTTGAACGTGTGTGTGCTAGACAATGTATAGACTTGATAGCATGAGACGCTGAGTGAGACTGACCATTGTACAGACTTTGCTTGCATGCGACAACCAATGTGCAGACTTGCTGTAACGACCCGAGAATCCGATTACCGGGAAGGCCCGATAACCCGAGACTCGCACCGTCACCCACGAGCCCGAAGACTCGGAATGGTTAAAAGGATGGTGTGGAGACTACACAAGTATCACAAATAATTGTAGAAATTAAACAGTTATAATATTAAGCAGGAAATAAATTAACATTTTACATGGTCCACAATATAAAATAACAACAATAACAATAGTCCACGACTAGTACAGTGACAAGGAAGAAAAGTACAGCTACACGGGACATACCACGGCTCTGACCTCTGACACTACCTCTGGGCACCCGCACCACGCTGCACTCCTGACGCGCTCCCCAAAGGTGGCGCCTCACCTGAAACACGGTGAAAACACGCAGGGAATGAGTCTCGGAACAAGACTCAGTAGGGATCACTCGAACCCTACCTCGTAAAATGAGAAACCACTACACTAACGGTCGGAGAGTACCTCTGAAGGGAAAGCCTTGTACTCTACAAGATAAGACCCTAAGGCACGCAAACCGACACACGTGCCACGGTAAGAAGACCAAAGCTCAAAGGTCGAACCGGTAAAACCCGAAGGTCGGAAACACTCGACTGACAGTCTGTCACTCCGTACTCGACAGGAGTACCACCCACTAGAAGCACAGCCGGTAGCGTCCCCTGACGTCTTACACCGCACCGCAAGTGAACCGCCTCACGTGGTAGGTCCTACCCGAGACGCAGACACCGAACAAGTAACCACAACAAGTGACTAGCTGGGGTCACGCCCGTCGACGTACGTCTACTATCCCCAACCACGTGTGCACACACAGACCACGCGTCCTAGGTCTGGCCCTCTGACCGGTTTTCCCCTGGCACTGGACTCTGATGTGACGAGGGGCCCGATGGTAACCAGTCTAAAACCGTCCTCAGGGTAAGCCCGTACACCACTCCCTGGTGCGATCAGCACACACGTACTGATAGGCTACGACTAGTGGAGGGTCACTGAAGGAGTAGACTCTCAAGACAACGGAAAACAACGTCCGAACCTGACGAAGTACGGGAGTTGTCCCACGTACCATCACCATCGCACGGTGACCACGGTCGGAGAAGAAACGGACGCACCGCCCACAGCCAAACGCATGACCAAGGCAAACGGAACCTCCGAACACCCAAAGACACGGTCCCGGAACTCCGCGGGGTGTCCAGGACACACCTGGCCCAAAAGGAACACCCGACAATAGGACAGATCGCGCTAGGGATTCCTAGCGCGACAAGAAGAACGCGCTAGGACCCCCTAGCGCGACAGGGAAGATCGCACTAGGGCTTCCTAGCGCGACAAGGCAGGTCGCGCTAGGGACCCCTAGCGCGACAAGGTAGATCGCGCTAGGGATCCCTAGCGCGACCAGAACCGCCTCCTGTTCATCTTCTCCGATGAACGCGCCCTGTCGGGGCAGCGCGATCATCAAGAACGCGCTACTGGAGTATAGCGCGTTCTCAGTCCGCGCCCGAAAACGGCGGAAACGCCCAAAAACTCCAACCACGCCCCCATGCCTCCACCGGAGAGGGGGAAAACAAGGGGAATGACCCCTAAGGACCCCTAGCATGATTCTAGGCCATCAAAACGCGAATCCATGCATCAAATCCATAGATCGGGCGGCTCTCCCCAAATCATGGAAAAACCCCATACGTGCTCGATCTAGCCCCTCTCGGCCTCCCCGCGGCCTACAAACCACGAAAATGAACGGCATGAGGCTAAGGAACGTCACCCTACCTCAATGGAGCGAATGCTCTGCCGGATCGCCCACGAATCGCGAAGAATGCTTGAAGCTTCACGAACTCCCCACGCTTCCCACGCTTGCCGCACCGCACGCCCACGAGCTTGCCTCGCCGCCACCCACGCGTCCGCGCCGTCGCCCTGCCGCCGTCAACAGCCGGGGAGGGGCTCACCGCGTCCGAATGGGAGAGAGAGGGAGAGAGAGGAGGGCGGCCACGGTTGGGGAAGGAAGGAGGAAGAAGAAGAAGAAAGAGAAAGGAGAAAAGAAAAAAGAAAAGAAATGGGATTATATAGAAAATCTGATTTTTTGGAAAAACATCGAAAAATAAAAAAATACATTTCCGGAATCCTCGGAACGCACCGATCGCAACGGTACCACTCGTACCCGGGTGGACCGCCCGGTTCGCCCGCAGCGAGCTTCCGAAGAAAAAGCCGAAACACACACCGGGAATCGGAAAACACGCGCGGAAAAGTTGCGGAACGCCTCCGGGCCGCCGAAACAACTCCGGATCGCGCCGATCCGAACACGAAAGATGTCCAAAATGAAATTTCGGATACAACTAAGCCGGACGCTCCGTAAACCAGATCCGGGACCCACGAAGAAGGATCCGAAAGGTCCGAGATATTACAGCCCTCCCCCCTTAAGGAATTTCATCCTCGAAATTGAGAACAACCAAGGGGAAAGAAGAGGAAGACTCACTCAAACAGGTACGGGAACTGCTGACGCATCTCGTCCTCATGTTCCCACGAAGCCTCACCACCAGAGTGTCGTTGTCACACGACCTTTACCAAGGGAATAACCTTGTTCCGCAGGCGCTGCTCTCGCCTATCCTCTACGCGGATTGGAAACTCTGGGAGAGAAAGATCTGGAGTCATCTCTGGCCAAACGAAAAACTCGAGCACATGAGAGTCATCGGGCATATACTTCCGCAACATCGAGACATAGAACACGTCATGCACCGACGCCAACTCAGGAGGTAACTGCAACCGGTAAGCAACCTCACCGATGCGCTCCACAATCGCGAAAGGACCAATATAGCGGGGACTCAGCTTCCCACGCCGTCCAAAACGCATCACCCCCTTCATCGGAGAAACTCTCAAGAACACATGATGGCCCACGGCGAACTCGAGGGGCTGCCTCCTACGGTCAGCATAGCGCTTCTGCCGACTCTGGGCCGCCAGCATGTTCTGACGAACTAGGTGCACAACGTCCACACATTGCTGCACCAATTTCGGTCCCGTCAAAACACGCTCACCCACCTCAAACCAATCAAGTGGAGTCCGGCAAGGACGCCCATACAGAGCCTCATATGGAGCCATGCCGATGCTCGAATGATAGCTGTTGTTATAGGCAAACTCCACCAACGGTAGGTGATGAATCCAACTCCCCTGCCACTCCAGGCAGTAAGATCTCAGCATGTCCTCCAAAGTCTGAATGGTCCTCTAAGACTGACCATCTGACTGAGGATGATACGCCGAGCTAAAAGCCAACTCCGTGCCAAGAGCTCGCTGGAAACTCCTCCAGAATCCAGAAGTGAAGCACGGATCCCGATCCGACACGATCGAAATGGGGACCCCACGCAACGGCACGATCCGCTCCACATAAAGACGAGCCAACTTAGACACGCTCCAGCTGACCTTGACCGGTAACAACCGCGTCACCTTCGTCAACCGATCCACCAGCAACCAAATACTGTCCTGCCCACTCGGGGTCCTCGGCAATCCCACCACGAAATCCGTGGTCACATGGTCCCACTTCCAAGCAGGAACATCCAAGGGCTGGAGAGTACCTCCTGGTCGCTGATGCTCCGCCTTCACCTGCTGACAGATCAGGCACCTGGCCACAAACTCTGCGACATCTCTCTTCATGCCAGGCCACCAGAACTGCCTCCGCAAGTTCTGATACATCTTCGTCGCACCCGGGTGCACAGTGTACCTGCTCCCATGAGCCTCGCGTAACACCGCACGACGAACCTGCTCCTCCGCTGGGACGTACAGCCTGTCACGAAACCTCGCAGCACCGTCCTCGCCGAGCTCCACATCAGCCATCGCCAAGATCCGGGGCAACTCAGGGTCCGCATGCTGAGCCTCTGTCACCTGACGACGGATAGCAGGAGTGACAGTCAGACTCGCAAGCACTGCCAACCCTGGCTCCTGGGGAATCTTGAGCCTGAAAGATACCTTGGACACTTGCTCCCAGAGCCTCCACTTCCTCAACATCAAGGCACTGACCGCAACCTTCCGACTCAAGGCATCAGCAACAACATTCATCCTGCCCGGCTGATAAGACAGGGTGAAGTCATAATCCTTCATGAACTCCATCCAACGCCTTTGTCTGAGGTTCAGATCTCTCTGCGAGAACACATACCTCAAACTCTGATGGTCAGTAAACACCTCGAACTTCTCGCCGTACAGATAATGCCTCCAGATCTTCAGCGCGAAGATCACCGCCGCCAACTCGAGGTCATGGGTAGGGTAGTTCTCCTCATGGGGCTTTAGCTGCCGAGATGCATAAGCCACCACTCTACCATGCTGCATCAACACAGCACCCAATCCAACGCCGGAAGTATCTGTACACACCACGAAACCTCCCGATCCAGAAGGTAAAACCAACACCAGAGCCGAGGTGAGCAATCTCTTCAGTTCCCTGAAACCCTGCTCACACTCCTCAGACCAGACGAAAGGCACATCCTTCCGCGTGAGTCTAGTCATCGGGGCCGCAATGCGAGAAAAATCCTGGATAAACCGACGATAATAACCCGCAAGCCCTAAGAAACTCCGGATCTCCATCACCGACCTCGGCCTCGGCCACTGTATTACTGCCTCGACCTTGGCGGGGTCCACGGAAATGCCATCACCAGAAATCACGTGCCCCAGAAAGTACACCTCGCTGAGCCAAAACTCGCACTTGCTGAGCTTCGCATACAACTGGTGATCTCGCAACGTCTGCAGCACCACACCCAAATGGTACGCATGCTCCTCAGCAGACTGCGAATAAACAAGGATGTCATCCACGAAGATGACCACGAACTGGTCCAAATACGGATGAAACACCCTCTGCATCAAGTCCATGAAGGCTGCAGAGGCATTGGTGAGCCCGAACGGCATCACCAAAAATTCATAATGCCCGTACCTCGTACTGAACGCAGTCTTCTCCACATCGGACTCGCGAATTCTCAACTGATAGTAACCGGACCGTAAATCAATCCGCGAGAACACTCGCGCGGACTGCAGCTGGTCGAACAAATCATCAATCCGCGGTAACGGATACTTGTTCTTAATGGTCACTTCATTCAGCTACCGATAGTCAATGCACAACCGCAGACTACCGTCCTTCTTCTTCACAAACAACACGGGCGCACCCCAAGGGGAAAAGCTAGGACGAACATACCCCTTGGCCAACAGTTCCTGCAACTGCACCCTCAACTCCCTCAACTCAGCGGGGGCCATACGGTAGGGAGCCTTTGCCAAAGGTCCCGTACCAGGCACAACCTCCATCACGAAATCGATCTCCCGCTGGGGAGATAATCCAGGCAACTCCTCGGGAAAAACGTCGAGAAACTCGCACACCACCGCAATGTCCTCGACATCCGACTCCATCCGGTCGGACACAACCACGGACGCGAGAAAACCCTGACAACCTGAATCAAGAAATCGACGGGCTCGAATAGCAGAGATAAGGAATCAAGAAGAGGCGGAACGGATACCTTGGAAATAGAAGGTCCTCTTGCTCGGATGCTGCAAGTAGACCCTCTTCATTCCACAATCCACCACCACTCCATGGGTCTCGAGCCAATCCATGCCTAGAATCACATCATAATCCCGAAGCTGCAACGCATACAACCTGCCTGGCATACTCCGCCCATCGATCCAAACCGGAACCTGATCGAAGCAATACGGAGTGATCATAAAGTCACCCGAAGGCAACTCCACTGCCAAATCACAGGACAACTGGGTCACCGGCTCCTCGACGCTCGACGCGAAATCCTCCGAAATAAACGAATGAGACGCGCCAGAATCAAACAAAACCTGAGCCGCACAACCCAAAATCTGAACGGTACCTTCCACGAGCTGCGACGCCACTGCCTCTGCCCTGGTCATGTGCGTGATCTGGCCCCGAGCCCGCTGCATGCCTCCCACGCTAGCTGACCTGGGTAGTGGCGGATACTGTCCCTGCTGCTGCTGCTGCCTCTGCTGCTGGGGAACATGCTGCTGCTGAGGAAACTGCTGCTGCGGCGGTCTCTGAGGACAGTCACGCGCCATATGCCCTGGCTGGTCACACCGAAAATAGACGATCGGCGCCGTGCACTGCCTGCCTGGGTGGGTCCCACCACACCGTGGACAAGGTCCTCGCGATCCACCCCCTGATCCCTGACGCTGCAAAGGAATCGGCTCCTGTACACTGCCCGATGAAGCCTGCCCCTGATCCTTGGACTTCTTCTTTCGAAAATTCTTCGAGAAGAACTTCTTGACCTTCATACCGAAGGACGCAGATCCTATCGCCGAAGCTGCAGATGCCGGTACTCCTGAACCACCTGACGCATGCTGGAAGAAACCCTGCTGCTGGGTAGCCGGCTGCTGGCTGCGACCTGACAAGGACTGCCCCTTGCTGATCGGTCCTCGAGTCCTCTGCATATCCATCTCCAACGAAATCGTAACATGAGACGCTGTCTCTAGATCAGTGGCCCCGTTCGCGATCAAATGGTGCCTCAGCTCCAGCCTCAAGCCCTGCACAAACTGCGCGGTCCTCACCCTCTCATGCTCCATGATATGAGGTGCATACCGACCCAACTCGACAAATCGGGCCATGTACTACAACACGGACATGTCACCCTGCACCAGCTCCAGAAACTCCCGCATCCGCTGCCTAGCAACAATATCTGGACAGTACGTACGCTCGAAAGCACTGACAAAGTCATCCCACTCGATCTGCTCAAGTGGACGAAGCTGAAAGGACGTCTTCCACTCGGAAGACCACCACCTCCGAGCCGTACCCTGTAACTGGTTGTAGGCCAACACAACTCTGTCCTCGGCAGCACTCTTCGTAGAACTGAACACCCGCTCCATCTCATCGAGTCAAGCACGAGCCGCATCAGGGTCTGCCTGGCCGCTAAAGTAAGGTGGATGGAACTGCATGAAGTCCCTCACTGCTCGGCCTGGCCCACCTCTAGCTGACGAGCCCTCACCAGTCTCTCCGCCGAACTGCTGAGACATAAGCTGGTACATGCCACGGAAGAAATCCTCGGCCCCCGGAACTCTCGCAGTATCCGCGGCCTCGGTAGCCCCCGGTGGCGCTCTGCTATGCTCCTCCTAATCCCTCTGGACCCCCTGCTGGATCTCCTGACCTCCAGCCGACTGCCCCTGCTGAGAGCGAGAGCTCCGCCTCGGCGCCATACTCGCTCCTGAAGTAAAAGACAGAAAACACGAAAACGGCAAGGTCAAAATAAACACACGGTGCCCAATGCCAGCGTCACCTGTACATCATCACAGTGGACTAGTGGACCACTGCAATTACCTATGATTCTCATGTAATTCCACAACCGCGCTCTGATACCAGCTGTAACGACCCGAGAATCTGATTACCGGGAAGGCCCGATAACCCGAGACTCGCACCGCCACCCACGAGCCCGAAGACTCGGAAGGGTTAAAAGGATGGTGTGGAGACTACACAAGTATCACAAATAATTGCAGAAATTAAACAGTTATAATATTAAGCATGAAATAAATTAACATTTTACATGGTCCACAATATAAAATAACAACAATAACAATAGTCCACGACTAGTACAGTGACAAGGAAGAAAAGTACAGCTACACGGGGCATACCCCGGCTCTGACCTCTGGCACTACCTCTGGGCACCCGCACCACGCTGCACTCCTGACGCGCTCCCCGAAGGTGGCGCCTCACCTGAAACACGGTGAAAACACGCAGGGAATGAGTCTCGGAACAAGACTCAGTAGGGATCACTCGAACCCTACCTCGTAAAACGAGAAACCACTACACTAGCGGTCGGAGAGTACCTCTGAAGGGAAAGCCTTGTACTCTACAAGACAAGACCCTAAGGCACGCAAACCGACACACGTGCCATGGTAAGAAGACCAAAGCTCAAAGGTCGAACCGGTAAAACCCGAAGGTCAGAAACACTCGACTGACAGTCTGTCACTCCGTACTCGACAGGAGTACCACCCACTAGAAGCACAGCCGATAGCGTCCCCTGACGTCTTACACCGCACCGCAGGTTAACTGCCTGACGTGGTAGCTCCTACCCGAGGCACAGACACCGAATAAGTAACCACAACAAGTGACTAGCTGGGGTCACGCCCGTCGACGTGCGTCCACTATCCCCAACCACGTATGCACACACAGACCACGCATCCTAGGTCTGGCCCTCTGACCGGTTTTCCCCTGGCACTGGACTCTGATGTGACGAGGGGCCCGATGGTAACCAGTCTAAAACCGTCCTCAGGGTAAGCCCGTACACCACTCCCTGGTGCGATCAGCACACACGTACTGATAGGCTACGACTAGTGGAGGGTCACTGAAGGAGTAGACTCTCAAGACAACGGAAAACAACGTCCGAACCTGACGAAGTACGGGAGTTGTCCCACGTACCATCACCATCGCACGGTGACCACGGTCGGAGAAGAAACGGACGCACCGCCCACAGCTAAACGCATGACCAAGGCAAACGGAACCTCCAAACACCCAAAGACACGGTCCCGGAACTCCGCGGGGTGTCCAGGACACACCTGGCCCAAAAGGAACACCCAACAACAGGACAGATCGCGCTAGGGATTCCTAGCGCGACAAGAAGAACGCGCTAGGACCCCCTAGCGCGACAGGGAAGATCGCGCTAGGGCTTCCTAGCGCGACAAGGCAGGTCACGCTAGGGACCCCTAGCGCGACCAGAACCGCCTCCTGTTCATCTTCTCCGATGAACGCGCCCTGTCGGGGCAGCGCGACCATCAAGAACGCGCTACTGGAGTATAGCGTGTTCTCAGTCCGCGCCCAAAAACGGCGGAAATGCCCAAAAACTCCAACCACGCCCCCATGTCTCCACCGGAGAGGGGGAAAACAAGGGGAATGACCCCTAAGGACCCCTAGCATGATTCTAGGCCATCAAAACGCGAATCCATGCATCAAATCCATAGATCGGGCGGCTCTCCCCAAATCATGGAAAAACCCCATACGTGCTCGATCTAGCCCCTCTCGGCCTCCCCGCGGCCTACAAACCACGGAAATGAACGGCATGAGGCTAAGGAACGTCACCCTACCTCAATGGAGCGAATGCTCTGCCGGATCGCCCACGAATCGCGAAGAACGCTTGAAGCTTCACGAACTCCCCACGCTTGCCGCACGCCCACGAGCTCGCCTCGCCGCCACCCACGCGTTCGCGCCGTCGCCCTACCGCCGTCAACAGCCGGGGAGGGGCTCACCGCGTCCGAATGGGAGAGAGAGGGAGAGAGAGGAGGGCGGCCACGGTTGGGGAAGGAAGGAGGAAGAGGAAGAAGAAAGAGAAAGGAGAAAAGAAATGGGATTATATAGAAAATCTGATTTTTCAAAAAAATACCAAAAAATAAAAAAATACATTTCCGGAATCCTCGGAACGCACCGATCGCAACGGTACCACTCGTGCCCGGGTGGACCGCCCGATTCACCCGCAGCGAGCTTCCGAAGAAAAAGCCGAAACACACACCGGGAATCGGAAAACACGCGCGGAAAAGCCGCGGAACGCCTCCGAGCCTCCGAAACAACTCCGGATCGCGTCGATCCGAACACGAAAGATGTCCGAAACGAAATTTCAGACACAACTGAGTCGGATGCTCCGTAAACCAGATCCGAGACCCACGAAGAAGGATCTGAAAGGTCCGGGATATTACACTTGCTATGGATGTATAGACTTTGTGCATGAAGCAAGGCAAACGGATGTATAGACTTGTGTGTGCGTTCATGCAGTGTATGGACTTCGAGTGATTCACAAACATATGCAATGTATAGACTTGTAGCTGTAGTCTGCACGGACTTGTATGTTCGTAGGCAATGTATGGACTTGAATGCATGATAACAAGTGTGTAGACTTAGTGTGCACGCGAGAATGATGTACAGACTTGCTTTGAAGGATTGCACAGCCATTGATGAATGTACAGACTTTGAAGGCGTGCATGCTGTGCGATGTACAGACTTTGAAGGCGTGCATGCTATGCGATGTACAGACTTTGAAGATGTGCATGCTGTGCGATGTACAAACTTTGCATCTATCAAAGTATGCACAACGAAAATGGATGCTCAGGCATGCAGTCAAAGAATGTACAGACTTAGTCTTGCGAACACAGGCTGTACAGACTTTGAATGATGCATGAGAGACATGAAATGCATTGGCTGTACAGACTTGATCAATGTACTTACTCTGTTGCATGCTTGCATCGACTTTATGTATGCATAATATGTTCGATGAAATGCCACGCAAACAAGATCAATTCATATGCAGACACGCTTGCAACGAACAATGTACTGACTATGCCATGCTCACAGTTAATGCATGTATCAACGATGTACAGTCTTGCTGTAATGATGCACAAACATAACAGAAAGGAATGTGCAGACTTTGTATGCCATGAAGGGATGTACAGACTTGCTGTGCCTGCAACTGACGATGTATAGACTTCGAATGCCTGCAGGCGAGAGAATGTATAGACTTTGAATGTGTGTGTAATGCAGCAAGGCAATGTGTAGACTTTATGTATGCAGAATGCAATGTGCAGGACTTCCACAAGCATACTTTATGATCTGACAGAATGACTGAACATATGAATGCTTTATGATCTGGCAAAATGTTAATGACTGAACATCACATGGTGACTCACAGTGTTTGACTAACATCAAAACCAATCATCAAAACCACAGGGGCACAATAATCTCCCACTTTTTGATGATGACAACACTGTGAGTCATTCTGATGACTTCAAACTATTCTCCCCCTTTGACTTCATCAAAAAAAAGAAAATAGTTTGAGAAGGAAGTTCAAACATAATTATGACTCAGCCAATTACTCCCCCTTGTTATTATCAAGATGAACCATGGAGAGGTATGAATGCAGAGATGCAGATGCAGCAAGAAATGCAAGATCTCCCCTAAATATATGAATGCAAGCACACAATTCTCCCTTTTTAACAAATTCTATGCAGCATGATTCATATGACAAGGAAGCTCCCCCTGAATAAATGGAATCTTATGGGATGGATGAGAAGGAGACCACAGGGGCATGTAGATTTGACAAAGGTTTCACAGTCAATTGAAGTAGATCGCAGATAGTCAGATGAAACATAATCAAATACTGAGATCAAATGAGAGCAGGAGAACTAAGCACATTTAGCAAGATTTTCAAAGAGTATACCAATTTCATAAATCTAACGAATTTTCCAGCGAGTCTCCCATTATAAAGATTTATGAATAAATTTTTATTGAACTCCATGGTTTAAAGATGATGTATACCAGGTTCGACAAAAAATTCTGTACTCATATCTGAAATCAAGATTTAATAACAAATGAACCAAAAACTCATATGAACATCTTGATTAATCTCCCTCCATCTTACTCAATCAATTTCAATGACTTCTTTAAGAAATACACTCTTAAGTATTGAGTTTAAACATGCATGAAACCATTTGATCATATCAAGGGTTATAGCAGATTATCCTTTGCATTCTTTTTCAAATATTGCAATTTGTTCAACAAGAATTTTCATACAGCAAATTTCAAGAGCACTCAAGTTCAGTGCACACCTTGTAACTAGAGGATATACGTTGATCAGACGTCAATATCCCTAAGCACTTAGTGTGACTAACAGTCATGCTTTATAATTAACAGAGTTGACTGTTCACCTCATGACATGTCTTTTCTCATTTCTTTGACGAGTGAGATATGTTTCTCAGTGTGTCAGCCATTGCTCTGCCTATTTTTTAATTAATTTTAGGCAGAGTTAACTAAGACACCTCATGACACAGTCCTTTGGACATGTGTTTCTCAGTGATCAAAGTCATTGCTCATGCAAGATTCAACAGATTTGACCCTTAGACATTTTCAGGAAGTTCAGATGTTTAAAAACAATACAGATTTCATGCATTTCATCCAAATAAAGTCATGATTTCCATATTTTCAGATTATAGAAGATTTAACAAGACTTAACATGAATCAGTTGGTTAAGATTTATTAAAGTTGATTCAGATATTTTTCAGGACATTTATAGCCAACCGAACCGAATACATTAAATGTAAACCATTTTGATCTTTCTGATGTTCATAAATCTGTATAATAGAAGATTCCTTATTGAAGTAGTTATTCAGATTTATGAGCAAGGTATACAATTTGAGATCTTCTCAATTGCAGCTATATCAAGAAAGCTTTCAGAAACAGCCAGAGTATCAATGATGCCAATTGATGGTATATGATGCAGGAAGAGCATAGGCTGATGAATGAGTGAAAATGTAGCTGTTCAGGAGGAGTATCAGTTGAAAGAGTGACCACTTCAGGTCAACCGGGTTTGTCAGTAAGGAAACAGATGAATAGCCAATCAATCAGAATTTATCAGGGCACAAGAAGCCAAATATGCATGAAACACTCCCCCTAACTAAATGCATTGATGTCCAGACACGACAATCTGAATTAGACAGCTTCGGTTGACTAGACAGATTTGGAATCACAAAGGCATTTTGCTCCCCTTGTCTATATGCACAGAAAATCACTTGTTTTTGAATTTTCCAAAATAAATCCAGTGCAGTTAACTATATGCATGCATATGCAGTGACCACTTCTAAAGCACAATGCATGGACACAATTATGGTGCAGAGGCAACACACTCCCCCTGCCTAAATCTACTAAATCATCCTTTTGGAATTTTCAAAATGGTTCAAATGTGATAAACACAAGTATGCAAAAGCACTGACTCCTTTTAGCAGATGCAATGATTTATCCCTTTTTGTATTTTTCAATTTAGATGATATGCAATCATCTAAAGCAAACAATTTCAGATAGCAGAATTTAAGGCAAGTTTTCAGAACTGACCTGAATAGTGCAATCCTAGGGGTTTCATTCTTTAGTGCCTTGGATTATTACCCCTTTTTTATTCCTTTCCAATGCACACCTGTAATAATTGGATTATTTTGATCCAGCAGGAACCCAAACAGCCTTGGGTCCTGTACTACTCCCTGCAGGTGTTCTAAGCAATTTCTTAGCAAGATGATCATCAAATTTCATCAAATAGTAATTATTCATTGCATGACCTATTTGACCACAGTAATGGCATGATTCTGCAGATTTCAAGTTCTTTTTATATATATTACCGTTGTCATGAAATTTATTAGCAGGGAGAGAATTCTGTTTACTAAAACTAGCCAGCCAACAATCAGCAGCTCTATGGCCTGGCTTCCCACAGTTATAGCATGAAAAAATAGATTTTATGTTCTTGTTATGCACATCATTATGAACATGAATTTTATGTGCATTGGCATGGAAATTTCTGTTATTTGCATGACCAAACTGTTTTCCATAATCAAAACATTCAAAGTTTTTCTTTTTAAAAATAACTTTGTTCTTTCTGAGAGCATTTGTATTTGCAGGGAATTTAAATCCTTCAGAAATGAAACTTTTCCCTTGAGCATGCCAACATTCCTTGACTGTGTGGCCATGCTTTCCACAATGAAAACATGTAATCAGACTACCTTTAGATTCCTTCCTGAACCAGCAATTTGAAGCTAGATGGCCCAATTTCTCACAATAAAAATATTGGATCTTTTTGTTCTGAGTAGAAACATGTTTCCTAGCATGCTTTCTGTTGTCTTGTTTCAGAATAAAATAATTATTCATAATGTGGCCAGCCCTACCACAGTAATGACATGAATTCTTATTTTTATGTGCATGTGCATGTGTATTCGTGTCAAGCACAGATTGTACTTTCTCAACATACTTAAAATCAGTCTTTTTGGTGATGTTTTCAACCCTTTTGGATTTCTTAATTTGTTTCTGGGATTTCTGCACAATGGGCTGCTTGTTCTGAGATGTGGTAGCTACACTTGAAGCTTTTACAAATGAAGTCATCAACTTGCTCTGAAGCTCTTTCTTGTTAACATTATTGTAGCCCAGCCCTTCCTTCCTAGGGTTGATTTTTACACCTAGTAGCTTGTCTAGGTTTTTCTGCCCACTTACGAATTTTGACAAGGATTCTTTCAGATCCTTGGTTTCATTTTCAAGAGTAACGATGAGCAATTCAGAGTTAGCATTTTCCTCCTCACTCCAGTTGAGTGTTTCACTTAAAGTGGCATTGATATTTTTAAGATTTTCTATTTCAGCTTTGAGCTTTTCCACTTCTTCTGAATTATTGAACACCACACATTTACCTTTTTCAAATGTCAGCAATCTCTCTAACATGATGGTGTTCAAGTGTTCTAGTTTCTCAATTTCTTCCTTTAGTCTGTCACTCTGAATTAATTCGTTTATCACAATCTGATCGTCAGAGTTAATTCCAAGTTTTCTTCCAGCCTCAAATTCCTTTAAATCTTTTTCCTGCTTTTCAATATTTTTCTGCAATTCAACATTCACAGATTTGATGGCTTCAAATTTCTCGGTCAGCAAAGTGTTCTCCTTTTTAAATTTCTCTAAACTTTCTTCATTTTCTTTGGAGAACTTTATGAGAGAGTCATTCTCACTTTTCAGCTTGTTTAAATCAGACTTAGCAGATTCAAATTTTTTCAGCAAATCCTTACTTTGAACAGAATCATAACAAGTTAGGCTAAGCTTTTTCTCAAGTTCAGAGATTTCTTTTACATTATCTTGATTCTCAATCTTCAGCAACGAAATTTGTTTTTTCAACATTTGAATATTAGACATATAATCATCATGAACATTTTTCAGTTCAGCATAATTTTTACAATTAGAATTCAAACTGCCTGACCTACTACTCTTCTTCAATTTTTTGTATTATTTTCTTAACTGATCATAAGACTCTTGCAATTCATCATAAGCAGCAATCCAATCGTCTAGGATATAATTATCAAAGAAGTTTACCTCACCATCATCCTGTTCTTCTTCTTGATTGCTGCTTTGTTCACTTCCTCGAGCCATCATGCAGCTCGTTTGATTTCCTTTCTCGGCTCTCTTTATCATCTTCAATATATCCCTTGCAGATCTGCAATCAAGGAAACATGAATGAAGAGCTCGATTCGTCGCGGCCTTCATTAACTCCAGTGCTTTCTGATTTTCTGCACACATAGATCGATGCTTATTAGTCCATTTGGACTGATCTTTTGGTAGTCTATGTGGACCATGTGAAATCACTTTCCACAGGTCTGGATCAACAGATTTAACAAGACCACGGAAAGCACTGTGCCACTGGTTGAAATCAGAACCACCAAAGACGGGTGGATGAGCCATTGAAATAGATAAAACCAAATTCAAAAATAATGAATGTAAACCGATAACTACGGACCAAGAACTGCACCACAAATGCAGGATCCTCTACAGATCGTTGGATCTGATGAGTCAGAGAACCGCTCTGATACCAATTGATGGGTTCGGTGCGGTGGATTCAGAGGGGGGTGAATGAATCCCACCCTTAAAAATTTTTGCTCAAACAATATTACAGAATTAAAAACTCAGATGGCTTAAGCAATTGAGCAAATATGTATAGCGCGCCTAAATAATCATCTAGCGGAAGCAAAGGACAGCAATCAACCCACTGCAAAGATGATTTTTTAGGTGATTCGATCCACAGACCTACGTCCACCCCTCACTCTAAACCGGAGTGAGGCTTTCACTAGCAACAGCTAGAACCGTAAACTCAGTCTGCAAACAAATGTTGCCTAACAGCTTGACCAGGGGAACAACCTCCCCTCTTCCTCCAACCCGGAGGGAAACCACTAGTGACTACCCGTCACTAGCAAAACCAGAGACGAAGTCTCTTTCCTCCAGATCAGGAGGGAACCCACTAGTGACTACCCATCACTAGCAACCAGAGACCGAAGTCTCTCTTCCTCCAGACCAGGAGGGAACCCACAAGTGACACCAGCCACTTGCAACCGGAGACACCAAGTCTCCCTTCCTCTGAAACCCAGAGGGAACCCACAAGTGACACCCAGTCACTTACAACCGGAGAACAAATCTCCCTTCTCCTGAGACCACAGGAGGAACCCCGATCTCAAACCAGAGAATCGGAAAACATAGTGATCAAATGAAAAGGAAAAAGAAAACAAAAGATAGAACCACAATGACTGAAAGCTATAAAGAATAATAACAAGATGTGGCTCCCATGGAGCTGATTAGCCTGGATTTGATCCACGGTCCAACAGGAGCAGATCTTCAAGCAGCTTCCCTTCTTCTCCTCTAAATCTTCTCCTCTAACTCTTTATCTCTCTCTCTATCTATCTTCTTCTCTGCTGCACTTCTCTTCTTCTCTCGATCTCTGCTCTCAAAGGATCTCTCTCTCTTTCTTCTCGAGCTCTCATCTATCTCTGCTGCTCTCCTTTTTCTTCTCTCAATCTCTTTCTCTGTTCTTCTTCTTCTTCGGTTGGCTAACCTTCTCTTTTTCTTTTGGGGACCTTTCCTCTACTACCAGCAGCAGCCTTCGAAGGGGTAAAGAGACTTTTTATAGGAACAGGGCCTTCGTGTGGATCAAGCAGCAGCAGTCTACTGAAATTCCACTGGTCCACGTGTCAGGGAATAGAAGTTTCTTTTCCTAGGATCACGTGCCAATCGTTTGCCCCTTTATCCACGAGCCATTCACCTGTCAAATAGTCAGAAGGGATTATCAGCTTAAGACTGAAAACTTGTACATACTTCACTATGCAACTTTATACAGACTGCAACGAAGCACTTAAGAACCAATGCGATGAATGTATAGAGTTGCTTAACTAACACATGAAACAAGTCTGTATAGACTTGCTTGGCTGACCCACTGACAACACAACACATGCATGAACAAGCCACACAAATTGTACAGACTTCACTATGCATGAGACAATGTATAGACTTGTGTTCGTGCAACACAAAGGCTGTACAGACTTTGATAGCGTGTATAGACTTTGATGCCTAAATGCAATGTATGGACTTGTGTGTGCAGGGCAGACAATGTATAGACTTGCAACCTAGACAATGTACAGACTTGCAGTGCGTGCAGGGCAGACAGTGTATAGACTTGCAAGCATGAGACGGTCGGATGTACAGACTTTGAACATGTGTGTGCTAGACAATGTATAGACTTGATAGCATGAGACGCTGAGTGAAACTGACCGTTGTACAGACTTTGCTTGCATGCGACAACCAATGTGCAGACTTGCTATGGATGTATAGACTTTGTGCATGAAGCAAGGTAAACGGATGTATAGACTTGTGTGTGCGTTCATGCAGTGTATGGACTTTGAGTGATTCATAAACATATGCAATGTTTAGACTTATAGCTGTAGTCTGCACGGACTTGTATGTTCGCAGGCAATGTATGGACTTGAATGCATGATAACAAGTGTATAGACTTAGTGTGCACGCGAGAACGATGTACAGACTTGCTTTGAAGGATTGCACAGCCATTGATGAATGTACAGACTTTGAAGGCGTGCATGCTGTGCGATGTACAGACTTTGAAGATGTGCATGCTGTGCGATGTACAGACTTTGCATCTATCAAAGTATGCACAACGAAAATGGATGCTCAGGCATGCAGTCAAAGAATGTACAGACTTAGTCTTGCGAACACAGGCTGTACAGACTTTGAATGATGCATGAGAGACATGAAATGCATTGGCTGTACAGACTTGATCAATGTACTTACTCTGTTGCATGCTTGCATCGACTTTATGTATGCATAATATGTTCGATGAAATGCCATGCAAACAAGATCAATTCATATGCAGACACGCTTGCAAGGAACAATGTACTGACTATGCCATGCTCACAGTTAATGCATGTATCAACGATGTACAGTCTTGCTGTAATGATGCACAAACATAACAGAAAGGAATGTGCAGACTTTGTATGCCATGAAGGGATGTACAGACTTGCTGTGCCTGCAACTGACGATATATAGACTTCGAATGCCTGCAGGCGAGAGAATGTATAGACTTTGAATGCGTGTGTAATGCAGCAAGGCAATGTGTAGACTTTATGTATGCAGAATGCAATGTGCAGGACTTCCACAAGTAGACTTTACGATCTGACAGAATGACTGAACATATGAATGCTTTATGATCTGGAAAAATGTTAATGACTGAACATCACATGGTGACTCACAGTGTTTGACTAACATGAAAACCAATCATCAAAACCACAGGGGCACAACACTTCTCTCTCCCATTCGACCGACGACGACCGCGGTGGTGTCCCCTCCGGCTGCAGACGTCGCGGGGCGACGGCGTGACGGCGTAGGCGGCGGCGAGTCGATCCCGGTGGCGTGCGGCATTCGTGGGAGGCGTGAAGGAACGAGGGTTTTAAAAGCATTCTTTGAGATTTGTGGACGATCCGACGCGCCTCAAGGCAAGATCGAGGTAGGGTGACGTTCCTTAGCTCCCCGCGTTCCATTCCCGTGATTTCTAGCCCGGTGTGAGGCCGAGAAGGGTCGTTTCCATGCCGGGAGGGTAAAACCATGATTTGGGGAGAGTTCGCCCGATCCACATTTTTAAGCAGTGATTTGGCGTTTTGATGGCTTAGAAGCATGTTAGGGGTCCCTAGGGGGCTTCCCCCTTATTTTCCCCCTCTCCCATGGAGGTAGGGGGGCGTGGTTAGAATTTTTGGGACTTTCCCGCCGTCTCACTGTCGGGACAGTGTGGCGATCGTTCCAATGACCGCCACAGCGTGTGACGCCCCAGGGTGGGTGCATCACAGCCTACTGTTTTGTCGGCAGGGTGGTCCGTGGGCCTGACGGTCCCACGATAGACCGCCAGAGGGTGTGATGCCCTCAGGTTAGACCGTCAGAGTGACGATCCGACCGTTGGTTTCTGACCGTTGCTTTTTGACCGTTGGGGGTCAAGGCCTCTGACGCACCCAGGGTGGGGCGTCAAGGCCGTGTGACGCCCCTGTGTGGGAGCGTCAGTGCGGATGCGTGCCCACCTTCTAACGCTCCTAGGCAGGATCGTTAGAGGCTGTGACGCTCCGAGGGGTGTGCATCACAGCTGGTTTCATTCCATCTTCTAACACACTAGCGTTGGTCCGTCAGAGACTGTGACGCCCCAAGTGGTGTGCGTCACAGCTGGTTTCTTCTTACCTTCTGATGCACTGGGTTAAGTGCGTTAGGGCCTGTGACGCACCAGGGCTGGCGCGTCATAGCCGGTTTTGCACCGAGTGTCTGGCGCACCTGTGTTGGACCGTCAGACTGCTGTGACGGCCCAGATATGGACCGTCAGAGCTTGTGGCCCTCCTGGGTTGGACCATCAGGCTCTTGACTGCACCAGGTGGTTTGCAGTCCCGTTTCTTCTCTGACCATGGTCACCGTGCGACGGTGCTGGTACGTGGGACGGTCCCCGTGCTTCGTCGGATTCGGACGTTATTTTTCGTTGACTTGAGAGTCTACTCCTTTAGTGACCCTCCACTAGTCGTAGCATGCTTACGCGTTTAGCGGTCCCACCAGGGAGTGGTGGAGAGGCTACCCTGAGGATGGTTTTTAGACTGGTTTCCATCGGGCCCCACGTCTTGCAGTTAGAGTCCGGCTGAGGGCAAAACCAATTAGAGGCCAGACCTGGGACGCGTGGTCTGTGTGTGCACACGTGCTTGGGGGCGGTTGGACCTGTTAGTATTGGTGTGCTACAGGCCAATTTTGGGTCGGATAGGCCCGATAGATGTACGATCTTGTTCATTATTAATAAAGTAGTATTTGAGCGTAAATATGCGATTGTGTATTACTTAACGATGTCCCTAGGATATGTTGTTGTAAAGTCAGCTCGAGATGGGATCTCGATCATGAGACTGACGTTACATGGACACATGCCTTAAACTGTTCCTGGTTGGAGGGCAATCACTCGAGGACTTTGATTACCTATTAAACCAGTACACATGATGTGTTAGTGACCAGTCTCATGGTCATTGGTGCGGGGCACCAACACATGTGTAGGTGTACGTCCTAGGAGGAAGTGCACTGAACTGATCCGCTATTGGATCTTCAGATGGTTGATTATACCTAATGTCAACTGAAGATCCAACTGTCTCGGTAGCATCATTGGTCCTTTAACCTGAGACATTGATCGGATCTTACACGAGGACTGGAATGGTTTAATTACTTGGCTAAGTGACTTAACCATAAGTCATGAGTTGCCGAGTCATTAACCACTCCAGAATACGTGTGAAGATCATCAATGGTCAAGAGGGGATCGCTCACTGTCGGGTATATATCAGACAGTTAATGGGTCATGACATTGACGCTCCGTTAAATCCCTGGCCAGGGTCGTGTGAGTTCGTATAGAACGGACATCATACACTTTAAGGAGGTCATGGTCAAATGGCGCGATCATGGGGTTTGACGGAAACCATGTCCTAGATCGTACCAAACTCACAGAAGGAGCGAGGGATTATATCGATGTGGTAACTGTGGACTTACAGGTACCAGACAGGCTGATTTAAACTCAGCATCCTCTAGGATCACGCGGATTTGCTTGACCCAACGTGATCAAAGGTTCGGAATAAAGTAAACTATTATTCGGCTCTAGTAGAAGTGAATAATAAGTTTAATTTACTTCTAATTGGGAATTAGAAGTTAATGGGCCTTAAACTAGAGTGACTATGAGCCTAGAGGATCACACACAATGGATTCTTAGGTGAGGAAATATTATTGTATAAATGTATATATTAATTCCTTTGAATTTCTTTTGGAAAGAAGTATAAAAAGGGCTTAATATATATGTATAGTAATAGAAAGGTCATATATACAGTTTTGGTCCTTTGGAGCTCTTTTAAGAAATGACCTAATTCTATATATACGCTACCTACGTGAATCTTCTCCCCCTCTTGGCTAATCAAGAACATAAGTAGGAGAGGAAGAGATTAACACCTCCCCCCCTCTCTCTCTCTAGAAGCTCTCTCTCTCTAGAAAGGGAAGCTAAGGGAATATCGTGGTTGAGGGGTACCGTCGTTGCGCAAGGATCCGTGTGGATATGCTCAAGAGGCCGTACTTCTGTGCGGCTCGGTGTTCGTAAAATTCTGCATCGGGCATTACGGACAGCGTCGTTCCGCGCAAGGTGAAATCTGCAACCCGTAGTTAGGGGTTGGGTTTATTAATGCATCGATTAGATCACAGATCTAGGATTCCATCTAGCCGGATTCGGGTAAATAATTTTTGTTATCCGTTGCGTTGCCTGTACTGTGCTGTATGGAACCTTACACTGGTATTAGAGACAGGTTCACGCTCTGGTCGGTGTTTTATCGCTGTTTAGAACCATGTTTATAGGGGAATTAAAATCTTCAATTATTATTTGTAGAAGAGGATGCTGGGCATCTCTGTTCTTCCAAGATGATGGGCATCTCTGGAGCAATTTTTTTTATATAAAAAAAATTTATTGGCCGGTTTGGGAGCATTGTGCCCTCCCGCGTGCGCCGCCCTCGTGGCGCACGCGGGCGCCACGCGGGTCAGCGCCCACCCGCGGACGCCGCCCAGCGTGGCGGGCGCCGCCCGCGTGGCGGGTCCGCGCCCGCGGGCTAGCGTCCCCCCGCGCGTGCGGGGCGGGCGCCGCCCGCGGGTGTCAGCCAATTTTTTTTATTTTAAAAAAATTACTTTTAGTTAATTTAATTGTGTAAATATATATACACATTTGATATATATAGAAAAATGCACAATAAATTAATCTAATTTTTATCTCAAATAATAATTATGCTATCTCAATATTAAAATTCAAATGTTAAATTTTATTTAACCTTTTTGAATTTACTGAGGTGAGATAATTACTATTTACCTTGAGATAAATTGGTAATAATTGAAGTTACTTCAGTAAAATTCAATTTTTGAATTTTAAATTATTAGATAATTAATAAATTCAGAATTTAAATTTCATTGAAGTTAAATAAAAATTTAAATATTTAAAAATTTTAATTATTAGATAATTATTAAATTCAAATTTTAAATTTTAGAATATTGATAATTAAGGATAATTACATTATTTAAATTTAATTTCAAATAAAATTATTGGATAATTAGTTTGAATTTAAATTTAAATGATTGTCATGTTTAAATTTGCAATTTAAATTTGATTATTAGATAATTAAATTTAAATTTAAAGTTAAATAATTATCTTAAATATCTGACTTATTTGAATCAGATTCAAATATGCATGCCCCTTTTATAAATGATGGTTCTTTACGTGATTTGCTTTATTTACGTTGTATTGGCTTGCTTATGTGTTTAATTTTAGTTAATCATGTTTCGATTTTTAAAATTAAACAAAGTTAGCCTATTTTTATTTGCACATCCCATTTTTAAATCCAAAAGTAAGGGTTATTTTCAGAAAATAACTCTTGATTGAATTTTATATGAATGGGTTGGCAAGTGATCATGGACTTGGTTAATGTAATTAATTGGGGTCTGCGAACCTCCTTTCTCTTTCTGTTAAAATTCCTATGTACTTCTATCTCTCTTTACAGTTGTACTCGCCCTAAGGGCTGCTGGAATTTCATTGACATGTAAGTTGTAATTAATGCGGTGTCGGAGTTTGAAAGCGTGGAGCACACCCGACGAGGACGATCCAGCTGCTTCGGAAGCGGGCCGGATGTCTTAGTTACATTAGGCATAAAGTCCATGATCACTGACGATTTAATTTCTGCATTGGATGTATTTATTTTGTGTAAACTACTAGGTACGGTAAATATATTGGATATATTTATATTACCACCTAGGGTGAGATCAAGATAAAATCAAATTCCCTCACGATTAAATTTTAGATCTGGTAAGCGTGGCTCTAGGAGTCGTCGTGGCCCTCCATCATTATGGAGTGAATGAACGTCTTCATTTCATGGATTTGTTGTGCTTTCCACAAGGTCCATGAGTTTGGGGGCGGGATAAAACTCCAAGGCTCGGCCTCAATGGGGTGAGGAATTGAACTCGGCCCTGTTGTGCTTTCCACAAGGATCGGGTCATGAACTCATTGCTATGTAGTAATGATGGTTAGATCTAACCGAGAATATCCTTTATTGTGCTTTCCACAAGGGGATAATTTCTCAGGGGCCGAATATCGGATATTGCATTAGATGCAAGTGCCTGTTGACTGCCCTTGAGATGGTGTATGGCCTGTTGTGCTTTCCACAAGGTCGTACCTCAGTCTCGTTGGGATTCCGACCCACTATGTTGATCTCGCTGATCTCCCGTTCTATATACTGAGGGTTATATAGTTCGATCGAAAAATAGTGGGACAAACTAAGATAGAAAATCACATCTAAGTTAGAATTTGAACACATGCTAAGTTGTCTTTTATTTCTTATCCAGATTACAATGTCGTCGTCCAACCCCCTCCGCGACATCTTGGATGCCAACAGACTGACTGGACCGAACTACTCGGATTGGCTGCGTAATCTACGCATAGTCCTCACCGCCAAAAAAATAGCTTACGTGTTGGACACGGTTCATTCTGAGCCAGCTCCCGATGCCGACGAGGGCGAGTTAATAACTTATGCCAAATGGTCTGAAGACTCTTCTCTTGCCCAATGTTACATGTTGGCCTCTATGGCTCCCGAGCTGTAGAGGCAATTCGAAAAGACTGATTGTAGAAGCATACTTCTTAATCTACGCCAGCTCTTCGGGGAGCAGGGTAGGATTGAGAGGTATGACATCTCCAAGAGGCTTTTCAGGACACGGATGTCAGAGGGTGCTTCAGTACAGGCTCATGTACTAAAAATGATAGAGTGGATAGAGAGACTCAATGCACTGGGGTTCAAGTTGGATCTTGAACTGTGCATTGATCTTATACTCTAGTCATTGCCCGATTCCTTTTCTTCCTTCATCATAAACTTTAACATGAATAGAATTGATGCAACTCTCCCGGAGCTGCTCAACATGTTAAAGAGTACTGAAGGAACTATGCAGAAAGGTAAACCATCTTCTTTTGTAATGATTGTTGGCCGGGCCAACAAGAAAAGGAAGGCCACTCAGATATCCACCAAAGGTTACAAAGGGAAGGGAAAGAAGAAGGCCATGGGTAAGCAACTCGCCAAAGTTGACAAAGGGAAGGGCAAGAAGAATGAAAAAGAAGACAAGTATTTTCAATGCGGGAAAACATGGCATTGGAAAAGGAATTACAAGGTAATTCTAAATGAAGGTATTTTTGTCATAGACCTTAATTTGTCATATATGGAATCCACATCATGAGTATTGGATACTGGATGTACATCTCATATCTGTAATTCTGTGCTGGTGCTGGCAAATAGAAGGCGGTTGGGCAAAAAGGAGATTGAACTGAGGATGGGCAATGGAGCTTTAGTTTCTGCCAAAGCTGTCGAGATTGTACGCCTCAGTTTACCTTCAGGAGTCATTCTGGAGCTGAATGACTGTTATTATGTTCCTAATATTATTAAGAATATTATTTCAATCTCTAGTTTGTATAACATTGGATATACATTGGTTTTTAATAGCACTAGGTGCTCTATAATGAATAATAGTTTGGTTATAGCCAATGGTTCATTAGTCAATGGTCTTTATGTATTAGATACACGTTCTAATGTTATGCAAGTTTCCAATGCTGATGAAGTAAATTCTGCATATCTATGGCATTGCATGCTTGGTCATACAGGTGAGAAAAGAGTATCTCACCTACACTCAAATGGGTATTTGAATACATTCGAATACAAGCTATTTGATACCTGTGAGTCGTATCTCATGGAGAAGATGACCAAGGCTCCCTTTAGTGGACATGGTGAGAGGGCTGTTGACCTTCTCGAACTCATACACTCGGATGTGTGTGGACCCATGTCCATGGAGGTAAAAGAGGGTCACCTCTATTTCATTTCTTTTATTGATGACTTCTCGAGATATAGCTATGTGTATTTAATGAGACATAAATTACAAGCCTTTGAGAAGTTTAAGGAATACAAGAATGAAGTAGAGAAACAGACTGGCAAGAGTATTAAGGCTCTTCGATCGGATCGAGGAGGTGAATACCTTAGCCATGAATTCACTTCTTATCTCAAAGACAATGGAATTATTTCTCAGTGGACTCCACCGTATACACCACAGCATAATGGTGTATCCGAAAGGAGAAACATGACCTTGTTAGACATGGTCCGATCCATGATGTCTATGTCACGACTACCCTTATCTCTGTGGGGCTATACATTAGAGATTGCGGCTTATCTATTGAATAGGATCTCAAGTAAATATGTTCCTTCTATACCATATGAGATATGGAAGGGTAAGAAACTAAATTTTAATCACATTAAAATTTGGGGGTGTCATGTTCATGTAAAGAAGAACGATAGTGATAAGCTTGAGTCGAGAACTGATAAGTGTAGGTTTGTGGGATATCCAAAGGAGATATTTGGATATTACTTCTATCACCCTTCTGAGCAAAGGGTCTTAGTGGCTAAGAGAGCTATATTTATGGAAAGAGAATATCTACTCCAGAAAAATAGTGGGAGCCAGATAGAATTGGACGAGGTCCAAGAACCACAACCCGTAGACATAAACTCATTAGATGAGACTGTATCGGTTGATCCTATTCAGAGTGAAACACAGACACTACGGAGATCTGGTAGACTACCAAGAGAACCTGAGAGGTATGTTAGACATGTCTCAGAGAGGTCCTCTAAGGTATGTATCGATGAGGATGAAGATCCTCAATCGTACCATGATGTAATCTGTAGTGCGGACTCCGAGAAATGCCAAGAGGCAATGGATTCAGAGATCCAGTCCATGTACACCAACAAAGTTTAGAACTTAGTTGATGTACCCGAAGGGAAAGTCCTTATCGGCTGCAAATAGATTTTCAAAAGAAAAATTTGTGGAGATGGACAGATTGACACATACAAGGCCAGATTAGTGGCGAGAGTGTATCGTCAAAGACAAGGCATTGACTATGACGAGATATTTTCACCTGTGGCCATGGTTAAGTCAATCAGAATCCTCTTTGCCATTGCTGCATACGTGGATTATGAGATCTGGCAAATGGATGTGAAGATAGCTTTTCTTAATGAAAATCTATCAGAAGAGGTGTACATGGTACATCGTGAAAGATTCACCTCCAAGCTACATCCTAATAAGGTATACAAACTTTAAAGGTCCATTTATGGATTAAAGTAGGCATCTCGAAGCTGGAACTTAAGATTTGATGAGGTTGTCAAATCTTTCAACTTCATTCGGAATGAAGATGAACCCTGTGTTTACAAGAAGGTCAGTGGGAGCTCTGTGACCTTCTTGGTCCTTTATGTTGATGACATCTTACTCATTGGGAATGATGTAGGGATTTTGACATCAACTAAGTCTTGATTGTCCAAGACCTTCTCCATGAAGGATTTGGGAGAAGCATCCTATGTGCTGGGCATAAGGATCTATCGAGATAGATCTAAAAGGATGCTAGGATTTTTCCAATCCATGTACATAGATACTATCCTCAAAAGGTTTAGGATGAAAAATTCTAAAAGATGTCTCATTCCTATGAGACATGGAATTTGCCTATCTAAGGGGATGAACCCTAAAACATCTGAGGAGGTGGCACACATGAATAAGGTACCCTATGCTTCGGCCATAGGGTCAATCATGTATGCAATGCTATGTACACGGCCTGATGTTGTCAATGTTTTGAGCATTGTCAGTAGATATCAGGCAAATCTAGGCAAAGAACACTGGAAGGTAGTAAATGGCATCCTTAAGTACTTGCGAAGGGCTAAGGATCTTTTTCTGCTTTATGGAGGAGAGGACCTACAGCTTAGAGCTTACACAGATTATAGTTTCCAGTCAAATCCAGATGACTGCAAATCCATGTCAGGGTTTGTATTCATGTTGAATGGAGGGGCAGTCAGTTGGAGAAGCTCCAAGCAAGATACGACTGCAGACTCGATGACGGAGGCAGAATATATTGCTGCAGCTGAAGCCGCTAAGGAAGTCGTCTGGATGAAGAAATTCATCTTGGAACTCGGCGTAGTTCCCGAGATATCAGCTCCTATCCCATTATTTTATGATAATAATGGGGCCATCGCCCAGGCGAAGGAACCGAGATCTCACCAAAGGTCGAAGGATATTCTCAGGAACTTCCACCTTATTCGGGAGATTGTTGATCGTGGAGATGTGGCGGTAGAGCGTGTACCGTCAGAAGATAACATAGCAGATCCACTGAGTAAGCCTTTGACACAGACTGTATTTGAGCGTCATCGGCATAAGATGGGCCTCAAAGTTGTAGGTAATTGGCTGTAGTTCAAGTGGGAGATTGTTAGTATTGGTGTGCTACAGGCCAATTTTGGGTCGGGTAGGCCCGATAGATGTACGATCTTGTTCATTATTAATAAAGTGATATTTGAGCATAAATATGCGATTGTGTATTACTTAACGATGTCCCTAGGATATGTGGTTGTAAAGTCAGCTCAAGATGGGATCTCGATCATGAGATTGACTTTACATGGACACATACCTTAAACTGTTCATGGTTGGAGGGTAATCACTCGGGAACTTTGATTACCTATTAAACCAGTACACATGATGTGTTAGTGACCAATCTCATGGTCATTGGTGCGGGGCACCAACACATATGTGTAGGTGTACGTCTTGGGAGGAAGTGCACTGAACTGATCCGCTATTGGATCTTCAGATGGTTGATTATACCTAATGTCAACTGAAGATCCAACTGTCTCAGTAGCATCGTTGGTCCTTTGACCTGAGACATTGATCGGATCTTACACGAGGACTGGAATGGTTTAATTACTTGGCTAAGTGACTTTAACCATAAGTCATGAGTTGCCGAGTCATTAAGCACTCCAGAATATGTGTGAAGATCATCAATGGTCAAGAGGAGATCGCTCACTGTCGGGTATATATCAGACAGTTAATGGGTCATGACATTGACGCTCCGTTAAATCCCTGGTCAGGGTCGTGTGAGTTCGTTTAGAACGGACATCATACACTTTAAGGAGGTCATGGTCAAATGGCACGATCATGGGATTTGACAGAAACCATATCCTAGATCGTACCAGACTCATAGAAGGAGCGAGTGATTATATCAATGCGGTAACTGTGGACTTACAGGTAGCAGACAAACTGGTTTTAACCCGACGTCCTCTAAGATCACACGGATTTACTTGACCCAACGTGATCAAAGGTTTGGAATAAATTAAACTATTATTCGACTATCGTAGAAGCGAATAATAAGTTTAATTTACTTCTAATTGAGAATTAGAAGTTAATGGGCCTTAAACTAGAGTGACTATGGACCTAGAGGATCACACACAATAGATTCTTGGGTGACGGAATATTATTGTATAAATGTATATATTAATTCCTTTGAATTTCTTTTGGAAAGAAGTATAAAAAGGGCTTAATATATATGTATAATAATAGAAAGGTCATATATACAGTTTTGGTCCTTTGGAGCTCTTTTAAAAAATGACCTAATTCTATATATATGTCACCTACATGAATCTCCTCCCCCTCTTGGCTAATTAAGCACATAAGCAGGAGAGGAAGAGATTAACACCTCCCCTCCCTCTCTCTCTCTTACTCTCTCTCTAGAAGCTCTCTCTCTAGAAAGGGAAGCTAAGGGAAGATCGTGGTTGAGGGGTACCGTTGCTGCGCAAGGATCCGTGTGGATCTGCTCTAGAGGCCGTACTTCTGTGCGACTCGGTGTTCGTGAAATTCTACATTTGGTATTGCAGATAGCGTCGTTCCGCGCAAGGTGAAATCTGCAACCTGTAGTTAGGGGTTGGGGTTATTAATGCATCGATTAGAGCATAAATCTAGGATTCCATCTAGCCGGGTTAGGGTAAATAATTTTTGTTATCCGCTGCGTTGCCCGTACTGTGCTGTATGGAACCTTACAGGACCCAGGCTGACGAGCGTGATCCCAGCTAGTCACTTGCTTTGTGGTTACTTGTACGGTGTCCTTGCCTCCGCCGGGGGCTATCGTGCCCAGAGGACACTTGCGGTGCGGTGTAAGACGTCAGGGGATGCTACCGACTGTGCTTCTAGTAGGAGGTACTCCTGTCGAGTCGGGAGTGATAGACTGTCAGTCTCTCGGACTTCGACCTTCAGGTTTTGGTCGTGTTTGACCGTTGAGTTCCGGTTGTTTCGCCATGGCACGTGTCTCAGTTTTCATGCCGTGAGACCGGTGCTCGTAATTGCAGGGCTTTCACTTTTGAGGTACTCGCTTAACTACTAGCGTAGCGGTTTTTCATTTTACGAGGTAGGGTTCGAGTGATCCCTATTGAGTCTTGTTCTGAGACTCATTCCCTGCGTGTTTTCACCGTGTTTCAGGCGAGGTGCGGCTTCAGAGGAACGTGTCTGAGGCTCAGCGTGATTCAGGTGCCCAACGTTAGTGCTAGAGGTCAGAGCCGGGGTATGCCCCGTGTAGCTGTACTTTTCTTTCTTGTCTCTGTACTAGTTATGGACTACTGTTGTTTATTTTGTTATACCTTGTGGACCATGTATCATGTAAAATATTAATTATTTCCTGCTTAATTATATTAACTGTTTAATTTCTATAATTATTTGTGATACTTGTGTAGTCTCCACACCATCCTTCTAACCCTTCCGAGTCTTCGGGCTGGTGGGTGGCGGTTCGAGTCTCGGGTTATCGGGCCTTCCCGGTAATTGGATTCTCGGGTCGTTACACTGCCTGCTAAAAGTAGTCTTTTCCACATCAGATTCTCGAATCCTTAATTAAAAATAACCAGATCGAATATCAATCCGTGAAAAGATAGTAGCTGACTGAAGTTGATCAAACAAATCATCAATCCTAGACAAAGGATACTTGTTCTTGACAGTCACCTGATTTAATTGCTTGTAATCAATACATAGTCTCAGGCTTCCATCTTTATTTTTCACAAATAAAACTGGAGCACCCCATGGAGAAAACCTGGGACGAATGTAGCCTTTTCCCAACAAATCTAACAACCATGGTCTCATTTCTTTCAATTCAGTTGGAGCCATACGGTAAGGTGCCTTTGCTAAAGGTGTCGTACCAGGAATCAATTCAATCACCATTTCTATTTGTAATATCTCGGACCTTTCGGATCCTTCTTCGTGAGTCTCGGATCTGGTTTCTCGGAGTGTCCAGCTCCGTTGTGTCCGAAATTTCATTTCGGACATCTTTCGTGTTCGGATCGGCGCAATCCGGAGTTGTTTCAGAGGTCCGGAAGCGTTCCGCGGCTTTTTCCGCGTGTGTTTTCTGATTTCCGGTGTGGGTTTCGGTAATTCCTTTGTAACCTTGCTGCGGGTGCCCCGGGTCATTCACATGGGCACGAGTGGTACCGTTGCGATCGGTGTGTTCCGAGGATCGTAAAAACGTAATTTTCTATTTTTTGATTTTTTTTGGAATTTTTGGATTTTCTATAAATAACTCACTTTTCTCTCTCTCCACTCACCATCTTCTTCTTCTTCTTCTTCCTTCTCTTCTTCCCACCGTGACCACCGCCCTCCCTCTCTCTTTCTCTCTCGTTCGGCCGCGGTGATGTCCCCTTCCGACTGCAGACGGCGCCGGGCGACGGCGTGACGACGTGGACGACGGCTAGGTGATCATGGCGGCGTAAAGCTTGTGGGGAACCGTGAAAGGACGAGGGTTTTCAAATCATTCTTTGAGATCTCGGTACGATTCGGCGGAGCATTCGCTCCATTGAGGTAGGGTGACGTTCCCTAGCTCCCCGCCGTTCATTTCCGTGGTTTATAGGCCGAGGGGAGGCCGAGAGGGGCTTCATTGAGCGGGTTTGGGGTTTTCCATGATTTGGGGAGAACTCACCCGATCTATGGATTTAGCCTGCGATTTCACATTTTGATGGCCTAGAATCATGCTAGGGGTCCCCAGGGGTCTTCCCCTTTGATTTCCCCCTCTCCGGTGGAGGCATGGGGGCGTGGTTGGGTTTTTTGGGCTTTTCCCGCCGTTTCGCCGTCGGGCGAGTGTGACGGTCCTTTCAGTGACCGTCACACTATGTGACGCGCCTGGGTGGGTGCGTCACAACCCTTGTTTATCCAGTTGGGGGTCAGGGACTGTGACGGTCCCACGATAGACCGCCACAGGCGTGTGACGCACCTAGGTTGGGCCTTCAGAGCGTCCCGACCGTTGGCATCTAACCGTTGATTTGACCGTTGGGGGTCAAGGCCCGTGACGCACTAGGATTGGCGCGTCACAGCCTTGTGACGACCTAGAGTGGGTGCGTCAGAGTGGTTTCCCCAGGCTGTGTGACGCTCCAGGACTGGACCGTCACACTCTGTGACGCACCGAGTGGTATGCGTCACAGCTTGCCCTATTCTCCCTGTGACGCACCTACGTAGACCCATCACAGTCTGTAACGCACCAGGGCAGGTGCGTTACATTCTATTTTTACACGGAGTGTGTGGCGGCCCTGTGTTGGACCGTCAGGGTGCTGTGACGGTCCAGCCTAGACCGTCAGGTGTCTGTGATGGTCCAGCCTAGACCGTCAGATCCTGTGACGCATCTAGGGTAGACCGTCAGGCTCTGGGCTGCACCGGGGAGTTCGCAATCCCATTTTCTTGTCCGACCGTGGTCGCCGTGCGACGGTGCCGGTACGTGGGGCGGTCCCCGTACGTTGTCAGATGCGGACGTGGTTTTTCATTGACTTGAGAGTCTACTCCGTCAGTGACCCTCCACTAGTCGTAGCCTTCTTACACGCGTGTGGTCCCACTAAGGAGTGGTGGAGAGGCTACCCTGAGGACGGGTTTTAGACTGATTTCCGTCGGGCCCCTCGTCGTTAGCCAGAGTCTGGCTATGGAGGAAAACCAGTCAGAGGGCCAGACCTAGGACACATGGTCTGTGTGTGCACACGTGGTTGGGGGCAGTTGGACCCGCGCTGACGAGCGTTACTCCAGCTAGTCACTTGGTTGTGGTACTTGTTCGGTGTCCGTGCCTCTGGTAGGCGCTACCACGTCAGGCAGTTCACCTGCGGTGCGGTGTAAGTCGTCAGGGGACGCTACCGACTGTGCTTCTAGTGGGAGGTACTCCTGTCGAGTCGGGAGTGTCAGGCTGTCAGTCGTCGTGACTTCGACCTTTGGGTTTCCTCGTGTTGACCGTTACGTTTCGGTCTTTCCGTCGTGGTGCGTGTGTCGGCTTGCGTGCCGTGAGACCGGTGTTTTGTAGCGGCAGGGTTTCCTTTTCGAGGTACTTGCTTACTGCTAGCGTAGCAGTTTCTCCGTTCTCGAGGTAGGGTTCGAGTGATCCCTACTGAGTCTTGTTCCGAGACTCATTCCCTGTGTATTTTCACCGTGTTTCAGGCGAGGCGAGACTTCAAGGGAGTTCATCTGAGGCTCAGCGCGGTTCAGGTGCCCAGCGTTAGTGCCAGAGGTCAGAGCCGGGATATGCCCCGTGTAGCTGTACTTTCTTTTTTTATCTCTGTACTAGTTGTGGACTTCTATTGTTATTTTATTGTTATATTGTGGACCATGTAAAATGTTAATTTATTTCCTGCTTAATTGTTATAACTGTTTAATTTATACAATTACTTGTGATACTTGTGTAGTTTCCACACCATCCTTCTAACCCTTCCGAGTCTTCGGACTCGTGGGTGGCGGTGCGAGTCTCGGGTTATCGGGTCTTCCCGGTAATCGGATTCTCGAGTCGTTACAACTGGTATCAGAGCGCGGTTGTAGAATTATACAAGAATCATAGGTAATTGTGGTGGTCCACTAGTCTACAGTGATGATGTACAGTTGACACTGGCATCGGGCATCGTGTGTGTTTTTCTTGACCTTGCCGTTTCCGTGTTTCCTGTCTTTTGCTTCTGGTGCGAGTATGGCGCCGAGGCGGGCGACTCGCGCTCAGCAGGGGCAGTCGGCTGGAGGTCAGGAAATCCAGCAGGAGGAGCATAGTAGATCGCCACCGGCGGCCACTGAGGCAGCGGATGCTGCAAGGGTTCCCGGGGCCGAGGATTTCTTCCGTGGCATGTACCAGCTTATGTCTCAGCAGTTCGGTGGAGAGGATGGTGAGGGCTCGTCGACCAGGGGTGGGCCAGGTCGAGTAGTGAGGGATTTCATGCAGTTTCATCCCCCTTACTATGGCGGTCAGCTAGACCCTGATGTGGCTCGTGATTGGCTCGACGAGGTGGAGCGGGTGTTCAGTTCCGCGAGATGTGCTGCAGAGGACAGGGTGATGTTGGCCTATAACCAGTTGCAGGGTATGGCTCGAGCGTGGTGGTCTTCCGAGTGGAACACGTCTTTTCAGTCTTGTCCCCTTGAGCAGATTGCGTGGGGTGACTTCGTCAGTGCTTTTGAGCGTACGTACTGTCCGGAGTACGTTGCTACGCAACGGATGCGTGAGTTCTTGGAGCTGGTTCAAGGCGACATGTCCGTGTTGCAGTACAGGGCCCGATTTGTTGAGCTGGGTCTGTATGCACCTAACATCATGGAGCATGAGAGGGTGAAGACCGCGTATTTCGTTCAGGGCTTGAGGCAGGATCTGAGGCACCATTTGATCGCGAATGCTGCCACCGATTTGGAGACAGCGTCTCGCGTTGCGGCTTCCTTGGAGATGGATATGTAGAGGACTCGAGGACCGATTATCCAGGGGCAGTCCTTGTCAGGTTGCAGTCAGCAGTCGGCTACCCAGCAGCAGGGTTCTCTCCAGCAGGCGTTGGGTGGTTGTGGACGCACTAAAATTCGCTTGTTCAGGTGGTTCGTCTATTGAGTGTGTTGGCGTGCCAGTCACCGAAGTGACAATTTATTCGGGCTCCGAAGAGCCCATGGTGCGCTCGATCTGACGTCGTCAGACGACTGTGTGGTTCGTGTCGGGACCAGATCCCATCATGCCATAAAGGTCACGACGTCATTTACATCCCCCATACGAGGGAACACCCTTGATTAATTGCCGAAATTAGGGGCCCTGAGGCCGAAAGAAATAATACTAACTGCGCGAGAAGGGGACAGGAATAAATCACACTAAAGTCCACATCAGGATACGAGCCATTGGCCATGTCGATCACTCGCGGACCTTTTCATATTCGGACACGGGTCCGTGATAGAAACGCGACGGAAATCGAGGTGGACCCGTTCAAATGTCTGCCGAATGCACGGCAATTTTAATGATGGCTCGGAAGGGATCCGGGGCGAGAAACGAATCCGGTCTGATTGGAATGTCGGCCCGAGACTAGGTCGGGGCCTGGCCATGTTAGGATGATTCCCAAAACTCGGGCCTGGCCTGAGAGGGCGGCATTATTGTTCCTTCTGCGTTGAGTCACGGAGAGAGGGGGCTACAGTGTAGAATTATTAATACCTTGTATTGTTTTATCATTATTGTTCTTGTTACTCCGTTGCTTATTCCTCTTTCCGTATCTGTTCCGGGTGATTTCCCTCATCTTGCTTACTGTCATTATTACTCTTTTTTTTATTATTATTGTCACTTATTTCATTCATATATTTTTTTTATACGGATCTGTTCAGGTTTACTTATTCATCATGATTTTTATTAGCTTATCAGTGCTGCCATTATATGCCCGTATATATATGTATATGCACATATGCATTCATGTATTATTGTTCTTTGGGGAGAGTTGACCCTTGGCGGGTTGAAAGGAGGCTAAAGGGAGTGTACCGTTGAGGGAAGGTGGGCGGAAAGTGTGCCGGCGAAGGGCTGGAGATGTGTGCCGTTGAAGGGCTTAAGGATGGTGCCGCTGAAGGGCTGAGGGGCTGAGGGGCAGTGTACCGCTGGGGCAATGATTGGAGGGTGTACCGGTAAAGGGAGAAGAGGGTGCGCCGGGGAAGGCTCGAAGTCTATAGGTTGTCGGGTTATTGCGACACGAAGTCTATACATCAGCTGTTCAAAGTCTGTGCATGGGCTGTATTCATTAGCCTAGAGTCTATACATCGTCTATTGAAGTCTACACATTGGCCAGCTCAGAAATCTGTACATTGGCCATTGGCTGCAGCTCAGAGTCCATACATTGGCTATTGGCTGCAATTCAAAGTCTATACATCATTTATTAGGGTCTATACATCAGCCAGCTTAAAGTCTGTACATTAGCCAGCCCAAAGTCTATACATTATTCATTGGCTGCAGATCAAACTCTATACGTTGCAGCTCGAAGTCTATACATTGCAACTCAAAGTCTGTACGTTGGCCAACTCAAAGTCTATACATTATTCATTGGCTGCAGTTCAAAGTCTATACGTTGCAGCTCAAAGTCTATACATTGTCCCTGAAAGTCTATACATCGGCCAGTCCAAAGTCTGTACGTTGGCCAACTCAAAGTCTATACATTATTCATGAAAGTCTATACATCGGCCAGTCCAAAGTCTGTACGTTGGCCAACTCAAAGTCTGTACATTATTCATGAAAGTCTATACATCGGCCAGTCCAAAGTCTGTACGTTGGCCAACTCAAAGTCTGTACATTATTCATGAAAGTCTATACATCGGCCAGTCCAAAGTCTGTACGTTGGCCAACTCAAAGTCTATACATTATTCATTGGCTGCAGTTCAAAGTCTATACGTTGCAGCTCAAAGTCTATACATTGGCCAGTCCAAAGTCTGTACGTTGGCCATTGCTGTGTTTGTACGTCAATCTACCAAGTCTATACATTGAGTTTGAGACGGTGGATGAGGGTGTACCGGCGAAGGGAGAGGGAGACAATGGAAAGGGGTGTACCGCTGGGGAATGGAGTGTGCCGCTGGACGCAAAAAGGGTGTACCGCTGGAGAATGAAGGTGTGCCGCTGGAGGTTGAAAAGGGTGTACCGCTGAGGGTTTTAAAAGAGTGTGCCGGGGAAGGTGGAAACCAGCGTGCCGGCGAAGGGTGTTTGAAGAGTGGAGGCAGGGTATGATGGTGAAGGGCCAGATAAGTGTACCGTTGAAGGTTATTGGAGTGTGCCGCTGGGGGCACGACAGAGCGTGCCGATGAAGGTTGGAATCTTTTATTATTTATTTTTAAGGCTTTTCTTTTCTTCGTTTATTGATTTTTACATAGTCTTATATAAACTTCTCATTTCCTTGGTTCTGTTCAGCCTTTTTGCTCACAAGTCAGACGTCTGATATGTTATGTCGTTATTCGGTTCAGTTCTTCTCACGCTACCGGCAGTGGTTCGATTAGTCGAAAAGTTTTATCGTTGATCATTCTGTTCGTTTGTTGCTTCCTTTTGCCCTTTTGACATGTTGTTATTTTCTGACAAAAATTCGGCAGCATCTCCCCTTGACCCGGGCGTAAGGGAGATAAAGGGAGCGCGTCCACACGGAGTGGCAGAACCCGACAACTGGAGGTGGGCGCCCGGAGGTGCCAACACCTTTATGGAACCTCGGGAAAACACGAAGAAAATGACGAACGGGAGGCTTCTAATACTGGACAGGGTGGACGGGGGATTGGCCAAGGCGTACCGGCCAAGGACGAGCATAGGGTGTGCCGGGCTAGGAAGGCTAAGGGCGTACCGCTGAGGCACAAAAGGGGGAGGTGTACCGCTGAGGGCTATTATGGGGTGTACCGGCCAAGGGCCAAAAGAGTGTGCAGCTGAGGGCCACTATGGGTGTACTGGCAAAGGGCTAAGAGGGCGCGCCGGAAAGGCGTTAGGCTGAAGAAATCAAGGATGCATCAGCTGGGAAGGGCCAAGGATGTGCCGGCCAAGGGCTGAGGGCCATCGGTGAAGGGAAGTTAAGGGGCGTACCAGTGGAGGAAAGCCAAGGGCTACTGGCTACTGGGTGTTCTGGAAGAGAAGGAGGGTCTCCCTCCCCTCGAGCATATAGGTACAACTGATGGCCATAGGAGAGGGCAAAGAACCCATGAGGCCAAGGATCATATAGGAGGAATCACGTCCCTACGGGGACTCCAAAAGCATCGGAGAAATAGAGAAATGGAGGAAAAACGAACAACACATCATACACCATGAAAACTGGCGTAAACCACTAAAAATAACAGAGAAACCCAAGGAGGGTGATTTCCATTCATGGGGAACAAGGGGCTGTGGCCATCCATATACATTGCCGAGCACGCCCGAGTCAGGGCTACGGGCAAGGAAGAAAACCAAAATACAAGATGAAGGGAGGAAGAAAACAAGGAAAACCACGGAAGGGAAAGTGTTGGGGATTGAAGCAGGGACGAGCGTCCACTGCTCGTTCCCCCGCACCTTCCCTGTTACATTAAGCCCTCCTTCTCTCTTACTCTCTCTTCTGCCCGGTGGCCGTCGGAGGAGACTCACGCCAGAGCCCTTCTTCTTCTCCCTTCTCTTCTCTTCCTCTCTTGCGTATGTCTCTCCCTCTGTCTGTGTGTGTGTTCCTCTCCAGCCTCTCTCCCTTTTCTTTTTCGGAATGGGAGTGCCTTTATACTCCCAGCGACGGGAACTTCTGAGCACGGTCGTCGAAGGCGGGAAGCAGCTCCGTCATGATGGGGTTTGACGTCTTCTGTCCTGGCTGTCAGGGGAGTAGCCTACGAGGCCCAACGGTTGGTTGACACCTCGGGGAGCTTACTGCGCGCCAAGGACGCTTAGGGCATGGGCACCACGTCTTTCAGCCGTTGAAAAGGCTTAACGCTGTGCCGCTGGTGGGCTGAATAAGTGTGCCGTAGGAGGGCCAAAAGGGCGTGCCGTGGGAACACCCAACGGGCGTGCCGCTGAAGGCCCAGAAGAGTGTGCCGCTGAGGGCCCAAAGGGGCGTGCCGCTGAAGGCTCCCTCCCTGGGGTGTGCCGTTGAAGGCCCCAGGGGGCTGTGCCGCTGAAGCCCCTGGGGGCTGTGCCGTTGAGCGGCCTGGGGTGTGTGTGCCGCTGAGCGGCCTGGGGTGTGTGCCGCTGAGCTGCCTGGGTGTGCCGTTGGACGGTTGCCAGGGCAAGTGAGTGTATAGAATTTGGCAAGGCATGGGCTGTACATACTTCACCAATGTATAGACTTCGCGTTGAACTGGTGGATGTACAGACTTCACCAATGTATAGACTTCGCGTTTGCCAGAACTCTGTACGGACTTGCCACACGAGTGTATAGACTTTGCATTCAAAACAGCCAGCCAATGTACAGACTTGGAGCTTGGACGTATAGACTTTGTTTGTGCATTCAGCCAATGTACAGACTTAGGGCTTGGCTATACAGACTTCGTTTGTTCATTCAGCCAACGTACAGACTTGGGCTGATGGCTGTATAGACTTGGTGCGATGAAGCGTGCCGCAGAAGGGGTTCACGGGAGCGTGCCGCTGGAGCACCCTGGAGGGTGTGCCGCTGAAGGGGGGGGGCACGTGGTGTGCCGCTGAAGGGGTGCCAAGGCGTGCCGCTGAAGGGGCGTGCTGCTGAGCGCCTTGGGGTGTGCCGTTGAAGGGGCGGCCCCAGGGAGTGTGACGCTAACGGGCTAAATGGGTAGTTTTGAGCCCGTTGTGAGCATGAGTTATGGCCCATGGATTGTGGGGCTCTTGGTGATTAATTTCTTTTCACCATCGTGACCCCGAAGACGGCTTCACGGCAGTGTGCATATTTGGGGAGCCCGGATGACCTAGTCTCTCCGAGGCTTCTTCACTTGACGCCGTCGTTGGTGATGGGCGGAGTAGGATATATGGGTGTGCAATTTTTGGTGTCCACAAATGCCCCCCACCCACGGGTAGCGCAGGCAAAGGATGAGCCGGGCGGTGCCCGTGGGTGTACTTGTCTCTTTTCTCTTCGTCGATGCCGACGGGGTGTTGAGAGCTGGCGTAACATGTTGGTCTCTTCTTCTCTTCGTCAGTGCCGACGGGGTGTCGGGAGCTGACATAGTTTGTTGGTCTCTTCTTCCCTTCGTCATCAATACCGACAGGGTGGCGGGAGCTGACCTGGTTTGTTGTCTCTTTGTCTCTTCGTCAGTGCCGACAGGGTGCCGGGCGCTGACCTGGTTTGTTGGTCTCTTGGTCTCTTCGTCAGTGCCGACAGGGTGCCGGGAGCTGACCTAGTTTGTTGATCTCAAGGTCTCTTCGTCAACGCCGACAGGGCACCGGGAGCTGACCTGGTTTGTTGATCTCTTGGTCTCTTCATTAACGCCGACAGGGTGTCGGGAGCTGACCTGGTTTGTTGTCTCTTGGTCTCTTCGTCAACGCCGACAGGGTGTCGGGAGCTGACCTGGTTTGTTGTCTCTTGGTCTCTTCGTCAGTGCCGACAGGGTGTCAGGAGCTGACCTAGTTTGTTGATCTCTTGGTCTCTTCGTCAACGCCGATAGGGTGTCGGGAGCTGACCTGGTTTATTGTCTCTTGGTCTCTTCGTCAACGCCGACAGGGTGTCGGGAGCTGACCTGGTTTGTTGTCTCTTGGTCTCTTCGTCAGTGCCGACAGGGTGTCGGGAGCTGACCTGATTTGTTGATCTCTTGGTCTCTTCGTCAACGCCGACAGGGTGTCGGGAGCTGACCTGGTTTGTTGATTTCTTGGTCTCTTCGTCAACGCCGACAGGGCGCCGGGAGCTGACCTAGTTTGTTGATCTCTTGGTCTCTTCGTCAACACCGACAGGGTGTCGAGAGCTGACCTGGTTTGTTGTCTCTTGGTCTCTTCGTCAACGCCGACAGGGTGTCGGGAGCTGACCTGGTTTATTGTCTCTTGGTCTCTTTCCTCTTCTCTCTCCCTCCTCCTTTTTTTTGAACCACATTACCGATACAAGCGCCCTTTCGGGTTTTCGTCGGCACCGGCCCCCTCTTGCTTTTGCCCACGTGCCCTTTCGGGTTTTCACGCGGCGGGGTACCCGATTTTGCCTGTAGCGCCCTTTCGGGTTTTCGCCACAGCCGGGCAGTTGCCATTTTTACCCTTGTCCCCGTGTAGGGGCAAGTCCGACGCGGTATCTCTATTTTTAACCCCATTTTCTTATTTTCTTATCTTTCCTTTTTTTGACGAGCGAGTGATACGCGAGTGTCGGCTAGGGCACGAAGCCTTGCGCCAGAAGGTAAGGCTCATTCGTTGGCAAGAAGAAAATGCCAGCGCAACGGGAGAATTCGTGCCGTTTCGGGCGTAGGGCCCGTAATGGCAATATTGTATGGAGTGGGTGGCTAGGGCACGGGGCCTTGCGCCAGAAAGAGGTTTAATTCGCTGCCAAGGGACGAATGGCTGCGCAAGGATAGAGGCTCTATTAACCCGGGCGTAAGGCCCGTGACGGTGCTTCTGTATGACGGGAGGTGGCTGAAGCACCGGGCTACGTGCCAGGGATGGGCTTGTTTATTGGCAGGGTAGTGGTACCATGGCAAGGGTAGAGTTGCAGGGGTAGAGTCGCCTTCGCTTGTGTGGACGCCCGTCCGACCAGGATTGTGGGGATGGAATGTTTCCCCGGGGACATTTATTACCGTATATTATTGACTTACTCCTCCACGTATGTGAGTGGATGAGTATGTAAATGTATGCGCATATGTAGGTATATATATATCTATCTATTTAATATTTTACATATACTTTTACTTCCCCTTCTTTTATTTTCTCCTTTTATTTCTTTTTTTTCATCCTTTTTTATTTTCATCGCTTCATCTCCTTCTCTTTTTTTTTACTTCGTTCCCCCCATTTTTTTTCTTCTCGCTTTTTTTTACTTCCCTTTCTTTCCCTTTTTCTCCCTTTTTTTTCTTTTCTTCTCCTTCCTTTTTTTCTACCCCCCCTTTTTTATTCGTTCTTCCTCTTATTTTCCCTTTTTTTTTCTTCTTATTTTTTTTCTTCCCTTTTTCTTTTCTCCTTCTTTTCTTTTCTTCTTTCTCATTTTTTTTCTTTTATATATAAAAGGGGGCGGGGGCGTTTCGAACGGTCACCCCATTTCGAACCGCCCCTCTTCCCTCTCTTTCTCTCTTTGGTGACCGAGCGGACGAAGCCCCCCCCTTTTTGCTTCGTCTTCTCCATCGCCGGACGCCAACGCCGCCGCCGTCGTCGTCGCCGTCTTCTCCATCTCCGGGGTGAGGAGACGGCCACGGAGGGATCTCCCCCCTCCTCTCTCTTTCTTTCTTCCTCCCCCGTTCTCCTTCTTCTCTTCTTCCCATTCCCTATTTTCTTCTTTTCTTCATCCTCGGGGGATAGCGGAGCCCTAGGCTCCGTCTTTCTCTTCTTCTTCCTCCCATCCTCCCTTCTCCCCCCTTATCCTCTTTCTTCTTCTCCATCTTTTCTCCTTCCTCTACTCCGGTGTTGTGAGGCGCGCCGGTTGTGTCGGTGAGGGACCCTGGAGGTGTGTCGGGGAAGAGCCTTGGGGGCGTACCGGGGAAATGGCATAGGGCCGTGCCGGGGAAGAGGCCATGTGTGTGCCAGCGAAGACCGCCCAGAGTGTGCCGGGGAGAAGGGATTGCAGGTGTGCCGGGGGAAGGGCTTGTCTGGATGTGCCGGGGAAGACACCCCAGGGGCCGTGCCGGGGAGCGGCTCGTCTGGGTGTGTCGGGGAAAGCCCTTTTGAGGTAGGTGTACCGGGGAAACCTCTGGGAGAGGTGTACCGGCGAAAGCAGCTCACCACGGGGCGTACCGGGGAAGCCCGTCGTTAGGGCGTGCCGGGGAGCGACGCCAGGGGGTGTGTCGGGCAGGTAGGCCTCGGGCTGTGCCGGTGGAGAGGCTGGGTAGCGTGCCGGGCAGGGAGGCGCTAAGTGTGCCGGTGAAGGAGCTTTTGGGCATACCGGGGAAGCCCTCCCACAGGGTGTGCCGGTGAAGGCCCATATGGGTGTGCCGGCGAGGGCAGCTTCAGGGTGTGCCGGGGAAGGGACTGGGTAGTGTGCCAGTAAAGAGGCCTTAAGCCAGGGGAAGAAGACTTTTTGATCGGCGGACTTCTGGTGTTGCCTTTCGGGGCCCACCATGACTTTGTTGGGGCCGTCACTCCTTGTGGGCGTGCACCCGTGTTTTTCCCTTACGCCTCTGGCCTAGGGGAAACTCTGCCGAAATTTCGTCAGAAATTGGCAGTATCTTACTTATTTTATTCGTAGTATAGCCCCCTTATAGTTTTTCATCCCCTTTTGCCTGTGGCTTATTCTGGTCTTCCATTTGTGTATCTTTACAGACAAATGGCTGCCCCAAGTGGTTCTTCTGCTCCTGCTGCTGCTGTCGGTGCCGACCTTATTCCGCGGGGTCCAGTGCCAGCAGTCACATGGCTCAACGTGGAGGACTTGGACCGGGAGCACGCGGAGATAGCCGCTTTGGCAGCGTCGTCGGGATCCAACAGTGAGAGCATGGACTTCGGCCGGCTTGCCAGAGCTGAAAACGGCTTCAAATTTGATTGGGCCACCAGGGAGTACAGGAAGGACTTTCCGAAGGACAGGCACCTTATTCGGTTTCTGAGGCATCTGCGTTCCCAAGAGGGGCGAGATTTCCGCGGCATAAAGGCCGTCGAGCGGGCCATCCTGCATGCCCGGGACAGTCTATTATACAGCGTTCCCCGGAGCATTCCGATGTATCTGGTGGGAGAAGCCCGGGAGTGGAAGCCAGTCTTGGGGATTGAGGGGGTGCTACCGGCCGAAGACAAATTGGTGCGAGCACCTCAATTCACTCCGGCAAGATGGGACATGTCTGCCGGGAAGGTGCATGGCGAGTCGCCCCGATTTGGCTTATTCTTGGCTCCCCTGAAATGGGGTTACAGGGAGGAGCCATTTATCTTGGACTGTCTGGCCATCAGGTTCAAGTATGAACTGTCACTGGGCTGGTTCGGGGAGCTGAAGCTTCAAGATGCACACAGCTTCCATGAAGGGGCGGTGGAGTTTACCGAATACGTACTATTCAACTACGCCCATCTGCTGGTCCGAGCTGGTATTTACCATAGTGTTTACGCCTCCCGCTACGGCTACCCCATCTCTAAGGGTCTCTGCTGTGGTATGATAGAAGTATTCAGTGCTGAGACCAATACTTTTTACACTGCGGAAGGCGAGACCTCCCTGGACCTGTGGAGTCTTAGCCAGTTGGGCGGTTTGCCCATTGACGGGGAGCCTTATGAAGAAGTATGCCTCCCTGACTTGATCAAGGATGAAACCAACGGGGACGGCTACTATTCACTGGGGTATTCATATCGGTACCTTGTGAAGGCGTACCGGGAGCTATACCAGTTGTTGCATGGTGGGCGGCAGCCCGCCCGTGGGGATAGAAAGAGGGTGCGCATGACCCTGTGGCTGCAATACTTCTACGACGGGTTGAAGCAATATGAAGAGTTTCCCCGTGTTGGCACTGCTGTCGCTCGCAAGAAGCGTGCGAAGCCCAAGCTCGATGTAAAGATCCCCTCGAAGGGGCGTCGAAGCGGGCCTAATCCGATGGGTGTCGACCCGCAGACTCACTGCGCCGCCTATCTCGTGTATTGGCTATGTTCATTTGCCTTGCCATATGGGGATGAGACGGTGATCCGACCGGACGCTATCTATCCGGCGTGTCAGATGGCATGGGGGATCAAACTCTCCCTGTGCCCGGCAACCATTTGCTTGATCTACAAGGCGTTGGGGGACGTCGGTACTCATCAGTTCCCGAGACAGGCCCGCTACATATGTCCGCTGCATTTCTTCAATGCGTGGGTCTGCTCGCTGTTCCCCGAGTTCGCCCCGCGAGCTCTTCAAGACTGGGGGCTGGTGCCGAGAATGCTGGAGTTCGCCAGCGCAGAGCCGGCTTCTACTTCCATGCGGATGTATGACATTCGGGGCCGGTTGACAACGGTTCCCGGGACGCGGCTGGCACTATTCACTTCTGGACGCTGGCCGCGCACTCAAGCCCTCTGGTGAATAACAAGAGGGAATGCAAAGACGACCAGGTGGAGAAGTACGTCCACCCTATCAGCCAGGAGAATGTGGTCCGCCCGTTGCTGGAGCCCGAGCTGAGGGACTGGTCGCTGTCTATTCGCCCGAGTGTGTTGGCGTTTAGGAAGGGGGACAATGTATTGCTGGAGCCGTATTACCCCTTCCGCTTTGGCCGAAACTTTGGATATGATCAGCATATCCCGGTTTACCATGCACAGTTCGGTCTGCCCTCACGGAATATCAGGGGAAGTTCGGTTGCCGAGCACGCCAGGAGCTGGTGGGACTTCTTTCACCGGGCAGACTCTGCCTCCTTCAGGGTGCCAGCTCCGGGTCGCATCCCCAGAGTGACCCAGGATTACATCAAGTGGTGGAACACCGGACGGCCTTCTATCGATTGCATAAGACCGACTGCTGGGATGGGGCCGAGAGGAGGTTCCTCAGCAGGCAGGCGGTACCGGTGCTTGACATTAAGCCAGATCATCTTCTTCGGCTCAAGAACAAGCAGGAGAAGGAGGTGGTGGCATATATGGCCGCCCGTCGGGAAGCCCGGGACGCGAGGCCGACGCCGAAAGTAGAGTTGTCTTCGGTGGCGAAGGACAACTATAAGAAGACATTGAGGGATCTTTGCAGGGTGGGGAGCGACCGTCTGGAGCTCATTAACTACCCGCTCCCCATGGAGGAGGAGGGCACCCCCGCAAAGAGCTGGCGTCTAGAGAGGGACCCGATCTGCCCATACCGCACGTTTATGAGGCGGGAGGAGAGGAAGCCCGAGAATTATCACCACATGGATGTATGTCTGCTGCGGGTGAATGGGCTGAGATTGAGGATCAGACGGCCGCCATCCTGAGCAAGCGCCTGCACGTCCCATACTATTATGCCAACGGGTGGGGCATGGACCACTTCAATCTTTTCTGCCACCTCTCTTCGAAGAAGCACGCAGATCTGGCTACCCTTACAGACCGGTGCCAGAAGGTCGAGGACGTATGCTGGCTGGTCCGAGAGGCGGCGCGTCGGGACAAGGAGCCGTCTCTGAGCTACTGGCCAATAACACTTCGGTTGTACACCGGTCCTCACGGTATTTAACATTTCCATCTCCTTTATTCTCGTCGCTGCGACCTTAGCAGGTTGTCGGATGCTAATCATATGCGTGCGTCTATTTTGACAGACCATCCCGACAGCGTGCAAATGGCGACGTACCGGAACTTCCTTCGGCTCGTACAGAAGCCCGCCTATTTTGAGGCGGCATTGCCAGTTCCGACTACGGCTCCCCTGCCCAAGGCTGCGAAGAGGTCCCGGGCCAAATCGCCTGTGAAGAAGGCGGTAGATGCTGCTAAAGCGGCCAAGCAGCGGGACGCAAAGCGGCGAAAGACCGAGGCGGCCAAGGCTTCGACGGTCACTCCTCCGGCGCCACGAGTCCCATCTTTTGAGGAGTTTGAGGTCGCCCGGACCGGGTTGAGCCAACCTGCCGGTTAACCTCTCCCACCATCAGTTTATCTTAAGGGTTCTTTTTTTTTTATTTTGAGGTAAGATTTTGACACCTGAATGTCTCTCTTTGTCTCAGTCTCTGTGGAAGGGCTCGCGCCCACGCCCATTCCTGACGTGGAGGAGCCGATTCCTGCGCCCGTCCCTGATGTGGGTAAAGTTGCGGCCGTGGCAGGGGCGACCTCGATGCCAACTCTGACTCCCCCACCACAAGCCAAGGGGAGGTCCCGGGCAAAGTTGCCTATTAAGAAAGCATTGGCCGCCGCCAAAGTGGCTGGGCGGCAGGAGACAAAGCGAGGGAGGGCAGAGGTCTCCCGGCCTCGGCGACCGTCTCCCCGGTGGCTCCCATTCCGTCTTTCAAGAAATTTGACGTCACTCGGACCGGGCCGAGCCACCATGCGGGTGAGGCTTATCGACCGCTGACATCTTTCCAGATTTATTTATTTTCCCGGGTGAGCCCTTTATATGCATGTGACCATTGCCTCTCTTCCTTTCAGACGGTACGGATGAGCCATCACTTGTGCTGATCCCAGGCGAGGGGGCGGCTATGGCTCCCGAGAAGGCCTTGCCTGCCGAGGAGGCCCGTGGGTCACCCCGCGCTGTAGGAACTGAAGAGGGTATTTGTCTTTGTCGGCCCACTTGATTCCTTTCATTCTTTGGGAGCCAACTGGGTTTGATGTGACCCGTCTTTCCCTCTCCTTTTTTTTTATATGACAGGCGTAGCTGGGGCAGTTACTGGGCTATTTGGGCCTCGCCTGCATCTCCCGGCGACGCAGCGGTACATGAGGAAAAGGTTGAAGTCTGTCGTACCCACCTCATCCAGCCCGCAGGGGGATGCGCCAGTCATTGACCTCGAAGAGGAGGTCCCTTTGCCGGCAAGGGAGGAACCCGTGGTGGCTGAATCTTCATCGGGTGAAGAGGTAGATTACAACTATTCCTCCGATGAAGTGGCTTATGACAAGGGCGCGTCTGAAGCATCGGGGCTGCCCGAGCTGGTCTTCAAGGCCCCCTTACTTGCTGGCTCCTCAAGCTTTATGGGGAGGGCTGCTGTAAGTGTGAGCTTGCTTGGGCCGGACCCCCTTTTTCCCATAGTGGGCAAATGATCTCGTTCTTGTTGTCCTCGGATTTTCAGGAGCTTACCCAGCCGGAGGTTGTGGGGAAGGCCGCTTCAGTCGCGCCGGTCGACCGCCCGGCGGGAGCCGCTGCTGGCATGGGCAAGCTAGCCCTCTTGCTCGACGCCCTTCAACGGGAGGCGTCTGCGGAGCCTTTAAGTTCTACTGAAATGGTGGACGAGCCTCTGGAGGAGGGGGAGATTACGCCCGAAGGCAGCATCATCCCGGTGGCCGAGGTAAGCACGTGGGGCTTATGGTTCTTCCCCGCCTTTTGACTTTGCGTGATCTGTTCCAGGCAGCAGGTGGCTGACTCCACTTCCCATGAGCAGGTGATGCCGACAAAGAGGGAAGACGTCCGGTCGTGCCCGGAAGGCTGTCGCGAAACGGAGGCCAAGCACTGGCCCAATAGCGGTGGAGGGGCTGGCTCCTGTCTCGGGCTCAGGGGTGGAGAGCCTTGTGGCGCTCGTAGAAGCGGCATCCCCCAGCTGCTGGCTCCACTTCCGCCTCTCCCGAAGCTCCCGGCCCAAATGGAGGACCCGCTCCTGAGGCATATATTTGCGGGGCTTTGCGCACATCTGGAGGGATTCCAGACGCGCGAGAGGAGTTTATGGGCGGCGGCTTCCGGTCTGGCTTTACTCGAAGCCCCTCCTTCGGCCGGAGTAGCGGTACCTGCACCCCCGCCGGTTGAACTAGTGGCAGAGGCGGGCCGGGCAGGGGAAGAGGAGGCAGGAGAGCAGCGGATGATGGCGGCGCCAGATGCTTCGGCGATGATCTTACCCATTCCCCCAGCGGTGGTTGGCCAGAGGTCCTCTGTCGAGCCAGGCCGGCCAGGGGACTTGACTCTTGCTCTTCCGTCCTCTTCAGCCGCCGTGGACGCCGATTTGTGGGCGGAGGTGGACAGCACCGTGGAATTCACTCCCCCAGTCGTGCCTTCGGTCAGTCACACCTTGTCGGAGGCGCCAGTCCATCAAATGCTGGTAACGCTGCGGACGATGCTCTTTGCCGACCTTTCCTTATCATACCGGGAGGTACACACCATAGTGACGCAGCTGACCGGGGCGTTACAAGTGCTGGGCTGTCCACTGGGGGAATGGTCGCGACGAGTCTTACTATTACTGAAGTATGTTAAGCGTCGCGAGTTCCTCGAGACCCAGGCTCCTGACGAATGTGCCGCCCTTGATGCCCAGGCCGGCGAGTACTTACAGACTTTGGAGGCCCGGCGTCACGATGAGGAGCGCCATGAGAGGGCTCTCGGGGAAGGCCAGAGCAATGTTCGCTCCCTTAAGAGCCGAATTGCGAAACTGGAGAGCTACCTTGCCGCGGCTAGGTCTGACCTTGCCGAAGCCGAAAGAGCGGTCGAGGCGGAAGGCGAGGCTCTCGCCGTTGCCCAGGTCGAGGTGGCGTCCGTGGAGGCGGAACTTGCTCGACTCGAAGAACGGAGGGGCCGCTTGCGCGACATGACGAATTTTCCTTGCGTCGGAATCCTCCCCCTCGAGGACATCTTCAGGGGCACCGACTGAGCGTTGCACCCCTTAATTCCTTTCTCTCTTCTTTTGAATGTAACACAGGGGTATGCCCCGAAGCTCATGTAGGTCGATTTTCTTTTATCTGAATTGAACAATAGATTTATGGTTTCACATGCTCTTCTAGCACGCATTCCCCTAGGGGGCCTCTTTTCTCCTTCCTCCTCTTTCGCGTATATCGTCCTTTCTCTCTTTTTTTTGTGTGCCGGGATGCATCGGGAGGGCGTGAGTCTTTGCGATGGTTCGCTCCAGGAGGACCAGGCAGGAACCCATGTCAGGGCACGGGAGAGTGCTCGCCTTCCCAGGGGTAGGACGAGGGGACCACTCCACCATACCGAACGGGCGACTCACTGGCCTCGCCACAACGTTGGAAACGCGTACTGGCCTCAGGCGGGGGGTCTCGGTCAGAGACCGGGTTTCTCGTCGTCCAGAGGGGACGGAGAGAAGAGTTTGTCTAGTCAATGACCGGACGGGAGATCCGAGCCAAAGGGGTACTCAGCGCCCGGGGGGGGGGGGGGACGGAGAGAAGAGTTTGTCTAGTCAATGACCCGGACGGGAGATCCGAGCCAAAGGGGTACTCACCGCCCGGGGAGGACGGAGAGAAGAGTTTGTTTAGTCAATGACTCGACGGGAGGTCCGAGCCAAAGGGGTACTCACCACCCGGGGAGGACGGAGAGAAGAGTTTGTCTAGTCAATGACCCGGACGGGAGATCCGAGCCAAAGGGGTACTCACCGCCCGAGGGGGGGGGGGGACGGAGAGAAGAGTTTGTCTAGTCAATGACCCGGACGGGAGATCCGAGCCAAAGGGGTACTCACCGCCCGGGGAGGACGAAGAGAAGAGTTGTTTAGTCAATGACCCGGACGGGAGGTCCGAGCCAAAGGGGTACTCACCGCCCGGGGAGGACGGAGAGAAGAGTTTGTTCAGTCAATGACCTGGACGGGAGATCCGAGCCAAACGGGTACTCACCGCCTGGGGAGGACGGAGAGAAAAGTTTGTTTAGTCAATGACCCGGACGGGAGGTCTGAGCCAAAGGGGTACTCACCGCCCGGGGAGGACGGAGAGAAGAGTTTGTTTAGAAATTTCTTTTAGTACTTCCGTTGCTACGGGGCGACGGCTGGAAATGGGGGGAGTTCCCCCTTTCTCGGCTTCCACTCTTCCCTTGCTCTTGTATCTTTTCTTTTTTTTTCTCACTTCTTTTTTTTTCTCTCTCTTTCTTTTTTTTCTTTCTCTCTTCTCTTTTTTTCTCTCTTTTCCTCTTCTTCTCTTCTTTTTTCTTTCTTTTCTTTCTTTCTCTCTTCTCTTCTTCTCTCTTTTTTTCTCTCTCTTTTTTTTCTCCTCTTTTTTTTTCTCTTCTCTTTTTTCTCTCTCTTTTTTTTACCTTCCTCTTCCCCTTTTTTTTTCTTCTCGCTTTTTGAAAACATGGATAGTGGTCAAGTTGTTTGGACATTAATCACGTAAATCCGCCCAAAATAGGGCGGAGGGTTATATCATTGATTGAACGGGGGCGCCGGAGCGTGGTACAGTCTCAAGTGCCTTCCATTAAGAGGCGGGAACTGAGCTTCCCCGCGATGGTTGACAATTACATAGGCCCCACCTTCGTAGACTTTTTGGACTACGTAGGGTCCGAGCCAGTTCTCATTCAGCTTACCCTTAGGGTCGGCAGCCATGAGATCTCTTCTCTTGACCATGACGAGGTCGCCCTTCTTGAATTCGCGTTCCTTGACAAGCTTGTCAAAGGCGCGTGCAATTCGGGCCTGGTAGACCTGAATGTTCTGTTGGGCCTGGAGCCGCTTTCCTTCTAGACTGGAGAGTTCCTCGAGCCTTCGTTCAACGTTGGTCTACCCTTCAAGGACAAGCCCATGTTGAATGGCAACCCTGAGGGACGGTATCTCCAGTTCAACGGGGATGATTGCCTCCGAGCCATATACGAGAGAAAAGGGCGAGCAGCCTGTTGGAGTCTTGTATACGGTTCGGTACGCCCAAAGCGCCTCGTACATCCTTTCTTCCCAGTCCCTTTTGTTAGAGCTGACAGTCTTGGCCAGGAGAGTGCAGAGTGTCTTATTAAAAGCTTCGGCCAGCCCATTAGCCTGTGGGTTGTAAGGAGTCGATGTCCTCCAATCAATTTTATATTTTTCTGCCAGCCGGTAGACCTTCTGGTTGCGGAAGTGGCTGCCGTTGTCTGACACAACTCGGTCGGGCGCGCCAAACCGGAATATGATATTACGGCGGACAAACCTGACCACGATCTCTCCGGTGACCTCCCGTAAGGCGACAGCCTCTGCCCAGCGGGAGAAGTAGTCGGTTGCCGCCAAAATGTACTTGCAGCCTGTGGAAGATGCAGGTAAGGGACCCACGACGTCCGTTCCCCACTGGGCGAACGGCCAACTGGGCGCGGTTGGGTGTAACTGCACGGGGGGCCTTCTGGGTATGGTGGCATGCTCCTGACATTTCTGACACGACTTAGCATATTTGCAGCAGTCGTCGAACATTGCAGGCCAATAATAGCCGAGCTTCTTTATTTCAATCTTCATTTTCGGCCCCGCCTGGTGTGCGCCAGCTGTCCCGGCATGGACCTCCTTCATGACCCTCCAGGCTTCTTCAATGGACAAGCATCGGAGGAGTAATTTTTGCTTGGCGTCGGCCACCATTTGGAATAATATTTCGTTTCGGAGCTCATAAGAGTCCTTAATTCTGATTAGCCTGATCTTCTCTTCTCTCTTCTTGGGCAGCTGCTGGTACTTGAACCACTGCATCAGGGGGTCTCTCCAGTCAGGTAGGCCGACGGCTTCTGCTGTGGTGACTTCTAGCTCTTCTTCTTCTGGTTCCTCTTCCATCATACTGGGCATCTGGCGCTGATTTATTACTTGGATACTGAGAGATCCATCTGGAGGCACTGCTAGTGAGCTTGCCAGTTTTGCCAGGGCGTCGGCCTGTGCATTCTCCCCTCTGGCGACATGGCCTATCTCAAGGAGGTAGAACCGCTCCATGAGTCTCTTCGCCTTAGTGTGATAAGGGAGCAGCTCAGGTTTTCGGACATCAAACTGTCCCTGGACCTGCTTGACGACCAGCAGCGAGTCACCGAATACTTGGAGCATTTTGATCTCCATTTGGAGGGCCACCTGAAGGTCGATGATCAGAGCTTCATACTCTGCTTCATTATTTATGCAGGGCTTGCTAATGCAGCAGGAAGTGTGCATCACTTCTCCGTCTGGCGATTTGAGGACGATGCCGGCTCCGGCCCGTACCTTGGCACGTCCGGACGGGGTCGCTTCTGTTCTCGAAGCCCCGTCAAAGTATAGCTGCCAGATAGCTTGTTGGACATGATCCACCTCCAGTGTCTCATCCTCGGGTAGCTCCGTGGCCAATGAGGAGTCTTCGGGGACAGGGTGTGCTGCGAAGAAATCCGCGACGGCTTGTCCCTTAACGGCCTTTTACGGCACGTAGGTGATGTCAAACTCCATAAGCAGCACGGCCCATTTGCCAAGGTGCCCCTTCGGGACAGGCTGGGAGAGAATGTGCTTGATGGGGTCAGCCCTGGATATTAAGCTCACTTCATGGGACAGCATGTAATGCCTCATTTTCTTGACTGCGAAGACCAAAGCAAGGCAGACTTTCTCTATCGGAGTGTACTTGGCCTCCGCTCCCACCAATCTCCGGCTGAGGTAGTAGAGCGCCTGCTCCTTTCCCTCATCATTATTCTGGGCGAGCATTGCCCCCAGTGAATATTCGGTAGCCGCTATGTAGAGAATAAGCGATCTGCCTTTGACAGGTGCCCCCAGGACCGGCGGGGTCTTCAGGTCCTCTTTTAGCTGGTCGAACACGTGCCAGCATTCGTGACCCCAGCTGAAGGGTGCATTCTTCATCATTAGTCTGTGAAAGGGTTGGCAACGCCCCGACAGGTTGGAGATGAACCTGCGGATGTAGGCTAAACGGCCCTGTAGGGACCTTAGCTCTCTTAGACTCTTTGGAGGGGGCAACTCCTGAATGGCTTTTATCTTGAAGGGGTCAATCTCGATCCCTCTGTGCCGGACAATAAAGCCGAGGAACTTACCACTGGACATGTCAAAGGCGCACTTCATAGGGTTCATCTTCAGCCCATACAGCCGGAGCCTTTGAAAGACGACCCTGAGGTCGCTCAGATGTTCAGTTATCTTCTTAGTCTTGACAACTAGATCATCAATGTAGCATTCAACCTTGCTATATAGCAGCTCGTCGAAGATCTTGGTCATTGCCCGCTGATATGTAGCACCAGCATTCTTGAGGCCGAAGGGCATCCTCTTGTAGTGGAATATCCCCTTGGGTGATCTGAAAGCTGTGTGGATCCGGTCGTGGTCAGCTATCCAAATTTGGTTATAGCCGGACGATCCGTCCATAAAAGACAAGGCTTCGTGGCTGGTGGTTGCATCAATCATCACCTCGGTGATAGGCACCGGAAAGTCATCTTTTGGGCAGGCTTTGTTCAGGTCGCGGAAATTCACGTAAATCCTGATCTGTCCATTCTTTTTCTTTGCCGGTACGATGTTGGCCAACCAAGTGGTGTATTGGTTCTCCGCCACGAAGCCGACATCTATGAGCTTGTCGACCTCCTTGCAGATCTGGCTGATCAATTCCGGCCTCATACGCCGGGGAGACTGCTTCACTGGTTCCACCGTGGGATCAATGGCCAAGATGTGCTGAGTCACCTCGGGGCTGAGCCCAGGCATTTCTTTATAGTTCCAGGTAAAGCAATCCCAGAATTCTTACAGCAACTTTGTGTATTGCTCTCTCTCCTGTAGGGGCATGAGAGCACTCAGAAAGGTCGGCCTGGGGTCACCTTCGGTGCCAAGGTTGATCTCAATCAATTCGTCGACTGTGGCCTGGCCGCCATTTCCAATTTTCGGCGGGGCTGGCGACAAATCGACGAAGTCTTGATCTTCATTATCTTCGGGCTCGAGGATGCCATCCCCCTCTTCTTGTTCCTCATGAAGGGGCGCGGAGGCTGCATTTGCCGCGCACTCCTCCTGGGCCGTAGCCGCCGGGTCCGTGGGGTCCGCTGGTGTAGAAAGGCACAGGGCCACCTCGGGGTCTTCTGTGTACTCATCATGGACAGCTCCGACGGGGGCCGGGGCAGCCGCATCTTCAGGGGTCTGGTACTGGATGGATAGTGTATAGGCTCCTCTTCTGGGGCGGTCCGCCACGTGGGGGCGTGGTGGGGCTACCACATAGTCTCCCATTCTGAGCTCGTCCCTGTCAATGAGGTCTTGAGCAATGTCTTTGAAGACATAGCAGTCTTCGATGGCGTGGCCCAGTATCTGGTGGTAGGGACAAAACAGTGGGTCCCCACTTCTTCGGGTGTCCTGCGGCCTCTTGGACCGTGGGAGGGAGACATTGCCGTAATGGCAGGCCTAGTCAAAAATACCCCGAGTCTTCTCTCTTGGGAAAGAGTAGGGCTTCTGCAGCTTCTCTTGGAGTGTCAGGCCTCGCCTGGTTGGCCGCCCAGTTAATGGGCTTGCCGTGTCTCTTATCTCCCTTCTTGACCAGATGGGGACATCGGGACTGGTGTCTCGAGGTCGAGACATGTGGCCACCCCACGGGCGGAGAGAACTTTGGATCAGGTCAGTCACTAACAAGGTCAACTCAGCCAGCCATGCCTTTAACACCCCGATTTCCCGTTGCTGCCTATGGTACAAGGCGTACATGACGGGGTCGTATCGGGGGGAATTCGGAGCATGCCCCATGCTACTGCTTCTTGCTTCGCCAGCGGGCCGGAGTGAGGGTGCCTCAGTGGGGTGACCCTTCGAGGTTGGCCCCTCAGGGGGAGGAGGTCTTCCCCGTGCAGCGGTGGCGGAGGGGGTTCCAAAGGAACACTTCTTCATCTTGCGCCTCCTCAGCCGGAGACCTGAAATATACATCTTGGTTGGCTTCCCGTAAATCTGCAGTTTCCGCGGGGTCATCGCCGAACAAGGCCGAAACCGATATCACATCAGTTTCGTAATAATCTTCTAGTGAAAAGCCCAGACCGGGGTGCTTGGTGATTTATAGCAACCGCCGATCCAGGTTTGGTGGGTTCCACATTCTTTCGAACATTTCCTTCCGGCTGGAGGGTTGATAGGGGGGGAATCTTTTGCTTTCTAACCATTCTGGCTGCCTGGTCGGTCATGTGGGGGAGTCCCGCAATGGGGACGTGCGGGTCATGCAACTCGTCAGGGAATTGGCAATCATTGTCTTCCCTGACTGGCTTTTCCCTGGCAACATAAAAGATAGTGGATGGCCCCTCCGGGTTAGGCACTTCAAAAGTTCTCAGCTGCTCGGCCGCTTGACAGTCAATTTCTGTAATGGGCTTAATGATCCCTAGCGGGACTCTGACATCCTCCAGCATGTCTTCGAGGCAAGGCGTCCCTGGTGTAGAGTAGATGGGGAGAGGGGCTGCCTTAAATACTCCCCCCTCTTGTGCAATGAATGGTACATGTGGGGGAGCCACATAACCTGGGGGCAGCGGAGGAAACCAACTGCCCGACTCCACTTTCTTCTTTCCCTTGTCTTGGGCGGCTTGGGGAATTTGCCTCGCCTTTTCTAAGTATAGATTGGCATCTGACAAATGACACTCGAACACCTCGAACGGGTGGAGGTCGGCGAAGATCCTGACTTCTTTCCCCTCGCAAGGGTATTTAATGCATTGGTGCAGGGTGGAGGGCACCACTCTATTCTGGTGTAACCAGGGCCATCCCAGCAATGCCTTGTAGGAAATGTTGGAGTTGATGACGTGGAACTGGACCTTGGTGGTAAAATCGTCAAAAGTCAAGTTGAATTCTGCAACCCCCATGGGGACCTCACATTTCTGGTTAAAACCAGCAATCTTGACATTTTTGACCTCAACCAGGTGTACGTCAAAGTAGTGCCTTTGGTACACCCGGTAGGGGAGTATATTCACTGCTGCCCCTGGGTCGATCAGGACCCTGTTGATAGGCTGGCCGTTCAACTGCCCTTTCATGTAGAGGGGTCTGTTATGGCTGCAGGTGGGCAGGAGCATGTCATCTTCTGTGAAAGCCACGGCCACCTCAGGTGATATCTCTACTAGGCAGACTTCAAGATGTGCTGGTGTCTGGAGTGCGGCAATGATGGCTTGCCGTGTTTCTTCGTCCAAAGACAACATCTCCCACACGGTAAACCGGGTCGGGATCTTCTTGAGGTGTCTGACTATTCGTTCGGCAGCCCGCACCTTGAGTAATTTCATCTCTTCGGGCTTGCTGCGCCTGCCCTCACCTCGGAGCTGGGGTGTCAGATCAGGGGATGCCTCCTCTGCGGGTCCCGTCACAGCCTGTGGGGCCGACGGGGCCTCCTCCTTTTCTTTCATGAATTCGACGAGGTTTGGGATGCCGTTAAATTCTTCTTCCCGCTGAGGGGGAGCCGCCACTGATGGAGCTTGGGAACTGCTTGCTTCTCTAGTCGAAGGAGACCCTTGGGAGTGCGCCTGCCCTGCCGTTCGGGCTAACAGGAATTCGGCGAATGAAGGGGTGCCTTGGCTTCTGGCCCCTCCGGGATAGAGACCCGACAGAGGAGGGATCTCAGTGCCTCGGACCTCAGGGTCGGGAACCTGGTATGGCTGTTCCCCCCTGAGCATGATGTTGAGGTTATCCTGAGGAGGGCGCCCCCACTTCCTTCCCGACATGGTGGCATGTTGGGAAGTGGAGACTTCAGCTTAATTCACCTCTGGCAGCTCATGGGGTGGCTCTTCTTCTGTTTCCTCCAGGGAAAGGGCAGTGCCAAATAACGTCGAGAGGGTGTTGCAGGCGACGACGACCTCCTCCTTCTTCTTGCACCTGGGTCTTCTCTTCTTCTTCTTCTTTCCTGCTACGGCGGATGGCTGCTCTTAGGGCAGTTCAGCCCATAGGGGAGGCTCTTTCTCTGCTTCAGCTTCTGTCCCTGGAGCCAGTTCGAGTGATTTGAACTCCTCCCATAGGATATACTCCTTCAGCTCCACGGGCTGGATTTCGGGCTGTTCATAATCTTCGAGCCTATCAATAATAGCCTGGAGTCTTTCGACCGCCGGACTGGTCTTCTGACGCATCCGCAGCGGGACAAAGCTCTTTTTGTTGTGAGTGGGCCGCCTCATGACCAGCCGTGGGGCCGTGTCGTGGCAAACCGGGCTCGCCGGGGGTGGTGCAGGCAGGGGCGTCACATCCCTCAGATGAACTCCTGGGGCGGGCCGAGGGACGCGTGCTCTTCTATTCTTCTTTTTGGGTACGGTCTGCCAACCTCCTTGATCTTGAGCCGGGGTCATGATGAAGGTCTCATAAGTGGCGCGGGCGCAGGCCTCCGCCCACTCCTCAGGCAACTCCTGGTATAGCGAGACCATGTTGACAGGGGAGGTTATGCTGGGCAACTCATGCGGTTGCGGGGGGTCTACTCTGTGCCCCCCCCATGTCCAGCTCCCCATTCTTGATTAAGGATTCAATAACATCCTTGAAGACATAGCAATCTTCAATGGTATGCCCGAGCACTCGGTGGTACAGGCAGAAGCGCGGGTCGTCTTTTTTCTTTAGGTCGCTGATAAGTGTTCATTTTCGATGATAATTCATCACATGTACACCGTTTTATGTGCATATAATTAGATAATTATGCATGTCCCATCATTAATCTCAACTTTACATGTAAATTAAGTATTTCACGTAAATTGATTAATTTGGTGATATTATTTAATGAATTAAAGTTGAGGGCCATGAGCATTAATTCTCCATTGCATAATTAATCATGAGCATTTAAGATTTATGTGCACATTATGATAATTTTTATGGACTAAAGTGTAATTATGTGTGTGTAGGACACCAAAAGTAATTACAAAAGAAGCCGAGGGCAAAACTGTCACCACTACTTTGACCAAGTCAAAAGCACATATTTTGATTGGAGGGAAAAGAAATTTCAAAAGTTTGAAATTGAAGAAAGAAACACATATTTCGGTTGGAGGGAAAATTGAATTCAAAGTTTGAAATAAAGGAGAGGAATGATGAGCCTTGGGAAGGGGGTTGTCCAAAGCCCAAGGAGGGTGTACTCACCTACTTTTTCTCTTCCCCATGCATCATATTCTACTTAAATCCTATCCATCCACCTCCTTTGATACAATCTCCACCCTCCATCTACCCAACTTTTCCTATAAATAGCCCATGACAAGAAGGAGAAGGGGGTTCTTCTTTTGGCAATTTCTCTCCCAACCTTAGGCCTCCGAGTTCTCCCTTGTAAGTTCGTTTTCAGCTCATGCACTCTTCATCAAAGTTCTTTGTTTTTAAGTTCTCTACAACTTCTTCTTCTGGAGCATCTTCTAGTTCCTTCTAGTTTTTAAGCTATTTCGTATTTTTCACTGTGCTGTCCTGTTCATCTGCAAACCCATGTTTCTCTCTGTTCTTTCCCATATTTCTCCCCCTTCTAGTCATTTTCGTCTCTTGCTGTCTTCATGAAAGTTCTTTATTTTTACGTTCTCTACAACTTCTTCTTCTGCACTATCTTCTAATTCCTTCTGGTTTTCAATCTATTCCATGTTTTTCACTGTGCCGTCCTGTGATTTCACTGTTCATACGAGGTTTTAGCTTTTGTTATTTCTCAGTTTTGAAGTCCTTCCACTCTTCTTTTCTCTCTGAGTTCTTCATCAAAGTTCTTCCTCTTATGTATATCTAGATTTTCTTCTTCTATCACTTCCTCCAATTCTTCTTTGTTTACGAGTTATATTTATTTTCTCACTGTTTTACTCTCTCATCTTCTTCTTTCTTCATCTCCACACAAACCCTTCCACATTTCTCTCTATATTTCTCTCCAAAGTTTGTCATCCACAACTCCCCTTTCATGGCGGCGTGCATATCAAGACGGGCGACGTTCCAAGGCTCGTGACGTGGACGGCGACGGCTTCTTCATCCACCTCTTTCCACGGCGATCTCTTTCAAGGCGGAGCGATCCTCTCCAAGGCTCGGCGAGGAGGAGACGACGGCGTCATCACCATTGCTACTACCATCTTCACACCTTAGGCTCCTCTTTTTGTTATTGCTTTAGTTTTATTTCACTTCATTGTAATCTCATTGTGTCATTAGTGTAAACTTGTTTCACATTTCATGTACTCTTTCTTTTAAGTTAATGAAAGTTGTTCTCTTGATCTAGTTCTTGATCTTCTTCCATCTCTACCCCCTTCTTCTATCTCTTCTTTTCACTTCATGCAATTAATTTCTATAGCATAGGCGCATAATCATAGGTGTTTTTAATTAAGTGTTTGGTTTGTTCTTCATTTCACTATTTTCTTTAAACAAAACAAAATCACAAATGTTTTCTAAAGGACTCCAAGGTTTTTAACTTTAAAAATCTCTTCTTCCTGTGGATTCGACCCTTCTCGCCACCTTATTACGTCTTACCTTCATCTAGTGCGAGTTGCAAATTTTAAGATTGATACGCATGTTTTAAACGACGAACTTTCGCGCTATCAATTTTTGGCGCTGTTGCCGGGGAGGAATGATGATTTTTGATTTAAGAACTTTATTTTCCTTGTGTTTATAAGTGTACTAATATCTCTTTCTTTTTCTTATTTCTACAGGTGAAAAAAAGAGAGAACGAGGGAACGCACTTCAAGAATCAAAGCTAAAAAAAAGGAGAAAAAGAAAAAAAGGAAACAGTTAAGAGGTAAGCTCTCCTCCCTTTCCTTAGTCTTTTTGTCATTTCATTTCAAAAAAAAAAAGAAAAAAAAAGAACGAGGGAACGCTTTTCAAGTAAGTATCCAAACTTTTCCTCCTTCATTTTAATTTCATTTCTCTACATTTCATATCTTGTGGTTAGAAAGGTTCACTAAATAAAAACAAAAAAAATCATCACTTGAACTTCAATAAAAATCTTCATTGTAAGAGTAGAACCCACACTTCCATCTTTTAGGTCATGCATCATTTAGGATAGAATTTATTTTTCCTTGTTGTTTAATTATTGTTAATTGCATTATTGAAGATTGCGGGAGGCAAGGTGAGTACTCTATTTTTTTCAAAAGCATGCTCATGCATTTCCATGCTTGCATAGAACCCCTTGTTTGAACTTGGTTTGTTGCATATCATTTCTAAAATATTCTAAGGGCAATACCCATAAGCAAGATAAGGTGGGGATTTCATCACCCTTTCTTAGCCCACAAACCACAATTCCCATGCATCTTTACATCACCTAGACCTTAAATAAAATCCAGTAGACATTGGCCCTAGGTTCACACTGTGGTTCTTGTGTTATTTGGGCTTACCCTCTTATGAAAACCGGTGCCTAAGGCAAGACGGTCGAACGACAAACGCCTTAAGCGGGCTAGTGGTTTGGCAAATTAGGTCCCTACGAAAGTAGGGGGAACCTCCCACTGCCCCACCCCTTACCTGGCCGGTGGAAATATTGAGGGTGAACTTAAGTTACACTTTAGCTATTTTGTGAAACCCAATTTGTAGGTCTAAGTCACATCTAGGTCATTAGGTAATTTGTGTGACAACTTGTTTGTGTTTGCATAAAAAAAATAGAAAAAAAAAATAAAACAAAAATCCTCATCTTCTCTCTCTTCGTCCTAGTTTGTGTCAAAACCAAAAAAAAATCATCATAAAAAAAAATCTCTCTCATCTCTCTTCGTCCTAGTTTATGCAAGGAAGAAGATCACAACATCCAAACCTACTAGGACCCATTCAGGAAATAGAGAGAGTTTGTATCCAAGAGACGATCTCCAAGAAGATCTTATGGCCGAAAATCAAGGACCTCACCACCAAAATCTCATGGCCGGAAATCCCAATCCTCCAAAGCAAATGAAGGATTATTTCATTCCCAACCAATATCAACCTCCATCTTGCATTTACATTCCTCAAAATCAAGCCATCCATTATGAGATCAAGTCAAGCACAATTCAAATGCTCCCCTCATTTTATGGAAATACCAATGAGGACCCCTACAAGCACATTGATGAATTTTTAGAAATTTGTTCCACGGTAAAAATCCAAAATTTCTCGGATGATGCCCTTAGATTGACCCTCTTTCCATTCTCTCTTAAGGATAAGGCTAAATATTGGTTAGGCACTATAGGGAAGCCAATGAGAACTTGGGCCGAGATGCAACAAGAATTTTTGAAGAAGTTCTACCCTATAGGCCGCACCAATACTATGAGAAGGGCAATCACGGGTTTTACCCAAACTCCAGGGGAACAAATGCATGAGTCATGGGAAAGACTCAAGGAATTGCTTAGGAAGTGTCCTCACCATGGGTTGTCCAAATGGCAAATAGTCCAAGCTTTTTATGAGGGTCTAGCTGATCAATTTAGACAAATGGTAGATGCATCATGTGGAGGGGCATTCATGAGCAAAAGTGAGGATGAGGCATATGATTTGTTCGAAATGCTTAGTGAGAATTCTATCAATCATGCTTCTTTATCATCCTATGAGAGATCCATTGGGCCCTCTAAGCGGGCCGGATTATATGAGGTCAAGGCCCGAGGTGATTTTGAACCAAGATTGGACATAAGTCTCATCACTCAAAAGTTGGATAAAGTAGAGAGTCTGACTCAAAAGTTAGACCAACTCTTGACTTTGAAAGACCCTTCTTGCCAACCATCATCCCATTCCTACTCGGGTCAATCTGTCACTCCACATGAGGCATGCACTCTATGTGCAAGCCCATCCCATCACATCACGGAGTGTCCAACTGCGGCTCAATTACCCCCTGCCATCCAGGAGCAAGTCTTTGCAGCCCAAGGATTCTCTAAGCCCAATAATGACCCATTTTCAAACACATACAATCCGGGCTGGAGGAATCACCCGAACTTTTCTTGGAAATCCCAACAAGCTTTACCTCAAGCAACCAACCCCTCTATTCATCAAGCCCAAAAGCAACCCATGCAAAGTCAATTTCAAACCCAACCTAACACCTTCAATCCATTTGGTAGAGGTCCACAAGCTCAATTCTTTCCTATGGGCTATTCACATTTTCAGTCTAATCAAGGCCAACCCACTTACCAACCTCCGCCTCAATCCAACTTTGAAGATAAATTCAATCAACTCCAACAAATTATCTTGAATCAACAACAATCTATTTCCAAGTTGGAAAGTCAAATAGGACAATTGGCGAAAGCTACAATGAGAAGAGAAGTGGGTCAACTTCCAAGTCAACCTGTGGCCAACCCAAGAAACCAACCCCCGGGTTTTCCTCCACAACCGGGCCTCCTACTCAACCCATCCCACAAGCCAACCTAAAGGCCCACAATTTGAAAATGTCAAGGCTATTTCAACTTTGAGGAGTGGGAAGGTGTTAGATGACCCATACAAGGATGGAAAGGAGTTGCAAGATTCCATAGAAAAGAATCAAGATAATGAGATGCAAGCAAGGAGGATTACACTCAAGATAAGTTGGGGGGAGATCCTAAAGGGAAAGGAAAGGCCCATGAAGATCCAAATTTCTATCAACCCAAGGTCCCCTTTCCTAATGCCCTAGAACCGAAGCCCACTAAGACTAGGCCAGCCCAAAATGAGGAATTCATGGAGCTCTTTTCACAAGTTCACATCAATATTCCACTCCTAGATGCCATAAAACATGTTCCGGCCTACGCCAAATTCCTCAAAGAGCTTTGCACTCCAAGAAGAGGGCCCAAGTCGACCCCTAAGAAAATTTGGCTCTCCGAGGATGTTAGTGCGGTCTTGATGAACAATCTCCCTAGAAAGTTGAAGGATCCCGGTGCTCCCCTCATCTCATGTGATATAGGTGGTGTAACCTTTGACCGTGCCCTCCTCGACTTAGGAGCTAGTGTCAACCTTTTACCCACATCTATTTATGAGCAATTTGATATAGGGGAACTCAAGCCAACCCCCGTCATTCTCCAACTGGCCGATCGCTCAGTCAAGACCCCTCGAGGTTTGATAGAGGATGTGATTGTGAAAGTCCATGATTGCTACTTCCCCGTTGATTTCCTCATTCTTGACATGGCCTCCTCCTCGGAGCTAAGTCACACCCCAATCATCCTAGGCCGCCCATTCCTTGCTACTGCAAAAGCCAACATCAATTGTGCTACGGGGACGATGGACATCTCATTCGGAGGTCAAAAAATTTCTCTCAATGTGTTCAAAGCCTCCCAATATTTGGACCTAGATGAAGAATGCCACTTCATAGACATCTACGATGAACTTATTGAGAATGATCTGGGCATGGGTCAAATAAGGGAGGTCAATGCTCTTCAAGATTCCCCTCATCATAGTAGCATTTGGCATAAGGTTGAACCACTTCCAGCTTTGCAAGATGAACCAGCCCTTCTATCACTTGAAAGTCCTCCTAAACTTGAGCTTAAGCCCCTTTCGGACTCTCTCGAATATGCATTCCTAGGCCCCAATCAAACCCTTCCTGTTATCTTAGCTTCCAATCTTACCCCTACCCAAGAAACACTTCTCCTAGAAGTCCTTAGGACTCACAAGAGTGCCATAGGTTGGACAGTGGCCGATCTTAAGGGGATAAGTCCGTCTATTTGTATGCATCACATTTACATAGAGGACAACGCCAAACCTAGTCGGGAAATGCAAAGGAGGTTGAACCCGAACATGAAGGAGGTGGTGAAGAAGGAGGTTGTCAAATGGCTCGATGCGGGAATTATTTATCCCATATCGGATAGCCAATGGGTGAGTCCCACTCAAGTGGTTCCTAAGAAATCGGACTCACCGTGGTCCAAAATTAACAAGGAGAAGATGTGCGCACTAGGCCCACCACGGGATGGAGAGTGTGCATCGATTATAGGAAACTCAATGCCATGACCAAAAAGGATCATTTTCCACTCCCCTTTATTGATCAAATTCTAGAGAAATTGGCGGGCCAAAGATATTTTTGTTTCCTAGATGGATATTGTGGGTACAATCAAGTGGCCATTTATCCGGAAGACCAAGAGAAGACCACATTCACTTGTCCATATGGAACATTTACCTTTTGGAGAATGCCATTCGGTCTTTGCAACGCACCGGCCACTTTTCAAAAGTGCATGATTGCCATTTTCTCTGATATGGTAGGAGAATTCTTGGAGATCTTTATAGATGATTTTTCTGTGTTTGGGGAGTCATTTGAAAACTATTTAGAAAATTTGAAGAAAGTGCTTACGAGATGTATTGAAACCAACCTTGTTCTTAGTTGGGAAAAGAGTCACTTCATGGTTCAAGATGGCATAGTTTTGGGCCATATTGTGTCCGAACGAGGTATAGAGGTGGATAAAGCCAAGATCGACCTTATTTCTAATCTCCCTCCTCCGACCTCTGTGAGGCAAATTCGTTCATTCCTCGGCCATGCCGGTTTTTACCGCCGGTTCATAAGTAACTTTTCTAAGATTGCCCGTCCGTTAACTCTTCTCTTGGCCAAAGACACTCCATTCCATTTAGATGTTGCCTGCCTTGAGGCTTTCAATACCCTTAAAGAGGTTTTGACCAAGGCACCCATTCTCCAATCTCCTAATTGGTCTTTACCTTTTGAAATCATGTGTGATGCCTCCGACTATGCTATCGGGGCAGTTCTAGGCCAAAGAATTGACAAGTGTCCGGTGGTGATATATTATGCGAGTCGCACCCTCGCTGATGCTCAGCTTAACTACACCACCACGGAAAAGGAGCTGTTAGCTGTTGTCTTTGTCCTTGAAAAGTTTCGATCATAACTCTTAGGGGCAAAAGTCATTGTGTACTCTGATCACTCAGCTCTCAAATATTTGTTATCTAAAAAGGATGCCAAATCTAGACTCATTAGGTGGATCCTCCTACTCCAAGAATTTGATCTTGAGATCCGAGATAAAAAAGGTTCTGAGAATAAAGTTACCGATCATCTTTCTCGGATTCTCACAACTGATAATGCTCCTTTGCAAGATTAATTTCCAGATGAACATCTCATGTCCATCACCCATAGTCAACTCCCATGGTTCGCAGACATTGTCAACTACTTAGCTGTGAGACAAATTCCTAATGGGTGGTCTAAACACGAAAAAGAGCATTTCTTTGCCAAAATCAAACACTATTGCTGGGAAGATCCTAAATTTTTCCACGTAGGTCCAGATCAAATAATTAGGAGATGTGTCCCCGAGGAAGAACAACAAAGCGTCCTGAATTTTTGTCACACTCTATCTTATGGGGGACACTTCGCGGGAAAGAAAACAGCCGCCAAAGTGTTGCAAAGTGGATTCTTCTGGCCCACTCTCTTCAAAGACGCCTATAAATTTAGCAAGACTTATCTTAGGTGTCAAGTCATTGGAAACATGAGCAAACGCGATATGATGCCACTCAACCCCATTCTAGTGGTCGAAATCTTTGATGTTTGGGGAATTGATTTTATGGGGCCCTTTCCGCCATCATTCGGATATGAGTACATTCTTGTGGCAATCGACTATGTGTCTAAATGGATTGAAGCAATTTCCACTCGAACTAATGATCACAAAGTTGTCATGAAGTTTGTCCGAAAGAATATATTTTCAAGGTTCGGGTGTCCAAGGGCGATCATTAGTGATGGAGGTTCTCATTTCACTCATGCTCAATTCCGAGCTCTTCTCAGGAAATATGGGATCACTCATAAGATTGCCACCCCCTATCACCCCCAAACAAGTGGCCAAGTGGAGACATCCAATAGGGAGATCAAAAACATCCTGCAGAAATCTGTTAGGCCCGATAGGAAGGATTGGTCCGAAAGATTGGATGACGCTCTTTGGGCCTATCGGACAGCATACAAAACCCCCATTGGAATGTCTCCATATAGGTTAATCTTTGGAAAAGCTTGTCACCTACCTGTTGAGCTTGAGCATAGGGCCTATTGGGCTATTAAGCAGTTCAATTTTGACTTAGCCCAAGCCGGATCTCATAGGACCCTACAACTAAATGAGTTGGAGGAGCTGAGGAATGAAGCCTATGAAAATGCCAAGATTTACAAAGCCAAGACCAAAGCTTTCCATGATAAACACATTATGAGAAAATCATTTCAACCTGATCAAAAAGTTTGGCTCTTTAATTCAAGGTTGCGCTTATTCCCCGGAAAATTAAAGTCTAGATGGGATGGACCATTTGTTGTGCTCAAAGCCTTTGATCATGGTGCTGTCAAAATTCTAGATCCTAAAAATGGTCAAATTTTCACTGTCAATGGTCAGCGTCTCAAACTCTACTTGGAGAACACACAACTTCTATCAAAGGAATCAATCCCACTGAGTGACCCATGATAAATACAAGAATGTCGTCTGGCTGAAGACGTTAAATTTAGCGCTTATTGGGAGGCAACCCAACCATTTCTCTTCAAAAATCTAGTGAGTCATTTTCATTTGTGTTTGTAGGAGCTGGAAGAAGTCGTTCGTAAAAATTGCCTACCAAAATAGCCACGTCTGTGCACCCCAGGTTGTACCTTTCCTTCCCAAGCATTCATGTATGCATTGTCATGTTCATATATTCTACATGTCATTGAGGACAATGCCATTCAAGTTGGGGGGGAGAGAAAAATTTTCATGATGCATATTGCACAACCTGATAGGAGTTTTATCTTGCATGTCATCATTCCATGAAAGTAGAAAGATGTAAACCCCATTTTTAGTTTCATGATTCATACTTAATTTAAAAGTAATTCTGGAATAGAAAAGACTAGGGAGAAGGATGATGGGAAATTTAGTCAATATAGCCATGAAAAACTGACATAAGAATCCCTTTAAAGTTCATGTGCACTTTGAAAAAAAAAGAAAAAAAAAGAAAGAAAAGAAATTCATGTTGCACACTAATGAAACAAGCAAGACAAACCCTCTACTATTTTTGGTATGATGTCTGATATTCTGCACTTCTTAAGAAAAGAGATCTTTTTACAAAGTTTTCTGCCAAATTATCTATCAAATAAGCGTAATGGTACAAAAAAAAGAGAAAAAAAAAAGAAGAAAAAAATACACCATGAAAAATGCCCCTAGTCTTAGTAACCGGGCCTACTTCACCTAAGACGTGTTGAGGTTCGCGTAAAACGGAAAAGGGAACCTTGATCTGTGAAACCGGGCCTGCTTCTCCTAAGGCAAGAGTCGAGGTTCGCGTTGAGCAGTGAAGGGTAGTGCAGCATCATGTGTGGTATAAAAGATCCCAAAGGGACAAAGCAATAAGGCAGACAAAAAGTTAATATACATAATGCTCTGATCTAAGAGGTGCAGGGTTGAAAGGCATTTGTTTGGAATAGCGAATGAGGGACGCAATTGTCTAAGCTGTGGATTTGGTAGTTATATATGCACAAGTGCTATTGAGCTTTGATTTGAATTCTTGATCATGTAGTTCCTACGTAAGGCTAGTGTGTATTAATGATTCCAGATTCTTAATCTTTGGTTGATTCTATGAAGGGAGAGCTGGATATGAGAGTATGAATTTTATAAACTCTTGTTAGTCCTAAATTTTAATTTTATTTGCATTGCTAAGGGACTAGCAATGAGTAAGTTGGGGGGTGTGATAAGTGTTCATTTTCGATGATAATTCATCACATGTACACCGTTTTATGTGCATATAATTAGATAATTATGCATGTCCCATCATTAATCTCAACTTTACATGTAAATTAAGTATTTCACGTAAATTGATTAATTTGGTGATATTATTTAATGAATTAAAGTTGAGGGCCATGAGCATTAATTCTCCATTGCATAATTAATCATGAGCATTTAAGATTTATGTGCACATTATGATAATTTTTATGGACTAAAGTGTAATTATGTGTGTGTAGGACACCAAAGGTAATTACAAAAGAAGCCGAGGGCAAAACTGTCACCACTACTTTGACCAAGTCAAAAGCACATATTTTGATTGGAGGGAAAAGAAATTTCAAAAGTTTGAAATTGAAGAAAGGAAACACATATTTCGGTTGGAGGGAAAATTGAATTCAAAGTTTGAAATAAAGGAGAGGAATGATGAGCCTTGGGAAGGGGGTTGTCCAAAGCCCAAGGAGGGTGTACTCACCTACTTTTTCTCTTCCCCATGCACCATATTCTACTTAAATCCTATCCATCCACCTCCTTTGATACAATCTCCACCCTCCATCTACCCAACTTTTCCTATAAATAGCCTATGACAAGAAGGAGAAGGGGGTTCTTCTTTTGGCAATTTCTCTCCCAACCTTAGGCCTCCGAGTTCTCCCTTGTAAGTTCGTTTTCAGCTCATGCACTCTTCATCAAAGTTCTTTGTTTCTAAGTTCTCTACAACTTCATCTTCTGGAGCATCTTCTAGTTCCTTCTAGTTTTTAAGCTATTTCGTATTTTTCATTGTGCTGTCCTGTTCATCTGCAAACCCATGTTTCTCTCTGTTCTTTCCCATATTTCTCCCCCTTCTAGTCATTTTCGTCTCTTTCTGTCTTCTTGAAAGTTCTTTATTTGTACGTTCTCTACAACTTCTTCTTCTGCACTATCTTCTAATTCCTTCTGGTTTTCAATCTATTCCGTGTTTTTCACTGTGCTATCCTGTGATTTCACTGTTCATCCGAGGTTCTAGCTTTTGTTATTTCTCAGTTTTGAAGTCCTTCCACTCTTCTTTTCTCTCTAAGTTCTTCATCAAAGTTCTTCTTATTATGTATATCTAGATTTTCTTCTTCTATGACTTCCTCCCATTCTTCTTTGTTTACAAGTTATATTTATTTTCTCACTGTTTTACTCTCTCATCTTCTTCTTTCTTCATCTCCACACAAACCCTTCCACATTTCTCTCTATATTTCTCTCCAAAGTTTATCCTCCACAACTCCCCTTTCATCGCGGCGTGCATATCAAGACGGGCGACGTTCCAAGGCTCGTGACGTGAACGGCGACGACTTTTTCATCCACCTCTTTCCACGGCGATCTCTTTCAAGGCGGAGCGATCCTCTCCAAGGCTCGGCGAGGAGGAGACGACGGCGTCATCACCATTGCTACTACCATCTTCACACCTTAGGCTCCTCTTTTTGTTATTGCTTTAGTTTTATTTCACTTAATTGTAATCTCATTGTGTCATTAGTGTAAACTTGTTTCACATTTCATGTACTCTTTCTTTTAAGTTAATGAAAGTTGTTCTCTTGATCTAGTTCTTGATCTTCTTCCATCTCTACCCCCTTCTTCTATCTCTTCTTTTCACTTCATGCAATTAATTTCTATAGCATAGGCGCATAATCATAGGTGTTTTTAATTAAGTGTTTGATTTGTTCTTCATTTCACTATTTTCTTTAAACAAAACAAAATCACAAGTGTTTTCTAAAGGACTCCAAGGTTTTTTACTTTAAAAATCTCTTCTTCCCTGTGGATTCGACCCTTCTCGTCACCTTATTACGTCTTACCTTCATCTAGTGCGAGTTGAAAATTTTAAGATTGATACGCATGTTTTAAACGATGAACTTTCGCGTTATCAGTCGCCGGGTCTTTTCGGCTCTGGCAGTGTAATTTTGTTGTAGCTGGTTGCCCATTCGAACAAAAGCTTGGACTTGTCCCGGGCGAAGGAATATAGCTTGTTTCTCATCTTCTCCCTTAGTGAGGGGCCCTCCTGCCGTTCTGTGGTTCTGGGCGGAGGAAGGTTGGCAGCCCCCTTGGCTTTCTCTTTCTGCTTTTCAAAAGCCTGGAAATCTAATGTGTGCACCTCAGGGGGAGCTGGCTTCTTTTCGGCCCGCCTGGCTCTTTGGCTTGACATGGCCGGAGTGGAGGAGTATCGGGCCAAAAATGCCTCGATCTCTGCTACCACATTGTTCAGGCGGTCAAATGTCTTGACCTCAGTGCCAATCATCCTTTCCAGGATCTCCTTTTTCAAGTTCTGTTTGCATATCTGCACCGCATCCTCCTGGTGTGGGGGACGTCTGCACCTCATGCTGAGGTTCCTCCATCTCTTGATATAGTCGAGGGCCGACTCGTCATTCTTCTGTCTTGTGGCATAAAGTTCTGCCACGGTGACCTCCCGTTCTACAACATAGAATGTTTCTTTGAACTTCTTTTGCATGTCGGGTCAATCGGCGACAGACCCGGGTGGCATGCCGGAGTACCATTCAAAGGCAAGCCCGGTGAGTGTCGAGCCGAAGAACTTCAAGAGGTAGGCCTCATCAGCAGCCAAGTCCCCCATGACGTTCACATAATAAGCAATGTGCTCCCTGGGGGACCCTTGCCCGTTGAACTTTTCGAACTTGGGTGGCTTGGTGACGCCGACCGGCAACTTCTTTGCAACATGGTGAGTCGGGTAGGGCACCCGGTAGACGTCAAACGGTGTTTGATCCCCGTCACCTCCCTTGGCCAGTTTCATGTCTATCATATGTTCCAGCATCAACCGGCTAACTGTTGCCGGGTCGACCGAACTCAGATAAAAATGGGTGGGCTGCGCACTAGGGGTGGCCAGCACGGTCGCCTGGGGGGCCATGAGGGACCCTTGGGAAAGTGAGGCCTGTGGCGGGGCCGGTGCGGTGCAGTGTGCCCGCTGCAGGGGACGCGTCCCCGAGAGGGTTGAGGGCTGCTGGAAGGGCTGCTTCTGAAGATTGCCCCCTGTCCCTGGGCGCTTCGGGTAAAACCTCGGTCTGCCAGGACATCGGGGGCGGTGTGTTCTGTTCATTCAATTGCTTTTTAAGTGACTCAATTTCTTGCTGGAACCGCTGCATCATGAGCAGCATCGCAGGGTCAGCTGTAGGGAGACGGGGCATGCCCCCCGTCTCTTCGGCCGGGGCGTCCTCGGATGATGTGGAGGGTCCGCCGCTCGTGTCACCTATGGTGACCACGTTGGCCGTGAGGGCTGCAAGGGGCTCTTCAGGTAAGGTCCCTTCGGCGCCTGTGGATGCCGCGTTGCCTGTCGCTCTCCCTCTTCTAGTAAGGGGTCCCGGCCTTGCGGCGAGTCTGGCCATTTCTTCAGGATCGGCAGGCAAAGCCCCATACCGACCGGGAACTCCTGCCATATTGCAAGTGAAGGTTTGCCATCTCTTGTTTCTCTTTGTCGCCCTCCTGGATGATCTTCCCGGGAACACCAGCCTGTCGAAGACCGACCGTCGGAGCGGCGCTTCCTCCCGGACAGGGGACTGGCGCTGCTCCTCTGAGCGGTTCCTCGATTCTACGCTGGGCGCGGGCCGGGCTCCTTCTTCCTGGAAAGCGGAGGCCATTGCCCGCAGCAGTCTCTAGCGGCCGGCGGGGGTGCTACCCGGGCCTGCGGTTGCATGTCGATGATAGCGGCAGGAGGAGAATAGGCCCTGGGTGCCAGGCGGGCGGCATTGTGTCGGCGCCCGCGGTGACGGCGGTGAGCTTTCTCGGGCAGCACCGTCATGACAGGTGCAGGTCGGCGAGCCGGGGTCGTGAATTCGACCTGCTCACCTCCTCGGGCTCGTCTCGGGTGGCAAGTGCTAGGTCCCGCCTGGGCGGGCGTAGTGGGTTGGACCTCCTTGGGGACCCAGACTTGCTTCAGTTTGGCCGGCCTGTGCACCGGCGCAGTCTTCGGTGAGGCGGCCACGGCAGCGGGCGTCACCCTCCCCTCTAGCTTCTCCAGTCTTTGAAAGGAATTGTGGACTGGGACAGTCGGGACGACACGGTCCGGTGTCACCCGGGACCTCTGCCCGTCCAGGCAGACTCGGAGGGCCCCGACAGTCATAGTTTTCCCAGAGTTGGACGTGCAGAGCCCAGAGCTGGCGTCGGCGTTGCTCCTCCGGAGCCTTCTTCGGTAGGATGCCGACCCTTGGTGGGATGGGCCGGGGGTTTGGTGCACGTGGTGCACGTTGCAGCTTAGCGTCGTTGCTGGGACGCCATTGTTGTTCTTGGCCACAACTCGACCGGTAGCAGCTTCAGTGGCCCCCAGAGCAAGAGCGTTGATCTGGGACTCCTCAGGCGCCTTCACCTCTAGGATGTTGGCAAAGGCGACCCCCAAGAAGTTGGGGAAGCCCACGGTGGGAGGGAAGCTCCCGAAGCTGAGGGGGACCGCCAGGTAGTCGCCTCGGACGTGGTTCTCAACGGGCTGAGGGCCGCAAGTGACAGCCATCGTTGGCACCATGATGCAATTCTCTCCTGCATTTGAGAAAGTAACGCAATTAGTATCACAAGAAGGGGGCCGCAGGGCCCCTAATTCCGGCAAAGAGATGAAGGGTGGATTGGTCCCACCGGGCGTGCCAGACTTGTGGACGCACTAAAATTCGCTTGTTCAGGTGGTTCGTCTATTGAGTGCGTGGGCGAGCCAGTCACCAAAGTGACAATTTATTCGGGCTCCGAAGAGCCCATGGTGCGCTCGATCTGACGTCGTCAGACGACTGTGTGGTTCGTGTCGGGACCAGATCCCGTCATGCCATAAAGGTCACGACATCATTTACATCCCCCATACGAGGGAACACCCTTGATTAATTGCCAAAATTAGGGGCCCTGCGGCCGAAAGAAATAATACTAACTGCGCGAGAAGGGGACAGGAATAAATCACACTAAAGTCCACATCAGGATACGAGCCATTGGCCATGTCGGTCACTCGCGGACCTTTTCATATTCGGACACGGGTCCGTGATTGAAACGCGACGGAAACCGAGGTGGACCCGTTCAAATGTCTACCGAATGCACGGCAATTTTAATGATGGCTCGGAAGGGATCCGGGGCGAGAAACGAATCCGGTCTGATTGGAATGTCGGCCCGAGACTAGGTCGGGGCCTGGCCATGTCAGGATGATTCCCAAAACTCGGGCCCGGCCTGAGAGGGCGGCATTATTGTTCCTTCTGCGTCGAGTCACGGAGAGAGGGGGCTGCAGTGTAGAATTATTAATACCTTGTATTGTTTTATCATTATTGATCTTGTTACTCCGTTGCTTATTCCTCTTTCTGTATCTGTTCCGGGTGATTTCCCTCATCTTGCTTACTGTCATTATTACTCTTTTTTTTATTATTATTGTCACTTATTTCATTCATATATTTTTTTTATACGGATCTGTTCAGGTTTACTTATTCATCATGATTTTTATTAGCTTATCAGTGCTACCATTATATGCCCGTATATATACGTATATGCGCATATGCATTCATGTATTATTGTTCTTTGGGGAGAGTTGACCCTTGGCGGGTTGAAAGGAGGCTAAAGTGAGTGTACCGTTGAGGGAAGGTGGGCGGAAAGTGTGCCGGCGAAGGGCTGGAGATGTGTGCCGTTGAAGGGCTTAAGGATGGTGCCGCTGAAGGGCTGAGGAGCAGTGTACCGCTGGGGCAATGATTGGAGGGTGTACCGGTAAAGGGAGAAGAGGGTGCGCCGGGGAAGGCTCGAAGTCTATAGGTTGCCGGGTTATTGCGACACGAAGTCTATACATCGGCTGTTCAAAGTCTGTACATGGGCTGTATTCATTAGCCCAGAGTCTATACATCGTCTATTGAAGTCTACACATTGGCCAGCTCAGAAATCTGTACATTGGCCATTGGCTACAGCTCAGAGTCCATACGTCGGCTATTGGCTGCAATTCAAAGTCTATACATCATTTATTAGGGTCTATACATCAGCCAGCTTAAAGTCTGTACATTAGCCAGCCCAAAGTCTATACATTATTCATTGGCTGCAGATCAAAGTCTATACGTTGCAGCTCGAAGTCTATACATTGCAACTCAAAGTCTGTACGTTGGCCAACTCAAAGTCTATACATTATTCATTGGCTGCAGTTCAAAGTCTATACGTTGCAGCTCAAAGTCTATACATTGTCCCTGAAAGTCTATACATCGGCCAGTCCAAAGTCTGTACGTTGGCCAACTCAAAGTCTATACATTATTCATGAAAGTCTATACATCGGCCAGTCCAAAGTCTGTACGTTGGCCAACTCAAAGTCTATACATTATTCATGAAAGTCTATACATCGGCCAGTCCAAAGTCTGTACGTTGGCCAACTCAAAGTCTGTACATTATTCATGAAAGTCTATACATCGGCCAATCCAAAGTCTGTACGTTGGCCAACTCAAAGTCTATACATTATTCATGAAAGTCTATACATCGGCCAGTCCAAAGTCTGTACGTTGGCCAACTCAAACTCTATACATTATTCATTGGCTGCACTTCAAAGTCTATACGTTGCAGCTCAAAGTCTATACATTGGCCAGTCCAAAGTCTGTACGTTGGCCATTGCTGTGTTTGTACGTCAATCTGCCAAGTCTATACATTGAGTTTGAGACGGTGGATGAGGGTGTACCGGCGAAGGGAGAGGGAGACAATGGAAAGGGGTGTACAGCTGGGGAATGGAGTGTGCCGCTGGACGCAAAAAGGGTGTACCGCTGGAGAATGAAGGCGTGCCGCTGGAGGTTGAAAAGGGCGTACCACTGAGGGTTTTAAAAGAGTGTGCCGGGGAAGGCGGAAACTAGCGTGCCGGCGAAGGGTGTTTGAAGAGTGGAGGCAGGGTATGATGGTGAAGGGCCAGATAAGTGTACCGTTGAAGGTTATTGGAGTGTGCCGCTGAGGGCACGACAGAGCATGCCGGTGAAGGTTGGAATCTTCTATTATTTGTTTTTAAGGCTTTTCTTTTCTTCGTTTATTGATTTTTACATAGTCTTATATAAACTTCTCATTTCCTTGGTTCTGTTCAGCCTTTTTGCTCACAAGTCAGACGTCTGATATGTTATGTCGTTATTCGGTTCAGTTCTTCTCACGCTACCGGTAGTGGTTCGATTAGTCGAAAAGTTTTATCGTTGATCGTTTTGTTCGTTTGTTGCTTCCTTTTGCCCTTTTGACATGTTGTTATTTTCTGACAAAAATTCGGCAGCATCTCCCCTTGACCCGGGCGTAAGGGAGATAAAGGGAGCGCGCCCACACAGAGTGGCGGAACCCGACAACTGGAGGTGGGCGCCCGGAGGCGGCAACACCTTTATAGAACCTCAGGAAAACACGAAGAAAACGACGTACGGGAGGCTTCTAATACTGGACAGGGTGGACGGGGGATTGGCCAAGGCATACCGGCCAAGGACGAGCATAGGGTGTGCCGGGCTAGGAAGGCTAAGGGCGTACCGTTGAGGCACAAAAAGGGGAGGTGTACCGCTGAGGGCTATTATGGGGTGTCCGGCCAAGGGCCGAAAGAGTGTGCCGCTGAGGGCCACTATGGGTGTACCGTCAAAGGGCTGAGAGGGCGCGCTGGAGAGGCGTTAGGCTGAAGAAATCAAGGATGCATCAGCTGGGAAGGGCCAAGGATGTGCCGGCCAAGGGCTGAGGGCCATCGGTGAAGGGAAGTTAAGGGGCGTACCAGTGGAGGAAAGCCAAGGGCTACTGGCTACTGGGTGTTCTGGAAGAGAAGGAGGGTCTCCCTCCCCTCGAGCATATAGGTACAACTGATGGCCATAGGAGAGGGCAAAGAACCCATGAGGCCAAGGATCATATAGGAGGAATCACGTCCCTACGGGGACTCCAAAAGCATCGGAGAAATAGAGAAATGGAGGAAAAATGAACAACACATCATACACCATGAAAACTAGCGTAAACCACTCAAAATAACAGAGAAACCCAAGGAGGGTGATTTCCATTCATGGGGAGCAAGGGGCCGTGGCCATCCATATACATTGCCGAGCACGCCCGAGTCAGGGCTACGGCCAAGGAAGAAAACCAAAATACAAGATGAAGGGAGGAAGAAAACAAGGAAAACCACGGAAGGGAAAGTGTTGGGGATTGAAGCAGGGATGAGCGTCCACTGCTCGTTCCCCCGCACCTTCCCCTGTTACATTCAGCCCTCCTTCTCTCTTACTCTCTCTTCTGCCCGGTGGCCGTCGGAGGAGACTCACGCCGGAGCCCTTCTTCTTCTCCCTTCTCTTCTCTTCCTCTATTGCGTATGTCTCTCCCTCTGTCTGTGTGTGTGTTCCTCTCCAGCCTCTCTCCCTTTTCTTTTTCGGAATGGGAGTGCCTTTATACTCCCAGCCGCGGGAACTTCTGAGCACGGCCGTCGAAGGTGGGAAGCAGCTCCGTCTTGATGGGGTTTGACGTCTTCTGTCCTGGCTGTCAGGGGAGTAGCCTGCGTGGCCAAACGGTTGGTTGACACCTCAGGGAGCTTACTGCGCGCCAAGGATGCGTAGGGCATGGGCACCACGTCGTTCAGCCGTTGAAAAGGCTTAACGCTGTGCCGCTGGTGGGCTGACTAAGTGTGCCGTAGGAGGGCCAAAAGGGCGTGCCGTGGGAACACCCAACGGGCGTGCCGCTGAAGGCCCAGAAGAGTGTGCGGCTGAGGGCCCAAAGGGGCATGCCGCTGAAGGCCATGGGGCGTGCCGCTGAAGGCCATGGGGCATGTGCCGCTGAAGGCCCCCTCCCTGGGGTGTGCCGTTGAAGGCCCCAGGGGGCTGTGCCGCTGAAGGCTCCCTCCCTGGGGTGTGCCGTTGAAGGCCCCAGGGGGCTGTGCTGCTGAGCGGCCTGGGGTGTGTGTGCCGCTGAGCGGCCTGGGGTGTGTGCCGCTGAGCGGCCTGGGGTGTGCCGTTGGACGGTTGCCAGGGCAAGTGAGTGTATAGACTTCGGCAAGGCATGGGCTGTACATACTTCACCAATGTATAGACTTCGCGTTGAACTGGTGGATGTACAGACTTCACCAATGTATAGACTTCGTGTTTCCCAGAACTCTATACGGACTTGCCACACGAGTGTATAGACTTTGCGTTCAAAACAGCCAGCCAATGTACAGACTTGGAGCTTGGACGTATAGACTTTGTTTGTGCATTCAGCCAATGTACAGACTTGGGGCTTGGCTGTACAGACTTCGTTTGTTCATTCAGCCAACGTACAGACTTGGGCTGATGGCTGTATAGACTTGGTGCGATGAAGCGTGCCGCAGAAGGGGTTGACGGGAGCATGCCGCTGGAGCACCCTGGAGGGTGTGCCGCTGAAGGGGGGGGCACGTGGTGTGCCGCTGAAGGGGCGCCAAGGCATGCCGCTGAACGCCATGGGGTGTGCCGTTGAAGGGGCGGCCCCAGGGAGTGTGACGCTAAAGGGCTAAATGGGTAGTTTTGATCCCGTTGTGAGCATGAGTTATGGCCCATGGATTGTGGGGCTCTTGGTGATTAATTTTTTTTCACCATCGTGACCCTGAAGACGGCTTCACGGTAGTGTGCATATTTGGGGAGCCCGGATGACCTAGTCTCTCCGAGGCTTCTTCACTTGGCGCCGTCGTTGGTGCTGGGCGGAGTAGGATATATGGGTGTGCAATTTTTGGTGTCCACAGTGGTTCAGGAGCACCGGCACCGATAGCGTCAGTGACAGGATCCGTATCGTTCAGCTCGAAGATCAAGAAGTTCCTCGGGATGGGTTTTCGAAGGAAGAAGAAGGGAGGCCGTGAGCAGCAGGCATCAACGGGCAGTGTACAACAGCCGATTCCGTTTCAGCGTCTGGGATCAGTGGGTGGATCACGAGGACCGTGTCCACGGTGTAGCGAGTTCCACCCGGGCAGGCAGTGCACGTCACCGGTCATTTGTTTCCGGTGTGACCAGCCAGGGCACATGACATGTGACTGTCCTCAGAGGCAACAGTAGGAGCTGTTTCCTCAGTAGCAGCAGGTTCCCCAGCAGCAGAGGCCGCAGCAGCAGCAGCAGCAGGGACAGTATCCGTCGCTACCTAGGTCAGCTAGTGTGGGGGGCAGGCAGAGAGCTCGAGGCCAGATCACACACAAGACCAGGGCAGAGGCAGTGACGTCACAGCTTGTGGAAGGTACCGTTCAGATTTTGGGTTGTGCGGCTCGGGTTTTGTTTGATTCTGGCGCGTCTCATTCGTTTATTTCGGAGGATTTCACGCTGAGCATCGAGGAGCCGGTGACCCAGTTGTCCTGCGATTTGGCAGTGGAGTTGCCTTCGGGTGATTTTATGATCACTCCGTATTGCTTCGATGAGGTTCCCGTGTGGGTGGAAGGGCGGAGTTTACCGGATAGGCTCTATGCGTTGCCGCTTCAGGACTTTGATGTGATTTTGGGCATGGATTGGCTCGAGGCACATCATGCGTTGGTGGATTGTGGCTCGAAGAGAGTTTATTTTCAGCGACTTCGTGGACCCACCTTCTATTTCCAAGGTAGCTTGCCGTTTGCTTGATGCGGGTTGTCAAGGTTTCCTCGCTTTTGTGGTCTTGGTAGACCAGCCGTGTCCGGATGTCGAGAACATTCCGATGGTGTGCGAGTTTTCCGATGTGTTTTCGGAGGACTTACCTGGATTACCTCCCCAGTGGGAGATCGATTTTGTGATCGAGGTTGTACCGGGTACGGGACCTTTGGCGAAGGCTCCCTACCGTATGGCCCCCACTGAGTTGAGGGAGTTACGAGCGCAGTTGCAAGAGTTGCTGGCCAAGGGGTACATTCATCCTAGCTTTTTCTCTTGTAGTGCGCCTGTGTTGTTTGTGAAGAAGAAGGACGGTAGCTTGCGGTTGTGCATTCACTACCGACAGCTGAATGAAGTGACCATTAAGAACAAGTATCCGTTACCACGGATCGATGATTTGTTCGACCAACTTCAGTCTGCTCGAGTATTCTCGAGGATTGATTTGCGGTCCGGTTACTATCAGCTGAGAATTCACGAGTCCGATGTGGAGAAGACTGCGTTCGATATGAGGTACGGGTATTATGAGTTTCTGGTGATGCCGTTTGGGCTCACCAATGCCCCCGCAGCCTTCATGGACTTGATGCAGAGAGTGTTTCGTCCGTATTTAGACCAGTTCGTGGTCGTATTTGTGGACGACATCCTTGTCCATTCGCGGTCTGCCGAGGAGCACGCGTACCATTTGAGTGTGGTGCTGCAGACGCTGCGAGATCACCAGTTGTATGCGAAGCTCATTAAGTGCGAGTTCTGGCTTCATGAGATGCACTTTTTGGGGCACGTGATTTCTGGTGATGACATTTCTTTGGACCCCGCCAAGGTCGAGGCAGTAATGCAGTGGCCGAGGCCGAGGTCTGTGACCGAGATCCAGAGTTTCTTGGGGCTTGCGGGTTATTATCATCGGTTTATCCAAGATTTTTCTCGCTTTGCGGCCCCGATGACTAGACTCACACGGAAGGATGTGCCTTTCGTCTGGTCTGAAGAGTGTGAGCAGAGTTTCAGGGAGCTGAAGAGATTGCTCACCTCGGCTCTGGTGTTGGTTTTGCCTTCTGGACCGGGAGATTTTGTGGTGTGTACGGATGCTTCCGGGGTCGGACTGGGTGTTGTGTTGATGCAGCATGGTAGAGTGGTGGCTTATGCATCTCGGCAGCTGAAGCCCCACGAGGAGAACTACCCTACCCATGACCTGGAGTTGGCGGCTGTGATCTTCATGCTGAAGATCTGGAGGCATTATCTATATGGTGAGAAGTTCGAGGTGTTCACTGACCATTAGAGTTTGAGGTATGTGTTCACGCAGAGGGACCTTAACCTCAGACAAAGGCGTTGGATAGAGTATATGAAGGATTATGACTTCACCCTGTCTTATCAGCCGGACAGGATGAATGTCGTAGCCGATGCCTTGAGTCGGAAGGTCGCGGTCAGTGCCTTGATGTTGAGGAAGTGGAGGCTCTGGGAACAAGTGCCCGAAGTATCTTTCAGGCTCAAGATTCCCCAAGAGCCAGGGTTAGCTGTGCTTGCGAGTCTGACTGTCACGCATGCTATCCGCCGTCAGGTGACAGAGGCTCAGCATGCGGACCCTGAGTTGTCCCGGATTCTGGCTATGGCTGATGTGGAACTCGGCGAGGACGGTGCTGCGCAGTTTCGTGGCAGGCTGTACGTCCCAGTTGAGGAGCAAGTTCATCGTGCGGTGTTGCGTGAGGCTCATGGGAGCAGGTACACCATACACCCGGGTGCGATGAAGATGTATCGGAACTTGCGGAGGTAGTTCTGGTGGCCTGGCATGAAGAGAGATGTGGCCGAGTTCGTGGCCAGGTGCCTGACCTATCAGCAGGTGAAGGCGGAGTATCAGTGACCAGGAGGTACTCTCCAGCCCTTGGATGTTCCTGCGTGGAAGTGGGACCATGTGACTACGGATTTTGTGGTGGGATTGCCGAGGACTCCGAGTGGGTAGGATAGTATTTGGTTGCTGGTAGATCGGCTGACGAAAGTGACGCGGTTGTTACCGGTCAAAGTCAGCTGGAGCGTGTCCAAGTTGGCTCGTCTTCACGTGGAGCGGATCATTCCGTTGCATGAGATTCTTATTTCCATCGTGTCGGATCGGGATCCGCGCTTCACTTCTGGATTCTGGAGGAGTTTCCAGCGAGCTCTTGGCACGGAGTTGGCGTTTAGCTCAGCGTACCATCCTCAGTCAGATGGTCAGTCTTAGAGGACCATCCAGACTTTGGAGGATATGTTGAGATCTTGCTGCCTGGAGTGGCAGGGGAGTTGGATTCACCACCTGCCGTTGGTGGAGTTTGCCTACAACAACAGCTATAATTCGAGCATCGGCATGGCTCCTTATGAGGCGTTGTATGGGCGTCAGTGTCGGACTCCACTCGATTGGTTTGAGGTTGGTGAGCGTGTTTTGACGGGACCGGAGTTGGTATAGCAGTGTGTAGATGTTATGCACCTGGTTCGTCAGAACATGTTGGCGGCCCAGAGTCGGCAGAAGAGCTATGCTGACCGGAGGAGGCAGCCTCTCGTGTTCACCGTGGGCGATCGTGTGTTCTTGAGAGTTTCTCCGATGAAGGGGGTGATCTGCTTTGGACGGCGTGGGAAGCTGAGTGCCCACTACATTGGTCCCTTTGTGATTATGGAGCGCATCGGTGAGGTAGCTTATCGGTTGCAGTTACCCCCTGAGTTGGCATCGATGCATGACGTGTTCCACGTCTCGATGTTGCGGAAGTATTTGCCCGATGACTCTCATGTGCTTGAGGATTCTGTTTGGCACGAGGTGACTCAGGACCTTTCTCTCCCAGAGTTTTCCGTCCGTGTGGTGGATAGGCGAGAGCAGTGCCTGCGGAGCAAGGCCATCCCCTTGGTGAAGGTGGTGTGGTATCGGCGCTCTGGTGGTGAGGCTTCTTGGGAACGTGAGGATGAGATGCGTCAGCAGTTCCCTTACCTGTTCGAGTGAGTCTTCCTCTTCTTTCTCCTTGGGTTGTTCTCAATTTCGAGGACGAAATTCTTTTAAGGGGGGAGGGCTGTAATATCTCGGACCTTTCGGATCCTTCTTCGTGGGTCCCGGATCTGGTTTCTCGGAGTGTCGGGCTCTGTTGTGTCCAAAATTTTGTTTCGGACATCTTTTGTGTTCGGATCGGCGCGATCCAGAGTTGTTTCGGAGGCCCGGAAGCGTTGCGCGGCTTTTTCCGCGTGTGTTTTCCGATTTCAGGTGTGGGTTTCGGTAATTCCTTCGGAACCTCGCTGCGGGTGCCCCGGGTCTTTCACCTAGGCACGAGTGGTACCGTTACGATCGGTGCGTTCCGAGGATCGCGGAAACGTAATTTTCTATTTTTTGATATTTTCCAAAATTTCTAGATTTTCTATAAATATCTCACTTTTCTCTCTCTCCCCTCACCCTCTTCTTCTTCTTCCTTCTCTTCTCCCCACCGTGACCACCGCCCTCCCTCTCTCTTTCTCCCTCGTTTGGCCGCGGCGATGTCCCCTTTCGGCTGCAGACGGCGCCGGGTGACGGCGTGACGACGTGGGCGACGGTGAGGTGATCGTGGCGGCGTAAAGCTTGTGGGGAACCGTGAAAGGACGAGGGTTTTCAAAGTGTTCTTTGAGATCTCGGTAACGATTCGGCGGAGCATTCGCTCCATTGAGGTAGGGTGACGTTTCCTAGCTCCCCGCCGTTCATTTCCGTGGTTTATAGGTCGAGGGGAGGCCGAGAGGGGCTTCATTGAGCGGGTTTGGGGTTTTCCATGATTTGGGGAGAGCTCACCCGATCTATGGATTTAGCCCACGATTTCACGTTTTGATGGCCTAGAATCATGCTAGGGGTCCCCAGGGGTCTTCCCCTTTGATTTCCCCCTCTGCGGTGGAGGCATGGGGGCGTGGTTGGGTTTTTTGGACTTTTCCCGCCGTTTCGCCATCGGGCGAGTGTCACGGTCCTTTCACTGACCGTTACACTATGTGACGCGCCTGGGTGGGTGCGTCACAGCCCTTGTTTAGCCAGTTGGGGGTCAGGGACAGTGACGGTCCCACGATAGACCGCCACAGGCGTGTGACGCGCCTAGGTTGGGCCGTCAGAGCGTCCCGACCATTGGCATCCGACCGTTGATTTGACCGTTTGGGGTCAAGGCGCGTGACGCACTAGGACTGGCGCGTCACAGCCTTGTGACGACCCAGAGTGGGTGCGTCAGAGTGGTTTCCCCAGGCTGTGTGACGCTCCAGGACTGGACCGTCACACTCTGTGACGCACCGAGTGGTATGTGTCGCAGCTTGCCCTATTCTCACTGTGACGCACCTGCGTAGACCCGTCACAATCTGTAACGCACCAGGGCAAGTGAGTTACATTCTATTTTTACACGGAGTGTGTGGCGGCCCTGTGTTGGACCGTCAGGGTGCTGTGACGGTCCAGCCTAGACCGTCAGGTGTCTGTGATGGCCCAGCCTAGACCGTCAGATCCTGTGACGCGTCTAGGGTAGACCGTTAGGCTATGGGCTGCACCGGGGAGTTCGCAATCCCATTTTCTTGTCCGACCGTGGTGGCCGTACGACGGTGCCGGTACGTGGGGCGGTCCCCGTACGTCGTCAGATGCGGACGTGGTTTTTCGTTGACTTGAGAGTCTACTCCGTCAGTGACCCTCCACTAGTCGTATCCTTCTTACACGCGTGTGGTCCCACCAGGGAGTGGTGGAGAGGCTACCCTGAGGACGGGTTTTAGACTGATTTCCGTCGGGCCCCTCGTCGTTAGCCAGAGTCTGGCTACGGGGGAAAACCAGTCAGAGGGTAAGACCTAGGACGCATGGTCTGTGTGTGGACACGTGGTTCGGGGCAGTTGGACCCACGCTGACGAGCGTGACCCCAGCTAGTCACTTGGTTGTGGCACTTGTTCGGTGTCCGTGCCTCTGGTAGGCGCTACCACGTCAGGCAATTCACCTGCGGTGCGGTGTAAGTCGTCAGGGACGCTACCGACTGTGCTTCTAGTGGGAGGTACTCCTATCGAGTCGGGAGTGTCAGGCTGTCAGTCTTCGCGACTTCGACCTTCGGGTTTCATCGTGTTGACCGTTGTGTTTCGGTCATTCCGCCGTGGTGCGTGTGTCGGCTTACGTGCCGTGAGACCGGTGTTTTGTAGCGGCAGTGTTTCCTTTTCGAGGTACTCGCTTACTGCTAGCATAGCGATTTCTCCGTTCGCGAGGTAGGGTTCGAGTGTTCCCTACTGAGTCTTGTTCCGAGACTCATTCCCTGCGTATTTTCACCGTGTTTCAGGCGAGGCGAGGCTTCAGGGGAGTTCGTCTGAGGCTCAGCACGGTTCAGGTGCCCAGCGTTAGTGCCAGAGGTCAGAGCCGGGGTATGCCCCGTGTAGCTGTACTTTCTTTTCTTGTCTCTGTACTAGTTGTGGACTACTGTTGTTATTTTATTGTTATATTATGGACCATGTAAAATGTTAACTTATTTCCTGCTTAATTGTTATAACTGTTTAATTTATGCAATTACTTGTGATACTTGTGTAGTTTCCACACCATCCTTCTAACCCTTCCGAGTCTTTGGACTCGTGGGTGGCGGTGCGAGTCTCGGGTTATCGAGTCTTCCCGGTAATCAGATTCTCGGGTCGTTACACTATTTCTCGCTGAGGAGGTAAGCCTGGTAACTTATCAGGAAACACATCAGGAAATTCACAAACCACAGGAATATCATTGATGTCATGTTGTGGTGCCTCAACAGCAACCACAGAAGCTAAGAATCCTTGACAACCTGCATTAAGTAATCTACAGGCTCGAATAGCAGAAATAATCAAGCGAGAGGAACGAGATCGAATACCTTGGAAGTAGAATGCTGGTTTCCCATGCGGCTGAAAATATACTTTCTTCGATCTACAGTCAACCACGGCTCCATACTCTTCTAACCATTCCATGCCCAGAATAATATCATAATCCATCACTTGCAAAGCATATAATCTAGCTGGCAACTGGTGATTGCCAATCACAATGGGAGTCTTTTCTAGACAAAGAGGAGTGAACATGAAATCCCCAAAAGGTAATTCCACAAGCAACTCACAATATATCTCAGATGTCTGCTCCTCAATACAGGCAATAAAGTCTTCAGAAATAAATGAATGGGAAGCACCTGAATCAAATAGAACATGAGCTGCATGGCCATAAATCATAATAGTACCTTCCACGAGGTGAGATGCCACAACTTCAGCGCGAGTAATGTGAGAGACCTTCCCTTTTTGCTTTCTACTAGCTGATGTAGATTGCTGAGATGAAGACACTAAAGCTTGAGGATAATATTGCTGAGATTGTGGTGGTGGGGGAGGTCTGAACTGAGACGGCTGTGGTTGAGAGAACTGAGAAAACTGTACAGGTTTCGGCCTTTGAGGACAGTCTCGAACCACATGCCCCGGTTGATCACAACGAAAATAAATCACCGGCATTGAACAAGGCTTGCCTGGATGATAACCACCACACCTTGGACACGGTCTCGGCTGACTAGCCACTGATCCCTGTCGCTGGGAAGAAGGTGCTGATTACTGCACGGTGCCAGAAGTTGCTTGCTGGTCATACCATTTCTTAAACTTCTTGAACGTCCTCTTAAATTTGGGATTATAAAAAGAAGTGCCACTAGCAGTATGGGCAGAAGATTGGACTCTTGTTACAGTCGGCTGACTGACCTGCTGATGCTGCACATTACGCTGAACTGAGTCAACTCGGGTACGCCCTCGGGATCTTGCCATATCCAGTTCTAATGCCGCAGCTGCCTGATATGCTATATCCATCTCTGCTACCCACGCAGAAATTGCTCGGTTTTCAACCCTTCATCGGCAAGAATGTGAGGCGCATATCGACCCAATTCTATGAACTTGTTACGGTATTGCAGCACAGTCATGTCACCCTGAGCCAATTCCATGAATTGATACATCTTGTCCACTCTGAGATAGGCTGGACTGTATGTACGCTCAAAAGACGTGACAAATTCCTTCCAAGTAATCTGGCGAAGCGGACGAGATCGGAAAACAAATTCCCACTCCGTGGTCCACCACGCGAGTGCTGCTCCTTGCAGTTAGAATGTAGCCAGCATCACATTCTCCTCTTCAGTGCATTCCATTGAATGGAATACATGCTCGGTTGCATCTAGCCACACTCTGGCTGTATCAGGATCTGCTTGCCCTTCATAGATCGGTGGGTGGAATAGCAGAAATTCTTTTAATGCCCTGCCACGACCACCTAGCGGCAAATCATCTTGGGGAGTAGGATCAACTTGAACTGGCACTGGCACATTAACCGGAGGAGGAGAGGTACCACTTTCCTCCCTTGGACCACGGGCTCTTCTTCTATGCGGCATTTTTAATCTAGAAGACACATAACAACGGAAAACCCATCAGTAATCACAGAAAACATCCTAAGCCAGCAGTAGTAGACTCACATAGACTTGTTCTAGACTAATGCAATTTCGATTCCTTATACAGAACCTCAACACCGCTCTGATACCAACTGTAACGACCCGGAGATCCGGATACTGGTAAACCGATACCAAGAACTCGGAGAAGTCACCCAAGAGGCTGATGAGGCCCCGTAAGGGTTAGAGGGTTTTGTCAAGGGGATGCAAAACGAATTGGAATTACACGCGCGTAATGTTAATTATAGCAACAATTTGAACTATAAACGGAAGCAAATTAAATATCAGAGTGATAAATATATATAATAGTCCAGATCCACAATATATACAAGTCCAACAACTGTACAATAGTCAAAAATATACAACTACGCGGGACATACCCCGGTCAAAAGGTACGAGAAAAGATAAAAGACTACTGACAATCTACTGAGCGACCACTGCTGGCACTAAGTACGACCGTCAAAAGCACAGGATGCTCCGGAAGACGGCTGAGGCTACTCACCTGAAAAAGTAAGGGTGAGTCTGACAACCAGATTTAGTAGGGGTCACGCAGATCCCTACCTTGCAACTAAACAAGGAAAGCAATTGAAGCATGCATTGGCAGAATTAAACAACAATTCAGTAAAGCTGTAAAACTATCTACACAGGTTAACAACAACTAACTATAATACCAATTGAATTTAAACGTGAGTACTCGAAATCTACCAATAGAATAAACTCAACATTTCCAAGTGACAGGAGAAAGAAGGACCACCAGAAAGAGAAACCAGATGCGTCCACTGACGGCTTACACTGCGTCTCAAGCATCTACACAAGTCTGGATCACGACAAGTGAGATACGTAACAGTAACAGAAATAAGAACTAGTTAGGGTAACACTCATCAGTGCCAGTCCAAGCCCCTGACCACGTGCACACACCGGCTCGTTACCTTGAGCCAGGCCTCTAGCTAGTTTCCCTTCCAGTAGGACGCTACTGTAAAGCAGGGGCCCACGAAAACTAGCTTAAAAATCGTAAACCGGGACTTTCCCGCCACCTCTCCTAGGTGGGCCGACACTAGAGGTCGTCGGGCTACGACTATTGGTTCCATCACAATGAAAGAGAACTAATTCTATTGGGATCTAAAAACATGCCAAAATAATTTAAATATGGTGAATATGCAATATGAAATGCATAAAGGAATGAACATGCACAAATTGAAATTCTGTAGAAAATGGTGGTCGAACATTAGCCCGCCATAGTCTCTGGCGGTCGAAGGTCGGGGCGCTACAAGGGGTGTGGCGCTCCACTAATAGGCCGCTAAACTCCACCGCCATATTGTTTTATACAATAAAAACATGCTCTAGCGGTCCAAGATGGATCCGCCAAAGGCCTTCTGGCGGTTTTACGATAAGCCGCCCGACTAACTGCCCTATCGGGTCAAAGGTCGTCTGACCTGGTCAACGATCTCTAGCAGTCGAAGGATGAGCCGCTAAGGGGAAGTAGACGGTCCAATGATGGGCCGCTACAAAGGGTATAGCGCAGGGGCTGTGGACCGCCAAGGTCCACTGCCTTACTGCTTTGAAGAAACGGTCACTGGCAGGACCGCCACCTGCCCAGTGAACCGAATCCGCGGGGTTTGTAACCGGAACCCCTCCCGATCGACCTAGATCGACGGGAAACATGTTTTTGACATGTTCACTGCCATTCCACCATCACATAACCATAGTTTATAGCCTAAGAACCCAGCAATGATGTTCATGGAGGATTAAAACATAAATTTACGATGTTGATGCTCCAAAAACAAAAATGATAATGTGCAGGCTGTGGAAAACATAAAGACGATAGGCAGGTCAGGGAAAATGATCCTAGCGAGCTCGGTCATCCATCCCCCCACCTCGATCACGCCGAAAATGGCGTTAAGGGCGCATGCAAGCCAAGAGAGCCGCGCCGCTCTCTCACGCCCACCCGTCTCCATGCGCCGCGGTTCGTCTCAAAGTTGACTTCACCGTACTCCACGCGTCACGAGCTTTCCGATGACGCCTCCCACGCCTACGTCCGCGACCCGAACTGGCCGCGCCACTAAGAGAGGGGGAGAGGGCTTCTGCGTGAGAGAGAGAGAGGGTGAGATAGTGAAAGAGAGAAATGGGGAGAGAGAGGGGTCAACGGTTGGGTTAAAAAAATTGTTATATTATTATTATTATTTTTTACTTCAAATTGCTATATAACCCCCAAAAAGCATAATTACATATATGCCCATTAATTTCTAAAGAGCTTTAGCTAAATGGGATAAAATGCTAGAAAAATGCCATTAAATCCATTAAAATTGCCTACATTTATAGATAAAATACCGGTAATGTGATGTCCCGAGTTTTTCGGATCCTCCTTTTTCGGGTCCTGGATCTGGTTTCTCAGAGCGTCTGGCTCCGTTGTGTCCGAAATTTTGTTTCGGACATCTTTCGTGTTCGGATCGGTGCGATCCCGAGTTGTTTCGGAGGCCCGGAGTGTGTCCGCGGCTTTTCCGCTTGTGTTTTCCGATTTCCGGTGTGTGTTTTGGCAGTTCCTTCAGAACCTCGTGGCGGGTGAACCGGGTCGTTCACCTAGGCGAGGGTAGTAGCGTTGCGATCGGTACGTCCCGAGGATCGAGAATATGAATTTTTCTATTTTTCGGTATTTTGGCATTTTTCAGATTTTCCATAAATACCCCCCTATTTTCCCTTTTCTTTTTCCCTTTTTCTTCTTTTCTTCTTCTCCTTTCTTCCTCCCGTGAGCGCAACGGCCACTTCCCCCCCCCCCTCTTGCCCGTTGGACTTCGCGGCGCCCCTTCCTCCTCCGGCGACGGGTGGTGGACGACGCTGACGGCGCGGTGACGGCGGCGAGAGGATTGCGGCGGTGCCCTTTTCGTGGCGCGTGGGTGGAGTTTGTGTTCGAGCTAGATTCGGAGATCGACGACTTCCCGGTGGATTTCGAGCTTCATTGAGGTAGGGGGACGGATCCTTGACCTCTTTACAACATTCCTCGTGATTTCTAGGCCGTGGAGAGGCCGAGAGTGGCTTGATTCATGCCGGGAGGGCTATTTTCAATGCTTGGGGTTTGAGCGCCGGATCCATCATTTTTGGAGTGTTTTTGATCGATTTGGGGCTCTAGATGCATGCTAGGATGTCTGGGGGTGATTCCCCATTGTTCTCCCTTCACCAAGGGGGGTGAATGGGCGTGGTTTAGAATTTTCCGGGCATTTTATGCGAACAGGGCTCGGCCCGTTATCGCGCTATAGTCCAGTGGCGCGTTCTGTTTGAACGCGCTGTGTCATCCGAGAGCGTTCGTCTGAGAAGACGAACAGTTTGGCGGTTCGTGTCGCGCCTGGGGAAGGTAGCACGTTCTTGGAGAACGCGCTAGCCTTTCCTAGCGCGTTCTTGTTGAACGCGCTAGCTTAGGCTAGCGCCTTCTTGAAGAACGCGCTAGCTTCTGCTAGCGCGTTCTTCTTTGGTCGCGTTAGGGGACCATAGCGCGATAGTGTCGCGCCCTGGGTCCCTAGCACGTTAACCCCACCCCCCCCAACCGCGTTTTCTTTTTGTGGTTGTACCTCCGGTGGAGCAAGTCTTGGATCCGGTTGTGGCGTGTGGCCCGAGGGTTGCCGTGGGCACCCAGTGAAAGCCACAGGGGCGCTCGAGGGTCCCCGGAGAATCAGTTACCTTGGTAGGGGTGCCGCGTGACTTGAGGGATGATCGGACCTCGTGCGTGTCCCCGGCTTCCGCACCTACCATCTTGGTTACCGAGAGTCTGTGTTAGTGAATGGTCGGTGGTTTCCGTGAGTCGAGTCTCACCTCCGATGACACGTCCACTAGTCGGAGCCTTCTTACGGCACGCGGTGTTGACCCACCCGGGAGTGGTGGAGTGGCTGACCCGAGAGAGACGGTGAGTAGGCTGGTTACCGTAGGGCCCCCACGTACGGTCGAGTCCGGGCTTAGGGGGAATTACCAGCTAGAGGACATGCCTAGGGCGTATGGTCTGAGTGTGCACATGGAGCTGAGGGTTCGGACCCGCGCTGACGAGCGCGACCTCAGCTAGTCCTTGTTTGGGGTACTGGTTACTGTGTGTGTCTGAGTCTCGCACCCGGGGCGCTGTAGCTAGACACTTGTGACGCGGTATAAGACGTCAGGGGACACATACGGTCGTTCTTCTAGTGGGTGTTGCTCCTGTCTGCTGGCAGGTTTAGACTCGAGTTTTGTCGAACTGAGGTTCGGATATACGGTGTGGTTGTAAGACATCTTTTCCATTTATTTATTGCTGCTTGTCGTTCCTGCCGTGCTTCTGGTAGGTAGGGTTACCTCCCGTGGTTGTTTGTGCCTTGCTGTCGTTTTCTCGTCGTGCGGTGGGGGTCCGGGGGATCCCTACTGGGCCATTGAAATGAGGCTCACCCCTGCTTTTCAGGTGAGGCGGGGTCGTCGGGAGGTGCGGCCGAGTTTCAGCGTGGTCCTTCTAGTCTGGGTTAGTCGCTAGTCTGCCAGAGCCGGGGGATGCCCCGTGTAGTTGTACTTTTCCTTCTGTTGACTATACTTTATTTGGACATGAGACTCAGTGGACCTTGTAGCAGTTTATTTATATATATTATGCTGTGCATTTTATTTTAGATTATTGTGCTGTCTCTACAGTTGCTTCAGCTTCTTTTGTACTCCCACACCATCCATTTTTACCCTTCCGAGTCTTCGGGCTCGTGGGTTGGCGGGCCGAAATTCGAGACGCGCCGGTTCCTTTCCGGTACTCGGATCCCGGGTCGTCACAGTTGGTATCAGAGCGTAGGTTGTGGAGGTACATCAGAACTTGAAACGATTGCAGTGGTCCAAAGGTCCATGAATGTCCTGTACAGTTGGCAACTGGCATAGGGCTCTGCGTGTTTTTGTTAACATCGTTGATTATTTTGTTAACAGGTGTTATGGTGCCCAGGAGAGCGACTCGTTCCCAGCAGGGAGAGTCGGGTGGGGGCCAGGAAGTGCAGAGCAGAGCTCCCAGCCGATGCAGCTGAGGGGGCGAGAGTCCCCGGACCAGAGGAGTTCTTCCGGGGCATGTACCAGTATTTTATTCAGCAGCAGCAGCATCAACAGCCACCGCAGCAGTAGCAGGGCGGTGATGCTGGTGAGGGCTCATCCTCTTGGGGTAACCGCGCGCTGAGAGATTTCTTGCAGTATCAGCTGTCTACTTTCAGCGGGCAGCCGGATTCAGAGGTGGCCAGAGAGTGGTTAGATGACATGGAGCGAGTGTTCAGTTCCATGGAGTGCCCTGTGGAGGAGAGGGTGGTGTTGGCTACGTATCGATTACAGGGGCCAGCCCGGACTTGGTGGACATCAGAGTGGGGAGCAGTGTTTCAGTCCCGTCCCCTTCGACAGATCTCGTGGCAGGAGTTCGTCCCGGCTTTCGAGCGCGCTTTTTGTCCGTCCTTTCTCAGGTCACAGAAGCTGCGTGAGTTTTTGGACCTGGTCCAGGGTGACATGACTGTGGTGCAGTACAGGTCCAGGTTCGTCGAGTTGGGCCATTATGCACCGCATATTGTGGCCGACGAGATGGTGCGGACCGATCAATTTATTGGGGGTCTGAGGTTGGAGCTGAGGCATCCTTTGCTTGCGTCAGGGTTGACCAGTGTGGATGCGGCTTACAGAGCAGCATCGGCATTAGAGAGAGACATGCAGAAGGTTCGCGGTTAGGGCAGTGCGGGCCAGATGCAGATGAGTTTCGGTCAGCCAGCGGCCGTGCAGCAGCAGAGTTCTGTCCAGATTTCAGCAGGTGGTTCAGGGACGTCCCCGTCCGGGGCATCGGCAGCAGATTCATCATCTCTGGGATCGAAGCTCAAGAAGTTGCTCAAGGAAGCTGGTTTTGGCAGGAGGCGCCGTGGTCGCGGAGATCAGGCGCAGCAGTCGGTGGGTAGTGTTCAGCAGCCTACCCAGTTCCAGCGTCAGGGTTCAGTGAGTGGTTCTCAGGGCGGGTGTCCTCGGTGCAGTGATTCTCACCCAGGCAGGAAGTGCACGGCGCCCGTGATTTGCTTTAGGTGTGACCAGCCAGGGCATATGGCGCGTGACTGTCCGTAAAGACCGCGTCAGCCGTACGATTTTTAGCAGCAGCAGCAGTTTCCGCCCCAGCAGATGTCGTCGCAACTGCAGCAGTACCAGCAACAGGGTCAGTATCCTCAGTTGACTCGGTCAGCTACCACAGGGAGGCAGAGAGCCCGAGGCAGAGTTACCCACATTACCAGAGCAGAGGCTGAGGCGTCCCAGTTGGTGGAAGGTACTATTCCGATTCTTGGTTGCACGGCTCTAGTTTTATTCGATTCCGGTGCATCTCATTCGTTTATTTCGGAGGAGTTTGCTCAGAGTGCCGAGGAGTTGGCGACTGAGGTGTCCTATGATCTGGCAGTAGAGTTGCCTACCGGTGACTTCATGCTCACCCCGTACTTCTTCGAGAAGGTGCCTGTGTGGGTGGATGGGCGGAACTTACCGGCCAGGCTTTATGCGTTGCCACTTCAGGACTTTGATGTGATTTTGGGCATGGATTGGCTTGAGGCCCATCATGCCTTGGTGGATTGCGGCTCGAAGAGGGTCTACTTCCGGCAGCTTCGTGGACCCACCTTTTATTTCCAAGGTATCCGGTCTTCCTCCTCCCGTTTTCTTATTTCGGCTATTAGGGCTCGTAGACTGCTAGACACGGGTTGTCAAGGTTTTCTCGCTTCTGTGGTTTTGGTCGATCGGCAGTGTCCGGACGCGGAGGACATCCCTGTTGTGTGCGAGTTTTCTGATGCTTTTCCCGAGGAGTTGCCAGGGTTGCCACCGTAGTGAGAGATTGACTTCATGATTGAGGTGGTACCTGGTATGGTGCCTATGTCAAAGGCCCCTTACCGGATGGCGCCGACGGAGTTGAGAGAGCTGAGGGCGCAGTTACAAGAGTTGCTGGCCAAGGGGTACATTCATCCTAGCTTCTCCCCTTGGGGTGCGCCGGTGTTGTTTGTGAAGAAGAAGGATGGTAGTTTGAGGCTGTGTATCGACTACCGGTAGTTGAACCAGGCGACTGTTAAGAACAAGTATCCGTTGCCTCGGATTGATGACTTGTTTGATCAGCTTCAGTCGGCCCGGGTGTTTTCACAGATTGATTTGAGATCGGGGTATCACCAGCCGCGGATTCGAGGGTCGGATGTGGAGAATATGAAGGATTATGAATTCTTGGGGTATGGGCATTATGAATTCGCTTGAGGTATGGGCATTATGAATTCTTGGTGATGCCCTTTGGGCTCACCAATGCCCCCGCGGCATTTATGGATTTGATGCACATGGTGTTCTGTCCATATCTAGACCAGTTCGTGGTCGTGTTCGTAGACGATATCCTTGAGTATTCGCGGTCTGCAGAGGAGCATGTGCATCATTTGAGAGTGGTGTTGCAGACCCTTCGTGATCACCAGTTGTATGCCAAACTCAGCAAGTGTGAGTTTTGGCTCCGTGAGGTGCACTTTTTGGGGCACGTGATTTCTGGTGATGGTGTTTCCATGGACCCGGCTAAGGTCGAGGCTGTGGTACAGTGGTCGAGGCTGAGTTCTGTCACGGAGATTCGAAGCTTCTTGGGGCTCACAGGCTATTATCGGAGGTTTATCCAGCATTTTTCTCGTATTGCGGCCCCGATGACCAGGCTTACGCGGAAGGATGTACCGTTCGTCTGGACGGAGGAGTGTGAGCAGAGCTTCATGGAGCTGAAGAGATTGCTCACGACTGCTCCGGTGTTGGTGTTGCCTTCGGGATCCGGAGGCTTTGTGGTGTGTACAGACGCTTCCAGGGTAGGTTTGGGTGCTGTGCTGATGCGGCACGGTGGAGTTGTGGCGTATGCATCCCGAAAGTTGAAGCCACATGAGGAGAACTACCCTACTCATGATCTTGAGTTGGCGGTGGTGATTTTCGCTCTGAAGCTCTGGAGGCATTATCTGTATGGTGAGAGGTTTGAGATGTTCACTGACCCTCAGAGTTTGAGGTATGTGTTTACCCAGAAGGATCTTAACCTCAGGCAGAGGAGATGGATGGAGTATATGAAGGATTATGATTTTACTCTATCGTACCAGCCTGGCAGGATGAATGTCGTGGCTGATGCCTTGAGCAGGAAGGTGGTGTTCAGTCAGATGTTGTTGAGGAAGTGGAGGTTATGGGAGCAGGTTCCGTACATGACTTTTAGGCTCAAGATCCCTCGTGATCAGGGTTCGGCTGTTCTTGCGAGCTTGACTGTCACGCCAGCTATTCGTCATCAGGTGACTGAGGCTCAGCATGCGGACCCCGAGCTACCCCGGATTTTGTCATTGGCCGAGGTGGAGTTTGGTGAGGATGGAGCCGTGAGGTTCCAAGATAGGTTGTACGTCCCAGCCGAGGAGCAGACGAGCCGCGCGTTGTTGCGAGAGGCTCATGGGAGCTGGTATGCCATGCATCCCGGATCGGCGAAGATGTACCAGAACCTGAGGAGGCAATTTTGGTGGCCTGGTATGAAGAGAGATGTCACGGAGTTCGTGGCCAGGTGCCTGATCTGTCAGCAGGTGAAGGCTGAGCACCAGCGATCGGGGGGTACACTTCAGCCCTTGGATATTCCTGCATGGAAGTGGGACCACGTAACCACTGATTTCATGGTGGGGTTGCCGAGGACATCCAGTGGGCAGGATAGTATCTGGGTGCTGGTGGATAGACTGACTAAGACGGCGCGGTTGCGGCCGGTCAAGGTCAGTTGGAGCGTGCATCGTTTGGCTCGTTTGTATGTGGAGCGGATCGTTCCATTGCATGGAGTTCCCATCTCCATTGTGTCTGATCGTGATCCTCGCTTTACTTCTGGGTTCTAGAGGAGCTTCCAGAAGGCTCTAGGCACTGAGTTGGCATTTAGCTCGGCGTATCATCCTCAGTCGGACGGTCAGTCTAAGAGGACCATCCAGACTTTGGAGGACATGTTGAGGTCGTGTTGCCTGGAGTGGCAAGGGAGTTGGATCCACCACTTACCGTTAGTGGAGTTTGCCTACAACAATGGCTATCATTCGAGCATTGGTATGGCACCGTACGAGGCGTTGTACGGGCAACCCTGTCAGACTCCGCTTGATTGGTTCGAAGTGGGAGAGCGTGTCCTGACAAGATCGGATTTGGTGCAGCAGTGCACTGAGGTGGTGCATCTGATCCGGCAGAAGATGTTGGCTGCGCAGAGCTGGTAGAAGAGCTATGCCGATCGGAGGAGGCGACCCCTCAGTTTTGTTGTAGGTGATCATGTGTTTTTGCGAGTTTCTCCCATGAAGGGTGTGATGCGCTTCGGCAGGCGTGGGAAGCTGAGTCCCCGCTACATTGGTCCTTTCCTCATTGTCGAGCGTGTCGGTGAGGTTGCCTATCGGTTGCAGTTACCCCCGGAGCTATCTTCTGTGCATGATGTGTTTCACGTGTCTATGCTTCAGAGGTATATGCCCGATGATTCCCATGTCCTGGGGGATGCTGTTTGGCCTGAGGTGACCCCAGACTTGTCCCTTCCAGAATACCCCATCCGTATTGAGGATCAGCGTGAGCAGCGCCTGCGGAACAAGGTTATTCCTCTGGTTAAGGTGGTCTAGCAGCGTCACTCTGGTGGTGAGGCATCGTGGGAGCGTGAGGATGAGATGCGGCAGCTGTATCCTTATTTGTTCGGGTGAGTCTCCTCCCCTGTCCCTGTGCCCTGTCCTTAATTTCGAGGACGAAATTCATTTAAGGGGGGAGGGCTGTGATGTCCCGAGTTTTTTGGATCCTTCTTTTTCGGGTCCTGAAAATGGTTTCTCGGAGCGTCTGGCTCTGTTGTGTCCGAAATTTTGTTTCGGACATCTTTCGTGTTCGGATCGGTGCGATCCGGAGTTGTTTCGGAGGCCCGGAGTGTGTCCGTGGCTTTTCCGCTTGTGTTTTCCGATTTTCGGTGTGTGTTTAGGCAATTCCTTCGGAACCTCGTGGCGGGTGAACCGGGTCGTTCACCTAGGCGAGGGTAGTACCGTTACGATCGGTACGTCTCGAGGATCGAGAATATGTATTTTTCTATTTTTTGGTATTTTTGGCATTTTTCGGATTTTCCATAAATACCCCCTATTTTCCCTTTTTCTTCTTTTCTTCTTCTCCTTTCCTCCTCCCGTGAGCGCAACGGCCACTTCCCCCCCCCCCTCTTGCCCGTTGGACTTCGCGGTGCCCCTTCCTCCTCCGGCAACGGGTGGTGGACGACGGTGACGGCGCGGTGACGGCGGCGGCGGCGAGAGGATCGCGGTGGTGCCCTTTTCGTGGCGCGTGGGTGGAGTTTGTGTTCGAGCTAGATTCGGAGATCGGCGACTTCCCGGTGAATTTCGAGCTTCATTGAGGTAGGGGGACGGATCCTTGACCTCTTTACAGCATTCCTGGTGATTTCTAGGCCGTGGAGAGGCCGAGAGTGGCTTGATTCATGCCGGGAGGGCTATTTTCCATGCTTGGGGTTTGAGCACCGGATCCATCATTTTTGGAGTGTTTTTGATCGATTTGGGGCTCTAGATGCATGCTAGGATGTCTGGGGGTGATTCCCCGTTGTTTTCCCTTCACCAAGGGGGGTGAATGTGCGTGGTTTAGAATTTTCCGAGTGTTTTACGCGAACCGGGCTTGGCCCATTATCGCGCTATAGTCCAGTGGCGCGTTCTGTTTGAACGCGCTGTGTCGTCCGAGCGTGTTCATCTGAGAAGACGAACAGTTTGGCGTTTCGTGTTGCGCCTGGGGAAGGTAGCGCATTCTTGGAGAACGCGCTAGCATTTCCTAGCACGTTCTTGTTGAACGCGCTAGCTTAGGCTAGCGCCTTCTTGAAGAACGCGCTAAGTTCTGCTAGCGCGTTCTTCTTTGGTCGCGCTAGGGGACCATAGCGCAAGAGTGTTGCGCCCTGGGTCCCTAGCGCGTTAACCCCCCCCCCCCCCAAACCGCGTTTTCTTTTTGTGGTTGTACCTCCGGTGGAGCAAGTCTCGGATCCGGTTGTGGTGTGTGGCCCGAGGGTTGCCGTGGGCACCCAGTGAAAGCCACAGGGGCGCCCGGGGGTCCCCAGAGAATCAGTTACCTTGGTAGGGGTGCCACGTGACTTGAGGGACGATCAGACCTCGTGCGTGTCCTCGGCTTCCGCACCTACCATCTTGGTTACCGAGAGTCTGTGTTAGTGAATGGTCGGTGGTTTCCGTGAGTCGAGTCTCACCTCCGGTGACACGTCCACTAGTCGGAGCCTTCTTACGGCACGCGGTGTTGACCCACCCGGGAGTGGTGGAGCAGCTGACCCGAGAGAGACGGTGAGTAGGCTGGTTACCGTAGGGCCCCCACGTACGGCCGAGTCCGGGCTTAGGGGGAATTACCAGCTAGAGGACAGGCCTAGGGCGTATGGTCTGAGTGTGCGCACGGAGCTGAGGGTTCAGACCCGCGCTGACGAGCGCGACCTCAGCTAGTCCTTGTTTGGGGTACTAGTTACTGTGTGTGTCTGAGTCTCGCGCCCGGGGCGCTGTAGCTAGACACTTGTGATGCGGTATAAGACGTCAGGGGACGCATCCGGTCGTTCTTCTAGTGGGTGCTGCTCCTGTCTACTGGCAGGTTCAGACTCGAGTTTTGTCGGACTGAGGTTCGGATATACGGTGTGGTTGTCAGACAGCTTTTCCGTTTATTTATTGCTGCTTGTCGTTCCTGCTGTGCTTCTGCTAGGTAGGGTTACCTCCCGTGGTTGTTTGCGCCTTGCTGTCGTTTTCTCGTCATGCGGTGGGGGTCCGGGGGATCCCTACTGGGCCATTGAAATGAGGCTCACCCCTACTTTTCAGGTGAGGCGGGGTCGTCGGGAGGTGCGGCCGAGTTTCAGCGTGGTCCTTCTAGTCTGGGTTAGTCGCCAGTCTTCCAGAGCCGGCGGATGCCCCGTGTAGTTGTACGCCGGGGTATGCCCCGTGTAGTTGTACTTTTCCTTCTGTTGACTGTACTTTATTTGGACATGAGACTCAGTGGACCTTGTAGCAGTTTATTTATTTATATTATGCTGTGCATTTTATTTTAGATTATTGTTCTGTCTCTGTAGTTGCTTCAGCTTCTCTTGTACTCCCACACCATCCATTTTTACCCTTCCGAGTCTTCGGGCTCGTGGGTTGGCGGGCCGAGATTCGAGACGCGCCGGTTCCTTTCCGGTACTCGGATCCCGGGTCGTCACAGGTAAAGATCCGTTAAAGAACGGGCCTTACACATACAATCGATGGACTTTGTACAAGGCCGTCCGCAAGCCCGCCAAGTAGCCCCTCCGGAGTGCTGCAGAGTCCTCTTGCTCTTTTGCACCCTACGACCGGCTAACATCGGGCAAGGGCTTCCCTAAGGAGTGGACTCTTGGGCAATTCCTCTTATGCACTTGAAGAAGATTCATGCGCCCAGCTTGCCATCCCTCCAGCCAGTAGAAGCCTCCCTGAAGAACTGTTGGGAACCTTGTCGGCCCTGCAACCCTTAGGAGCCCATACTTACAACAATAAGGGAGCTCCCTAGGGAACACGAAGAGACCCTTCATTGGCTGGCAAAGGTGTCCAAACCTCGAGCCCCACGATGAGTTATGAAGTGACCGCATCCGTAGCTCTCCTTACATTGACATGACGGCTCGAGAATTGGGACACTCACCAATTTTCAAAGTAACACCATAAACCAAAGGACCGTGTGAGAGACAAAAAGGTATAATGGGAAAAATGGGGATTTATTTCATTCAAAGTGAATTTCCATTTATGGGCATGCCTGTGTGGGCGTGCCCCTCAAAAGAAAGAAAAAGAAACAACCAAAGAAAAGGAAAAAGAAAGAAAGAAGGCTCGACGATAGGCACGTGGCATTAGCAGGCGAGCTGCTCCTGATACTTCAGTGGGGGGATCAGACTCGGTGGTTGGAGTTGGCTCCCGACCACCTACGTTGTACGCCCGGGGGCTGTCGGGGACGACCACCAGCTCGCCGACTCCACCCTGGAGGGCACCTATGGCCCCTGTGACCCCCTTGTCGGTTGTGCTGGGAGTGGCTGGTTCCCCCTCCTCTTCCTCCCTGGGCCCCTATCCGCCTATGACGGTGGGCAAAGGCATATAGTATTCTCCAAGAGTTAGGGGTCAATTGCCCGGGTTCTACTCCGTAAAAGCGCAATATTTCATCGAAAAGACTAGGGGTAGGAAGATGAAAGCCGGCTCAGAAGGACTCCAACGGCATGGCAATACCCTCTGGGAAGTGGGTCCCCAGCCACTCCTCGACAGCGGGAAAGAAAATATCATACTCAGGAGGGACCTGGAATGCCTCCCTCAGACCTATGGTAACACGGTAAGAGACCCAAGTGATGGGAAGACTAGAAGGATCTCCAGAGGTACCTTGGGTGCCCCCAACGGCCACCTCCAATCTACTTACGGAAGGCTCAGACTCTTCAACAATGACCAATCTCCTACAGTCCTACGGGGAGTCATGAGAGAAGGAAGGAGGAAAAAGTCTCACTAGAAGAAGGAGGAAGAAGAAAGCAGCGGGAACCTACACCGAAGGAGACAAATGTATGCCTCCCTGGCCATTCCCCGCGCCCCTTTTAAAGCATAAAAGATGCGGTTAAGAGAGATGACGAGCATCAACGGCCTAGATCAAGCCTCCAACAGGGGAGTAGATCACCATTGTTCCTCCGAATGAGTGAGAAAACCCTAGGGCTGCGTCCTCTTGTATCCGATCCCGTGCCCCCATGGCTAATGACACTGCGCCATCATGACGTGACGTCAACTCTCCTACGTTTCGATAGGTGGTAGTCGGGCACATTTAAGGCCCCGTGCCCTAACCGCGAGGTGTCTGAAGTCCTCCCGACCACCGAGATTCAAGCGCCCTAGTTACTCGGGAGTGGGGGGCTAGTGAGGAGGGCATATTTCTCCAGACCATTAGCGCCCGTCTATTCGGCCCGCCACAGAGGCCCAGCCCTCTGGGCCCATTACATTGCACGTCAGCCTAACACATCTCCTATCCTGGTGCAGGTCGAGAACCAATGCCGTATCTGCATGCACCTTCCCTGTCTGCGGCCACGACGCACATCTCCGGTTACACATTTGATGAAGAGAGGCACGCCAGTCTGGCGACGGGGGGAGGATGCTGCGCATGCCACTCTACCTGACAGTGTAGCCTCCCGCCCTCTCCGGTGAGTCCTGTCGCATTAATAGCAGAGTTGCCCCTCCGACGAAGAGATAGTGAGTCAGCGACCATGCTTCTTTGCCTCGTCAGGCATGCGAGCTGGGTGACTCATGTCTCCTCCATTCATGGCAACCCAATGATCAACCACGGCGACGGAATAAATAGGACCCTGGCCCAATGACCATGAGGTACACGTGCAACCTAACCCCCTCGAGCTCTCACCCCCTCACTCTTGTCTCCTTCCTCGTCTCTCGAGTGTTCGCCTCCTTTCTTCACCGTTGCCTGACTTGACCGTCGGAGGGTTGTCCCCTAGAATAACTCCCAAGGCTCCTTCTGACCCTTCATTGGTGACTATAGGTCCTCCTTCGGTGATGCTCGTCTTCTCTATCAAACAATTGTTTGGAGGTGTGGATCATGATTTGGGCAATCAATTCTCGACCGCTACAGGTGGCATCATACTATAAATCACTACACAATGAAAGACCTAGATAGACCCATATTCTTTATATGTTCAGGATACAACCCTGGAGCTAGCCTTTAGTCAGAGAGTCTGCTATCATATATTATGTTCTCATATTTTTTTTTGTTGCATTATCAAAATTGCTTTTATGTGCTATTATTTTTCATCGACACACCTATTCACCCCATGTAGGGTGTGCTTGCCTAATAACACGTGATACGCCAATTTCGAGAGGACTGGTTAGACTCCGTTGGAACTCTTTCGCGCTTGGGCCTTTCTCTCCTTCCTTTAGTCTCGAACTCTTCGAGAGAACCATCTCTATCACTTAGCAAGAAAAACTCCTCCTACAAATAACAAAAGAACAACAAAATTAGTTATGAAAACAAACTAATCTTGGAAGAAGATAAAGGCTAATAAGGTAGAAGATGTGGAGAAGGGCGAATGGAGGGAGATGGAGGTGGAGAGAGAGAGAGAGAGAGAGAGAGAGTGGATGAGAGAGATGAGGGAGTGGAGAGGGAGAGAGGGCATTAGTGAACGTGGAGAGGAGGAGAGATATATGAGAAAACAAGAGGGAGAGAGGAGACGCCAAAAAAAAAATCTACAAACCAAGCTTAGAGAGAGGAGAGGGCGTCCCCCTATTGGGTTTTTAGATTGAGCCAAATAATTTCATTTTTCTCGAAGAAAAAATTAGATTCTTTTCATTTATTTCTTTCCATTTTACTTCTCATGGCAGCCAATCCTTCCTTCTTATTTTGATTATTTTATTTCATTTGATTTGATATTCCTCGTGATTTCTTTCCTTTTATGGTTTGGAAACCTAGCGCCCTCCTCCTTTGACCTTGGCGGTTAGAGAAGTCTTGGGAAGAGACTAGTGCGCCCCTAGGGCATTTATGTATCCAACAACCAATTTTCCATAATGCGCTTCTACAATAAGAGAAATTACAAATAATATCATCTCCCATTTTAAGTGTCTAAACAAAATAAAAAAAATTAATTTATGTATTTAAATAATTGACAATAATGCTTAAATAAATATGCATATGAAATGTTACATTTGCAAGAAAGTTCTAATATTTATGAGAGATAGTTTTCATGGAGATTATACATAAAATGATGATTTTAATAGAGATATTTTTATAAAATGTCCACTATTAATATGAAAATATGTAAGCTATCAATGACAACCAGAGTTGTTATTATTTTTGTTCGGCCATGAATGTGGTATACGATTGTGGGAGTACGAGGATTGGAAGCCATGAGATCAAAAGTGATTTCTGACCCTGGAAGATTTGGGATCTACGGTGGTTTGTGGCCTTGATAGGCATGCGACCAATGATATGGCTATATGTGGGGTTTCTTTATTTCTTTTTTAGATCATGGTGGATATTGGATCAAAGTTATATGGGTAGATGTCAACCATGAAATGTGTGTGACTAGTAGAGGTGTTGGTTTTTGAGGCATGGAGGTGTAACATCCCAATCTGTCTAAATTTAAAAATAATTAAATTTAGACTCTATATAAATTTCAGATTCTCTTAACCAAAGTCTAATATCTTGAATTGTATAGTGAATATGGGTTTAACGAGTTTTATTAAACAAGTTATATAGATATCTCACTTTATTAATGTGTAACTCTTCATAGGAATGCCGAAATATGGTCAATATTAGACCCAATGGAAAGAGAATTTAAAGATCTATAAATTTCATGTTGAGCATATTTTCAAATTTTAGCATTTGATTGGTCAAAAATAAAATAGAATAAATTAGTTCTTTGAGATCCTATTATTGTTAGATTTTAAGAGATTTTTGTGAAAAAAACCCTCACTTCTCTCATCCTTCTCGTCCTCATCTGATAGAGGTTAACAAAAAAAATAAAAACAAAATAAAACACAAAAACCCACATTTCTCTCTTCCTCCCCCCTCCCAAACCTTATCTCCTCTTTCTTCTCTTTCCCCCTTCTTCTTATCCTCTCCTCCCCTCCCCCTTCTTATTATCCTCTCCCCTCCTCCCCTATATAATCCCCCTCCCCCCCCTCTTCTTCTCCCACGTTCTCACTCCCTCCCCCTCATCCTCTCTTCATTCTTTCATTCCCCACTCCCAACTCCTCTCTCTCTCTCTCTCTCTCTCTCTCTCTCTCTCTCTCTCTCTCTCTCTCTCTCTCTCTCTCTCTCACACACACACACACACACACACACACACACACACACACACATTCTCTCACCTCTTTCTCTCTCTTTTTCTCACTTTTTGTCTTTCATCTCTCTCTCCCTAATCTTTCTTTCTTTCTCTCATCTATCTTCTCACTCTCTCATAAATAAGTGGAGAAGATAAGATGGAGTCGAAATAAGAAAAATATTTGACAGAAATTTTGACGGAGAATTTGGGAGTTTATTTGGAGCGCTTCGCCCTTCTTTACGTAGAAAATCGTCCTTACGGATAAGTTACGAGTTGTTTAAATTTTATTATTAGGGGAAGATATAATAAGATAAAAAATATTTTTTGGGCATAAAAATCATCTTTTCCTACGCAAGGATTATTACGGGAGCTCGGGTGAGATATTAAATTTAATTTGGGGAGTCCACCATAAAAGTAGGCACATGATAAACCGACTGCATGTTATTTTATATTTATATTTCTTTGATTTGGATTGTAATTATTTAGGCTTAAATTAGTGATTTATTTAACATATTTGACCCGATGATCTATTCTTAAAATCGGTTATTTATTTAGTTACTATTATGTTAATTTTATTTTAATAATTAGAAGTGTAATTTTATATAGTTAAACAACGGTGATTTATTTAGATTTGACCCACTATCTTATGATTAAAATTTGATTCATAATATTAAAATATGACTCGCTGATAATCAGTTATTTTAGCAATTTTAATGACAAGTTTTTTGTATTGAGATGACTATGTAATAAGATTAAAAATTTAATTAAGCATATGGACTGTGTCACTTTAAGGAGGTGTGGGGCGACAAACCGTTGTTAGCATCCGCTACGGGATTAGGCCCATTTCCGAAGATAAACGGACTTCTGTAAAATCTGGAACCCAAAATAAGAAAATTACGTAGGGAATGGTGGAGTATTAACTCCCGATCCTGCGCGGTTGATCAAGGCCGATAGGCTCTAGCATTTAGACCATTTATCTTTAAGTCGACGTATGGAAGCCTAAGTATATGTTTACTACTGCTTATAGTGACAGGATGCATGTCCAATATGTGCTTATCCAATATGTGATAACTAACTAATGCATTATGTGATTTTGTAAGCAGGCATGGCTTAATATGAAGTTCAGATTTGATATATGACTCTGATATGATATGAAAATAAGTTTATCTATATAAACTCTGATTTAGCTAAGATATGTACCATGTCATGTATAAGTCAGATAAGATTTATTATACGCATTTTCTTATAACATGAAAATTTATTCTATTCTATTAGATTTTCTTCGCATTCATAGTATATATACAATCTAATGAAATTGTGATTAATTTTATATATATCATGGATTTGCACAGGTTAGTATATGATAAGCATATGATTGGTTTTAATGCCTACGAAGTCTTTGGACTCATATCTGTTGCCTAACTATTTCAAGAAACTGAAATGTGTGCGTTTTGACTCCGACGGGTAGTAGGTCGGAGGGTGATCCCGAGTGTAGTCTAGATTCCGCTGCGTAGAATAAGTAGGTTTAGTTTTCTTTTGAATAATGATTGTAAATACGCTTTTTGGGTAGAGATATGTAGAATATTATGTACGATGTAAATTATGTGTGTTCATAAATTGTATGGTTGTATTTTCAGAATATGTGATGGTTTGGCCTTTAGCGTCTTGCAAATATCTCGGCCCACAACAATCCGTCTATACGCTGTGACATCTCCGGACCGGATACGGGATCACGGGAAGGGGGCGCCACAAGTGTTGGTGTTAGAGTAAAGTTGTGAAGCTTGGAATCATTTGCGGCCATCTGATTTATATACCATACCACAAGATCTTAAGAATTTATTTTAAAATTTGATGTCAAACCCAGAATCATACTAATTCGGGTTAGTTCTCTCCTGTAGGATATGGCAAGGAGTGATAGAGTTGAGGTGGATACTTCTCCTGAGGAGCCTGTGCCATCAAATAGAACATCACAAGGAGTTGTTAGAGAAGCAATACATGACGGGCTTACTCCTGGTGGGCAAGGTGTGTTGCGTATTCAGGGTGTGTCAGATTTAGGAGAGTTCACACAAGCTTTTCAAGGGTTAGTGCAGACTATATATGCAGTTACAGGCCCAAACTCAGGCGATAATGCAAGCACAATTATAAACCCGTATGCAAGAACAACCGAATAGGACAGTAGGTGCTACCTTGATGGAGAAATTTAAAAATATCAGTCCTCCTTCTTTTAAGGGGGAGTGTCAACCGAAGGTTGTGGAAAACTAGGTAAGAGAAATTGAAAAGATTTTCACAGCTATTAGATGTGTAGAACATGATAAGGTGCTATTATGTAACACCCCGGATTTTTTGGATTATTTATCGGATCAGGATCCGTGGGTTTCAGATCGCTTTTATGGGTCTCGGATTGAGTTTAGCGGTTTATGCATGTTTTTATCTGTCGGACCTTCGGAACCCCGTGAAGGGTGAACCGTTGCGTTCTCCGACTCCGGTACGTTACCACTGTGTTGTGCATTTCTCGAGGATCGTGGGACTATTTTTACTATTTTTTGACATTTTCTGAAATTTTCGGAGTTTCTATATAAACCTCCTCTCTTTTTCTCTCTCCTTTTTCCCTCTCTCTTCTCTCACGCTCTTTCTTCTCACCCTCTCTTCTCCGGTGGCCAACAGAGCTAGGAGGGGTGACACAGGCGAGGAGTGGCCATGCATGGGCAAGGATCGGAAGGCGGTGGCTCGCGGTGGAGCTCGTGGCGAGTTCGTGAATCGGCGGAGCTCTAACTGCATTTTTTTGGCGGATCAACGTCCTCGAAGCGTGAAATCTTCGGTGTTGCACTCCTACAGTTTTGATGATGTCTTACACTATAAGTCAATCTTGATAATCTATATTAATACATTCCACTTATACTTTCTTCAGATACTGCACTCTCTAGTTTTACTCAGAAAGTCCATGCATACTTATTTTCATCATGCATTGCATCCGTGCATTTGCTGCATTTTAAATTAAGTAGAGTCTGTGCATGCAAGCATCAAGTCTGTGCAACCCTTGTTGAGGCACTCGACAAAGTCGCTGAATTGTCTGTTCATGCATTAGTCTAGTCGGTGCAATTCTCGCATCATGCATTTAAAGTCTGTGCACTCTTCCTTGCCTAGTCCGTGCATAAGAAGCTATAGGTATAACCTCGGTGCAAGCTTTGGCTCGCACAGGTCGGTGCATACTCTGCACGCACCGAGTCAGTGCATTCGTTGCCTGCACACACATACGAGGTCGGTGCAAGTGTCATTTATGCATGATCAACGTCGGTGCGATTTCTTGTCTTAGGCATGATTTAAGTCTGTGCACTGTTCCAGTCCTGAGCAATAATGTCCGTCCATGTTTGTGGTATGATGCATTCTAAAGTCTGTGCATACTTTGCATTAGGGCACCTGAACTAGGTGCAATTTCTATCTCGGTGCATTTCTTCGTTGGTGCAGTCTCTCTTGTAGAAGGCATGTTAGTGTCTGTGCTTTGCTTTGTCATGTGCAATAATATCCGTGCAATCTTTGCATTGGGTTGCATATGGTCAGTGCAATCTTTGTTCATGCACGCACGTAAGGCCTGTGCATGTCTTGGTTTGTCCTCAATCAAGGTCTGTGCATGCTCGTACTCAATGTAGCTTTCACTCATATCTTCTCCTGCTTGGCAGGTCTGTCACCTGGTCGAGCATGTGTCTGACGAACCCAAAACCAGTTGGGACACTCCACGTGGAAGATGAGGTACCAGGTTCAAGGGCTCGTGATCTGAGGCAACAAAAAGAAAGGATGATCCTGCCACTTGGAATCGAAAAGGGATCAGCTCTGCTAGAAGGAATGGGCGGGAATCGTGATAACCACACGCCTCCTTCTAGCTATAAAAGAGGTCGACGGCTGCAAGAGAAAGCTGCTAAAGGATAGCGAAAAAGAAAGAGAGCATCTGCAGCCACTAAAGAATTTCCCTATACGAGAGGAGAGCCTGAAGTATTTGAGTGATCATTGTTGGGTTTTAGAGCTTGGAAGATTGCTTCTCTAGAAGCTACATTTTTGATGTTTTGAGTGATTGATTTTTTTCTCATTTTCTTCGTTTTCAAGTTGTTTCTCCAATTTCTTATATACTGTCTTGTTACCCTCTAAGTGTTCTTAGAGGAAGGGAGATTGGTTCTTCAGTTGTGAGTGAAGGCATTTCGCTCGTGTGTACCCTCTAGTTTAGAGGAAGGGAGGTTGGTCCTCTGATTCTGATCTTGCTGGGGCAAGGTCAGGTTCAGATCCTGTGGGTTGCAGGATCGGTGGTTGAGGGATTTGTTCCCTTGTGGCAAGCTGTGCGACAGTGGATGTCTGCAGACTGAGTCTGTTGTGCTTTACATTGCTTAGTGCAAGGAAGCCTTACTCCAGTGGAGTAAGGGGTGGACGTAGATTGCTGACTGCAATCGAACCACCTTAAAAATTCTCTGTCCCTTGGTGTGGTTTGATCTTGTCTGCTATACTGTCTTCAGCTCGCCAGGTGTTTGTTCTCTGCTCTACTCATGTATTAGTCTCATCGAGATTTTGTCTCTCTTGCTTCTTCGTGGCCATCATTAAGTACGATTCTTACTGCGTTTTAAATCATTTCGTCGATCTTCGTATTAGATAGAATTTGGGGGTGACCTATTCATCCCCCCTTCTAGCTCACCTTTCGTGCGTGCCATCATTTGGTATCAGAGCAGGTTACCCATCATGTGGTCCAACGGTCAGGGTAATCCTGGATCTAACGGTCCTCGAAGCTTCATGGCTGAGGGACAATCTATCGGCCGCCCTCCGTTCTTCGATGGTAACAATAACTTTTTCTGGAAAAATAGGGTGGAGGTATTCATAAGGGTGCAGAGCCACAAACTTTGGAGGGTGATCACCACAGGGCCATATGATCTGCCACCGAACGAAGACGCATGGACAGATGATCAAATCAAGATTTTGTCACTCAACTGGACGGCCCTGAACATCATCTAATGTGCAGTTCATCTAGACGAATACGCCCGCATCTCAGCATGCAAAATGGCCAAGAAAATGTGGGATGAGTTGGAGTTAATCTACGAAGGTACATCCCAAGTGAAAGCAACGAAGGTAAATCTCCTCACCTCTGAATATGAGCTGTTTAAGATGAAATCAGAGGAGACCATAACTGAGATGTATGCCAGACTGTCATTGATTACGAACAGTTTTAAGGGGTTTGGGAAAGAGATATCTGAGGGAGATATAGTCAGGAAGGTACTTAGATCTCTAACCCCTACATGGCACACTAAGGCCATTGTGATAAAGGAGTCTAGGGATCTGTCGAGAATGACAGTCACTGAACTTATAGGATCCCTAATGACATTTGAGATGAATTTCAAGAGGAATGGTGAAGGAAGCGACAAGAAGGGCAAGAATATTGCCCTCAAGGTGTCCCACAACAAAGGCAGTAGCAGCAGCGGGAGTAGTAGTTGTGAGTCTGACGGGCTGTCAGACCTCGACCAGGAGGAGCAAGCAATGCTCACCCGTCAATTCAGAAAATTCTTGAGGACTAAGGGAAAGACCTTTAGAAGAAAGAGGTCATATCCCTCTGGTAAGAACTTTGATTCCAGCAATGATAAGAATAGGAATGCCAAGAAAATCACATGTTTTCATTGTAGGAAACCTGGACACATAAAAGGGGATTGCCCTGATCTTCAGAAGAAGGGTCCCGACTTTCAAAAGAAGCCCTCCAAGGTGCAGAAGAAGAAACCTCAAGCTATGGTATGCACGTGGAGTGATGAGGAGTAAGACCCAGAGGCCAACTCGTCAGAGGAAGACGAAGAAGGAATATGCCTCATGGCCAAAAGCGACGAAGTGGTAACAAATATTTTTGAGAACTTTACAATTGATGATTGGGAAGATTCCTATGCCGAATTGCTAGCTAAGTTTAATGCTTTAAGTAAAGAGCATAGGATGGTAAAGAGAAAACTGACTGCTGTCACTGAAGAACAGATCCAAACTAACGAAGAAAATAAAAAGGCCAAGGAAGAATTAGAAGAATTGAACACTCTTAGAAAAGAGAATGATGAACTTAAATCAAAGCTTCAAGAGAGTCAAAGTGAAAACAACTTAATCATTGAGAAGAACGAAGCTGTTAAGAAATTGAATTCTGAACTCCTGAAAAATTGTGAGAAATTGCAGGAAGAGCTGGAAGAAAAACAAAAAACTCTAGAAAAATTTGTTCAGGGAAAGTCGAACTTAGAAACTCTGTTGGGTACTAGAGTTAATTTCAATAAAGAAGGTTTGGGCTACAATCCGGCACAGAAAAGACTATTTGAATTCAAAACTATAACATTTTGCCCAGCTAAAGGGAAAGAAAAACTGGAGACACCATCCAGTTCTAACAATGTTCAAAATGTCCAACATTCAAAGGAAAACTCAACAAACAATGTTGGACGACAATCTAAAACAGGAATGAACTTCGTGAAGCAACCTACTATGCTCATTCACCAGAACAAGAACAGGTCAAGCTATGTGAGTCAAAATAGAAACTTCAACTTCTATAACAGAATGGGTCAGTACAAAACAAACTGGGGAGGTCCTGCATATTCACAGAAATTTTTTAATAAACCAAACTCCCCTAGACAGTTTGGGTACAGTAGATACCTGAGGAATGTTCAGTCCACCAACAGGAACATGTTCAACATCAATAAATCAAGTGGACAGAACTTGAGTCATAACTTCAATAAAACTGCAAATGGAGTGCAAATGAGACAAGTATGGATTCCAAAGTGCTTGCTTAGAGAATTGAATAATGTTTTTGGACCCAACCTATCTTGGGTTCCAAGCCACTTTGCTTAATTTGCTCCATGCAGGTTTGCCTAGCAGCCGAGAATAACAAGTGGTATCTAGATAGCGGCTGCTCGAGGCACATGATAGGTGATCGATCCAAGTTCAGCAAGTTGGAGATGAAAGTAGAGGGTCTGGTCAAGTTCGGAGGGAAGAACAGAGGTAAAATAGTTGGCATTGGAACAGTTGGTAAGTCCCCCACTACCTCTATTGAGAAAGTTCTTCTAGTGGAAGGTCTTCAACACAACTTGATCAGTATTAGTCAGTTATGTGACAAGGGTCACAGAGTTGTGTTTGATAATGATTCATGCAAAATTCTGAAATAAATTATGATGTTGTGAAGTTTGTAGCCAATAGGGTGGATAACGTCTACATTGTGGACTTAGATGATAAATCTGAGTTAAATCTCTGTTTGTCTGCTGATTTTGAAAATAATGCTTTCAATTGGCATAGGCGCTTAGGTCATGCTAGCTACACTACCTTAAATAAATTGGTGAAATTTGATCTGGTTAGAGGTTTACCTAAAATAAAATTCAACTCAAACTTAAAAATTTGTGATGCCTGTGCTCTAGGCAAACAGACCCGAAAGTCTTTTAAACTAAGATCTGAGCCATTGTCTTCTAGACCAATGAAACTTCTCCATATGGACCTCTTCGGTCCTACTAGAACTCAGAGTCTTAATGGAAGTAGGTTTGGTTATGTGATTATTGATGACCATTCTAGATTTTCATGGATTTTTTTCTTAGCTAACAAAAATGATGCTTTTCAAAAATTCAAACAATTTTTCAATAAAGTCAAACAAGAAGGAAAACATAAAATTTGTTCAATTCAATCTGACCATGGAGGTGAATTTGAAAACTCCATGTTTTCTGAACTTTGTGAAACTGAGGGACTAACGCACAAGTTTTCTTCTCCCAGGACACTGGAGCAGAATGGAATTGTGGAGAGAAGAAATCGAACCATTGTAGAGATGGCCCGAACTATGCTGATTGAGAGTCAACTACCAAGGAAGTTTTGGGCAGAAGCGGCCAATACATCAACTTATACAATCAATAGGGCCATGGTAAGACCATTTCACAAGAAAACCTCTTATGAGCTATTGAAAGGTAAGAAACCAAACTTGGCTCATTTCAGGATTTTTGGTGCTAAATGTTTTATCCATAATAATGACAAGAAGGACTTAGATAAATTTGATGCTAAAAGTTATCCTGGAATATTTTTAGGATACTCTGAAGTGTCGAGAGCATACATGGTCTTTAACATTACTGAACAAAAAATTGAAGAGTCTTCACATATCATTTTTGATGAAGCAAAAGGTGCTACTAACATTGAAGATGCTGACAGGGATTCCAAGCATGACGGAGAATTCCTAGAAGATAAAGAAGGATAGGAGATTCAACCGAATGAAACACCAGATGTTCCCAACCAGGTAACACCAGCTGAAACGGGTGAGTCTTCAATAATTGTTAGATTTCTAAAAGACCATCCTGTCCAAAACATCATAGGAGATTTGAATGAACCCCCTAGGACAAGATGTCATTTTAGAAATGTTCAAAATCAAGACCTAGTTGCCTTGGTCTCACAAATAGAACCCAAAAATATTGAAGAAGCTTTAAAAGATGAAGGCTGGGTTAATGCAATGAATGAGGAACTAGGACAGTTTGAATGAAACAATGTGTGGGAGCTAGTTCCAAGACCAGAAAATTCAAATGTCATAGGAACTAAGTGGGTGTTTAAGAATAAAATGAATGAAGATTAAATCATTTCTAGAAATAAAGTCAGACTAGTAGCCAAGGGCTACTGTCAGGAATTTGGTGTTGATTTTGATGAATCCTATGCACCTGTTGCTAGGATGGAAGCAATAAGAATTTTATTGGCATTTGCTTGCTCTAAGAACATAAAACTTCAACAAATAGACATTAAAAGTGTATTTTTAAATGGAGTTATCAAAGAAGAAGTTTTTGTTGAACAACCTCCCGGATTTCAATTTTCCCCTCAACCTAACCAAGTTTTCAGGTTGAATAAAGCCATGTACGGTCTAAAGCAGGCTCCTCGAGCATGGTATGAAAGGCTGACAGAATTTCTGATCAGCAAGGGCTACCACAGAGGTAAGGTGGATCAAACCTTATTCACCAAGAGTTCAAATAAAGACCTCATCATAGTTCAGGTATATGTAGATGATATTGTCTTCGGCTCAACAAGTACTGAACTATGCAATGAATTCTCTCAACTGATGTCTGCTGAGTTTGAGATGAGTTTGGTAGGTGAATTAAAATACTTTCTTGGCTTGCAGGTACAGCAGTTGGAGGATGGATGCTTCATCAACCAGACCAAGTACACATTGGAAATTCTCAAGAGGTTTGGCATGAACAATCTGAAGCACATCACAACACCAATGGGTACCAATACTTCATTGGATGCAGACGAATCAGGTAAAGAAGTAGATGCAAAGCTATACCGAGGTATGATTGGATCCTTGCTCTACTTAACTGCCTCGAGACCTGATATACAATTTAGTGTAGGAATGTGTGCTAGGTATCAATCTAGACCCACTGAATTACACTTAGCAGCTGTAAAAAGAATTTTCAGATACTTATCTGCTACATACACCCTAGGCTTATGGTTTCCTGCATCACACACTTTAGATCTTGTTGCATATACAAATGCTGACTATGCTGGGTGTAAGTTGGATAGAAAAAGCACTAGTGGACATTGTGAATTTCTAGATGGGTGTTTAGTATCTTGGGGTTCCAAGAAGCAACATTCTGTGGCCCTCTCCACTACAGAGGCTGAGTACGTAGCTGCAGGGAGTTGTGGTACACAAGTTATTTGGATCAAACACCAACTTCAGGACTATCAAGTAGACCTGGGGTGCACACCTATTTACTGTGACAATACTAGTGCCATTAATCTTGCCAAGAATCCAGTTCTGCACTCTCGAACCAAACACATAGAGATAAGACATCACTTTATTAGGGATTAGGTTTCTAAAGGAACATTTGAATTAATCCATGTAGGCACTGCAAACCAAATAGCTGACATCTTCACTAAGCCACTGGATAATGAAAATTTTACATCCTTGAGGAGAGAGTTAAGTATTTTTAAATCTTAGCTCTATGAATAAAATGACTCATGATTTTATTTTCAGCATTTCCATTACTTTCTCTTTGATTCATGAATAAAATGCTTTACCTCTATGAATAACACATCATCCCTTAGTTCTTAACCACTCAGCATGAGTATGTCTGCTTATCATGTCATAATGTGAGGGTGAGTCTTGTCTATGTTCATACGCTAGCTGTTAAGCTGAGGGGTCTGTGCATTTGCATTTACAGCATGAGCCATATATGGATAACAGATCATTGAGTGAGGGGGAGTTGTCTCTGAGAAGGAGTGTTTGTCTTAAAATTTCTTGCATTCTCTGAGGGGGAGCTGGTTAGCATGTGAAGATTGACTGATTCAGAAGCATGTGAGAGATGTATGTTGCTGTTGACTATTATGAAAGCTTTAATACAGTCATTCACAGCAAGTAGAATCCCATGCTTGTCTTAAATTCTTAAGTATGAACCACTAAAGCACAGCTAGAATCTTTTATCTAGTAACTTAGCAAAGACTTGGATAAGGCGCTTGAAGTATATCTTCTTACTCATTTCATGATCATGGAACAAGTTAAACTAATATGTCATGAAATCTGATAAAAAACTTGAAACCAAGACTTCAAGGAACATGTTCTTTAAGAATCAGTGCTTCTGGTAGGTATTATTTTCAAACATTTCATATCAAAAAAAGGGGAAATGAAAGAAAAATCATTACATGCTCAGAGCAATGGTCTGATCACTGAGAAACTGAGTGTTTCATCAAAGAGAAATGAAAATCTTCCTCAGTCATGAGGTGTCAGATTATCTCTGTTAAGAAGTGTAAAATTTTTGATTCTGACAGAGCAATGGTAAAAAAGTGGTGAGTAACTGTGGAGTCTGGCCTCTGATCAAGGTGTCTCCTCTCGTAAAAAGTCACAATTGCTAACTCTGTTCTCTAAAAAGAGAAGTAATACGGTTTTCACATTGAGTAACTAGGGAATCCGGCCTCTGATCAAGGTGTCTCCTTAATGTCAAAAATGTGATGTACCAATTTACTCAGTGCTCTATATACTACTCCTTAAATCAAAATATGTTTTAGTAAAATCTCTCAATGTCGTACAAGCTTATGGATTGTTTGTCCTCAATACTTCAAGAATTTTGTTTCTGAAGATAATTTTCTTGCTGTCTAACTAGTATAGTTTTGATCATATCCTTGCTTGGCATGTCTGTATTCTCTTGATTCCTCATCATATTCTTTGTACGCAGATAAACTTCACTTCATATTCTAGGTCTTTCATGCTTACTTGATTTGAAGAATCTACACTTGTTTTAGTGCCCCACTTAATCTTTTAAGATATGATCATGGGTTATTCTCACTGTGAACATAATGTTTTTTTCCTCTTCATTCTCCAACAGCCGCATATCTCTTTCATCTCCGTTTGATGATGTCAAAGGGGGAGAGGGTGAGTCAAGAGGAGGAGAGTCATGATAGATAAAGGGGAGAGGGTGAGGGTGAGTCAAGTGGAGGGGAGATAGTTTGAGAGAGAGGAGGAGAGTCATGATAGGGAGAGATAGGTTTTGCATTTGAGAGGGAGAGTCAGGAGGAAGAGTCATATGGTGGAGAGAGTGTCTTGCATTTGCATTGGAAGCCTTTAGTGTGCTTACTGCTTGATCACTCTACTTTGATTGTATTCACATAAATTGACTCATAGTGTTGCCATCATCAAAAAGGGGGAGATTGTTGCACTCCTATAGTTTTGATGATGTCTTACACTATAAGTCAATCTTGATAATCTATATTAATACATTCCACTTATACTTTCTTCAGATACTGCACTCTCTAGTTTTACTCAGAAAGTCTATGCATACTTATTTTCGTCATGCATTGCGTCCGTGCATTTGCTGCATTTTAAATTAAGTAGAGTATGTGCATGCAAGCATCAAGTCTATGCAACCTTAGTTGCTACACGTGACCAAGTCGTTGCAAGTTTGTTTACGCATAAGTCAAGTCTGTGCAACCCTTGTTGAGGCACGCGACTAAGTCGCTGAATTGTATATTCATGCATTAGTCTAGTCGGTGTAATTCTCGCATCATGCATTTAAAATCTGTGCACTCTTCCTTGCCTAGTCCGTGCATAAGAAGCTATAGGTATAACCTCGGTGCAAGCTTTGGCTCGCACAGGTCGGTGCATACTCTGAACGCACCAAGTCAGTGCATTCGCTGCCTGCACACACATACGAGGTCGGTGCAGATGTCATTTATGCATGATCAACGTCGGTGCGATTTCTTGTCTTAGGCATGATTTAAGTCTGTGCACTGGTCCAGTCCTGAGCAATAATGTCCGTCCATGTTTGTGGTACGATGCATTCTAAAGTATGTGCATACTTTGCATTAGGGCACCTGAACTAGGTGTAATTTCTATCTCGGTGCATTTCTTCGTTGGTGCAGTCTCTCTTGTAGAAGGCATGTTAGTGTCCGTGCTTTGCTTTGTCTTGTGCAATAATATCCGTGCAATCTTTGCATTGGGTTGCATATGGTCAGTGCAATCTTTGTTCATGCACGCACGTAAGGCTTGTGCATGTCTTGGCTTGTCCTCAATCAAGGTCTGTGCATGCTCGTACTCAATGTAGCTTTCACTCATATCTTCTCCTGCTTGGCAGGTCTGTCACCTGGTCGAGCATGTGTCTGACGAACCCAAAACCAGTTGGGACACTCCACGTGAAAGACAAGGTACCATGTTCAAGGGCTCGTGATCCGAGGCAACAAAAAGAAAGGATGATCCTGCCACTTGGAATAGAAAAGGGATCAGCTCTGCTAGAAGGAATGGGCGGGAATCGTGATAACCACACGCCTCCTTCTAGCTATAAAAGAGGTCGACGGCTGCAAGAGAAAGCTGCTAAAGAATAGAGAAAAAGAAAGAGAGCATCTGCAGCCACTAAAGAATTTCCTATACGAGAGGAGAGCCTGAAGTATTTGAGTGATCATTGTTGGGTTTTTAGAGCTTGGAAGATTGCTTCTCTGGAAGCTACATTTTCGATGTTTTGAGTGATTGATTTTTTTCTCATTTTCTTCGTTTTCAAGTTGTTTCTCCAATTTCTTATATACTGTCTTGTTACCCTCTAAGTGTTCTTAGAGGAAGGGAGATTGGTTCTTCAGTTGCGAGTGAAGGCATTTCGCTCGTGTGTACCCTCTGGTTTAGAGGAAGGGAGGTTGGTCCTCTGGTTCTGATCTTGCTGGGGCAAGGTCAGGTTCAGATCCTGTGGGTTGCAGGATCGGTGGTTGAGGGATTTGTTCCCTTGTGGTAAGCTGTGCGACAGCGGATGTCTGCAGACTGAGTCTGCTGTACTTTACATTGCTTAGTGCAAGGAAGCCTTACTCCAGTGGAGTAAGGGGTGGACGTAGATTGCTGACTGCAATCGAACCACCTTAAAAATTCTCTGTCCCTTGGGGTGGTTTGATCTTGTCTGCTATACTGTCTTCAGCTCGCCAGGTGTTTGTTCTCTGCTCTACTCATGTATTATTCTCATCGAGATTTTGTCTCTCTTGCTGCTTTGTGGCCATCATTAAGTAGGATTCTTACTGCGTTTTAAATCATTTCGTCGATCTTCGTATTAGATAGAATTTGGGGGTGACCTCTTCATCCCCCCTTCTAGCTCACCCTTCGTGCGTGCTACCATTTGGTGGAGGTAGGTGTGACCGACGTCACGCGGATGTTGCTGGAGAGCGGAGCGCGGGCTCGTTTTGCTGTGACACAGAAAGAGGGAGGGAAGCAGAGAAACCACCATGGGAGATTACTCCGGCGCGGTATGCAAAATAGATACAGCATAATAAAATGCAGGGATTAAACGGCCATAGCGAAAAATGACTCTCCGCGACCTCGGGGGATGGGAATGGTGCAGAATTTAAATGACAGAAATTTAAACGGCCATAGCGGGACGTGACTCGCCGCGGCCTCGAAGAGATGGTGATGGCGCAGTATTTAAATGGTAAAAATTTAAACGGCCATAGCGGGAAGTGACTCGCCGCGGCCTCGAGGAGATGAAAATGGCACATGATTTAAATGACAGAAGTTTAAACGGTCATAGCGGGAAGTGACTCGCCGCGGCCTCGAAGATATAATGTGATCACCAGGGGCCGGAGACCCCAAAAATAAGAAGAGTGATCGTGTTTACCTCAAAAGTAGGAAATGGCGGGTTTTTTCTTCCTCTCCCTTCGACCGGCCGATAGAGAGGGCCTTCTTTGGTTACCCTTGTAAAAGAGGAAACAGACAGATAGCAAATGAATCAAAAAAATGGCAGTGTAGTATTAGTCCCTTATGATGAAAATGATGAAATCATGGCGAGACACACACATGGTTGTTGTTGTTTTTAAACCTCTCTCGGACACGAGTAGGAGGAAAATGCTATGATGGATGGAGTATCATGCAAACGTGCATAAAAACAGAACTCTCTTATGGAGCGAGATGATGGATGACGGGATGATGCATGCAACAAAAATGACAAAAGAGAGTGGGAGAGAATGACTTATTGAAGATGCCGATGGCGGGATCCGGTGGAGCTTTGGCGGTGCGGGGATGACGTGGAAGCACGGTGTACGAAGATAGCCTTCCTCTCATGAGCGCGGGCACCCGGGAATCCGGCAGAACCTCCTCCTACAAAACCCACCGGTTAGAAAGGGGATCTGGCAGAGTCTCCCTCTCCTCTGTCGGATCTGAAGCTCCTCCACTTCGAGGGAGGGGGTCTTCTATTTATAGGAGAATTTTTATGGGCGCGTCATGGGTCCGGGATGCGTGCATGTTGAGGCGTCCTTGTTCCCAGACGCGTCAACCAATTTTTTTATAATTTTCACGTTATTGGCGCATCTAGGCTCCTGGACACCTCAACTTGAGGCGTCAAGGACCCCAAACGCGCCCATGTCTGCCCACCGAATCGGTACCAGAAACCGTCGACAGCAGAGAAAGCGAGTGGTTTCAGCGCGTAACCATGACTCTCGAAAGGCACGTCTGATCGACAAGACGTTGTTACGTTTGGATTCTTTCGAAACGTCAAACTGAGCGGTGGAGCGACGCTGCCCGGGTGCTAAACAAGGAGGCGTCCTGGGTCCAGGACGCCTCAAATTGAGGCGTCCCTTTTCCTAGATGCGCCTAAGAATCCTGCTAGATTGGCACCGAAAGCCGTCGACGGCGGAGAAAGTGAGTGATCTTGACGCCTAACCGTTACTTCAGCAAGATGTCCTCATGTTCGGATTTTTTTCAGAATGGCAGGTTGAGAGCGGCACCATCCGCGTGCTACACGATTTCCTTAGTGATGCGGCTTTCCTCTCGGACCCCGTTAAAAGAGGCGTCACCCTGCCCCGCCGAAAAAAAATCTAAAAATGGCAAAAAAAGACCAAAAAAAGGAAATCACTCGAGTAATTCAAAAATGTGAACGCCACTTCGGGATGTCATATTGTAATATGAGATTTATCCAAGGTAATGTCAGAAACGGCGTGTCTACAGTTGGCCCACATTGGCGTCTACTTTACAAGGGAGTGGCACGTAGTGGAATGGCATGGAGTGAGAGCGGACTGAAAAGTAGATGCCAAGGTGTGATGAGACACGCTTTCAACATTATGGTTTGGAATCTTTTCAGAGTTTCAATGAGGCGACCCCGAAGAAGGGCTTCCAAATTCAACAATCGTTTGGACGGAAATCAAACAAAGAAGTGGAAGATGTGCGCTCAGGCACAAATAGAAAAAAGGACCAACTTCTCTGTGTAGAAGTACATGGGTCGTAAACCTGCAGGTTTCACCTTTGGGGAGCGGTTACCAGCCAATGTGGAAGTGCTGCGGCCGAGGTGGGTCAAAATAGAGTAAAAGTAAAGGAATATTTGAGGATCAGTCCAAACAAGAGTCTCTTTAGGAATAACAGCCCAGGGCTGTCTCAAGGAAACTTAGTACTCCATTCGGAATGGAATATCTCATATTATAAGAACTTAAGCACAGCGGGTTTCACAATCGAATTACTTTGAATGATCTTCCGCAATTGAATCAAAGTCATACATGAATGCATGCTAGGTTTAAAGGGAAAATATAAAATAATCTAACAAGTAGAAAATAGCCAAGGATAATATTGTTAAGTTGCTAAGGATGGGTCAGGATACCGATTCGGTGAGCTGATGCTGAGTCGGGGCCCGTTTATCCACGCACCGACACACCGAACGGAACCGTCGTCCCCTACGCTTTTACGACTTAACGGCCTATCCACATAACCCAAATTCCTCTGAAATCATCACTATTTTTTGTTGAAGGGGAACTCCAATTTCAGATTCATTAAGGTCGTAAGGTCCTTGACATGTTCTAGTAGCGTAACTATAATACAATGCAAGACATGGTAGGACCAGTCACCGAATGATGACGGGACAAGATGGGACAGTGGTGCCCATTAGTGAAACCTACGCTCATCAACATTATTAAAAGCAGCAGAATTGCACCTCACTTATCACAACAGCACAAGGGAATCAAGACAAAACACCTTTTTCTAAAGTCAACAATGATGACTCATCATTGATGTGATGTGTTTGGCTTTTAAACCCCTCCCTTCCTATAAATACTCCCCCCTTGCTCAGTTCAGCCAAATGCATCAAGGTGTGAATTGAGAGCCTTAGAACTTAAGAGGAGGAGGAGAAGGATCTTGGGTTTTTCGAGATGGAAGGCGAGTCTTCCCGTCCTATGAAGAGGAGCAAGCCTAGCAGCGAATTCAAACGGCTCTCCGACCTCGAAGGACATCTGAGTGAGAAGGTCCAGTCACGTATGGTGAGTTGATTCATTTCAAATTCCCTGTACGACCTCTCTTTCACTTCCTCCCCCTTTGTTTTTCTTCTTTCCCAGTCGTACCTCCTTTTCCCAGACTCGAGGAAATTCTCCAAACTGCCGTGGCTTTCAAAGCTTACTTCCAACATCTCCATCGGCATAAGGGCCATAATCACGAGGTGGCACCTTCAAGGGCTCCTAGTTCACGCCAAGCATTACGAGAAGATTCGCATGGACTGGGCGGCTATGGGTGCGCTGGTAGAGATCTGGCATCCTCAAACTCACACTTTCATCTTCCCCACTTTCGAGGTGACCATCCTTCTTGAGGAGGTGAAACTTCTACTTGGTTTGAAAAGATTCCAAAGGGATGGCAGGGTAAAGATCATGCCGATGCTGAAAAGGGTGACTTCCGAGGACGTCCTTGGAAGCTTCATGTCGTCTGGTGCTATTAGAAACGTCCAGACTCAGAAGGGAATTAACCTGCAAAAGCTCACGGAATGGGTTATGGATGCCCTGAGAGAAATGCCAGGCGATGATCGTTTGGAAGAAGTTATGAAGGGGTTCACAATCTGTTTGGCGGGTGCTCTCTTATTCTCTTCTACCGACAACATAGTGGAGGAAGATCAGTTGAGCGCCATTTGTGAAATTTGGGATGGCAAAAGGGTGGGGCCTGCCGTTCTAGCTTACCTCTACAGCGGCCTTACTGCTTCTAGCATGGGTAAGCCTCCTTTTGGTTGCGCGCTTCTTATGAATTGTTGGGTTGACTTACATTTCAAATTTGATCACCGTGAGGGGATGCCAACTTCCTCGAAGATTTTCCAACAAAGCCCCCATTACCACATAGCCGATGTGTTAGGCTTTGGTGGTAATATAGTAAATCACGGTCCATGGTTGAAGAAACGTGAAGACTGGAGGTCTCACTTCAAAACTATGACGCAAAGCTTTTTCACTTGTGCACCGACATGTTTACTCTCGCGCGAACTCCTAACGAGGTCTTCCCCTGAAGCTGAACTCCAACTTATTGGCACGACTGAGTTTGTTCTTTACAACGCACATCGGTGTTGTATTCAAATCGGCCTTCCCCGCCATTTGTTCCCAACGTTATCTGACGTTGCTCCTTTGAGGAAGAGAGAATTAAGCACGGAAGAAGATGCAAAGGAAGTGAAGGCCATCAAAGTGTCATGGAAGACGAGCATTCCGAGTGACATGGCAAAATAGTGTAATGGGTTTTTATGGTACAACCAGCTCAGTCGGCCTTGAGGGAATCCAAGGCTGCGATGAGACTTACGGAGGTCTCTATGACTAACTCGCTAGTCCAAAGGAACGGAATGTCCAATGGAGAGCTTGTATGTCAATGAGAATTGAGGGGGTAATGCGATAAATCATCGTAGAAACGTGGGACTATACTCACGGACTGGAATATAGTGCCGATATATATATATATATAGATATAATGAAACTCTCGGGTAACAGTAATCAGTGAAACAGTAATGCAGGAAAATAGCGACTTTGGTAAAGCCGTTTTTCATGAAATTAACGCCGTAATCAGGGGCGTTTATATTACATTTGACGACGTACATAGAAGTCATCCTTTCAATATTTTTAATTTATAGAATATTAATAATCTGGAATTTTTAATAGAAATGCGCCCTGGACAGGGGCGTGACTCTTCAATATGCGCCCTGGTCTGGGGCGTCAGTTAAACATGAGACGACCTGGACAAGCTCGTGAATTCAAGAATTTATCAATTTTCAAATGATTAAATTTCAGGAGAGAGGGACAGGAAAAATAACAGGATTAATATATTTTAATCATGGTTACATCGATATTAATTATTGAACATGGGTATTAATTATGTGAAATTGACGACTCCTGTGAAGGGCGTCAAACAATAATTAGCGCCCTAGTGTGGGTCGCTTATTCAAACTAGCGCCCTGGTCAAGGGCGTTTCTTTTTGAAATTATATAGAAAACATCTTGAAACCACAAAAGAACTATATGCATGCACGACCGATGATATTATTAAGATATTAAGCTAGTGTGGGCTACGATCTTGAGAAAACCTACCTTTAAGAAGATTTTGACCGACGAACGGATGAAGGTTCAATAATAACGATGCTCTGATCTTCCGGAAGCAGAGGAAGATGATAAGGAAAAACTCCTCCGACACTTCGGTAGTTTGAAGAAGATGTAGACGATGATGAAGACCCTTCGTTCTTCAGCACGTCAACCTACAGAACACATGAAGAATATTAGTATCCTTCATGACTAAGAATTATGGACAGAGGAAGAAAACGGTACGAAGAACCACCTGTTCTTCACGCAACAGCAACAGCTTTAGGGTTTGATCGGACAGGGTTATTTATAGGATTTTGGGCATCCTAATAGAGTTAGAATTTGATTAAGGGTAGTATTCCCTTGATAGAGTCCTTAATATATTCTACCCTCGACGTAGTTATCCATAACTTGCTCTGGATAGACTCCTGGGTCGAACGAAACTCGAACTGAATTAACGTCTTAAGCGAGGGCGTCGAATTTAAATTGACGCCTTGTCTAGCGTCGTTACTTATGTAAAACGCGCCCAAGTAGAGGGCGTTTCATTTCCTTTCCTAAATTTTATCTTTCGTCATTTGAAATTTGACGCCCTATTGTCTAGGCGTCCTTTTTAAATTAACGCCTTAGACAGAGGCGTTTCCTTTTGAATCAGCGCCTTTATAAAATGCGTTATTTTTCCTTTGATTAATGATTTACTCATTTAGGCTCTTTGTCATCTATTCACTTATCTTTTATTTTTAATTTGATTTATTTAAAAATCTTATTTTTATCTGGGTTACTACACCCTCCCCCACTTAAAAGAATTTGGTCCCCAAATTTAATAGTATGTATAAGTGGAGAGCGTAGAGCACATACCTTCTTAAAATAACTCTGGAAATCATTTCCTCATGGATTCCTCGGTTTCCCATGTAGCTTCATGTTCAGAGTTCTTATTCCATTGTACCTTAATCATGGGAATAACCTTATTCCTTAGGGTACGTACTTCACGATCTAGTATCTTCATAGGCTTCTGCTCATATGTGAGATCCTTCTGGATCACTAAGTCTCCATGATCAATAATATGTGATGGATCGTGTACATACTTCTTCAACATAGATATGTGGAATACATTATGTACATCGGACAGTTGAGGAGGCAATGCGATGCGATAAGCAACCTCGCCAACTCGTTCCAGTATCTCGAAGGGTCCGATGAATCTTGGTGTAAGCTTGCCTTTAACACCAAATCTCCATATGCCACGTCCAGTCGATATCTTGAGAAATACATGATCTCCAACTTGGAATTCAAGATCTCTCCTTCTCGTGTCGGCATAAGCCTTTTGCCTAGACTGAGCAACTCGCAGTCTTTCTCTAATCAATTGTATCTTCTCAGTGGTATCCTTTACTATGTCTGGACCTAATAGTTGTTTTTCCCCAACTTCATCCCAGCATAAGGGTGATCGGCAACTCCTTCCGTATAAAGCTTCGAAAGGTGCCATTTGTATACTTGCATGGTAGCTATTATTGTATGCAAATTCCACCAATGGCAAGTGATCATGCCAGCTTCCATCGAAATCAAGGATGCAAGCTCTGAGCATATCTTCAACCACCTGGTTAGTTCTCTTGGTCTGACCATCCGTTTGAGGATGAAAAGCTGTACTAAAGTTAAGCCTTGTTCCCAACGAATGTTGTAGTCCCTTCCAAAAATGAGAAGTAAAACGGGGATCTCTGTCAGACACGATTGAAATAGGAATACCATGTAATCTTACTATTTCCTTGATGTATAGTGCAGCCAAAACATCCACTGACCATCGGTTCTTTATTGGCAAGAAATGCGCCAATTTAGTCAATCGGTCAATAATAACACATATTCCATCATGTCCTCCTTTTGATTTAGATAGACCCATGATGAAATCCATACTAATATTCTCCCACTTCCATTTGGGAATATCTAGAGGATGTAATTTTCCAGCAGGCTTTTGGTGTTCCGCCTTGACCTTTTGGCAAGTGAGACAGCGTGATACATAGTCTGCTATTTCCCTTTTCATGTTGGGCCACCAGAAATTCCTCTTCACATCTTGGTACATTTTGGTTGATCCTGGATGAATCGTGTACCTTGATCTATGAGCTTCATCTAAGATCTTCTTCTTTAACTCGGGACAATCCGGTATGCAAGTTCTATTCCTGAACATTAATCTTCCTTCACAAGTTATTTGGAAATCAGATTGTCCTTCCAGTTTGCCCTTGATTTCCACTAATATTGGGTCATCATCCTGAAGTGCTTGTATTTTAGTTAATAGGTCTGGACGAATGCTTATGTGAGACAATGTGACACTTTTGCAGTCTGTGTCCATGCTTATATTGAGTTCAGTGAATTGCTCCAGCAATTTCCATTCTTGAATCATACAATTGGCTAACAGTGCTCTCGGCTTTCGACTAAGGGCATCTGCTACATGGTTCCCCTTTCCGGGATGATATTGTATATTGAAGTCGAAGTCCTTGAGATATTCTAGCCAACGTCTTTGCCTCATATTTAGTTCCTTTTGAGAGAAGAGATACTTGAGACTCTTGTGATCGGAGTATACAGTAAACTGCACTCCATATAGGTAATGTCTCCAGATTTTTAGTGCAAATACTACCGCGGCTAATTCTAAGTCATGGACGGGGTAGTTCTCTTCATGCTTCTTTAATTGACGAGAAGAGTAAGCTATAACCTTTCCTTGTTGCATTAGAACACATCCGAGGCCAATGCCAGACGCATCGGTGTATACCTCGAATTTCTCTCCTTCCATTGGTAAGGCTAAGACAGGAGCTGTAGTAAGATGATCCTTGAGAGTTTGGAAGCTTCTTTCACATTCCTCACTCCATTCGTAACGGATCTCCTTGCGAGTTAACCTTGTAAGTGGTACGGCAATCTTAGAGAAATCTTTGATGAATCGCCTGTAATAGCCGGTAAGACTTAAGAAACTTCGGATCTCGCTAGCATTGGTTGGTCTTTCCCAATTTCTTACAGCTTCAACTTTTGATGGATCTACTGATAAGCCATCCTCTGATATAACATGTCCGAGAAAAGTCACTTCCTCAAGCCAGAATTCACACTTGCTGAGTTTTGCATATAATTGGTTTGCCCTTAGTATTTGTAATGCAACCCTTAAATGCTCCTCATGCTCTTCCTTGGTCTCAGAATAAATCAATATATCATCGATAAAGACAACCACGAATTGATCCAAATAAGGCCTGAATATACTATTCATTAACTGCATAAAGGCAACAGGGGCATTTGTTAGTCCGAAAGGCATAACAACAAATTCATAATGGCCGTACCTGCTTCTGAATGCAGTCTTATGAATGTCCTCATCCTTGATTCTTAACTGATGATATCCCGACCTAAGATCAATTTTGGAAAAGTACTTGGATCCTGAAATTTGATCAAACAACTCATCGATTCTCGGCAGTGGATACTTGTTCTTGATAGTGAGATGATTCAACTGTCGATAGTCGATGCATAACCTCATGGATCCATCTTTCTTCTTTACAAATAATACTAGCGCTCCCCATGGGGAAGTACTTGGTCTTATGAATCCTTTCTTAATGAGTTCCATCAATTGCTCCTTTAACTCTTTGAGTTTAGCAGGCGACATTCTATAAGATGCCTTAGAAACTGGACCAGCACCAGGGACTAAGTCGATGGTGAAGGCCACTTCTCTTTGTGGGGGTAATCCAGACAAATCCTCCGGAAACACATCCGAAAATTCTTGCACAACTGGGATATCTTCTATCTTAGTTTCCTGAGCCTCCTTAATCGTGACAAATGCAAGGAAAGATACACATCCCCTTATTATCTTGCTAGCTCGGAGAGCCGAAATAAGAGGTGACTCACTCCGACTCTTAAGGCTAGAATAGACTAGTTCTGGAAAGTCTCTGAAGGTAACTTTGCTGTTATGGCAATCGACTGTTGCCTGGTATTTGGATAACCAATCCGCTCCTAGTATGACATCATACTCCTTTAGATCTAAACATATGAGATCGATAGGGAGATTTCTTCCTTTTACCAAGACTTCACAGTTTTGATAATGGTGAGTAATATCGGTTTCGTTTCCGAGAGGAGTAGATAAAATTATTTTCATCCATTCCGGTTCCATAGGTAGTGGGTTAGCAAACTTCTTGGAAATAAAAGAATGTGATGCACCCGTATCAAATAAGACATGTGCATACTTGGAACAAACTTTCAGTGTACCTTCTACTAGTCCGCCTTCTTCTTCTTCGGTCTCCTTAATTGCGTGAAGACGAGCGTTCTTGGTTACCGGGCACTTTCCGTCACTGGTTTGATCATTAAGTAATGGGAAATCGAGAATCAAATGCTCACGGCTCCCGCAACGGAGACATGCTCCAAGTTTCCTCCAGCACTCTTCGACTTTATGACCAGCCTTGTCACAATGCTTGCATATTATATTCAAAGGTGTAGTAGTGATAGAGAAGGGCTTGGTCTTCTTAAATTTTTGGTCTTGAGAAGAAGTACCTCCGGTGTTAGGCCTCTTCTTGAAGTTGGGTTTAAAGGAACCCGAACTTGTAACTTGTTCCTTCTTATCCTTCCCACGGATTCTATCTGATAGCTCCGTGGCATCTTCTAACAATTGAGCTCGGCGTACTATCTCTGAGTAGACCTGAATATCCATTGGTGCCAGCTGGGTAATATATTGGGGCCTGAGCCCATTAAGGAACCTCCTAGCTTTCATCTTCTCGGTGCTAACTAAGTGTTTAGCATACCGAGACAATCTAGAGAATTGTGCCTCGTACTCCGCCACCGATAATGACCGTTGCTTGAGTGCGGCAAATTCGATAGCTTTCTATTCTTGGACTCGGTCTGAAAAATATTTATTGTTGAAATGTTCAACAAATTCTTCCCAAGTAATTTGGTCTTGATTTATAGTAGCTTCGACTGACTCCCACCAGCATCGGGCATCCCTTTCTAGTTGGAAGGTAGCTAATAAGACTTTATCTTGATCCGTGCACTACATAACACGGAATATACGCTCCGTCTCCCTGATCCAGTGCTCTGCGTCATCCGGATCAGTAGAACCCATGAATTTGGGAGGGTTCATATTCTTGAAGACTTGGTGGAGACTTCCGGCTCGTTGTGCACCTCCATGTGCTACTTGTTGCAGCACTTGAGTCATGCCTTGAAGTGTACGCTGCATGTTGCGCCACTGAGCACGTTCGGCAGCCATCGTCCTACAATTACAATAACTAGATTAATACGTGATTTCATTTAGAAGCTAGCATTTTTAGGTTAACTTTAACCCTTGGTTCTACCCAATCTCACCGGTTAAAGGTTAAACCTATCCTTGGACTTGGGTTTCCTAGGAACTGAATACCCTAGGCTCTGATACCACAAAAACTGTCACGCCCCGAGAGTGGAAGATACCCGGAGACGCGTGACGAGTTTATATCAATCATGTCAATCAGAGTATTAGTGTATTCGACATCAAAATCAGAGATGCGCAAAAGTAAAGATAACTCAATCCTTCATTCCTTCATAAGAATATGTCTATTACAAACCTTGAAGTACTAACTAAAATAAAGGACAAATACAAGGTTGACTCAAGAAAATATGGAAAAAAAACTAGATAACACGGAAGAAGCTCTATCTCTTTCACTCTTGACCTTCCCCTTCAGATTGAGTTCCCTCATCGTCGGACTTACCTGAAACGTAGGGAAATACTGAGTGAGCGAACGCTCAGTAGGAAATTATATCTCAAGAACTAGCAATGGGTTTAAGTAATTACATCTTTTATGAATGCACTATAGCTATGCATGCTCGCATAAACGACAAGATAGAGAGAGTGTATAACAATAAGATAGCAAGAAGAACTAGTCATGAACTTTCAAGAACTTATATCAAAAGATATCAAGATATTCAAGCAAGTAAACTCATCATGTTATGTTGGAATTTGGCTATTTTGTTTCAAGTCAAACAAGTATGAAATTACCCTTTCTCGGGCCACGCAAGTCATGTAATACCAAGTCAAGTACAAGTACAAGATTTGTGGAACATTCAATCAAGCTAGTCATGCACTTCGGTATAATGCCAATACCATGATCAATCAACTCCCATGGGCATAAGTACTTTCGGGTGCTCCTCCCAGGACCAGATCGGGCCCTATATGCGCATGCATTAATCATCTATTTTAACATCCACGTTTGTGTATAGCCAATATGAAATTTCAAGGATAAAGCTTGTAGACACGTAGGATAGATTTTGATAGAATAGAGTCCAAAAATATGACACTTGACATAGAATGACGATAATAACGGTATAAACATGATTATCGAGAAAACTAGGTGGAATTGGTTCCCCTAGCTTGGGTACCATGACAAATAAGTATGGACACTCTTTATATAGAATTGAGGTCCACATGAACAGCACATCAATGGCAAGCCGTCCTCATTCTTAATATAGAATTGAGGTCCACAAGAACATCATGTTGAGTATAGAATTGGGGTTTACAAGAACATCATAACAATGTTGATATAGAGTTGGGGTTTACAAGAACATCATGACAATGTTGATATAGAATTGGGGTTTACAAGAACAGCATCAAATGGCATGATAACCTCATCCCATTAAGAGAATTCTCATGATACACACTTTACATAACATGAGGGCCGGTATACCATGCTTCTTTAGAGTGACATGGCAAAATAGTGTAATGGATTTTTATGGTACAACCAGCTCAGTCGGCCTTGAGGGAATCCAAGGCTGCGAGGAGACTTACGGAGGTCTCTATGACTAACTCGCTAGTCCAAAGGAACGGAATGTCCAATGGAGAGCTTGTATGTCAATGAGAATTGAGGGGGTAATGCGATAAATCGTCGTAGAAATGTGGGACTATACTCACGGACTGGAATATAGTGCCGATATATATATATATAGATATAATGAAACTCTTGGTTAACAGTAATCAGTGAAACAGTAATGCAGGAAAATAGCGACTTTGGTAAAGCCGTTTTTCATGAAATTAACGCCGTAATCAGGGGCGTTTATATTACATTTGACGACGTACATAGAAGTCGTCCTTTCAATATTTCTAATTTATAAAATATTAATAATCTGGAATTTTTAACAGAAACGAGCCCTGGACAGGGGCGTGACTCTTCAATATGCGCCCTGGTCTGGGGCGTCAGTTAAACATGAGACGACCTGGACAAGGTCGTGAATTCAAGAATTTATCAATTTTCAAATGATTAAATTTCAGGAGAGAGGGACAGGAAAAATAACAGGATTAATATATTTTAATCATGGTTACATCGATATTAATTATTGAACATGGGTATTAATTATGTGAAATTGACGACTCCTGTGAAGGGCGTCAAACAATAATTAGCGCCCTTGTATGGGTCGCTTATTCAAACTAGCGCCCTGGTCAAGGGCGTTTCTTTTTGAAATTATATAGAAAACATCTTGAAACCACAAAAGAACTATATGCATGCACGACCGATGATATTATTAAGATATTAAGCTAGTGTGGGCTACGATCTTGAGAAAACCTACCTTTAAGAAGATTTTGACCGACGAACGGATGAAGGTTCAATAATAACGATGCTCTGATCTTCCGGAAGCAGAGGAAGATGATAAGGAAAAACTCCTCCGACACTTCGGTAGTTTGAAGAAGATGTAGACGATGATGAAGACCCTTTGTTCTTCAGCACGTCAACCTACAGAACACATGAAGAATATTAGTATCCTTCATGACTAAGAATTATGGACAGAGGAAGAAAATGGTACGAAGAACCACCTGTTCTTCACGCAGCAGCAACAGCTTTAGGGTTTGATCGGACAGGGTTATTTATAGGATTTTGGGCATCCTAATAGAGTTAGAATTTGATTAAGGGTAGTATTCCCTTGATAGAGTCCTTACTATATTCTACCCTCGACGTAGTTATCCATAACCTGCTCTGGATAGACTCCTGGGTCGAACGAAACTCGAACTGAATTAACGTCTTAAGCGAGGGCGTCGAATTTAAATTGACGCCTTGTCTAGCGTCGTTACTTATGTAAAACGCGCCCAAGTAGAGGGCGTTTCATTTCCTTTCCTAAATTTTATCTTTCGTCGTTTGAAATTTGACGCCCTATTGTCTAGGCGTCCTTTTTAAATTAACGCCTTAGACAGAGACGTTTCCTTTTGAATCAGCGCCTTTATAAAAGGCGTTATTTTTCCTTTGATTAATGATTTACTCATTTAGGCTCTTTGTCATCTATTCACTTATCTTTTACTTTTAATTTGATTTATTTAAAAATCTTATTTTTATCTGGGTTGCTACAAAAATTATGAAGGCGTCCAGGCGTCCAGACGTGTTTATAATTATTATATATAATTTAGAAAATACAAAAATATAGAAGTGTCTAGATGCCTTGACGCGTCCATTATTTATTATTATTATTATTATTATTTATTTTATTTTTTTAAAGCGAGAAAAATAGAAATTAATAACGTGTCTAAGCTTCCAGACACCTTTACCCCTTTTTTTAAAAATGTGTTGTTCATTATTGTTGACTCTCTTTTCTTACTTATGTAATTCCTTTTCTTTTTTATTCTGTGGTGTGCAGGGTGTGATGAGGACCAGAATCAGTTGGTTCTTGGTGGTGGTGGCGTACCGAGGGCTGTCGGACTTCCAGAGGGCCCGAGTGGACGCCATGGGGTTCGGAGCGTTTTTGCAGATCGAGCCCTTTCGGCTCGACTTGCCCCTCGTCAAGGCGTTGAGGGAGCGGTGGCACGCGCTGAGCCAAGCGTTTTTGATCCCCTAGGGGCATATGGTGTCGTCACTGGAGGATGTAGTTCGGATCACCGGGCTACGAGTGGACGGGGAGGCCGTCAGTGGAGTCACCTACCCCGACTACAGAGAGAGCGCCCTAGAGCTGTTAGGGCTGGAGACGAGCGCGACCGACAGAGACAGCAGGACAGTCGGTTGGGCAGACATCATGGAGGCACTCTGGTTCGTCGACTCGTGTCAGCACGTCGGCGAGAGCAGAGCGGAATTCCTAGCACGGCTAGGGGGAGCAGCTCGGGGAGCCTTCAGCCAGGACGCGGGCGACCGAGAGCGGGCAAACCTGGACCTCCGGAGGTTCCTCTTCTTCCTATTGGGCCGCCTTCTGCTGGGGACGAAGGGGGACGACATCCACTGTCGTTTCCTTGGGATTCTGGCAGACCTAGACCGAGTGGGGCACTACTCATGGGGAGCAGCCCTGCTCGCCCACTTGATTGCTGATCTTTCTCAGGGGGCTGAGAAGGAGACGATAGTCTGCGGCTTCGCGCCTTTCCTCCAGATAAACATTTCATTTATGTATTTTATAGTGATTCCTAGTTTATGGTCATGCAGTTATTTATGATAATGACATGCGATGGATGCAGGTGTAGAGTTACTACTACTTCCCGATGGGGAGAGCCAGGCAATGGAATCGGGCGGTCGTACCCCTAGCACGGCGGTGGAGGCCGGTCACGACTGTAGCTCCACACACCTACCAGCTGACGTCGTTTCGACGTGAGCTGACCGAGTACCCCGAGGCCATGGTATGATTTTTTAATATTGTATATAATTTTTTGTGCATTTATTTTGTTTACTAAGATGGGAACTGACATGATACATGTATGGCGATGCAGGTGGTATAGAGGCCCTACTTGGGCATGGCCGATGCTGGCCAGCCTTGGGTCGTAGCTGGCCAACTTCGTTTCAGGCGGGACCTATGGGTCCACTGTCTGAACGAGATCGAGCCACTGCGACTCAGGTTGGTCATGAGGACCCTGGGGCTTGCCCAAGAGTGGTTGGAGGTGGACGAACCAAGCCACGTCGGGCGGAAGACCCGGGGCAAGGTGAAGCTCGTGGACTGGCGTACGCGCTTTCCTACACAGTATCAGAACTGGCAGCAGGGTGGCGTTCCAGTGGTGTCCCATGTGTAGGACATCACCGACTACCTGCGACGGTACCGAGACACGTACGCAGGCGCCTCTACCTAGGGAGGCCAGCAGGGGTAAGTTTGAAATGAGGATCTTTTTTTCTTTTTTGTGCAAATGCATGTGACATTAATCTATATGCTCATGAATGCAGGATGCTCGTGACGCCATCATCACTGACCTGTGGGCCCAGCTGGCAGACGCCAGGCAGCAGCTGGCAGTCACTCGTCAGGAGTTGGACATCCTGGTGAGCCTATACAATGCATCACCATTTTTTTGTCACCTGGATTCCTGATGCTTAGACTCTGACTGTCGTTTGTTTCTGCGTTTCAGCGTGCCCATCAAGCGGCGGCGGCCGGGATGGCTGGTGGAGCGGCCTCCAGCTCCTGGGCCCCTCCTCCGGAGGTCTCTTCTCTCCAGGAGCAGTTGGCAGGCGCGGTGGCCCCTGCTGAGGAGGCCGAGTGTGACCAGGTGACTCGGGTGAGTGTTTACTTGAACCAGATTCCCCTTCTATGTGTTCCCTTTCCTTTACTAACTTCAAGGGGAATGTGGGCCTTTGACATGTGGTGGATGTTCAAGATGCACTGGCTCGTGCAGTCCGTGCCGAGGAGGAGCGCAACACCCAGGTGGCAGAGCGCGACGCTCGGATAGCGGAGCTGGAGGAGGACCGATGACGACGGGAGGCTGAGGAGATTCCCCACGATGTGCTAGAGCTGCGGATTGCCCTCGAGGTGTCGAGGAGAGAGGCGATGAGGGAGGACATGAGGGCTTTAGAGGCCCAGATGACGGAGCTCCGAGTGAGTCTCGGTACGGCAGAGGAGAGGCTACGAGAGAGTGAGGCTACAAATGAGGGTCTTGCTAGTTCTTATCCCATTAGATTTATGTTTTCTACCCTATAAATAGCCTCCTGGGTCGAATTCGTGCGAAGAGGTAGCATAGTAGAAGCTTGATAGGAAGGTTGGCTAAACAGAAGAAAGGAGAGATTAGCAGTTTTCTCTGTGCACTGAAGCCTTTCTATTCTCCTTTTTCTTTGCGAATCCGTGCTCCTGCAGTGGTCTTCTTCCTAGTGCATCAGCCGCAAGTTCAACTTGGTTTTCCCTTTACTGTTGTCAGGAACAGCAGGGAGTTCTTTCCATCAATTTACTACTTCATCTTTGTTCATCATACATCGTTCCCCTTTTAAGTTTGCATTAGCTCTGCATCATATCTCTTTCCTTCCCTAATTTTCTTAGGGGTTTTAAAATAACCAAAAGGTGCACACTGCATGCTTTTACTCCATCATCTTATTTATTTCTGAATTGATGCTACACGCACTTGGCTAATCCCTCCTCTTTTGATTGTTTGTTCTTTGTTTAAGGGTAATCAAGAGGAAAACCCCCTTCATCGGCCGGCCGGTAGAAGGAGGAGGAAGGAATCTACACTCATCCCGCATCCTTATTTTCACCAGATATTCGTGATCAATCTCCCTTCTTTTGAGGTAACCCCTCTGGCGATCACACTCCAATAGCAATCTCTTGCTCCCCTTTATTCCCTTTGTTTCACTGTTTATCTTCCCCCTATTTATTTATTTTTTTTTATGTGAAAAACACGATTCACAAATTGGCGATCACGGTGGGACCTCCACTGTTTTTCTTTTGATTACCCTCTCCTGTTGGCACCCACGTGTGCCCTTTCCCATTGGCACCCACGTGTGCCCTTTCCCTTAGGTACCCACGATACCCCTCCACTGTGCCTCACGGGCACCCTCCATTGTGCACACTGCACACCCATACCCCTCGGATTAGCCAGTTTGTGTTCTCTATTTTTTTTAATTAACGCCTCACATCAAGGCGTGTTTCATGAATTAACGCCTTTACTCAAGGCGTCTTTCTTGCATTTAACGCCTTCTGCTAAGGCGCCTTTTTATATAGCGTTTGTTGCTTTCTCACTCTCTAAGAATTGACGCCTCTCGGTGTGGGCTTCCTTTGTCTATCCAGCGCCTTTCTCACAGGCGTCTTTTGCACAATCCGCGCCTCACACCAAGGCGTTTCTTGAGCACTGTCCGACAGGACTTCACAGATTAGCGACAGCCACGCTGTCATGTTTCCTTATTTTAGCGACTTCTGCCAAGTTGCTTTTTACCTGTGTGTTAAACATAAAGTTGCTTGATCTGTTTGTTCATGCTGGATTGATTCACATATTCATTATCTGATTATACCTGCTTGCTCTGCTTATATTATTCTGCATTTTGTGGCATTTGGTTGAGAGACCTCCTCTCTCTACACTAGGATTCCACACACCCTTCTTGGAATTGGAACAACCCTCCATTGAACATTCCGTCTCTTTGGACCGGAAATTCCTTTTCCAAGACCTCCGTAAGTCCCCGCACCCATGGATTCCCTCACGGACGTCGGGCTGGTTGTACCTTGAAGTACCCGGAGTTTAGATAGCCCACCGTTGGTGAGGAGAGAGAAAGAACTTAGTTAACCCAGATATCACAACCAAAACTCACCACTAAGTTCTACACTACAAAGAGTGAGGATTGTGCATCAATTTAATTCACTCTAATCTCAAACTTGAATCTAAAAGCTTGCGTTCATTACAACTTGTTTGCATAACTTGATTGGATTGAGTGATTACTGCAATTATAATTCCTCCAAAATAAGCTTCTTTCTCTGCTTAAACATGCAACTCTGTTCAGGTAAGATCATCAACATGGCAAGCTACGGGTACTCTTATGATGATGTGGAAGAGAATATTTTTGATCAATCTTATGAGACACCCCTCCAAGATTCCATCTATCACGAGGGAAACTACCCTCCGTCTCAGGTTCTTTATTCTCAAATTCATGTGGTTGACACCACAACTCACGAGGTTGAACCCTCCTCTCAAGCTTTACCATCCAATCAGAACACATCGGGGAACACCTCCCCTTCTTTCAATGTCAATGATTTAATTCATGCATTATCTCAATTGGACGATTCCCAGCGGCAAGCAGTTCAGGCCGCTTTGAAAGGGAAATATATTCCCTCTTCATCTTCCAATCCCCCTCCGGCCGCGAGTGGCCATCACATTATTAATGACCAGGCGGTCTTGCACAAACCCCCCTCTTGTCCACCAACGCCCGGTGCGGCCATGCCGGCCCAACAGGCAAGTTATTCTGCGGCTAGGCCCCAATTCTTTCAACCTCCCCAAATTCTAAGGACGCCTATGCCAAATACCTTCATTCCAAATTCGGCCCCAGTCGAGTCAGACACTAATGCTTTACTCCTTCAGAAATTGGCTAGCATGGAAGAACAACTCAACAAGGTTACTGCTGCCAAGAATGCTCCAGAGATCTCTCTGCCTACATTGCCAGTGTTTCACTTACCACCTTCTGAGATGCCGAATTTTCGGTGATACAATGGAACTGGCAATCCATTTATTCACTTGAAGGATTTTATGTATGAGACCTCCTTTTGGTAGGGCAACAAAGCCTCACTGGCTTATTTGTTTAGAAGATCTCTAGAGGGGCCAGCCCTCGAGTGGTTCTATTCCTTGGATCCGACAGATGCCAGCAATTTTGATGTGGTTCAAAGGAAATTCTTGCAGAAGTATAGGGACCGGGTTGGACCCTCTCTATCTGTTACGGACTTGGTTGCAGAGAAAATGAAGCCCGAGGAGGACTTCATCATATTTGCTGATAGATGGCGATCAATGGCCGAGAAATTGAAAGATACTTTGTCGGAACCAGAGCAGGTTAAGATGATTATTTCAAATGCAACCCCTCAGTTCCGGCATATATTAGCCATGAACAGATTGACCACCATGGAGGAGCTCTATGAAAGAGCTCGATATATTCAAACTCAGATGAAGGATTCGCCCATCATGGGCATGTTCGAACCGAAACCACGGTTGGTCAAGAAAAATACAAATGTCAACAATAGCGGGCCCACGACTGAGGGCACCATCATCAATGAGAAAGTTGGCGCGGTCGGCAACCCCACACCTTTTCGCCAATCTAACCCACGACCTCTGCCACCTCCACAACAAAACACCCTCTTCCACTCACCCCACGACACCAATTTGCTCCTCAACCTTCCCTTGCTCCTCCACAAAACCAAACGCCACATGCATACCCCTCAACTCCGCAACAGTACCACCAAGTACCGCCACCCACCAACTATGGCCCACAACAACAACAGCAAAGGAGACCACTTGGCCCCAAAAGGGCCCATTATCCGCCATTGCCAGAAAGTCTCCCAGATATATTTAATGCCCTGATGGCTGCTAATCTACTCATGCTACCAAAAGAAAGGACAGCGTGGCCCGCTAATGTTGACACGTCCCGCTATTGTGTTTTCCACCGCTCCCCTGGTCACAATATTGACCATTGCTTTCACTTCAAGGACTACATCTATGACTTAAATGACCAGGGCGGTATTAACTGGGACGAGATGAGACAGTTCATCGCTGCTATGAAAGTAAGAAGGCCTCCTCGGCAACAGCAGGCTCAGCAGCCGCAGAAACCAACTCCACCAGTACAACAGCAAGCTCCAGCACCTCAGCACGATATGGGGATTGTCCACAACCCATTGCCGGAGCACCAAGCAAATCAACATGTAAACCCGGTCACGTCTCTCCATGAAGTAGAGAGAGAACAGGGATGGCACGAAGAAAACGCCTCTGTCGGGGCATTCAACCATAATTCAAATCAACCTCCGCGCCTTTGGCGCACACTTCCTTCTTCTTCTACCCCTCAACTAAGTCGCCCCCTTTTGCGCCCCGTTAACCCATCTGTCCACACTAATTCCTCATCCTTGCCAACCCGGTCTCTCCTTACCCGTCCACCACGACCACAGCCTCCGACGCAGCAAACTCCATCATCCGCCACCAATCCTTCGCCATCACCATCTAGGCCACTCCTCATTCGCCCGTCACCAGCACCGATTACATCCACTACCATCACTCCTCCGCCGGCAAGGACACCTCCATCATCAGTTCAACCACCATTTATACCCCGACCTCTCCTTGTTCAACCTGCTAGCCCTTCCCACACTCCAACACCCCTTTCTACCCCTATGCCTCCTACAGGTGCTTCTTTTTTGAACCCTTCACCAATACCCCCTACGAGGGCTACTTCTTCAAACACTCCTCTACCACTTCTCAATGTTAACGCCCCCCTTCTTCTTCTTCCAATACTCCCCCCATCCTTGTCCCGACAGAGGCGCGCCAAACCATAGCACCGCTCCGCAGTGGACGGATGTTCCAGCGCATCTTTCCCCAGAGAGTGCAGGAGCCCACGCAGGGGCCCAGTGAGCAAGAGCAAGAGCAAGAGTCTGTTCCAGGCACTCAATATGATTTACTAAAGCATCTCGACCGGACTCCAGCAAGAATTTCTATTCTAGAACTGATCAAGAGGTCAACAACCCATCAATTGGCCTTGAAAGAATATTTGCAGAAGGTTATGGTCAATGAAGACATCCCGGTCGAGCACATAACTACAGTCTTAACGCCCGCTAGCGGTCAGCCAGCAATTACTTTTTATGAACATGAATTGGCACCTCAACCAGCAAGGAAATATGCCCTGTGTATCATAGTTGACATAAATAAAGTGGCAGTAAAACAATGTTTGGTGGACACTGGGGCATCCATCAATGTATTGCCACCAACCACTTTGAAGATGTGCGGCATTCCAGAAAATCAGATTCGGCCATCTACCATAACAGTCACAGCATACGACAATACTAAGAAGCCTCCTCTGGGCATGATAACGTTAAAGGTTAGTCTGGGTCCAGCAACAATCACAGTCGATTTTCACATCTTGGACATGGATCCAACATTCAATGGCATCTTGGGTCGCCCCTATATTCAACAGTTAGATGCAGTGCCCTCTACAAATCATCAATGCCTCAAGTTTCCACACAAGGGCCGCATTATCAAAGTGACTAGCATGCCGATCCTGCCTGATGAAGACATACACCTAGCAACGTCAGTTCCTTCTATTTGGCCTTCCAACAAACTGTTGCAATCAGTGCTGGATATCCCTCACCCACGGCCGATGCCACCCGAGACAGTTACAACAGTTGCCATGACACCCCTAACTTCCAAGGGGAAGAAGAAGAAGAACACAATGAATACCCCGTTTTGGAATATTCTGATGAGAATGGGGTACCAGGTTGGCAAAGGCCTGGGTGTCAATTGTCAGGGCAAAACTAAGCCTGTCAAGCCACAAAGATTGATTGCACGGGGCGGCCTAGGCTATAAAGGGCCAAGCAAGAATGAAGAAGAACCATGGGCAGTTATGACCTCCACTTTGAAGACAGATCACCAACCTCTCACTTGGACATTGCAGACACATTTTATTAAAGGTGGCGTCCAAGATAATGAGCAAACTACAATAATCACTTCCATGTTAGACTGTCAAGATGTTCATGCTAGACAGTTTGCTCGACATATTGCTCCACTGGTTACATACAAAGCCCTGGAATCTCTAAGGCCTGATAAGAGGAGGAAAATGGATGATCCAGAGTGCGACTGGTATAGATGGTTTGATATGAATGACATTACTATTGCCTTAAGCCGTCTCTTCATGCCGACAGATCCGGAATGGCCGCCACTGATCCACGACTTGATTGAAAAGCATGTTGTGATAACAGACAAGAGGCAGCTGCTGAGTGATTACACAGATACTGGAGAGCCTGATGTGCCCTATGAAGAAGGTTTCACAATAGACAGGTTGTGGGCCGGCCGTTTCTCTCTCACTTCTATGCATCCGTCTCTTCTTTCTTCTCTGCATTCTCAATTGTTTTCTCACGTGCCGAGACCGCCTCCGATCATGATCAACTTTTCTCCAAATTCAATGCAAGTCTCTCTTCCAATTCCTCCCTTGCTCCTCGAGTAATTTTCCAAACTCTCCATCACACCCCCGCGTGGGTCGTCCTTGATTCAATCTTTCCTCAATCTTTCAATCTCCACTCCTCCTTCTATTCTCCCTTCACACTGCTTTCTTCTTGAAAAAGAAAATGAAAATGAAGATAAAAATGAAAACGAAAAAGAAAAAAAATGCCAAAATTCCAACTTTTTCATCCTCTATCTCTTTTGAGGAGACCTCCTATTTCCTTCCTGAGTGTGCCCCGACCCAGGGGCCGCTCTTCCAAGATTCATTGATAAACCTTTTCCACCCCTCCTGCGAGGGGTCCTCATCTGTACACCTTCCTGTATCCACTTTTTCACCCCCTCCCCTTTCTTTTTCTAATGATCAAGCTAGTTGCTCTTCTTCTTCTAATAATAAAATCCATGGGGTAGTTTCACATAGGAAATCCAAGGGTAAGCAGATTCCCCGTAGATTCTTGTTAGAATTGGCTAGAAGATGTCGGGCATGCTCAACCCTCCCCGAATTTCTAGAGAATCCGATTATCCTGCCAGAGTTAGAATATGAGGATACTTGTGCTTCTTATGAGGGTTTTGGTGTCTACGAGATTATGAATGATGAAGACCCTATTGAAGAGGGGGAGGAAAGTTATGAAGAATATGAGGATGAGGCTGATGCCCTTGCTAGTGGCATGAGAAGATTTGACGAACCATCAGCCTCAGTAGAGGAGCCTACCAAGGAAATAAATCTGGGTACGGAAGAAGACCCTAGGATTGTCCTCATCAGCAAGAATTTGCCGCCTGCCGAAGAGGAGGCGCTTATTTCGGTACTTCAAGAATACAAGGACACGTTTGCATGGAGTTATGAAGATATGCCTGGATTAGACCCTGCGCTCGTTGAACATCGGCTTACACTTAAGCCAGGGTCTATCCCGATCAAACAACGGTTAAGACGTTTCCACCCTAACATGGCTTTAAAGATGAAAGAAGAGGTCGACAAGCTTCATAAGGCCAGATTTGTTAGAGTTGTCCTCTATCCGAACTGGGTGGCTAACATCGTCCCGGTCATGAAGAAAGATGGAAAGGTTCGCATTTGTATAGACTTTCGGGACCTCAACCGTGCGTGTCCTAAAGATGACTTCCCCCTCCCTCATATTGATGTTTTAATTGATAATACGGCAGGATTTGAGACTCTCTCCTTTATGGATGGTTTTTCGGGTTATAATAAGATTCGCCTGGCTGAAGAAGATTAAGAGAAAATGTCATTCACTACACCATGGGGTACTTACTGCTATGTGGTCATGCCTTTTGGACTCAAGAATGCTGAGCCACCTATCAGAGGGCTATGATGGTAATTTTTCATGATATGATTCATATTTATATTGAGGTGTATGTGGATGACCTGGTAGTAAAATCAAGAACAAGGATTGAGCATCCTGGGGTTTTAGCTAAAGTCTTGCACAGATCACGAGAATATCAGTTGAAAATGAACCCCAAGAAGTGTGTATTTGGTGTTTCATCAGGAAAGTTGCTTGGGTTTATTGTCAGCAAAAGAGGAATTGAAGTTGATCCCAATAAGGCAAAGGCCATCAGGGATATGCCTCCTCCCAAGAATTTGAAGGAAGTTTGAGGATTAATCGGGAGGTTGCAATTTATTCGCCGCTTCGTCTCCCAGCACTCACAAAGATGCAGGCCGTTTTACGAGCTTACTAAGCCGGGGGTGAAGTTTAATTGGGATGACAAATGTCAGGCAGCTTTTGACGGATTGAAGGATTATCTGGCCAATCCTCCTGTCCTGAGGCCGCCAATTCCGGGCAAACCGCTTATCCTCTATGTTTCCGTCCTGGATGACTCTGTAGGTGCTGTCCTAGCTCAAGTGGATGAAGAAGGGAAGGAGAGGGCAGCATACTACTTGTCTAAACTTCTCAACCCTTGTGAGAAGAGGTACTCAGCCATGGAGAAGACTTGCGCTACTTTAGTCTGGGTAGTTCAGAAGTTAAAACATTATTTCTTAGCTCACGAGGTTCACCTCATTGCTCGCATGAATCCGATTAAATTCCTTCTTGAAAAATCTATCCTTACCGACCGATTAGCACGCTGGTAAAGTTTTCTCTCTCAATTTGACATCACTTACATTCAACAGAAAGCAATTAAAGGTTACGCCATTGCCGAACATCTTGCTCACCACCCTCTCCCTCGATTTGATCCTGTCAATTCGGAGTTTCCAGATGAAGAACTAATGTCCATTAATCAACCCCACGATCCTATGTGGACATTACATTTTGATGGAGCTCTAAATTCCCAAGGAAGAGGGATCGGCATGGTTCTTTTAACACTAGAAGGGGTCACCATCCCATTTGCTGCTCAGCTCACTTTCCCTGTCACGAACAATATAGCTGAGTATGAGGCCCTTTTGGCCGGTCTTCAAACCGCTCATAAATATGGTGTTACCCAATTACGAATCGTGGGTGACAGTCAACTCATTCTACGCCAGGTGTTTGTCAAGTGCCGCACTATCAATCCTAAACTCAAGCCCTACCAGGAACTTGCTTCAGCTTATGCCAAACTCTTCACCAAGTTGATCTTCATCCATGTCCCTCGAAGCCAGAACATTTTAGCTGACGCTCTTGCCTCTTTGGCCTCTGCTTTAGTCTTTCCTCCCCAACGAGATTTTCACGTTCCTCTCATTCATCAGCGTGACACTCCAGCTATTAAGGATCGTGCATTCCTCGATATTAGGGACAAGGTGCTCGAGAAGGTCAGGCGGAGTGAAGCTCTTAAAAGCAAAGAGGTCATGTTATTAGATTGGGAAGAAGAATTGGCTGATGAAGAGAAACCTTGGTATTTTGAGATTTCCAGATATTGCAATGATCAATCCTATCCCGAAGAAGTCACTGTGGAAGAAAAGAAAGTGATTAGAAGAGTGGCTCAGCGGTATGTTTTGGTTGGAGGTGTGCTCTATAGAAGAGGGCTCACGGGTGTTTTATTAAGATGCCTCGACGATGATGAATCCTGGAAGGTCATAGAAGAGGCGCATTCAGGAGTGTGTGGTGGTCATGTGAACAGCCAGATGCTAGCTAAGAAGATCCTTAGGCTAGGCTTCTATTGGCCAACTCTAGAAGAGGATTGTTCCATCTATGTTCGAAGGTGTGTTAAGTGCCAACTGCACGCCGACAAGATTCATTCTCCTGCTTCTTCACTCCATCCTATGTCCTCCCCATGGCCTTTCTCCATGTGGGCTTTCGATATCATTGGACCTCTTGGTGACTCGAACCTCCTCACGAAGTAAAAATCATTCATCCTCACGGCAACGGAGTACTTCACCAAGTGGGCAGAAGCGGAAGCATTCGTGGAGATCAAAGCATCAACCGTATGCAAATTCATAATGAAGAATATCATCACCAGATTCGGCATCCCGAGTACCATCATCACTGACAATGGACCTCAATTCATCTCTCAAGAGCTCAAGGATCTCTGCAACAGGTATAACATTGCATTGCATCATTCTTCTCCCTATTATCCACAGGGTAATGGCCAAGCAGAGGTGACTAATAAAACCTTGATCAAAATTGTTAAAAAGACGTGTGAGGCTAATAAATTTTTGGATTGGCCAGACAAGCTAGTTGAAGCTCTCTGGGCATATCGCACTTCCATTCGTACCCCTACGGGGCAAACCCCTTTCGCCCTCACTTATGGAATGGAGGCAGTGGTTCCCTACGAGATTCTCATTCCATCTCTGCGAGTACAATTGGGCAAGGAATTCTCTATTGATGAGCGTCGTGATTCACTCCTTGCCCAGTTGGAACTCCTAGATGAGAAGCGTCTGGTCTCCGCTGAGCATGCGCGCATTTATCAAAATAGGCTTTCGCATTTTTATCAAAAGAAAGTAATTGAGAGAAAATTCAAAGTCGGTGAGTTGGTAATCAAGAGAATCTTTGTAAAACCTGGCGGACCCCGTTCAAAACTCCAACCAAACTGGGAAGGACCATTTGTTATAAAAGATGTTTATCCTGGCAATGCTTATAAATTGATTAACGCTGAAGGAGAAGAGCTAGCTCATCCTTGGAACGGGCTGTACCTTAAGAAATACTACCCCTAATCCAAAACCAAAAAACAATAAAAATAAAGAATTTTCCAAAATCCCAAACAAAATAGAAATTCTCCAAAATGCCAAAAAAAATCGTTGCCATGACATACAAGGACGCAAGGTCTGAAAGGTCAAATTTCGGTATTCATTCGTCAGTCTTGTTAACTAAAATAGAGTCGACACCCACACACACTACACGCTTAAACCTCGAACTCAAGCGGTGCAAAATCTGATGAAAAGTCAAAAACTTGAATAAAGGTGAAGACAATACCCATTCTTTTCCTCTTCGGCCCATAAGGGGAGGAAGGAAGGTCTCGGGGTAGACCCGCTAAGCCTACTCGCCGCCTTAGTAAGTGGAAGTCAGGGCCCAAAAGGGAACAAAATGCCGCAAAAGCCCAAGTACAATTAGGTCTTTTATCAATACAAATCAGTTCCAAAGTGAAAGTTAAATCATGAAAAGAAAAGCATGTCAAGAGGGCAAAGTCCCCGCAAGGAAAACCTTGGGCGTATGCATGCAAGAGGCAAAAGGCAACAAAATTTCCCTATGCCAAAGACCGAATCCCAACAGGCATAGGGTAGGGGAGGTGCTTTTATCTCGAGCTTTTCAGAATCCCTTATGGGCTTCCTTATATCTTCTTCCATCTCTTTCTTTGTGGTAAGTCATAAACCAGCACGATGGTCGAGACTGACCTAGGAGTTTACACCGTGCGAGATCTTGCGTATAAGTTTAACCACTAGCGCGTCGACCCCTTTTTAATTAATCAAGAAAGGTCAATGAATCCTCAATGACGACCATGTATGACCAAGTGCCCTAGTAGCTTTGTCAACCTAATTCCGAAAACAGCAAAATTAACGCCTCTGAATGAGGTGCCTTTTATGTAATTAACGCCTGAGTCGAAGTCGTCTTTTATCAAATAACGCCTTTAGATAGGTCGTCTTTTTAACAAAAATTCAAACTCTTTACCAAAAATAATGACCTTCGCTGAGGGCGTCTTCTACACAAATAACGACCTAGTCTAAGGCGTCTTTTTGGGAAAATAAATGAAAAAAATGATGAAAAAAAAGGGAGAGAGGTAAGAAAATGAAAGAAAGAAAAATGGTGGTTTATCCTTCATGATGTGTGCTTACATTTTTACATGGGCATCTTTTGTTATGGGTTGCAGATGTGTGCTTGTGTGATGCATCTCCCTTTATTGATTATTTCATTCACCCTATTTGATTAAAGGCTTGGCCCCTTGACCCGCTATCAAGGTCAAAGTAAAGACATCCCTTGCTTATTGAGCAAGGGGCCAAGTCGAACAGATGAATTAACTTGTTTGTTTGAGTGTAAACTACAGCTACAAGTACAGGGCAAAGTGAAGCAAAAGCCAAGAACGTAGAAAAGAAGCGAGGTACACACCCACAACTACACAAGTGCTCAGGTAACAAAAATTGCAATCTCATATATATATACATCATAAATATCTGAGTACAGGTGTGAGGGTGGAGGAGTACAAGTAAGTCTCTCTAAGCTCTCGCCTCCACCCTCCTCTCTCCTACTCTCTACCTCGTCCTCGCCATCCCGAAGTGGCGTTGGTGGAGGGGGCATGGGCCCCCGTGAAGAAGCTGGAACCCGAACCTGGCCCCCTACCTCGCTCCTCTCTCGAAGAGAAGAGCCCGCCACAAAGGTAGAACTGCTGAAGCTGTACCCTGCAGCTCGCGCCCGCTCCCGCCCTCGCTGGAGATGCTCCTCTGACGCTCGTAGCCACTCCTGGGTAATGGCTAGCTGGGTCCTCAAGTTTGCTAGCTCACGCTCACGCGCTGTCACCTGCTCCTGGTACCGGGCACGCTCCGACTGCTGTAGCTCGTGGTGACGGGCACGGTCCGCCAGGTGCTCCGCTCGCTCTCGCGCACGCTCTCTCTGCTCCAGCTCAAGAGCGACCCGCAGCTCCGCTATGTCCTGAGGCAGCTCCTCACGCCGCCTCAAAGCCCTCTCCAGCTCCGCGATCCGCTGCTCACGGATCGCCAACTCCGCCCCAGCTAGGGAAGCCCGGGTATGAGCCGCCTATAACTGTGTAGTCTGTAAACAGGTAAACAAGTCATCAGTTCTACATTTAATGCAATAATTCAGCAATTTATGAAATGAATGCATGGTTAAAAGTAAAACTCACCCGTGTGGCCATCGCCTGCTGGCCCTCCTCAATGCAAGTGAGAGCGGCTCGGAGCTCCTCCGTCTGCAAAACACCTTTCTCATCAGCACATAATAATAGATAATTAAATGAGGTCTGAGTTTTGAAACTTACCCGTGAGGCAAGGTCGCGCTCTGTCGCCTCGGCCCGTGCCACTGCCCCCGCCAGCTGCTCTGCTAGTGCAGTCGCCTCTGCACTATGCCCTCTCGAGCTAGAGGCCTCTCCCGTATCTCTCCCTACTGCTCCCTGCTGGGCACGCTGCATTAATCAAGATTGTCAGTGGCTAATCATCAATAATTCAATCAAAAAAAATTCATTTGCATATTCAAATAAATTAAACACTCACCAGGGTCTCAAGGTCTGCCCGTGTGGTGGCCAGCTGTGCCTCCAGGCTGTGTAGGTGGGCCTGTGCATCTATCGCTGCTATGTCTCGTGCGTCCTGCATCCATTACACACCAGTTGCATTATAGATATACATAAGCATTCGCATTTAATTGAAGAATAAGTGCATTCATATATACCCCTAGGACCCTCATCTGGGGCCTGCCGGCGTAAACCTCCCAGTAGCGCTAGAAGTACTCGGAGCTGTCGATCGCCCGTGAGGTGACTCGGATCCTGCCTCGCTGCCAGTTCGCGTACTGGTCCGCGAACCGCACTCTCCAGTCGATCTCCTTGGTGCGACCGCGTGTCTTTTTTCCAATCCCTTGTGGCTCTCCGACCTCTATCCACTCCTGGTGGAGGCCGAGTGTCCTCATCACCAGCGTAAGCCGTAACGGCTCAATCTCGCTCAAGCAATGAACCCAAAGCTCGTGCTCAAAGCGAGGTCGGCCAGCTACGACCCACGGCTGGCCCTCGTCGGTCATCCCCTCATAGGGTCTCCACCGCACCTGCATTCACAAACATACATTCATCCATCATATCACATTCTATAACATAAACACAATAAAAAAATTGTTTGCATACCAGTGAAGGAGGGAAGTCGCGGAACTCCCTCCGTAACACCCACAGCTCGTAAGAGAGTGGGGCTCCGAACACGACCGGCAGCCAGCGTCGCGCCAGAGGGAAAGATCCCTCACCTCCGGGTCGTAGGTCGACGCGCCCCATGGGCATGTATAGATGGCTCCAAACCTGCATCCATGCATCATATTAGCAAAACATTCATACGCATATACATTCAAACATTCAAACAAAGAAATGCATACCTGAAGAAAAGGTGAGAAGCCACTGACAGTCGTCTCTCGTCATGTCCCCGTAGACAGGTCGGCCATCATGTGCGCCAGCAGTGCCGCTCCCCAGGCGTATCTGCCGACTCCCTCCAAGTCTTCAAGTATCCCTAGGAATCGGCAGTTGATGACGTCACCCTTCGTGCCAAGCAGTAGCCTCCCGAGCATCAAGAATAGAAACCTCCTCAAATCTCTGTCTGCCCTCTCTCTGTCAGCCAGGTCCTGGCAATAGGCTGCCCTAGCCCCGTCTATCAACCTCTGCGAAAACTCCTCTAGAGACTCCCTGGGTCTCTGCCTACCATCTCCCAATCCCATAGCTGTGGTGAGGTCGGTACGAAAGACGGTCTTGCACTCGCTAGGTGTCTCGTAGACCATCTCTAACCCTAGCAATCTCTGGGTAAGCTCAGTATAGTCAGAATAGGTGATCCCACTCACAGCCTCACCGTCTACCCTCAACCCGGTGATCCTAGCCACATCCTCTAGGGTGGGGATCATGTGACCCCACGGCATCAAAAATGCCCGGCTAGTCCTGTCCCATCTCTCTCTCAAAACTTGGATCAGTGCTAGGTCGGGTCTGACTGGCTCTATGCTAAGGAAAGCCCCGAACCCCATGGCATCTACCCTAGCTCTCTGAAACTTGGGGAGGCCGTGGTATGCTGCCCGGACCTGGACCCGTGAGATGCGTGTCCTCATCAACCCCTGCATGCATAAAAGAAAGAATTTTTGTTTAAAAGTGTTAATTTTCATGTGTAAATTCGTTTAATTGCCTTGGTTGAGATTTTTGCTGTTTGATTTAATTAACGACCAACCTTGGGTCGTGGCTTGCTTGATTAACGCCCCTGAGTGTGGCGTTATTTCTAAATGGGTTTTGATGAATCTATGTGCCTGTTGAATTAACGGCCCAGCCAGGGTCGTTGTTTATCTAAGAGACGCCCCGGCGGGAGGCGTGGTTTTTGAAATGAATTTCTAATTTCACAAAAGGTTTTTTAATTGACGCCCGTCCCTGGGTCGTCATTTGCTTAAGTAACGCCTCTAAATGGGACGTTTTTCTTAAATGAGTTTTGGGCCTAGAAATATATTCTAGAATTATTTTAAATTGACAACCACCCCTATGGTCGTTTTCTATTGAATTGACGCCCCGATGGGGGGCGTTGTTTTTCAGGTTTTTTTTAAAATAAAATAAAAATAGCATACGAGATATAAATCAAGGCATAAATATTGAAGAAATAATTGGAAAAACTGAGAAGCATGAAAATAATGGCATGGTGATTAAAACATGGTAAATAAAATTAACGACATGCTACAGGACGTGTTCTCACATGATTAATTATTTTTCAAATAAAAAAAAGATGAATTGATGACCCTAGGCCTGAGCGTCTTTTCTTTAATTCACGACACCCCTGGGGGCGTCTCTTTTCTGAGTCACTGGTTTTTCCCCACCGAGAGCTATGGAAAATGGAAATAAAATTAAAAAAAAATTGGAAATGAAGGTTTGGGGGCCTACCTTTTGTTGTCTAGGTCCGACCATCCCCCCACGGCGGGGCGGCCGGGGTTGCCGTGGCCGTCGGAGCTAGCCGGGGCGAGGAACGACGGCCGTTGGTTCCTCTTCTTCATCTCCTCCTTCATCTCCTTCTTCGTTTTCTTCTTCTTCTTCACCTTCCTCATCTTCATTTTCACCTTCTTCCCCCTCATTATCGTCACCATCTTCTTCGTCCCCATCGTCTTCTTCTCGTTCTTCTCTACCGTGTTCCTCGTCGTGCTCCGCCGGGGTCTCCTCGGCCGCCGCCGGAGGAACCTCCTCCACGGCGTGATCTTCCTCGCCCAAGTCTACCACCTCCGGGGCAGACACCCGCTGCCTCTTGTGTCCACCACCGGCCATTGCTTAGGGAGGTGAGGTTTGAGAGATAGAGGGTGAGAAAAAAGAAGGGGAGTTTTGGGTTCGGTTAGGGTTGCAGAAGGAAGAAAGAAACAAAACGAAGGAAGAAGAAGAAAGGAGGGAAAGCATGTTGAACGGTCAAAAAGAATTAACGACCCCGTCAAAGTCGTGTCTTGTTAAAAAGACGACTGGACCAGAGGGCGTCTCTTCCATTGTTAACGACGTGCTTTGAGGCGTTATTTGTGTTCGCATGGGAAATGACAATCGTCGTCAGAGACATTTAATGGGACTTGATTGACATGATGGGAATAATGATTACTGTTTTTGATTAACGACGTGTCTGAAGACATGGTTTACATGAAACGTGGCTTACCCTAAGGCGTTACTCTTGGATCTTTAACGAATACTTTTTGGAATTTGAATCGAATTAACGCCTTGTCTTAAGTCGTGATTCAGTTAACGCCTACTGCTGAAGGCGTCAATTTTGAGAGCCGATTAATGAGAAGCGACATATACTGAGGCGTCACTTTGGGAATTGACGGCATTGACTAAGTCGTTATTCAGAGCAGAATCACAGATTGTTGGAAGAATTGATCAAAAATATCATAATTGGCTCAATCAAAATGTTATTATTGATTTATTGATAAAAGAGATTACATTGCACTTAATGAGCCATTCTTGGGCCTCAGGTTTCTTAAAGCTATTACATATGATTTCCACTTATCTCTGTCTTCTTCCAAGTTCTCCACAGGTTGATGAGTCTTGCAGATTTTCCACAGAGCTTGGATGGTGGTGCATTCTTCTCCATCTTCATTGCCGCCGATGTCTCTGGTTTTGATAGGAGGAAGATGAGATGGGTCCTCGAATAGCCGCCGTGGAAGCCCGAGTTGAGGAAGGCACCGGTGGGAGTTGTATAGCACAAATTCCGTGGCACCTACGAGCCGAAGATCCGTGCCGGGAGAAAATCGTGCGCGGAGTTCCTGCATTTTGAGTAGTCCCAGGGCGCATGTAAAAAGGTTCTTTGGCATTACTTTGAGATGCTCCCTCCATTCCGCTCTCTTTTTAACTTGAGGGATCCGGTTCATCACCCTATGGCTCAACCCCAATGAGCCGGTCATATAGGAAAGTGGGCTTTTAGAGAATATCCTTGAGGGTTGTTGGGCCTCCTCACATGGATCGAACTTAAAGTGGAGATCTACCCAACTTGATAGTGCAAGCATGCATCCATAGATTGGTCTCCCCATTGCCGCCGAAGTGAGCCCACTATATAGGAAGGCTAATATCGCCGGTCCCACTCTCTCTCCTTCCCATAGGCTAATTATTGCGCTTAATTGGGATTCATCCAAGAAGTCTTCCGTGGAAGGGAATAAGATTGCTCCCGCCAAACACACCATGAAAGCCTTTGCTACTCGCTCCACTTCTTCATCTTCTTTAGCTTGGTCGGATCGTTTGTAGACCCATGAGGCAAGTTTTAGGAGGTTGATTCCTTTGGTGGCTTTGATTTGGCTCACTAGGTTTGGGCTAGGAATCAAGCTTGTTAACAATTCATGTGAGGAGATTTGCTTTGGCATGATGACCATCTTCTCCTCATCTCCTCGCTTCATCTTCTTCAAGCCTAAGATCATCTCTAACTCTTCCATTAGGATGGTAGCTTCAAAGGTGGAAAATAGGAAGGTGTGAGTAGAGGGGTGCCATATCTCCACAAGAGCTCCTATAGCTGCCCAATCTAAGTGGATTTGGTCATAATGTTTGGCATGGGTAACTAGGCCTAGGAGGTGCCATCTAGATATAAAAACTCTCATGTCAGAGTTGAATTTGGAGAGTAAAAGGGGGAGCCACTTGTTCTTAGTATATCTCCTGGCTCCTGGAATATTTGGATAATCCTGTAAGAAAAGAAAGAAGAGAAGAGTGCAGAGGGTAAGAAGGTTGGGAGTGGTGAAGATAAAGGGGAAAGAACAGCAGAACAGTTCAAACTCACATACCTGGTTCGATGCAATTCTGCTACTAAGGTGTCCGTTGATTTATGAGAGCCTAGGAGTAGAAATCTTTGGCCGCTTGATAGCTCTCTCCATCTTCTGAGGTTATTTCAGTGACTGTCTGCAGAAAGAAGCCGAAGTAGGTGTAGCAACACCTGTGAAATCAGAAGCCGAAGTAACAGAACAAAGGATTTGGTTGATTTGCTGAGGAAAATTCCTTCTTCTTATAGAAGTTTGAAGGATTTTATGCCCGTGCGAAGCTGCAGAGACGATTACAAGTAGTACTGGGTTTTGCTTTCTGATTCCTAGTCGGAAGCGTGGTGTTCGGAATTCGCAGTTAAATAACGCCGGTGTATGGGGCGTCATTTGTTTAAATAACGACTTGTCTAAAGTCGTGTTTTATTTAACGCCTACGTTCGGGTCGTCACTTTCTTGAGATCCCAAAAGAATTAACGCCTTGATGGTAGACGTCTTTTATATTTTAAACGCCCTCATGTCGGTCGTCTTTTATTCTTTTGACGCCATGAACTCCAGTCGTTATTTTATGGGTTTATATATTTGGTTCCTCCCTATGTTTTAATGAACTTAAGTGCTATATTTTAGGATTACTTATGATTATGCACTTATGATCATATCATGCTTTGAGTTGAGAGAACTAATGAACTTTTCAAGTGCAGAAGAGTGCAGGTTTCGAGACGCAGGGGTGGCTCATGGGAATAACATCATCCCACTCTTGTACTTCCTTCCTGTGAGCATTGTTACTATATGGTATTTTACGCTATTATAGCATATCAAGGACCCTGTGGTTCTGATGAACCTGGAATTTGAGTTCCCCTTCATAAAAAATAGTGATAATTCCAGGAGAATCTTGATCGCACGGATAGGCCGTTGAGTCATTCAAGGTTCGGGACGATGGTTCTACTTTCTGGGTTGATGCGCGGACAAACGGGCTTCGGCTTATTGTCAGCTCAGAGATATGGATTCTTGACCAAATCTAGGTGGCTTAACAATATTATCCTTGATTATTTTCTATCTTTAGTTTGTTTTAATTTTTCTTTTAGCCCAGCATGCATCATATAGGACTTTGAGCTTCATGCTGAAAATCTTCATATTATGGCAATAATGAAGGTCACTCGCTCTTGATTGAGTTGACATGAGATATTCCACTCCAAATTGAGTACTTTATTCTCTCTGAAGCCGCTCAGGCTAGTTCCTTGAAAATGCGTCTTTGCTGGGTCTTCATCTCAATTCACTTTATTTTTGCAAATTCACCTTGGTTGTAGCACGTCCACGTTGGCTGGTAAACACTCTCCAAAGGTGCCTCCCTGTCGTGCCCAGGCGCACATTTTACTTGTTTAGTTTAGTCTCCTTTACCCAGCAAATCGATGTTTCCTTGGAATCACCCGAAGTTGTTTCACTCAGAATCTTGGAAAGATTTCAAAAGCCTAGTGTCACAGGCGTGTCACATCACACCTTGGCATCTACTTATCAGTTCGTTCCACTTCATTCCACTTCATTACACTCTCACTTTCATTACGTCTCACTCCCTTGCAAAGCAGACGCTAAGGCGGGGCAGCTGTAGACACGCTAAAATTGATACTATGTTGATCAAATCTCATGTCACTATGTTAACGCCCCAAAGTGGACTTCAATATTTCTATAATATAAAGTTTTTCTATTTTTGTGTGGGTTTTTATGATTTTTCTTGTATTTTTGTAATTAACGACTCGAAGAGGGGCGTGTTTTAAATAGCGACCTGAGCCAGGGCGTTTTTCAAAGAAAGGACGACTGTAGCAAGAGGCGTCAGTTTCTGATATTTGACGTATCCTACCCTAATTGAAATCAAGAAGTAACGTCTCTCCCTGGGTCGTGTTTTGAATTAACGTCTCTCCTATAGGCGTCTCTTTATAATTTTCAAATAAGGAAGGTTTTCTTACTAAAATTAAATCCAAGAATTGACGCCTTTGTCCCAGTCGTGATTTCAATTAACGCCCTGACGCAGGTCGTGATTTCAATTAACGCCTTGATGAGAGTCATCTCTTTTCCTTCCGTGTCCTGCTTGAATTGCCCTTTCCTGGAGAGTCCCCTGCTCCGTTTGGTCATCTTGCTCGATTAGGGAACTAGAGACCTTGCCGTAGAAGGGTCTTGCTAGTTCTTATCCCATTAGATTTATGTTTTCTACCCTATAAATAGCCTCCTGGGTCGAATTCGCGCGAAGAGGTAGCATAGCAGAAGCTTGATAGGAAGGTTGGCTAAACAGAAGAAAGGAGAGATTAGCAGTTTTCTCCGTGCACTGAAGCCTTTCTATTCTCCTTTTTCTTTGCGAATCCGTGCTCCTGCAGTGGTCTTCTTCCTAGTGCATCAGCCGCAAGTTCAACTTGGTTTTCCCTTTACTGTTGTCAGGAACAGCAGGGAGTTCTTTCCATCAATTTACTACTTCATCTTTGTTCATCATACATCGTTCCCCTTTTAAGTTTGCATTAGCTCTGCGTCATATCTCTTTCCTTCCCTAATTTTCTTAGGGGTTTTAAAATAATCAAAAGGTGCACACTGCATGCTTTTACTCCATCATCTTATTTATTTCTGAATTGATGCTACACGCACTTGGCTAATCCCTCCTCTTTTGATTGTTTGTTCTTTGTTTAAGGGTAATCAAGAGGAAAACCCCCTTCATCGGCCGGCCGGTAGAAGGAGGAGGAAGGAATCTACACTCATCCCGCATCCTTATTTTCACCAGGTATTCGCGATCAATCTCCCTTCTTTTGAGGTAACCCCTCTGGCGATCACACTCCAATAGCAATCTCTTGCTCCCCTTTATTCCCTTTGTTTCACTGTTTATCTTCCCCCTATTTATTTATTTTTTTTGATGTGAAAAACAAGATTCACATTAGTGAGTTAGCATACCCGCCTCCTCTCTTGTGATGTTCATGACTGTTTATGTAGACCTATGAATGGAGTGATTTGGTTTACTGTTGTTCATTTGTTCTCTTGCGCGTTCCTTATCCCCTACGCTTCTTCTCCTTTATATTGTTCCCATGTGATGCGCTTGACAAGACCCCACCGTGAAACGGGGAATCGCGTCTCGCCGCGACCATTTTTCCACGAGAATCTGCCATCAAATTCAACAATGACGGCTTTTAGCCCCTTCTCCCAGACGACCTTTCAACCTTCCTGGACGACCTCTACAACATGATAGGGCATCCCTAGACTGCGTAGGGAGCGAGTCGTCACATCACACCATCCAATCAATTACCCTGCGCGAGTGGTGAAGTGACACATGGGACCGCAAGGAAGGTGCCCTATTACGAGGGCTATCGTTAAAGGTGATGAAGGCAGTTTTGGCTCGCACTTCTCCCATTTCTATAAATACCTCCCTTCTTCGTTCTCCCAGGGGCATCGGGAGCCAACTTGAAGAGTACAAATTTCCACGAAAAAGGAGGAACTAAGAGTTCTAAGGTTCGGGATGGAGGGTGAATCTTCCCACTCCTCGAAGAGGAGCAGGTCCAGCGGTAGCAGTTCCAGGAGACTCTCGGACCTCGAAGGGCACTTCAGTGAAAGGACCCAATCACAACTCGTAAAATGAGCCTTCTCGCCCTTTCTTTAGTTCTTTCTTCTTTTTTCTCTCTTGACAAAAACCCCTTTCTCCACTTCTTATGTATGCGCAGAGCGTGATGAAATCACATATTTCATGGGAGTTAGTAGTGGCAGCATATAGGGGTCTCTCGGATTTTCAGAAGGCCAGGCTAGACGTGATGGGGATTGGTGCCTTTTGTATATTATGGAAAATCCACTTAGAACAATTAAAAATAAATAAAAGATATTAAAGCATGCACGATGTGCTAATAAGGAGAGTGATCGCCAGAGACGCGAGGGCCTCAAAGGATGTAAGCAATAATAAAAGGGAGGGATCGCGAAAAATACCTCAAAAGGCGGGGGAGATTGTGAGTGCACCTTCTCTTCCGATCGGCCGGCCGATGAAGAGAGTTTTCCTTGATTGATTACCCTTGCAAAATTAACAAACACCAATAAACAAACATGGATTAGAAACCAAGATGTGTAGCATCAAATCCAAATGTAAATATGGACATAGAAAGCATGGATATGAACACACCTTATTGGTGTTTGGCCTTTAAACCCCTATGCAAAAGGGTATGGGAGATATGATGAATGATATGTAAATAAATGTGAGTGCAAAGTGTTGCACTGCGAGGAGGTTCTCAAACGTGGTTGAGAAAGTAGAGATGAATATATGAGATGTGTGCGTGCTACTAATGCAGTTAAAAGGAAGAAAAAATATATAAAAAAGAAACTAAGAGGAGTAAAGAAATCCTGGGGTTTTTTCTTTGTTGATGGCTTTAGATTTTCAGTCGAGAGAAGCCTCCGAATGATAAAGCTTTAGATGCAGGAAACTTCTCCTTAAGCCTACAGCCGAGCAGCGTCTCCCTGTAAAAAAAAAAAAAACCTCTCCCTCGACAGAGCCGCAGGGGCTCTATTTATAGGGAAGATTGGAAGGGTTTTAAGTCCCTCAACAATTAGGATAGCTTGGTTTAGCAAGAGATAAACATTGGAAGGAGTCCCTCCTGCCATGGAAAGCCATTCCTAAGTTAAAAGGGGCCCAAAACGAGGAAAGAAGGCAGTTCTGGGAAAATTCAGAATTCAACAAAAAAAGACGACCTGGAGCCGGTCGCTTCTTAAAATGACGCCCGCGGAGGAAACGTCATTTTAAAAATTGACGACTCGCAAAGGGGCGTTATTTATAATTTATCACGAATCCCGGTCGGATCCAAACTCTCAAAATATAGCAATGAAAAAGACGACCGGCTTGGGGGCGTTAATTGAAAATAACGCCTTGCACAGGGGCGTTAATCAAAATGATCAAAAAGATGGACGACCAGGGATTCGGGCGTCAATTTAATTGACGTCCGATTCAAGGTCGTTAATTCAAAATATTTAAAATAGAGCCATTTTTTATTTCTCAATATTATTTTCCCATTTTTTAGGTGGAGGTGCATCTTACTGTGCTGATTCCAATTACTATTTTTTTGTATTTTTCTGACACCCGGAAGGCCACCAAATCACCTCTGGAAGAGGGTTTAAAAATAATATTAAAAAATTCAATTTGAAATTGACGCCTTCAAGCATGTCGTTATTTCCATTTTTTTTAATTTTTATTTTATTTAAAATCAAAGTAACGTCCCTTGTTAAGTCGTTAATTCATAAAAAATTCTGAAGAATCCTCAGAAAAATCCAGAAAAATTAGAAAATGAGTGGAATTGATGCCTAATGGAAGTGGCGTCAATTTTCTTAATTATTTTCTTAAATTTTCTTAAAATGAAATGACGCCCCCCCTCATGCCGTTAATTCGGAAAAATTCATAAAAATAGAGAAAAATACCCAGAAAATCCATAAAAATAGAAAAAAAAATAAGAAAAGGGAGGGAAAATGGAGAAATCCAAGAAAAGTGAGAAAAATCACTCAAACAAAGTTAATTTAAGAGTCAAATTGGGACATTACAAGGTAATATAAGATGCACTCACAGTAACGTCAATTTTGGCGTGTCTACAGCTGTCCCGCCTTGGCGTCTGCTTTCCAAGGGAGCAGAGCGAACTGAAAAGTAGATGCCAAGGTGTGATGAGACACGCAATCAACATCACTTGATGAGAATTAAATCAAAAGCTCGAGATGAAGTAATCTCGGGAAATTCAATGAAATCAACGATGTTTGGATAAAAGAGGGAGTGTGCACGCGGACACGAAGGAGAATGATCAACTTCCAGCGCGGTGGAAGTACCCTAGGTCACAAAACCTGTAGGTTTCACCATTGGAGAGCGGTTACCAGCCAATGTGGACGTGCTGCAGCCAAGGTGGATCAAGGGAAAAGATTGAAATAAGATGATAGAAATCCAAACAAGGAGCTTTCGAGAAAACGACCCAAAACAGCAGCAAGGCGAACTGAGGATTCCATTCAGCAATGAATATCTCATATCTGGAAAGATTAAGATCAATTTGACTCTCCAATGAGCCTATCAGAATGATTTTTCAATGTTGTTTCAAAGTCCTATATGAATGCATGCTGGGTTTAAAAGGAAAAATTAAAACAAATGAAAATATAAGATAATCAAGGATAATATTGTTAAGCTGCCCAGACTGGGTCAAGAAACTGATTTCGCGAGCTGATACTAAGCCGAAGCCCGTTTATCCGCGCACCAACTCGTAAAAAGGGAACCATCATCCACAGTCTGGGACGGCTCAACGGCCTATCCGTATGACTAAGACGCCTCTGGAATCATCATTATTTTTGATGGAGGGGAACTCAAATTCCAGATTTACCAAAGCCACAAGGTCCTTGATATAATCTAATAGCGTATGTAACATATAGTAAGAATGCATACAGGAAGATGGTGACAGCAATGAGCATGTGGGGAACTGAGAAATGAGGTGCAAACACCGTGGGACTTGGATGATGATGCCCAGTCGGTGGGACCAAGAGCTTCTTATCATGCGCTCAAAATTTCATTAGCCAAGATATAAATAATAAGCAATGAATAAGGCATTTAAGCATAGCAAGCAGAGCATGAATCAAAGCATCAATAAGCAATCATAGACCTCAAAGCACTCAAAGCTTGGTGTGGATAGCATTCAAGCATGTATTAGCAAGGCGAAGCATGTTTAGCATAGCATGAATTAAATCATAGCAATACAAAGTATCATTGTTTGTTGTTTTGTCATGAGGATGACAATCTTGGCGTGTGAGATTGAGGTTGGATGATTAGAATCAAGTAATGCCCAATGGCATAAGTGAGATTTGATAAAAAAAATTTAGAGATGAATAATCGGAGGTAATGCGCAGCAAATCAATGGGGAGAATCAAAAGGTAGATAGCAACGAATGGAGAGGACTCATCCCGTGCTATTGGTCCTTACAAAGTTGTTGTTCCTGCAAAAGCACCATCAGAAAAATACAATGTAAATTTTTTTTTGTTGGATTTTGGAATATGCAAATTTTTATGGGTTTAAAAAGATATTCAAATTTTTATGTGAAATTTTTGTGAATTTTTAACAACATTCATCATTTTTTTTAGATTTTGATGTAGGAAATATTCAATTTTTTTTTGGATTTTGGTGTAGGAAATATTCAATTTTTTTGGATTTTGATGTAGGAAATATTCAATTTTTTTGTTTTTTGGTTTAGGCTTTGTTAATGTAGCATCAAATGGTGTTTTTGAACCACTGGCTAGGGGTCCTTGTTCCTTCCCCTTTCGCTAAAAACTACCCAAAGCCGGGCGTGCATTGAAGGTGGTGCCCTACGACCGGCTACCCTTGTATAACGATGCCCCTACCAAGGCCATACCCTAGAAACATTCGATCTTAGAGGGAGAAGAGAAGAATAATTGAGGATAAGCTTTATGCGGGATGGGAGATGTCGGGACTTGAATTCCTTCCAAGGTTTTTCCCCTCAAAGAGGTAGTCTGTTGTGCCGGAGCTTTGTGCCTTTGATTTTTAGACCCTTGACATGCATACGACCAGGGTTTTCCCTGCGGGGACTTTGCCACTCTTGTCATGCCACAATTCATACTTTTGAATTTATCGAAATCTTGACTTGATTTTCATAATAGCCCTTTTGGCGAGATGTATATCATGAAATTCATATAAAAACTCATATTGATTTTGGGTCAAGACTGCCCCTATTTGAGACTCCTCTCGTATTGGGGATTACCTAGGTTGGTCATTTTATCCGCCAACCTCTTGCCCCTGCACTTGGCCGAGTAGAGAAGAGAAAAGACTTTCAGATATACTCATGGCATGGCCAAAGTAGCAACGGTGTTTAACCAAAGGAGCTGGCTAAGGACGCCGTGAAGTGTGTGCGGTGCCCAGCTAAGGGTTGCTCTTAACAAGCGGGGAGAGAATGTTGAATTCTCAGCGCGGGGTTCTTATTAACCAAAGGTGCTGCATAGCAAGCCTAAAGACTTTTTTTGAGAATGATTTAATTAAGATAAAGGTTTAAAACACCACTTTTGATCTTGTTAAGAAGTACTTTATTTTGAAAATCATGCGTGAAGCAATAAGGTAATGATATCATAAAATGCGTACTTACGCCAATATGTTACCTTGTGATCTTTGTGGAAGCAGCTGCCAGGGGCGAGGTTGATCAACATGGGATAGTCCTCTTTTGGCGAAGAAAAGGAATGGAAGCAAAGGATTTGAAAGTGGCTTAACAAGAAGGAGTGGTGCTCAGACCAGACTCAGACGAATAAGGAGAAAAGGAAGAGAGGCGAGGGCTAGAACTCCCTCACTAAGGCGCGAAGACCCTGAGCACATGGAACAGTCTACAGAAGAAGTGGAGAATTAGAAGGAGGAGTGAGGACTAAAGCCTCGGAAGCAGTGGGAGAAAGGGCAGATGCCCAAAGCAGTGGATGTGGAAGAAGTTGGGTCGGACCCGAGATCAGGAGGAATCAGAAGAAGAAATTGATAGATGGAAAGAGGCGGATCCGAAGGGTCCGGAGGCAGTGGAGTAGAATCATGATAGGAGGAATCAGAATCTGGAGAAGGAGAATCTCGAGGGACGCGATGCCCTGGGAAGAAATAGGGAAAAAGATGATGGAAAAGGAAGAAGAAAAAAATGAAGGATGTGATATCCCGGAGGAACAGAAAGATGAATCGGAAGAAAGATGGAGGGTCCGGAGGTTCCGGAGGGAGAAGATAGAAAGGGGCGCGATGCCCTGAAGGAAGATAAAGAGAATAAGGTGGAGAATCCGCGGGTTCCGGAGGAGGAAGATACCATGGGACGCGATGCCCAAGGAGAAGAGAAAGATCCGGGGGTTCCGGAGGAAGCAAATACCGAGGGACGCGATGCCCTGGGAGAATCAGCAAGAAGCCCAGAAGATCCGGACTTGAGAGTGTGTAGGGGCACGATGCCCAAAGAGCAAGATCCGGAGGTTCCGGAGGGGGAAGTTACCATGGGACGCGATGCCCAAGGAGGACGGGAGAAAAATTCGGAGAGTGCGGATGCAAGAGTTGGAAAGGGGCGCGATGCCCTGAGGGAAGATTGGAGGGGTCACAATGCCCGGTGAGTGTAAGGGGACCTGGAGATCCCGAAGATAGAGGCGGAAGATATAGGAAACGTGGGGGATCCGGAGGTTCCGGAAGGCGGGGAAGATACGGGTTTGGAAACCCTAGAAAGAAGAAGTGCATGTGGATGCAATTGAATGGATGCGATGAATGCATGGATGCAACAGAATGCATGAGATGCAAAGAATATGAAGAACATGAAGGGCGAGAGGATGAGATCCTCCTCCTTACCCCTGGAGTGGCCCATGAAGAAAATGCGATAGACAAGAATGTGGATGGCGTTGAATGGAAGGTGGGTAGAAAAGTGGAAAGCCCTTTGGCACCAAGATAACCGCCCCTCCATGGCAGTGAAAGTGTATAGCCAATCGGCCCAATGGATAAAGCAAGAGCCCATGACGAAGCTTCAACAATGAATGACCACTCCCTTGGAGTGTGAAAAATAATAGTGTGAGAGAGTTGGAAAGTTGGGATAGGAAGCATCATGTTGCCCAGGGGTTGTGGCGTATAGAGAGTGTTGAACAAAATGGTCATTCGCCCCTTGTATGAAAGAATGGGTTCAAGATTTGAAAGTTGGAACAAGGGGTGCCCTGCCCGGCCCTTGGGCACAAACTTACACGGCATCAAGGTTTGACATTCTTTCTTAGTGAGCAGTGGCGGGGACTTGGCCTCTTCGACCATGCTTGGCACAACAACCCGGATTGGTATCCGGCAAATAAACTCTTGTATCTTGAACAGCACGGCTGTGGCCAAATCTTTCTTTTCCGGCTCTTGATCATCTTCAGCACAAGTACTTACAGAAGGACACCCGTTCCGAGTAGTAAAGGGGGGTGAAGCGGAGGCGGAAGGTTCCATGGATGGTGGAGGTATAATGGAAGGTGTTGGAGAAAGGATGAGTGGAAATGGAGGTTCAAACACGTCGAGCTTCCCCATTTGCTCGGAAGCAGTCGGGGTTGGCTTGAGTGCAAAAAGGGTGGATCCTGCTCAAGATTAGCCATGGGTGAGGGTGAAGGGTTAAGTAGTGGAATAGGAGTGTCTAGGTCAGGGGTTAAAGGTATAATGGAGGGCCGAAGTGGCGGTAATGGGAGGTTAATTGAGGAAGGTTCGGTGGTGGGTTTGCTGGAGGCCGGTGTTGTGGAGGTTGATGGTGGAGTTGACGGAAGTTTGGTGGAAGGCTCGACGGAGGCTGGTGTTATGAAGGTTGATGGCATAGTGGGAGGTATAAAAGAAGGGGTTTAGTGCGGAGGAAACGCCGCATGTGGCGAACGGTGTTAGGGATAGAAGGTGACTCATGATGTGTTAGTGTGGGTGATTGAAGTATCGACCCATCATCGTAACACCAGTAAGTCTTAAAAATGGGGGTTGGATTGGGGATGGTGGCTTCGTCCTGAGCAAGGGGTTCATCAAGTGGTAGCGAAGGGAGAGGGAAGCGAAGGAAACTCGGAAGGGATGCCTGCAGAGCTTCATCATCATGCGCCGTCTTGAATTCTTCAATTACCGGTTCTTCATTATCGGGTTCAAGTGGACAACGTAATGAAGGCGTGTATGTGGGTGGTGGAATGTAATGGTATTGTGTATGTGGAGGTGGAGAGTCACATGCGTGAATTGGGTGAATGGGTGGAGAATGGACAGCGTCCACTTGAACGTTGAAACCCGCCGGCTCTTGCTTGCTCGCACTGTCAATGCCGTAGTCGTCTCTCCTATCCTTCCAAGCTTTCTCCATCTTTGTAATGTCATTCAGAGCGGCGTGGAGGGGATTGACTGGAGTAGAAGGAGCGGGCCGTGGGCTCGTAACCCTCTTAAATTGTTCCTCCAACAAAGTGACTTTGTCGAGAAGAGTTTGTTGGAGAGGTGTGACTTAAGTAACAGAGGGTTGGCAGGGCCTTGAAGGAGGGGCTGTATAAAAAGGCCGTGGAAGGGGATTAATGGGATGACCCATAGAAGAACCCGGATGGGCCGAGTTGCAAGGAATAAATGGGCCTTGGGGACGTGGTGGAGGAGGGATAGAAGGAGGCGGGTATTGGACCACCCGAAGAGAAGGGTGAATAAGAGGAGATGGGTGATGGGCTACCCGAGTAGGAATGTGAATAGAAGAGGGAAGTGGGTGATGGGCCACCTGCGTAGGATTGGAAGAAGGATGAGAGGAATGAGATGCACCCTCAACGACGGCCTTAAGGGCTTGGATTTGTTGAGGGGTGAGATGATCTAATGCATGCAAGATCTGGGAGACCTTCTCATCGTCGGGAGGAGACGGTCCCGTAGGAGTAGTGGCTCGCGATTGAATCAAGGGGCCATGAGATTGGATATTGCCCATGGGTGGGGCAAAATCGTGAAAGTGAGGGCGTGGTCCCTTTAAAAGATTATGGTGAGAGTTGTGATGAATATGTTGAATTTGAGGGGAATAAGATGTGCTAGGTTGATCACCCTCATGAACATTAATTGAGTTAAACATGTTGACTTTCTTATCAAGGTAATCCAAACAATTCAATGTGCAATCAAAACAGCTCACAGAGATAGCAAACAAGTTGGGATGGTTACCTTTGATTTCTTTTATTTGAACCTTGGTGAGTTAAAGTGATTTTTAACAAACTTTGGAGTGATTCACACAAGGGAGGGACCTAGTTTCAATATAAGTCCACTTCGATGCCAACTAGGAACACTCTCTCACCATGCATAGGCCAACTAAACTCGGGACTTCAAAGGTACAACCTGCCCAGCGTCCGTGAGGAAATCCACGGGTGCGGGGACTTACGGAGGTCTTGGAAAAGGAATTTTCGGTCCAAAGAGACGGAATGCTCAATGGAGGGTTGTTCCAATTCTAAGAAGGGTGTGTGGAATCCTAGTGTAGAGAGAGGAGGTCTCCCAACCAAATGCCACGAAAATGTAAGACAATATGATCAGATCAAGCAATGTATAACCAGAATATGAATGCAATGATCAATCAGGCAAAATACCCACAGTAAACAAGCCTCTGTCAACACACAGGTAATTAGCGACTTATCAGAAGTCGCTATCTGAGGAGAACGCGACAGAGGGGCTGTCGTCAATCACTGTAAGCCACAGGAGCTTCAGAGCTAGGTGGTAGAAGAAATGACGCCTTAGATGAAGGCGTTTTAAGGAGAAAAGACACCCCTGTGGAAGGCGTCAATTTAGCAAGAGACACCTCTGACAGAAGGCGTTAAAACAAAGAGAGATTAGGAGAGAGACAGAGAGGGGGAGAGGTGCAGATGAGACGGAGAAAAAAAGATGCCTTAGATAAAGGCGTGAATCATGAAAATGACGCCCCTAAGAGAGGCGTTAATTAAAAATGACGCCCTTGTGAAAGGCGTTAATTCCTCCTGTAACCACTCCAAAGGCCAGAAAGCTCAGCAGTGATAAAAAAACCGACAGTAAAGGAAGCACTCACAATCACAGCATGGCAATCAAACTGCAAGAAGATATAGCATGCTCATCATTTTTTTTAAGAGATGGATAAATGGAGTTTCTAAAAATCTACCAAACTAACGGATCACATAGGGAGAGAGTGCTACGTGGAGCAAAAGGAGGCGCACCGTGGGTGCAAAAGGGGAGATGGCACACGTGGGTGCCCAAGGGAAAGGGTAACCAAATGGAAAATAAAAGGGGTCCCACCGTGATCGCCAATTTGTAGATTATGGAAAATCCACTTAGAATAATTAAAAATAAATAAAAGATATTAAAGCATGCACGAGGTGCTAATAAGGAGAGTGATCGCCAGAGACGCGAGGGCCTCAAAGGATGTAAGCAATAATAAAAGGGAGGGATCACGAAAAATACCTCAAAAGGCGGGGGAGATTGTGAGTGCACCTTCTCTTCCGATCGGCCGGCCGATGAAGAGAGTTTTCCTTGATTGATTACTCTTGCAAAATTAACAAACACCAATAAACAAACATGGATTAGAAACCAAGATGTGTAGCATCAAATCCAAATGTAAATATGGACATAGAAAGCATGGATATGAACACACCTTATTGGTGTTTGGCCTTTAAACCCCTATGCAAAAGGGTATGGGAGATATGATGAATGATATGTAAATAAATGTGAGTGCAAAGTGTTGCACTGTGAGGAGGTTCTCAAACGTGGTTGAGAAAGTAGAGATGAATATATGAGATGTGTGCGTGCTACTAATGCAGTTAAAAGGAAGAAAAAATATATAAAAAAGAAACTAAGAGGAGTAAAGAAATCCTGGGGGTTTTTTCTCTGTTGATGGCTTTAGATTTTCAGTCGAGAGAAGCCTTCGAACGATAAAGCTTTAGATGCAGGAAACTTCTCCTTAAGCCTACAGCCGAGCAACGTCTCCTTGTAAAAAAAAAAAAAACCTCTCCCTCGACAGAGCCGCAGGGGCTCTATTTATAGGGAAGATTGGAAGGGTTTTAAGTCCCACAACAATTAGGATAGCTTGGTTTAGCAAGAGATAAACATTAGAAGGAGTCCCTCCTGCCATGGAAAGTCATTCCTAAGTTAAAAGGGGCCCAAAACGAGGAAAGAAGGCGGTTCTGGGAAAATTCAGAATTCAACAAAAAAAGACGACCTGGAGCCGGTCGCTTCTTAAAATGACGCCCGCGGAGGAAACGTCATTTTAAAAATTGACGACTCGCAAAGGGGCGTTATTTATAATTTATCACGAATCCCGGTCGGATCCAAACTCTCAAAATATAGCAATGAAAAAGACGACCAGCTTGGGGGCGTTAATTGAAAATAACGCCTTACACAGGGGCGTTAATCAAAATGATAAAAAGCCAAAAAGAATGGACGACTGGGGATTCGGGCGTCAATTTAATTGACGTCCGATTCAAGGTCGTTAATTCAAAATATTCAAAATAGGGCCATTTTTCATTTCTCAATATTATTTTTCCATTTTTTTGGTAGAGGTGCATCTTACTGTGCTGATTCTAATTACTATTTTTTCGTATTTTTCTGACACCCGGAAGGCCATCAAATCACCTCTGGAAGAGGGTTTAAAAATAATATTAAAAAATTCAATTTGAAATTGACGCCTTCAAGCATGTCGTTATTTCCATTTTTTTTAATTTTTATTTTATTAAAAATCAAAGTAACGTCCCTTGTTAAGTCGTTAATTCATAAAAAATTCTAAAAAATCCTCAAAAAAATTAGAAAATGAGTGGAATTGACGCCTAATGGAAGTGGCGTCAATTTTCTTAATTATTTTCTTAAATTTTCTTAAAATGAAATGACGCCCCCCCTCATGCCGTTAATTCAGAAAAATTCATAAAAATAGAGAAAAATGCCCAAAAAATCCAGAAAAATAGGAAAAAATAAGAAAAGGGAGGGAAAAGGGAGAAATCTAAGAAAAGTGAGAAAAATCACTCAAACAAAGTTAATTTGAGGGTCAAATTGGGGCATTACAAGGCAATATGAGATGCACTCACAGTAACGTCAATTTTGGCGTGTCTACACCTTTCTCCGGATCGAGCCAATCAAGCTCGATCTCGCCCTCGTCCAAGCATTGCGTGAAAGGTGGGATCCAATGAGCCGCGCCTTCTTGATGCCTTGGGGGCACATGGTGCCTAGCCTGGAAGATGTGGTCCGAATCACGGGCCTCAAAGTGGATGGCGAAGTGCTGACTAGTGTCACATACTCCGATTATAGAGAGGCTGCTCAGAGGTTACTAGGAGTGGACCTGGATGATCGTAAGAACAGGTCCATAGCCAAGACGCCTATCATGGATACGTTGGGGCTTACTGACGCTTGTCCCCGTGATGATGAGTCCTTGGAAGAGTTCACGGAAAGGACTGAAAGAGGATGCCGCGCCGTCTACTGTGTAGATGTGAGCAATTGCAGAGAGCCAACATGGATTTGAGGAGGTTCCTCTTCTTGTTGTTGGGGAGATTGCTACTGGGCTCGAAAGGAGACAGCATCCATTGCCGCTTCTTAGAATTCCTGGTAGACCCTGAGAAAGTGGGGCGATATGCCTGGGGAGTAGCCATGCTGGCGCATCTATTTGCGGGTATGTCTGAAAGGGCAGATCGAGAGGTAACAGTGAGTGGTTTTACGTTGTTCATCCGGGTACCCCCCTTCTTTTTTTTATTATCGTTATTATTATTTTGACACATGATGGTGCAGTTGTGGAGTTAATATTATCTCCCAATGGGAAAGGCCCGTCATTGGTGCCCAGTGGCGGTGCCGCTAGCAAGGCAGTGGCCGCCCATCATGAGTACAGCCCCTCTATCCTACCAGCTGATGGTGTTAAGACGTGAGTTGCAAGAGTTCCCCGGGGCCATGGTGGTTATTATTTTGTCATTTGTTCATTTTTTATTTTTATTTATATATATATATGTTTTTTATTTTGTTTTGTCTCCCCCCTTTTTGTGATTAAGAAGATATGTGTGACCTAACCTAGGTGATCTGGAGACCTTATGTGGGCATGATTGACACCGATCAGCCATGGGTCATAATGAGTCGTGCCCGGTTCGGGCGTGACCTCTGGATGCACTGTGTGAATGAAATCGAGCCACTTTGGCTACAATTGGCCATGAGGACCATAGGGCTCGCCTAGGAATGGGTGGACATGACTACAACACCACGTGTGGGGAGGTAGACGCGTGGGCCGACGACCTCCGTTGATTGGCGAGTGTGATTCCCCGAGCAATGTGAAGACTGGAAACGGGGTGGCACACTCGTAGAGTCATATGCTTAAGACAGCGAGGATTATCTACGCCTCTATAAGGCGATGTACGTAGAGCGACTCCATCCCAAGGGGACTGTGGAGGTGAACAATTTTTTTGTTTCATTTTTTTTTGTATATATTTTTTTGCTTCTTTTTTTGTTTTATTTTTTTTATTTTTTTTGTTATTGTATGTGTTAACCCATGCCATGGCCACATGATGCTCACGACACCAAGATAGCGAACTTGCAAGCTCGCCTGATAGGCACGGAGTGGCAGTTGCGTGATACCCGCGCCGCCTTGAGTTCTTCGGTAAGCCTGCATGCACATGATCATAGACCAAGATTCGTGGTGCTAGTCCCTTAGTGCCACCTTATGTGTGTTGCAGCGTGCCCAGCTCGACGCAGCTTCTTCAGCAATGGGGGCGGATTATGTCTCTTCCAGTTTATAGATCCCCATTTCCGAGCTTGACTTGCTTCTTGAGCAACTTGCTCACACTACGCAGCGAGCCGCGAAGGCAGAATGAATGCTTTCCACACAGGTGATAGTCTCACCATTGAATTTCACTTATTCGTGCCTCCACATATCTGAAATGGTGGTCATGGCAGACGAAAGAGGTGCAAGATGCACTTGCCCGTACCGCGTAGGGCGAAGCCAGAATAGCGGAACTGGAGGAAGAAATGCGGCGTCGTCCAAATGATGGCTCTTCTCGGGATGCCATGGAGCTGAGGATCACCCTTCAGCTGGAAAGGGAGGACAGAGAGAGAGATCATGCGAAGAGGGAAAAAGTCACCGAAAGAGAGAGAGGCGACAGATTGGCTGAGAGGGAGGAGCGGAGGGCCATGGAGGCCCAAATCTTTGAGCTTCGAACTAGCCTTGGTCTTGCTGAACAATGGCTAAGAGATGGTGAAGAGCGCTACAGAAGGGCACGAGAGCGTGGCTTTCGTGTTAGTAGCTTCTTTGCTGCCCCTGTCGATCGACGGGGAGCATAGACGGGAAGAGGGGTACAGAGCAGTAGAGGGACTGCCTCGCATGGTTTAACAACACCCTCCAAGGTTCCTCACCTGGAGGGTGGAGAGAGGGGTAACGCTGAGAGAGAAGAGGGAACGTAATGTATAGTTTCTGGAAGGAAATAAAAGAATGTTCAATTTCTGTTCTCTGCCCTCTTTCCAGCATTGCTTTTTTGAACCATGCACACATCGCTCAATAAGAACAAGTTAGTTTCTCTGTTCTGACTTGGCCCCTTGCTCAATGAGTGGGTGACTGTTTTGAGACTAACCTTGATAACGAGTCAAGGGGCCAAGCCTTTATCAATTAAGGCAATAGCAAAGACGATGAATGCAACACACGGGCACACAAATGAGAGCGAGAATTAAAAATGTGGCACACAAATGAGATCACACGGATGCAAATTTTTTTATTTTTCTATTTGCCCCTTCCTTTTTTTATTATATTTTTTGTTTGTTTTTTTATTATTGAAATCCTTTTTTATTATTATTGACTCTTTTTCTTTTTTATTTTTTTTGACACGAAGGACACTTGTTATCACAATCGGCATGGTTCTTGGATAAGGGTGTTTGAATCGTTCTTAAGTAGCTTAATGTAGGGTTAACGGCTCCAAGAGAATTCCACTTGGGAGCTCATCTGATGGCGTCTTCCGAGGGCCACTTTATCACATCGCTACCATTTTTGGATTCGGCCTTCACCTTTTCTAATGCCTGGTGACCGTTCTTATGGCACCTGACCTCTATGAAAATAGGATTTCTTACTAACCTCCTGGGTATCCTGTGCGCACATCTAGATTGATTTGGGCCCTAGACTCCTCAAATGATAATCTGTCGGTTAAGACTTAACTGATGACAAAACCGTCATGCCATGCTTAGGCTCCAGTCACTTCCGACTGCAATGATACACCGAAAGAGCGTTCAAGATAAAAGATTTGCTCGACCCGGGTCTATTTCATCACAACTCTAGACGGTATAGGATGGAACACCTTGGAACCCTAACAACCAACCGCGCGACGCTGACCCGGAATCAGACGCCATCGTACCTATTGGTGACGCGCTTGCATTGACCTAAGCCCGATGTTGAAGTAAGAAGCCACCGAGGTGGTAGATAGAGGTCTTGACTGGCCAGAAACACCGAGACTCCTTCGCAGCGATGGCTTTTGCTTTTTGAAGTAGACAATTATATGTGTGTTTTGCTAAAACGAGGTCGCTTGCCTTAGCGGGGCGCGCCTTTTGAGATTTCCATTGAGCTTCATCTTTGAGGGGAGAAAGAAGAGTGTGGTGGGGTAAACCTTCCGAGAGGACCGACAAAACCGTTAACCCGACGAGCTAACCGGGACCTATTCGACCTTCCCCTTTTGGGCGATTTTGGACCAAACCTCGAACAGAATTACGTTGCCCCTTTGTGGAATTTAGCCTTTGGTTTGAGGGGTTTCGCTTGTTGAAATCAGGCACGGCCACAACCAGACTTTTATTTGACTTTGATTTATCTCTTTTTTTTTTAGGGAGACATGATAATTTGATATGTCGAAGTCCCTCTTGTATGCCTGCGGGGACACTGCCCTCTTCTCGTGCTCTGACTCAGGTTCGAGGAGATGAATCCTACTCTGCCTTCAGGGTATGGTATTTTGGTTCCCTTATGCTCAGCGTTTTAAGGGTGCCGGCTGTCTCAATGGGTCGAGAAAGAAGAGAACAAAGATTACGACTTTCCTGGAGACCTTCGGGTACATCCCCACAATAAGCAATACTACCAACTTTCTTTGCTAAAACAGCTGCGTGTGTGCGTGTTGCCTTCTTTTAGTGGGCGTAAGCCGACATGACCGGATAGGAATCTCCATGGTTCTGGCGGACCAAGACCCGAGACCTACCGAATCTTAATGGGTCCTATCCTAATATGGGGGATAGATGCCAAGCCTTGACTGCATGATGAACACCAGTCATTAGTTTGTTTGTTTGTTTGTTTTTTATAGGCTTCTCTCGAGTTCCGCTTCGTCTGATCTCAAAAGCGGGGTGTGGGAGTGCGTGGAGGTCAACCCTGAGTTAGACTACAAAGACCGAAGAGTGAATTTCAGCTCCAATGGTCCTTGTGCCATGCCAGTTACACCTATCTAAGGGTAGTATTTTTTAAGGTAAAGCTCGTTCCAAGGGTGGGATAACTCGGTCCCCTCGGCATTGACTAGCTTGTAGGCGTTGCCAGGGTACGCAGCCTGAACCACATATGGTCCTTCCCAATTGGGTTGAAGTTTAGAGCGTGGCCCTCCAGGTTTGACAAAATTTCTTTTTACAACCATCTCACTGACTTTGAATTTTCTCTCAATGACTTTCTTTTGGTAAAAATAGGCGAGTCTATTTTGATAAACACGTGCATTCTCGGCAGCGGCCAGCTGCTTCTCGTCTAAGAGTTTCAACTGGGCAAGGAGCGAATTATGACGTTCATCGAGGGGAAATTCCTTATCAAATTGTACCCGGAGAGAAGGAATCAGAGTCTTATACGGGACTACCGCTTCCATCCCATAAGTAAGGGCAAACAGAGTTTGCCCGGTGGGGGTATGGATTGAAGTGCGATAGGCCCATAGAGCTTCGATAAGCTTTTCTGGCAAGTCTCAGAACTTACTAGACTCGCAGATTTTCTTTATGATTTTGATCAATGTTTTGTTGATGGCCTCCGCCTGGCCATTACCTTGTTGATAATAAGGTGATGAATGATGCAATGCGATTGCATACCTTTTACAGAGGTCTTGAAGGTCCTGAGAAATGAACTGTGGCCCATTATCGGTGACGATTGTGCTTGGAATGCCGAACCTAGTGAGGATGTTCTTCATGATGAACTTGCAGACTGTTGACGCCTTGATTTCCACGTAAGCTTCTGCTTCGGCCCATTTGGTGAAGTACTCCATTGCAGTGAGGATGAAGGATTTCTGCTTGATGAGGGAGTTGGGATCGCCTAGGGGACCAATGATGTCAAACGCCGACATGGAGAAAGGCCATGGGGAGAATATTGGATGAACTGAGGAAGATGGGGAATGAATTTTATCGGCATGAAGTTGACACTTGACGCACCGACGGACATAGACAGCACAATCCTCTTCCATAGTGGGCCAGTAAAAGCTCTGCCGAACGATCTTCTTAGTGAGCATTTGGCTATTTACATGGCCACCGCACACACCGGAGTGTGCTTCCTCTATGCATTTCTAGACCTCATTGTCATCAAGGCATCTTAAAAGAACACCAGTAAGGCTTCTCTTATACAGCAGACCTCCAACCAACGTGTATTTCTGGGCCACCCTCCTTATGACTTTCTTATCTTCTGCGGTGGCTTCTTCAGGGTAAGACTGATCTTTACAATAGTTGACAATTTCATAGAACCATGGTTTCTCCACATCTGCCAGTTCTTCTTCAAGTTCTGCCAACATGATTTCCCTCTTTTCAAGAATTTCCCCCTCCCGAACCTTCTGTAGGACTCTTTCTTTGATTTTTAAAAGGTAAGGGTTGTGAACAGCTGGGATGAGACACTTGTAGATGGTGATGGATTCAGACCATACACCTAAAGAGAATCTAAAAGATGACGTCAAGGAGGCGAGGGCATCGGCCAGAATGTTCTGTTTGCGAGGAATATGGACAAAAATCAGCTTGGTGAACAATTTGGCATAAGCGAAGACCAGCTCCTGATAGGGCTTCAGCTTGGGATCAAGGGTGCGATATTTGGTAAGCACCTGGCGGAGAACAAGTTGACTATCTCCCACGACTCATAATTCGGTGATATAAAAAGAATGGGCTAGTTCTAGGCCAGCTAGAAGAGCCTCATATTCGGCAATGTTGTTGGTGACTGGGAATGCGAGATGAAACGCCCCCGGGATGGTAACGCATTCGGGCGTCAGAAGGACAATGCCAATACCCTTCCCTTGAGAATTCAGAGCTCCATTAAAATATAATGTCCACATTGGCTCGTCGGATTGGGTGATGGACATTAGTTCCTCATCTGAAACTCTGATTGGACAGGATCGAACTTGGGGAGAGGATAGTGAGCGAGATGCTCGGCTATAGCATAGCCTTTAATTGCCTTTTGCTGGATATAGGTGATGTCGAACTGAGATAGGAAACTCTGCCAGCGTGCTAGCCTATCAGTGAGGATAGATTTCTCCAGGAGGAACTTGATAGGGTTCATGCGGGCAATCAAATGGACCTCATGAGCTCGGAAGTAGTGCTTCAATTTCTGCGCTACCCAGACGAGGGCAGCACATGTTTTCTCCATGGCCGTGTACTTCTGCTCACAGGGATTGAGGAGTTTGGACAAGTAATAGGTTGCCCGTTCCTTGCCTTCTTCATCGGCTTGTGCGAGGACGGCCCCCACGGAGTCATCCAAGACTGAGATATAAAGGATCAGAGGTTTCCCTGGCTTGGGTGGAATGAGAACGGGTGGATTAGCCAGGTATTCCTTTAACCCTTCAAAAGCTTTCTGGCATTTAGAATCCCAATGGAATTCTACTCCTGGCTTGGTCAACTCGTAGAAAGGTCTACACCTTTGTGAGTGCTGAGACACAAACCGACGGATAAATTGTAACCTCCCAATTAAATCTCGAACTTCCCTCAAATTTTTGGGAGGCGGCATATCCCTGATGGCCTTAGCTTTGTTTGGATCTATCTCAATCCCCTTTTTACTCACAATGAAACCTAGTAATTTACCCGATGATACGCCGAACACACACTTCTTCGGATTCATTTTCAATTGGAACTCCCTTGATCTCTGCAATACCTTGGCCAAGACTCTCAGATGTTCCGCCCTAGTTCTTGATTTCACCAATAAATCATCCACATACACCTCCAGATATATATGCATCATATCATGAAATATGGCCATCATAGCTCTTTGGTAAGTAGCTCCAGTATTCTTTAACCCAAATGACATGACCACATAACAATACGTTCCCCAAGGTGTAGTGAATGACGTCTTCTCTGATCCTCTTCTGCCAAACGAATTTGATTATATCCCAAAAATCCATCTATAAATGAGAGAGTTTCATAGCCTGCCGTGTTATCGATTAACACATCAATATGAGGCAGGGAAAAATCATCCATTGGACACGCGCGGTTAAGGTCCCGGAAGTCGATGCAAATCCTAACTTTCCCATCCTTCTTCATGACTGAGACAATGTTCATCACCCATTGAGAAAAAAGGACGACTCTAATAAACCTAGCTTTGTGGAGCTTGTCGACCTCTTCTTTTATTTTCAAAGCCATCTGAGGGTGGAAACGCCTTAACCTTTATTTTACCGAGACGGACCCTGGTTTTAAAGTTAAGCGGTGTTCGATCAAGGTGGAATCCAAACCCGGCATATCCTCATAGCTCCATGCAAACATGTCCTTATACTCCTTGAGAACTTCAATTAATGTCTTTTCCTCAGATGATGGTAAATTATTACTTATGAGGACGATCCTAGGGTCTTCCTTAGTTCCCAAGTTGACTTTTTTGGTGGACTCTTCTACGGCGGCTGACGGCTCGTCGAATCTCCTCATCCCACTAGCATATGCGCCGGCCGCGTCCTCATATTATTCATCCTCTTCTTCAATAGGGCATTCTTCATCTATAATCTCGTAGACTCTATACCCTTCATCAATTGTGCAATTCTCCTCACAATCTATCTCTGGCAGTTGGATGGGATCTTCTAGCAATTGAGGAATGGATAGGCACGCTCGACACCTACTGGCTAGATCTAGAAGGAATCGACGAGGGATCTGCTTACCCTTGGATTTCCTTTTGGGTACTACCCTTGACCCATTATTCCTAGGTTGACTGAGCTATCCTACGGACGAAGAAGAAGCTAAAGAAGATGCCGAAGAATGTACAGGGAAGGACACCTCAGATGAGGGGTAGAAAATGTCGCTCATAGGACCTTGGATGAGTGGCCCATAGGTCGGGACGCACTCGTGGGAGATGTAGGAGGTTTCCTCAATGAAGATGTGTTGTTGAGGAGTTTGAAAATTGACGTTTTTTTTTCGTTTTCATTTTTGATGACAAAGCAATGAAAAGAAATCGGAGGAGGGGGAAAAGTGATTATGGCTAAAGGGTTGGGAGGCTCATAGAGCAGATCATGATTGAAAACCTGGCGCGGGTTGAGAAACCTGCATAGGTATGTAACTAGAGAAGGGGACCTGGGAAGATCGTCAGACAACCGTCTGGCCCAGGAAGAAGACAACAACGAGGGCTGAGATGAGTGAATGGAGAAGATGATGGCTAATGGGCCATCGGGGGTAAAGTGGATGACGGATGAAGATCCGTTGATGACACAGTCCTCAAGGCGAGGGTGGTTCGGAACTCTGGCAACAGTAGTGATATCCCCTGGCATTTCAGAGATCAATGGCGGCCCTTCCAGCTGTGGAGGCGAGAACATTCTTTCTAGTGCGATGGAAATATCTTGTATGTCAAACCATTTGCTCCATTCGCATTTTGGATCTTGATCTTGCCTCTCTTAGTAGCCCTTGAACATTTCTCAGCCAAGTATACAACATGCGATCCCCCATGTGTTTTTGCGGGTAATCCCCCATCTGAACAACGGGTCCCTTCTTAAAGTGAGAGGATAGGGTCCACGTGAGGGGTTTCCCATCTGCCTCGAGCAGTCCTTCAAAGCCTAGGCCAAACTTGCGGCTCAACCTTATTTTCTTTGGTGGTTTCAGCCTTCCTTGCAGCTGCGCGCCCAGGCCTTTGCCATGTTGATAGCCGATATTCCTCATTATCTCTCATCCTTTAGAATGAAGAGGGAGACATGACGTTGGTACTGAAAGTGGCTTCTTTGGTGTTAGTGGAATGCGGGATGGGTCATACACATCCAGCAGTGACAATATGGGCCGATGAGACGGCCAAACAGATGGCAGAGAGGTATTAATAGCATCCACTGTATGAAGGACAGGTGTACTGATCACTTTAATAATCCTCCCATTGTACGGAAACTTTAGGCATTGGTGGTTGGTGGAAGGCACAACGTCCATGACTTAATATAGGGGCGGCCCAGTATAGCCTTGAATGTGGGATCCATATCGAGGACATGGAATTCTGTAGAGACTGACGCAGGGCCTAATTCTGCCTTCAAGATAATCATTCCCTGTGGTGGCATTTTGCTATTGTCATAAGATGTGACTGTGATCGAGGAAGGTCTTATCTGTTCCTCACCGACCCCACATAACTGAAGGGTGCTCATGGAGATCACATTTATAGATGCACCCGTGTCCACCAAGCACGGGTGTATGGACACTCCATTGATTCTTATTGAGACACACAATGCATATTTTCGGGCTTCCTTGGGGGCGAGCTCGTGGTTGTGGAACATAATGGCCGGATGTGTGTCCGTCGGCGTCAGAACGGATGAAATCTTCTCTACAGGGAGGTCCTCATTCACCATGACCCTTTGAAGATATTCCATTAAGACTGTCTGATGGGACGTGGATCTCTGAAGCAGCTCAAGGATGGAGATCCGAGCAGGCGTCTTGTTCAGGTGTTTTAACAAATCATACTGTGTCCCAGGGATGGATTTTTCTGATTGCTCTCCATTGTCCTTCTCTGGCTGAGACTGCTCGGTGTCTTGACTATTCTGAGGAAAAATTCGGTGGAAAATCCTTCCACTCCGGAGCACCATTGCCTGCGGCTTTTGCACCTCTATGGGGTTAGGTGTGGGTTTTAGCAAGGGTTTGAGGGGTAGTGGCGGAGGAATGGTTGGTGAAGTAGGGGTGACGATGGGAGCGGGGACTCTGATGAGGGGTTTGTTAGGTGGAGGCATGGTGGAGGTAGAGGGGATCTCATGTGGGCTATAGAGGGTAAGGGGATTGGAAGGTGAAGGCATGGTGGAGGTAGAGGGGATCTCATGTGGGCAATGGAGGGTAAGGGGCTTGGAAGGCGGAGGCGGAGGCAAAGTGGAAATGGATAAGGCCTGAGATGGATAACAGTTCTGAGATGGATGGTGGGTGATGAGTGGTTTTGAGGGTGTTGGTGGAGGCATGGTGGAGGTAGGTGGGGCCTCGTACGGACGGCGGATGATGAGAGGTTTGGAAGGCATAGGTGTAGATGTAGTAGGGGTGGATGGCAGAATGGAGGGATGAGAGAGGATGAGAGGTTGTGAGGGCATAATGGAGGGCGTTGGCTGATAGGTCATTGGTGAGTTAGTGGGAGGGGTGTGGATGAGAGGGCGTGATGGCTGTGAAATGGCGACGGCCGTGCTATAAGTTGTGATGCGGGTTGATGAGAGAGAGGTGATACTCGGGCAAGGCGAGGGGGTTGTCTGGTGATATGGTTGGTGGTGGCAAGAACGGAGGTACTTTTTGAGTGCCAACCCTACTCTCTCCCGACTTCCTGGAAGGAGGAGATGGGGTTGATCTGGTGATTAGGTTGTTGGTGCTCCGGTAATGGATTTTGGATTATGCCCATGTTGGGCTATTGCTGTTGGACCTGCTGAGGTTGTTGTTGTTGTTGTGGTTGTTGCTATGGTTGATGTTGTAGCTGTTGTTGTTGTCGGAACTGTGGTCTAGGAGGAGGTCTCCTGGCTTTGAGAGTGGCGATGTATCGCCTCATTTCATCCCAGTCAATTCCGCCTTCATCATTCATATCATAGATGTAGTCTTTAAAATGGAAACAGTTCTCTACTTTGTGTCTTGGCTGCCTGTGGTAGACACAGTATCTGGAGGTATCAACATTCGGGGGCTATGCGAGCTTCTCCCTGGGTAAGATGAGTGTATTTGAGGCCATGAGGGTGCTGAAAATATCTGCCAAAATTTCTGGCAATGGTGGGTAATGGGCTCACTTGGGGCCAATCGGCCTCCTTTGTTGCTGTGGGGGGCTGTAATTTCCTGGGGATGGAACCTGGTGGTACTAAGGTGGTGGTTGTTGTTGCTGGGGTCGGGGTTGTTGCTGGGGTTGAAATGGTTGAGGCATATTGTTCTGGGGTGGATTGTTTTGGGGCAGAGGATGAGAGGGGAAAGGACCTTGTTGGAGGGGAAGATGAGGCATTTGTGGATGCCTTGGGTTGGCTGCATAGTTGGCGTTGTTGACTGCACTCGCCTGCTCACTTGTTACGACCCCTTTTGTTGCTCCACTGGGGACACCAGTGCATGTCTTTCTGACCATCTTGGGCTTCGACGGCTCAAACATGTGCATGATGGGGGAATCTTTTAACTGGGTCTGGATATACCGGGCCCTCTCATAGAGTTCTTCCATTGTAGTAAGCTTGTTCATAGCCAGGACGTGCCTGAACTATGGGGTGGCATTGGACACAATCATTTTCACTTGTTCGGGCTCTGAGAAGGTATCTCTTATCCTTTCTGTCAGAGACCTCCATCTATCGGCATAGCGGACAAAGTCTTCGTCGGGCCTCATTTTATCGGCCACTAGGTCAGTAATGGAAAGAGAGGGCTCAACCCTATCCCGATACTTTTGCAAGAATTTTCTTTGCACTGTATCAAAATTTTCGGCCTCGTCCGGCTCCAGAGAATAGAACCATTCCAACGCAGGACTGTCCAATGATCTCCGAAAGAGGTATGCCAGGGATCTCTGGTCATTTTTCCAATAGGAGGATTCATACATGAAGTCCTTGAGGTGAATAAAGGGGTTGCCAGTGCCATTGTACCTACGGTATGTAGGCAGTTCGGAGGGAGGAAGATGGATCACCGGAAGGATTGGCAAAGAGACCTCCGGGGTGGATTTTATGTCCACTATTTTCTTTAAATTCTGAAACTGTTCGTCCATTTTATTAAATTTGTTTAGGAGTGATTGGGCGAGCTCCTCGGGAGGTGAAGGTGGCACCTGCCATTGGGGAGGAAGATGTCTCCTGGAGACTTGAGGAGGGAACCCCGAATGGGAGGGATATGGCGGCCTGCCGACAGCTGGCCCTGGCTGGAGTGGTGTGGGGGGAACGACAGGGGTTGAGACTGTGAAGGGAACTGGAATGAGGGAGGTTGTTGGCTTGCCTGCCATTGAAGTGAGGGAGAAGGAATGACTTGTACCGGTGAAGGAGATGGGATGGCCTACACCGACTCTTGGAGGGGTGTGATGGCTAGAGTTGACTCTTGGGGAGCAGGAGAAATAGATTTCCCCTTTAGAATGGCCTGGAAGGCTTGGAGTTGCTCAGAGGTGAGCTCTGTGTTGGCGAGGACACCCAACAAGGAGGAGATGTCCTGTGGGGGGGATGTGTCCCCTGTGGTAACCTGCAGCTCGCGTGGGGGCTCGTAGGAAGGGCCCGAGTCCATAGCATGGACACGTCGCTCAACTGACTGACCACGACCAGGGTGGTTCTCCTCAAAAGACTCGTGGGCCATTTTCAAAGTTCTTCCAGAATGCAAAAACATGCACCAACAAACAGACAACAGAGATTATCAAACAAGTAGATGCCTTTACGCCCCTTTTTTATTTTTATTTTGATAATAAATTTTTTTTATGTTTTTAACTAGATCTGAAGTTCACAGAAAAATAGGAAGGACCCTAGTTAACTTTGTTTCACCTCCGTGTCAACTAGGGTCACTCGTCTCACCACGAATGGGTCAACTAACTCCGGAGAACTTCAATGGTACAACCAGCCCAATGAACGAAGAGGGAATCCTTCGCTGTCGGGGACTTACGGAGGTCCCGGTGGAGGAGATCCTAATCCGTCGAGAGGAATTCTCGAACGGAGAGTCCTTCCTTCACCGAGAGAGGGTGATCCTTAAAAAAAATAAAAAGGGGTGGATGTATGGAATGAAGTGCTGAACAGATATATGGAACATAACAAAACAACAGAGATAATAGAGGTATAATCAACACCCAAGAGAGATAACAATGCAAACCTCAAGGAATCACAAGGGATTATGGATGAAGTGCACGTGGTGCACGAGGGATAAGAATAGAAAGTGCTGTCGTGAGCACGACTGTAGCGCGCGAGGGCGCAATAAGGAGAGGCACAGGTGGGTGCCGGGTGGAGGAGCACACGGCGGTGCCAAAATCGTAAGGGTAACCAAGAGAAAGCGAAAGAAGTCCCACTGTGATCGCCAAGATGTGAGCGTAGTCACGCGGATGTTGCTGGAGAGCGGAGCGCGGGTTCATTTTGCTGCAACACAAAAAGAGGGAGGGAAGCAGAGAAACCACCACGGGAGATTGCTCCGGCGGGGTATGCAAAATAGATACACGAAATAAAATGAGGGATTAAACGGCCATAGCGGGAAATGACTCTCCGCGACCTCGGGGGATGGGAATGGTGCAGAATTTAAATGACAAAAATTTAAACGGCCATAGCGGGAAGTGACTCGCCGCGGCCTCGAAGAGATGGTGATGGCGCAGTGTTTAAATGGCAGAAATTTAAATGGCCATAGCGGGAAGTGACTCGCCGCGGCCTCGAGGAGATGAAAATGGCACAGTATTTAAATGACAGAAATTTAAACGGCCATAGCGGGAAGTGACTCACCGCTGCCTCGAATATATGAGAATGGCACAGGATTTAAATGACAGAAATTTAAACGGCTATAGCGGGAAGTGACTCGCCGCGGCCTCGAAGATATGATGTGATCGCCAGGGGCCGGAGACCCCAAAAAGAAGAATAGTGATCGTGTTTCCCTCAAACGTAGGAAATGGCGGGTTGCTTCTTCCTCTCCCTTTGGTCGGCCGATAGAGAGGGCCTTCTTTGGTTACTATTGCAAAAGAGGAAACAGATAGATAGCAAATGAATTAGAAAAATGGCACTGTAGTATTAATCCCTTGTGATGAAAATGGTGAAATCATGGCGAGACACACACCTGGTTGGTGTTATTTTTAAACCCCTCTCGGACACGAGTAGGAGAAAAATGCTATGATGGATGGAGGATCATGCAAACTTGCATAAAAATAGAACTCTCTTAGAGCGAGATGACGGATGACGGAATGATGCATGCAACAGAAATGGCAAAAGAGAGTGGGAGAGAATGGCTTATTGAAGATGCCAATGGCGGGATCCGGTGGAGCTTCGACGGTGTGGGGATGACGTGGAAGCACGGTGGACGAAGATAGCCTTCCTCTCACGAGCGCGGGCACCCGGGAATCCGGCAGAACCTCCTTCTACAAAACCCATGGGTTAGAAAGGGGATCCGATAGAGTCTCCCTCTCCTCTGTCAGATCTGAAACTCCTCCACTTCGAGGGAGAGGGTCCTTTATTTATAGTGGAATTTTTATGGGCGCGTCATGGGTCCGGGACGCGTGCATGTTGAGGCGTCCTGGTTCCCAGACGCGTCAACAAATTTTTTTATAGTTTTCACATTATTGGCGCGTCTAGGCTCCTGGACGCCTCAACTTGAGACGTCCAGGACCCCAGACGTGCCCATGTCTGCCCACCAAATCGGTGCCGAAAACCGTCGACAGCGGAGAAAGCGAGTGGTTTCGGCGCGCAACCGTGACTCTCGAAAGGCACGTCTGATCGGCAAGACTTTGTTACGTTTGGATTCTTTCGAAATGTCAAACTGAGCGGTGGAGCGGCGCTGCCCGGGTGCTAAAAAAGGAGGTGTCCTGGGTCCCATACGCCTCAAATTGAGGCGTCCCTTTTCCCAAACGCGCCGAAGAATCCCGCCAGATCGACACTGAAAGCCGTCGACGACGGAGAAAGCGAGTAATCTTGACGCCTAACCGTTACTTCAGCAAGACATCCTCGTGTTTGGATTGTTTTCTCGGAATGGCAGGTTGAGAGCGGCACCATCCGCGTGCTGCACGATTTCCTTAGTGAGGCGGCTTTCCTCTCGGACCCCGTTAAAAAGAGGCGTCACCCTCCCCCGTTGAAAAGAAAAATCTAAAAATGGCGAAAAAGACAAAAAAAAGTAAATCACTCAAGTAATTCGAAAATGTGAAAGCCACTTCGGGGCGTCATATTGTAATATGAGTTTTACCTAAGGTAATGTCAGAAACGACATGTCTACAGTAGGGGGATGGTTCCCTAGCGCGTGTACTTTCTTTCCCGCGAGTTTAGTAGCCCGAGGCGAGCCGAGTGGGTTTATTTCTCCGTCAGGGTGAAAATGCATGATTTTGGGGTGTGAGCCGGATTTCACATTTGGATCACGTTTTTGGGGTTTAAATGGGTCCTCTCGGTGCTGGAGAGGTTGGGGACTGGTTTCCCCTTGTCTTCCCCTTCACATGGGTGTGAACATGGCGTGGAATGGGGTTTTTTCGCGGATTTGCCATTTTCGATTTCGGGTCGAGAACGCGCCCATTACAGCGGCCGCGTTCTTCACTAAGGTGACGTATCGCGCCACCGTGTTCATCGGGGAAGATGAACAGTAAGGAAGTTTGGGTCGCGGTCGTTGTCCCGACCCAGTGGTGTTCAATCGTTGACGCAACCGGGGGACCCGTCGCGTTATTCCGTAGTCACGCCTTAGGCTATGGTCACGTTCATGGTAAACGCAACCAAGGCTCGGTTCACGTTAATGCAGGGTCACGCCCAGGGTGGTGGTCGCGTTCATGGATGATCACGACCAAGGCTCGGGTCGCGTTAATGAACGTGCCCATGGTGGGCGCCGCGTTCATGCCCGTTCATGCCTTGTGGGCCCGGGGGTGTTGAACATGGCTGGTCGTGTTCCCCTTGGCCGTGAGTGTCCCCGACGCCCTGTGAGTTTTGTGTCCGTGTTTTTGGGTGTCCGGAGATACCGCTTTATCTCGATTAGCGTGCCCAAGGGTTTTAAGGGTTCGGGTGACCCTTTTGTGTTCCGGGATTCCGTGCTTTACCTAGATCGAGTTGTCGTGAGTCGGCATGTGTGCAGTGGGATATTCCCGCACGTCATTGGCTTTCTGAAAAGTGTTTTTCGTGTGGCCCGTGAGTTAGGCCCTTGGACTGTGAGTCCAGTCACCCAGCCTGGGGCTAAAGGCATCTTGAGTTCCCCCTTCGAGGGAAGGGTCTCGGTAATTGTGAACTGCCTCGTGAGTCATCGTGTCGAAGTTTTTAGACCTAGGGATTAGGCTAGATTAACGGCGATGTGCCATTGTGTACGACTGTCTCATCCCCGAGTCTTGTGACTCAAGGACCGTCAGATTTAGTAGGTCTAGTGGGCCGTCCAGAGTCTGGTGGTGTCGTGCCACCTGTTACTCCATGTTACTCGCGATGGGTGTGTGAGTGGCTTTCCGTGTTCACGTCTAGTGACCTCCCATTGGTCGTAGCCTTCTTACGGCACGCGTGTGCTGACACACCCAGGAGTGGTGGAGCGGCTTACCTGAGAGAGACAGTTGTTACGCTGGTTACCGTAGGTCCCCTTCGCGCGGCCTGAGTCTGGGCTTTGGGGAAGAACCAGCTAGAGGATCTGACCTAGGGCGCATGGTTTGTGTGTGCACACTTAGTTGGGGGCTGTCGGACCCGCGCTGACGAGCGCGACCCAAGCTAGTCCTTGTTCATGGTACTGGTTACTGTGTGTGTCTTATTCTCCGCCTGGGACGTGGTAGCGAGACACCTGAGCCTGTGGACTAAGTCGTCAGTGGACGCATCCGACCTTGCTTCTGGTGGGCAGTACTCCCGTCACGTGACCTGAGTTTCTCGTGAGTCAAGTTCCGCTTCACGTCAGCGAGACGTGGTTTTGCATGGAGTTTCGGGTGTTTTCCAGATACCGAGGTGTAGGGGTTCCGGTGAGCGTCACCGAGGGCTTTCCCCTAGACAGTGTTGAGTTCCCGATGGCGCGGTCGCTTTCCTAGTAGCGTGACTAGGGTGGTTTGTTGTCTGGTGGTCCCCTGACTGTGAGATCGGGGTGCGTGTCTTCTGGTACAGTAGGAGTAGCTGTAGAGCCAAGGTTTTACCGGTCACCATGTTTATTGTTCCTGCTATTACTGTTGTTCTTTCTATTGTTACTTTCCGTGCCACCGTTGTTTACGGTTGGGGTTCTGTGGGACCTATACTGAGCCAGTGACAGGAGGCTCACCACTACTTTTCAGGTGCAACGGTTCTTCCTTGAGGTTTGAGGGTGCCGTGCGGAGGTTCTTAGTCACCAGCTCGTCAGGCCGAGTGTTCACTCGGTGTTCGGTGCGTTCTCTGCCTTAGACTGTACTTTCTGTTGGACTAGACTCTGTTGTAGTTGTTTATTTATTTCAATTAATTATTGAATTATCCTATTTTATTTCCTATTTCTGTGTACACCACACCTATCCTTTTAGCCCTTCCGAGCCCTCCAGCTCGTGGGTGGCGGGCCAGGATTCGAATGGTATCGGGTCTTCCCGGTATCGGGATCTTGGATCGTTACATATTAGTTACATTTATGCTTAAGGACCGTGCGGATGAGTGGTGGAGGTCTGTACTTAGGACTAGGGATGTCAACGGGTCGGATACGGTGCGGATAGTAGACTATATGTATCCGTATCCGATAAGGAAGAGATGTATCCGTTTGATGTTCGTTAAATATTCGGAAAGTGGTGTATCCGAAACCGTTATCAAGTATCTAAAAAATACGGTTAATAGACGGTTAGCGGATAGTTATCGGACATAAAAGTACATATGAGATTAAAATTTAAGATGTATATTAACTCAATTAGAAAAAATTTTAAATTGAAAAGAACAATCCATATGATAAACAAACACATTTCAATTTAATTCTCGTATCATCATTATTCATGAGTCAACATATAATGCAATTAAAAGTATACAAATATATAATATTACACTATCCCCAAAGATAATATGAAACATATAAAGTTTAAATAATAAAATAAACTAACTCTTTTGGACTTTAATCTCCATCGTATTCTCATTCTTTACATACCTTTCATGCAAATAAAAAATATATTAAGTTGATAATTTAAAAAAATATATAAAATCTTATAATTATAAATATTTTACTATCATGAAAATAGAAATGACTTAAATTTTACACATATCTCATCTTCAATATCATTTTCTTCAAGACACTAAATTATTTGAGTTAAATACAAACTTGTTTAACGATAACAGACGGATACGGATTCGGAATGAGATGTATCCGTATCCGCTAAGAAACCAGATATATCCGTATTCATATCCGTTAATTTATCGGAAAGAAAAATACTATCTATTTACTGTTCGTTAAGCTAACGAAACGGGCGGTTATCGGATTATCGGTTACCATTGACATCCCTACTTAGGACCACTTTCAGAGATAGAGAGATTGAGATTGGCTGGAACTAATTTCTTGATGTCTTCCATGCAAAATTTCTCCCTCAGCATGTGAAGGATAAGAAAGAAGTAGAATTTTTAAATCTGATTCAAGGAGGTATGTCAGTTGCCGACTATGAAGTGAAATTTACTGAATTGAAAAAGTATGCCCCTCATATTTGTTCAGATGAGCTTAGAAGAGTGAAGAAATTTGTTTGAGACTTGAGGAGTAATATTAGAAGTGGAGTTACGATTCTTGACCATCAGACTATGGTAGCTGCTTTGAGGACCGCTTTTGTTGTGGAAGCCGAATATGAGGAATTCTTAGAAAAAAAGGCAAAGGGATAATGCAAAAAGGGGCAATCTTGGTTCAGCCGTGAATAAAGATAAGAAGCCAAAGATGACATTTTCAGATAGAGTTCAGCCAGTGAAAAGAGATAATATGCCAGTTTGTCAACAGTGCGGGATGCAGTATAGAGGTAAAGAATGTTGGCGGGCCACTGGAAAATATTTTTTATGTGGTGAGACTGGGCATATGATAAAAGATTGTCCAAAAAGGCCAAGGCAAGAGCAATAACCACAACAATAGCAGAGAGTTCAAGCTAGAGTTTATGCATTAATAAAGGAAGATACCCGAGATGCCAATACAGTAGCTGAAGGTATTATTCTTATCGATGATATGCATGCTAGAGTTTTATTTGATCTGGGTGATACACATTCCTTTATTTCTCTGAGATTTGCTGAATTAATGAAAGATAAACAAATTGTGAAAACTGATGAGATGTCTATTAACACACCAACTAGCGAGATAGCTAAAATCACTTATGTTATTCCTAGCATTGATGTGGTGATTCAAGGGAGGATTATGCCAGTATGTGTATATCTGTGAGAAATAACTGATTTTGATGTCATCTTGAGAATTGATTGGTTAAATAGGAATTTTACCCTTCTAGATTATCATGGAAAGAAAGTGATTTTTCAGAAACCTGGGGAGCAGATATTTCACTATCAATGTCCAAGGCACTGTTCTAGTAGAACACTAGTTTCAGCCCTTAAGGCTTTGAAATAGATCAGAAGTGGGTGTTAAGGTTATATGGCTAGTGTAGTGAATATTCCTTCTGATAAAAATAAGAAAACCACCTCAGATATTGATGTTGTCAGAGAATTTTCGGATGTATTCCATGATGAACTTTCAGGTTTGCCACCACACCGAGAGGTAGAGTTCACTATTGAACTCTCACCAGGTACTTTACCCATTTCCATTGCTCCCTATAGAATGACACCAGCTGAATTTGCAAAATTAAAAAAATAATTGCAAGAACTGCTAGATAAGTGATTTATTCGACCAAGTGTATCCCATTGGGGTGCACATGTTCTGTTTGTTAGAAAGAAAGATGGGTCGCTTAGACTATACATTGACTATAGGAAGTTGGATCAAGTGACTATTAAGAATAAGCACCATTTACCGAGAATTAATGATTTATTTGATCAGCTCCGAACTGCCATAGTGTTTTCAAAGATTGATCTTAGATCTGGATACCACCAACTAAGGATAAAGGAAAAAGATATCTCAAAAACTACTTTCAGAACACGATATGGGCATTATGAATTTCTGATTATGTCATTTGGGTTAACTAATGTACCAACAACATTTATGGATTTGATGAACATAATTTTCCAACCATATCTAGATACATTTGTAGTGGTGTTTATTGATGATGTGTTAATTTATTCTCCTATTGTTGAAACTCATCAAGAACATTTGAGAATTTTGTTGGAAACTTTAAGGAATCATCAACTCTATGCGAAATTTAGTAAATGTGAATTTTGGTTGGATCGAGTTCAATTTCTAGGACATTTCATTTCTGGAGATGGAGTGTCTATTGATCCAGCTAAGGTTGAGACAGTTTTACATTGGCAAAGGCCGAAGAATGCCAGTGAGATTAGGAGCTTTTTGGGTCTTACAGGTTACTATCGCAGGTTTATTGAAGATTTTTCTTCTATTGCAACTCCTATGACCAAATTGACTAGGAAAGGAGTTCCTTTTGAATGGTCAGATGAATGTGAAATGAGTTTTCAAGAATTAAAAATAAGATTAACTACAGCCCCCGTACTTGCTTTACCTTGTGGATCAGAAGGATTTGTGGTATATACAGATGCCTCTAGAAAAGGACTAGGGTGTGTACTGATGCAGAATGACAAAGTAGTAGCATATTCATCCAGATAATTAAAGAACTATGAGATGAATTATCCAACACATGATTTAGAGTTGGCAACAATGGTACATGCTTTGAAAATTTGGCGACATTATTTGTATGGTGAGCAGTTTGAAGTATTTACAGACTAGAGTTTAAAATATATTTTCTCTTAGAAAGAATTAAATTTAAGGCAGAGAAGGTGGATTGAATTTTTGAAGGATTATGATTTCACATTGAATTATCACCCAGGAAAAGTAAATGTTGTAGCAGATGCACTCAGTAGAAAAAGACTAATGGCAATTCAGTTACGCCAAATTTGAAAAATGACTTCTGATGTAGTGGAGTATTCTCCAGTATGCAAAGAGAAAAACTTATTTCTGGCCCAACTAACTATTCAGTCTGCAATGGTTAAACGAATTGTGTAAGCACAACTAAATGATCAACAGTTACAGGGATTTATTGGTACACCGAGATTTACTCAAAGTATAGATGGAGCAATCAGATTTCAGGGAAGATTATGTGTGCCTCGAAATGAGGAAATAAAGAAAGATCTATTGACTGAGGCACATAAATCACAATATTCTATTCACCCAGGTAGTATAAAAATGTACAGAAATATGAAGAGACATTTTTGGTGGATTGACATGAAAAAGGATATAATAGAATTTGTCAGCAAGTGTCTTACTTGTCAACAAATAAAGATAGAACATCAAAGGCCAGCGGGACCACTACAGTTGATAAAAATTCCACAGTGGAAATGGGAGCATATCACTATGGATTTTGTGATGGGATTGCCAATGACCAGGAGAAAGCATGACTCTATATAGGTAATCATTGACAGACTTACTAAGTCAGCTCATTTTATGACAATTACAAAGACACAATCATTAAAGGATTTAGCTCATTTGTATATCAGAGAGATTGTGAGACTTCATGGTGTGCCAATGTCTATTATTTCAGATCAGGATGTAAGGTTTACAGTAAAATTTTAGAGGTGTTTACAGAAAGTGTTTGGTACACAATTAAAATTTAGCTCAACTTTTCACCCTCAAACAGATGGACAATCAGAGAGAACCATTCAAACACTAGAAGATATGTTGAGGGCATGCAGTTTGGATTGGGAAGGTAGTTGGGATGAGCATTTGGCTTTAATTGAGTTTGCATATAACAGCAGCCATCATGCAAGTATAGGAATGGCACCATATGAAGTATTATATGGTAGACCATGTAGATCACCTGTTTGTTGGGATGAGGTTGGTGAGCGAAAATTGATTCGGCTATAGATTGTATAGGATTGTGTAGAAAAGGTCGATTTGATTAGAAAAAGATTACTTAGAGCTCATAGTAGGCAGAAAAGTTATGCTGATCATAGAAGGAGAGATTTATAATTTGCTGTCGGGGATCACGTATTTTTGAAGGTTTCGCCTACTAGAGGAGCAATGAGATTTGGCAAGAAAGGCAAACTCAGTCCAAGGTACGTTGGACCATTTGAAATCTTAAGAAGGGCTGGTGAAGTGGCATATCAACTGACTTTACCACCATCATTGTCAGGAGTTCATGATGTCTTCCATGTGTCTATGTTAAGAAAATACATGCCAGACTCGTCACACATTATAGATCATGAGCATTTGAGAATTCAACCAGATCTTATATATGAAGAGAAGTCAGTTCACATTCTCGATCGAAAAGAACAAGTGCTCAGAACGAAAATAATTTTATTGGTGAAGGTATTGTGGAAAAGTATCTCAGCAGAAGAAGTCACTTAGGAGATGGAAGATGAAACGAGGAAAAGATATCCACAACTATTTGGTACGTAGTGTGCAAATTTTTAAATTTTGAGGATGAAATTTATTTAAGGGGGAGGATTTGTTACACCCCAATCTATCCGAAACTTAAAAATAATTACATTTAGAATCCATATAAATTTTAAGTTCTCTTAACCAAAACCCAATACCTTGAATTGTACAGTGAATATGAGTTTAACGAGCTTTATTAAATAAGTTAAATAGAAATCTCACTTTATTAATATGTAACTCTTCATAGGAATATTGGAATATGGTCAATATTAGACCCATTGGTAAGAGAATTTAAAGATCTACAAATTTTATGTTGAGCATATTTTTAAATTTTAACATTTGGTTAATCAAAAATAAGATAAAATGAATTAGTTCTTTGAAACCCTATTATTATTAGATTTTATAGTCTTTTGTGAAAAAAAACCCCTCACTTCTCTCATCCCTCTCATCCTAATCCCATGTAAATTAACAAAAAAAATCACAAAAACCCATGTTTCTCTCTTCTCCCCCCTCCCAAACCTTATCACCTCTTTCTTATCCTCTCCTGCCCTCCCCCTTCTTCTTATCATCTCCCCTCCTCCCCTATATAATCCCCCTCTCCCCCCCCCCTTCTTCTCCCACGTTCTCACCCCCTTCCCATCCTCCTCTCTTCATTCTTTCATTCCCCCCTCCCAACACTTCCTTCTCTCATCTCTCTCTCTCTCTCACACACACATTCTCTCACCTCTCCGTCTCTCTTTTTCTCATTTTTTTCTTTCATCTCTCTCTCCCTAATCTTTCTCTCTTTCTCTCATCTCTTTTCTTACCCTCTCGTAAATAAGCGGAGAAGATAAGATGGAGTTGAAATAAGAAAAATATTTGACAGAAAATTATACGGAGAATTTGGGAGCTTATTTGAAACATTTCGCCCTTCTTTACGTAGAAAATCGTCCTTACGGGTAAGTTACAGGTTTTTTAAATTTTATTATTTGGGGAAGATATAATAAGATAAAAATTATTTTTGGGACATAAAAATTATCTTTCCCTACGTAAGGATTATTACGAGAGCTCGGGTGAGATATTAAATTTAATTTGAGGAGTCCACCCTAAAGGTAGGCACATGATAAACCGACCGCATGTTATTGGGTATTTATATTTCTTTGATTTGGAATGTAATTATTCAGGTTTAAATCAGTGATTTATTTAACATATTTGACCCGATGATCTATGCTTAAAATTGGTTATTTATTTAGTTACTAGTATGTTAATTTTATTTTAATAATTAGAAGTATAATTTTATATAGTTAAACAACGATGATTTATTTAGATTTGACCCACTATCCTATGACTAAAATTTGATTCATAATATTAAAATATGAATCACATATAATCAGTTGTTTTAGTAATTTTACTGACATGTTTTATGTATTGAGATGACTATGTAATAAGAATAATAATTTAATTAAGTATATGGACTGTGTCACTTTAAGGAGGTGTGGAGTGACAAACCGTAGCTAGCATTTGTGTAATGTCCCGAGTTTTTCAGACATTTTTCAGATTTGGATCCGTGGGTTTCGGATCATTTTCGGGGTTCCGGAGGGTGTTTTGTGGTTTACGCGTGTTTTTCCCTGACGGACCTACGGAACCCCTTATCGGGTGAACAGTTGCGTTCTCCTACTCCGGGACTGTACCAGTGCGTCGAGCGTATTTCGAGGATCGAGGAAATATTTTTTTCTAATTTTTCATATATTTGATATTTTCTAAATTTTCTATAAATAATCATTTCTTTTTCTTTCTTTTTCCTTTTTCTTATTTTCTTCTTCTTCCTTCTTCTTCTCCTTCCCCGTGAGCGCGACCGTGGCCCCTTCTCTCCCATTGAACTTTGTGGCGCCCCTTCCTCCTCTGGCGATGGACGGTGGACGACGGCGGCGGCCCGGTGACGACAGCGGCGGCGAGAGGAACGCGGTGGTGCCTCCTTTGAGGCATGGGTGAGGAGATCGTGTTCGGCCAAGTTTTGGAGATCGGCGGCGATCTAGCAGTTTTCGAGCTTCTTTGAGGTAGGGGGTGGATCTTTACCCTCTTTACTGCATTCCCCGAGATTTCTAGGCCGAGGGGAGGCCGAGTGGGGATGTTTTGAGTCGGGAGGATAAAATTCCATGATTTGGGGTTGAGCACTGGATCTCCCGTTTTACGGAGTTTTTGATCGATCTATAAGAGCGTAGATGCATGCTAGGGTACTTGGGGATGGATCCCCCTTTATTTTCCCCTCACTGGGCAATGATCGGGGCGTGGAAGGGCGTTTGGGGGCCATTCCCGCCGTTCTCAATTTTCCGGAATGAAAACGGTCCTTCCAGGAACCGTTTTTATTAAAGGCGGCCCTAGGTGGGCCGTTTTCAAACCCAGAGTGTCGACAAGGTATACGGTCGAACGATGGACCGCCACCACCCAAAGGCGGCCAAGCGGTCGACTGTTTCCCTCATGGGGCCAGAGTGACTCCCGAGGCGTTTTTGACCATTGCATTTCGACCGTTGAATAGTTTTTGGGAATGGCGATCATGGGGTGACCGTTTAACCCTTCCCGGGGGAGACCGTTTTAAACTCAAACGGTCACAAGGTGACCGTTTTGCCTTTCTCGCAGTTCCATGGCGTGGCGGCCACAAGGGGGACCGTTTCACACCAAAGCGGCCCAGGGGTGGACCGTTTTTGTTTCAAACGGTCTGCAGGAGACCGTTTCTCTCCTTTGAGCGGTGGCCTGTGGGTGATCGCCTCTCTTCGTCACGCGGTCTAGCATTTGACCGTTTTTGCCCTGGGATGGTCCAGAGTGGACCGCCACCTGGGTTCTGTCCGACCGAAGTTCAGTTCTTACCGATTCAAATCTCGGGTGAGTGGACCTCAATCCACGTGCTGACTTGCGGTCTGACTGATGCTGGGCATCGTGTGGGGGCCATGTGTGTGGGTGCCGTGGGGTCCCGAGAGGTAGCGTGATCTCGGCTAGTGTCACCGTGAGTTGGTGTCGGTACGAGAAGCCGTCCTCGTGCTTTGCCTGGTTCAGGCGTTATTTTTCGTTGGTTTGAGAGTCTACTCCTCCAGTGACCTGTCCACTAGACGTAACTATCTTACGCACCCGTGTGCGAACCCACTTGGGAGTCGTGGAGAGCGTGACCCGAGAGAAACGATTTTTAAGTTGGTTACCGTAGGGCCCCCACGCGTAGTCGAGTCCGGACTTCGGGGGAAGAACCAGCTAGAGGATCCGACCTAGGGAGCATGGTCTGTGTGTGCACACTTAGTTGGGGGCGTTGGACCCGCGCTAACGAGCGCGACCCCAACTAATCCTTGTTCTGTGTTCTTGGTTACTAGTACGGTGTCTCAGTCTCCGCCTGGGGCGTGGTAGCGAGATACCTGAGGCTGTGGACTAAGTCGTCAGTGGACGCATCCGGCCTTACTTCTAGTGGGTGGTACTCCTGTCTCCTGACAGGTATGGACTCGTGTTTTATCAGACCGAGGTTGATTTGTACGGTACAATTAGCTGTAGAGCGCTTTTCCCGTTTATTTATTATCACTTGTTGATCCTACCGTACTTTCGTTAGGTAGTGTTACCTTTCGCGCTTGTGCGTGCCTTTCCGCCTTGTTTCTCTCGTGCGAGGTGGGGGCCTGCGGGATCCCTACTAAGCCTATGAAATGAGGCTTACCCTTATGTTTTCAGGTGACGCGTGGTCGTCGAGAGGCGTGACGGAGTTTCAGCGTGGTTCCAATAGCCAGGGTTAGTCGCTAGTTGCCAGAGCCGAGGTATGCCCCATGTACTTGTACTTTTCATTCTGTTGACTGTACTTATTTTGGACATGAGATACACTGGACATTGTAACATGTTATTTATTTATTTATTTTCCTGCATTATTACTTAGTTGTTTATTGTGCTATCCCTGCAGTTATTTCAGCTTCTCTCGTATCCCCACACCATCCTTTAACCCTTCCGAGTCTTTGGGCTCGTGGGTGGCGGGCCGGGGTTCAGGTCGCGTCGGTTCCTTTCTGGTACTCGAATCCCGGGTCGTTATAGTCCGCTACGGGATTAGACCTATTTCCGAGGACAAACGGACTTCTGTAAAATCTGGAACCCAGAATACAAAAATTATATGGGGAATGGTGGAATATTAACTCACGATCCTGCGCGGTTGATCAAAGCCAATAGGCTCTAGCATTTAGACCATTTATCTTTAAGTCGACGTATAGAAACCTATGTATATGTTTACTACTACTTATAGTGACGGGATGCCTGTCCAATATGTGATAACTAACTAATGCAATATGTGATTTTGTAAACAAGCATGGCTTAATATGAAGTTCAGATTTGATATATGACTCTGATATGATTTGAAAATAAGTTTACCTATATAAGTTTTGATTTAATTAAGATATGTACCACGTCATGTATAAGTCAGATAAGTTTTGCTATACGCATTTTCTTATAACATGAAAAATTATTCTGTTCTATTAGATTTCCTTTGCATTCATAGTATATGTACAATCTAATGAAATTGTGATTAGCGTTATATATATCATGGATTTGCATATGTTAGTATATGATAAGCATGTGATTAGTTTTAATGTATACTGAATTTTTAGACTCTTATCTATCACCTAACCATTTCAGGAAACTGAAAAGTGTGCGCTTTGACTCCGACGGGCAGTAGGTCGGAGGGTGATCTCGAGTGTAGTCTGGATTCCGCTGCCTAGAATAAGTAGGTTTAGTTTTCATTTGAATAATGAATGTAAATACGACTTTTGGGTAGAGATATGTAGAACATTGTGTACGATGTAAATTACATGTACATGTTCATATTATGAAAATTGTATGGTTGTATTTTCGGAATATGTGATGGTTTGGCCTTTAACGTTTTATAAATATCTCGGCCCACAACAATCCGTCTATACGCTGTGATGTCCCCGGACTAGATACGAGATCGCGGGAAGGGGGTGCCACAGGAGGTGAGGAGGAGTGGCCGTCAGGACGCGTTTTGTTTGGACCCCTAGAAGACATGGACTAGGGAGCTTGGTGCTGACTTTTTAGGCTTATAACATTGGGATAGGGTTACATATGAACGATGATGGAGGTGGTTCTCTCTCTCTCTCTCTCTCTCTCTCTCTCTTATTGACCCCGATGCCCTTTTGGTTTCATCGAGACCCATTTCCCCCAACTTTTGCATGTGCGTCTTTGCGGGTTTTCACACAGTGGAGATTCTCATTTTTATCTGAGATGCCTTTTTTGATTTTCATCTTAGTCGAGATTTTTTGACATTATTACCATTAAGTAGGTTTGTCAATGGACCGGACAGACGCGACAGACCCATAAGCTTGGCTCGATTCAGGGGGGAGGGGATCCCCCAATTGACACTCAAAGTGGAATGGTGTGGTCACACTCCAGTTTATATATTTTTTAAATTTATTTAGGTTCAACACTCTTTATCTCTAATTTAAGTCACAAATGAGGATGCCATTAAGTTAGGATATTCTTTACTTTTTTTCCGAAAAGTCAGTATTATCCCTTCTCATCTCAATACTAAATGGAGCTAACAAGATGAATAGTTGCATTTATATTTCATGAAACTAAAGTTTGCTCTTGCCCTACGAATAAAACCCAAGTTTTGAGATGACCATATTCCTAAGTGATGTGTTTTACATATTTAACTACTTAGCTATATTCACCGCACGAAGCCTTCTCTCCATTTGCTTGATTTTTGTTGAACCATTGTTTCTCATATTGTCACTGTACATGTTATCTATCCATTTTCCTCCCTTATCTCGCTGAGAGCAATTATTTTAGGGTTATATATATATATATATATATATATATTTATATTTATATCCCTCTAAAATTCTTTATTGTCAAACATACCTCGCATTTAGACATATTATCATGAACACCTTCAAATAGACATAAACATTGTAGTTACGTCTATGTGATTTATTATCATCGATGGAGGTGAATATTATGTAGAATATGCCATCTAATATCGTTAGGATATGTGAAATACAGAAAATATCCTTAATGATTTTTTACATATATATCTTTATAAAGTTTTTTATTGTCAAATATACATCTCATTTAGACATATTATCATGAATACCCTCCAAATATCTTGAATGATTGCGATTATGCCCTCGTTGTAACCGTCGCATGTTTTAGTGGAATTAAATATGAGTTATAGAATAAAACACCTAGCTTATCTCTAGTTAACAAAATAAAAAAAAGAAACGGTTATAGTGTAAAATACCTAACTTACCTCTAGTTAACAAAATAAAAAAAGAAACCTCTCTCTCTCTCTCTCTCTCTCTCTCTCTCTCTCTCTCTCTCTCTCTCTCTCTCTCTCTCTCTCTCTCTCTCTCTCCGTGTGTGTGTGTGTTGAAACCCTAGTCAACCGTAGGGGGGGGGGGGGGTTAGGGCTGTACATGGTTTGATTTGAGACCATTTTTTTCAAACCGAATCGAATTTGTCCATCAAAACGAATCAAATCAAATCGAAAAAATTCGGTTTGCTTCTATTTCAAATCGAATTTTCATATGCTATTATAATATATATAAATTTAATGACTTATATGTATATAAAATAAAATTAAAAATACTTATATTTTATATATATATAAATTAAAATTTAAATATTTATATATATTTATAATATATAATATTAATAAAAATATATAAATAATAAATTTAATTTATTCGATTGGGTTCAATTTCACACATTATGAAACCGAATTCGACTTCAAATCGAATTGAACGGTTCAATTTGATTTTTTGATTTAAACTGAATTATGAACAACTCTAAGAGGGGAGCAGAGTACGAGGTGGAGGGGGCCTTGCTAGTGGTGGGGGGGTGGGAGAGTAGTAGGAAGAGGGGGGGCCTCGCCGGTGGTGGGAGGGGGGTGGGGGGGGGAGGAGCAAGAGGTGGAGGGGGGGCTTATTGGCGATGGGAGGGGGGCGACAGAGCTGGAGGTGGAGGGGGGATTTGCCAGCAGTGGGAGGGGTGGGGGTGGAGTAGGAGGTGGAAGGGTCACTAGCTCCCGTCCATAGTTGATCCTGCCCATGGCGGAGCAAGAGGTGAAGGGGGGGCTCGTTGGAGGTAGGAAGGGGGGGGCGGCGGCGGAGCAAGAGGTGGAGGGTGGAGGGGGGGGGGGCTTCGCCGAAGTAGCATGGAGAGGGGGGGCTGGTCGAAGGTGGGAGGGCTCTCCCTCTCTCTCTCTCCCTCCCTCTCTCTCTCTCTCTCATTAATGGTATTTTGAATATTTCACGTACCCTAACGATGTTGGGTGACATATTCCATAGAATATTTGCCTCCCATCAATAGTAGTAAACCATAGAGACATAACGGTAACATTTATGCCTATTTGGAGGGTATTCATGATAATATATCTAAATGAGGAGTATATTTGACAATAAGGAACTTTAGAGTTGTATATGTAAAAAATCATATTTTATTTTATTAATCAAGGATAAGTTAGATATTTAACTCTTTAACCCATATTCAACTCGTGTTAAACACACGGGAGTTACGTAGAGGATATAACTGTAACTATTCGGGGTTTTTGAAGGGTATTCATGATAATATGTATGAATGAACGAATATATTTGACAATAAGAAACTTTTTAATAGCATATCTGCAAAAAAAACCCATTATTTTATCTGTGGCTGAAAGTCGTTTACTTGCAAATAGGGAGGGATATCCTGGGGAGTTCTCAGCCATCAATCTTTTAGTCGTTGGCAAGCCATGTTCCTCATATATTATGAAATGCAATCTAAATGTTATATGTGCTGAAATTCCGAGATATGAACTATGAAATACCCTTCAGATTCAGTTTTGATAAGCAATTACTAAAATGAGATTTTGATGGGGAAGAATGCACATTATTGAGAAAATAATGAAATTACTTCATTTAAATCTTATCGATAAGATTTAAATGAAGTAATTTCATTATTTTTGTTATAATATAGATATTAATAATTATTAAAAAATTATTTATGACTTGTGAATATTATTTAAATCTTATTAATCATGGGTATATTATATTTATTATAATATTATAACTAATAAAATTTATGTATATTAATTATATATATATTATATGTTATTTACTATAACATATAATTAATTATGTATATTATACCTATTTATATTAAGTATGATTAATTATTTATCTTGGAATATATTCTATTATCCATTTTAAAGTACGAGTCGGAGTTATTTGATCTTATCCTCGAGAGTAGGTGTAATACTTCTACCTGCTATAATTATGGACAGGGTGCGTCTTCAGTTGTCTACATGTCGCGATTCTCTCGTAGAGCTTTTACATTCTCTCTAACAAACATTCTCTCCTCGATCTTCCTCCGTGAACATCTTACTTGCAATTTTTTCTGTCATTCACCTTTACCATTGCGATTGAGTCTTATTAATTGTCAAGTCTCACATTATAATAATAATTATATTAAGTCATATTAAAAATTATTAGTATTTTTTATTATATAATCAAGAGAATGTTATAATTTCTAAAAAAATAAAATTATAAAGAATATAAAGTAGAGCGAGATATATAGAACATCCATGATGACTTGCATTCAAAAAAAGTAGCACTGGAAAGAAATAAAATATTAACTATATATGAAGCCATGCCAATATTAATACTCAAATATTTATTAAATATTGTTATCACATCACATAGAATATGTCTCTATAATTTTTTCCCATAATTCTTATCTTTTGACATTTTTTTATTTTTTTACTTATTTATTAACTCACTATTTAAACACTAGCGACGGTAACCGCTGTCGCTATTAAGTACTACAGCCGTATAACGCAACGAGTGGAGCCGTCACTTTTGTATAAATGCGACGGCTGTCAATGTCGCTAAAGATTAATATGTATTAGCGATGACATACAACCGTCGCTATTAATTAGAAGAGTATTAGCGACGGCGAACAAGACGTCGCTCTTAATCACAACTATTAACAGGGACGACTGGACAACATAAGAGATGTCGCTAATGATAAATTAGTAGCGACGACTATATTTAAGATGTTGCTAATTAATATATTTTTATTCACTATTAAAGTCGGATGTAAGTCAACCATCGTTAACACTATTTTTTGATTTTCTTTTAAAACTTATATTTTTTTGCGATGACATAATTGAGGCTGTCGCGACTAATATCTGCGAATATGTCCTTATTAGCGACGATTTTAAATAAACTGTCGCTAATGATAATTTTTTATTTTTTACAAATAATGATATATGTTTTTGCGACAACATAATTGAGACTGTCGCGACTAATATCTTATTAGCGACAATTGTGAATTATTAACGACGGCGTTTTTTTATTGTCGCCTTTAAAATATATTAGGGACGACTATTATAAGGAATCGTCGCTAATAAGTAACAATTGTGACGGCTGATTTTACGCCGTCGCGAATAAATCTTATTAGCGACGGTTGATGATAACATTTTATATCCGTCGCCTTTAAACTTTATTAGCGACGGATATTTTTGAAGCCGTCGTTAATAAATTTTAATAGCGACGGTTTGTAAAAGTCATCGCCAATAAGTTGTCGCCGGTACGTAATTTTCTTGTAATGATCCACGTATCAATACGATCTTTATTCATGTGTCTTTCTATGGCTATAATATATAGCTCTCGATAGAGATATGTACAAACTCTATAATCACGCATCTACTAATCCCAAATTTCTATGTTCAAGCAGCACCTTCATGACTCTATTATGTATGTTATATATTTGTTTATAACCAAATACAAATATGTATGTTGTATTTGTTATATATTCCGTGTCGGGGGTTGCGAATTCTTATTAGGGTTTCGATAGTCTAACGCAGGCAAATCTACTGATTAAAAGAGTTCTATTTATATACTAGAAGTTAGAAAGTTATTATCTCTTGAGTTTAAACAATGTTTGGATTGTCATAAAGGGTGAAATTTTGGACGGAATAAAACCAATCGGCTTCCAAATTAACAGCGATTTCTTAGCACTTGTCATATACATGAGCACTAACATTAGAATGAAATAACTATTTTTCTCTAGAGTTAATTATCGACATAAATATTCACGGTTACGCATTGGTCGGCTATGAGATCGATTCCAAGAAAATTTGATCCCTTGGTCAGGATTCAAATCTCACCTTAAAAGTGTTTCCAAGATGTTCCTGACTTCCAGGGACATTAACTTGAACGCCATCGATCGATGTCAGATAAGAGAACTCCTCGTTGCAAAACAGGACCCTCCCCTTGTGCATGCCATCGTTAAAGCTGGAGCTACCATTAGAGGCCACTTTGTGCGACGTTTAACGTGGGATGATGTTCGCGGGGGAGATGATGGATTTGTGTAGTGGGCTTGGGCTGATGGAGGGCCCAATTGCTTGCTGTTGCTGCATCGGCATGACGTTATCCGTAACTACTCTTAGAGATGACCTATATGTCTAATTGGGGGGGGGGGGGGGGGTACGTATCAAGCAAAAGCCAACGTCGAAATCCTCATTACACGTGGAAGACCTCTGTTTATGGTGGCGCCCTTTGTTTGGATCCTATTTCAGTCTTTCTGGGCTTCGTGCAGCTTTGTTTGCTTTGCAATTTGTTTCACGGGCATCGTAATGCTCTCAGGTTTTTGTTAAGGCAAACCAATTTGAGTTCTGAAATCTCACTTGTTTGGGCTCGTGGAATGGTGGCAAAAGTTTCACTTTATTTTAAACACTCATAAAATTAACAGAAGGTATGCTTCTGACCCAAATTCGTCGCAGAAATCTTGGCAAGATCTTCTCCAACATGAGGATAATGGGTATCTTATGGGGCAAATAATTGTACTAGAACCCAAACTTAACAGTGGTCTATCAGGTTCCAAACAAGCCCCCACTTCATCCCATACGAAGAAGATAGGATCCCAGTCTGCATCCAAAAATCTCAAACAATTTGTGTCTTTTAAGTGTTAAAAACTGCCGGAAAAATTATCTATATACTCATGAAAAAATTAAAATTACCACTATACCCTCACCTTTATGAAATTTACACAGTATACCCTCAAATTATTTTAACCCGAGTTATGATACCCTTGGGGTTACATTCGCAAGAGATGCCGATAATAATACCATGAAGTGACTATTTTACCCCCCTCAATTGAAGACAGAGAGAGAGAGAAAGAGAGAGGATGATAGAGAGAGAGAGACGGAGTGAGAGAGTGAACGCCTGAGGGGGACGCTCCCTCTGGCGTCGTCACCCCCTGTGGGTGCAAAAGAAGAGAGGAGGAGAGAGAGAGAGAGGATAGGGTGAGGTAGAGTGTGAGAGAGAGAGAGAGGGAGAGGTGTAGAGAAAGAAAGAGAGGACAAGTGAGAGAGAGAGAGAGCGCGTGCATGACGGGGAGGACACTGGAGGGGTCTCCCCCTCCGGCAGCAGCGCTCTTGCGGGTGTAGACGACGTACAAAGAGAGGTGCAGAGATAGAGAGAGAGGACTAGTCAGAAAGAGAAAGAGAGTGCGGGACCCTTGCGGGTGTAGACGACGTAGAGAGAGAGAGGTGAAGAGATAGAGAGAGAGGACAAGTGAGAGAGAGAAAGAGAGCGTAGGAGGCAGAGGCGTCGAAGGGGTCTCCACCTTCGATGGTGGCATCTTGTCGGTGTAGATGACACATAGAGAGCGAGAGGACGAGGTGAGGGAGCATGAGAGAGAGAGAGAGAGCGCTAGAGGAGGTTGTCCCCTCTAGCATCGACATGACCTACGGGTGCAAGAGAGAGAGAAAGAAAGAGAGGACACAGTGAGAGAGAGAGTGTGTGTTAGTGGGGGTCGCCCCTCGGGCGTCGGCACCCACTATGGGTGTGAGAGAGAGAGAGAGAGAGAGATGGGAGAGTGATAGAGAGGATGAACTAAGAGAGAGAGAGAGAGAGAGAGAGCGAGAGCGACACGCGCGCATGCGAGAGAGAGAAGTCGCTCCGTGTGGACGCGACTTCGATCTGAAATCTTTTCTACTCGGAGTGACTTTTGGTTTAAGAAATAAAAAAGTTAAAAAACTCAAAAATCGTTCCCACACAAGGAGAGTTCCACTCTCTCATCCTGTGCCCCCTCTCTCTGTCTCCCTACTCTCTCTCCTCATCTGCGCCCCCTCTCTCTATCTCCCTACTCTTTCTCTCCTCATCTACGCCCCCTCTCTCTATCTCCCTACTCTCTCTCTCTCTCCTCTGTGCCCCCTCTCTCACCCCTCTGCACGCCCTCTCTCTATCTCCTTTCTCTCTCTCCTCGTTTGCATCCCCCTCTCTCTATCTCCCTACTCTCTCTCTCCTTGTCGCCCGAGAGGACTATCTCCCTATTCTTACTCTCTACTTACTCTCTCTCTCTCTCTCGCTCTATTTGGCCGACGCCAGAGAAGGCATTTGTGCCCCCCTCTCTCTCTATGAATGCCGAGCATCATCTCTTCAGCATCCCCCACCAACCTTAGATGCCCCCCAGCGATTAGGAGCAATTAGCTAGAGAGAAAGTAATGGGTGAGAGAGACGAGAGAGAGAGAGAGAGAGAGTACTAGTGATTGGTTGAGAGATAGAGTAACTATAGATAAGTTAGTCATTTGATTCACTTTGATTTAATCAAAATCAGTAGTCGTTGACGATAGTGAATGAGAAGTTCTTTTGAGTTTTTAGAGATATACGAGTAGATTCTATAAATGTGAGAGTGTAACAGTAATTTAATTTTTTTTCATGGGTATACAAGTATTTTTCTCAAATTATTTGGATGCCTAATTAGTACGGAGGACATGGGCTCTACCTGTGCCCTACGATCTTTTAATACCTAATTTCACCGTAGACATGCTTGGAATTGCTGTTCAGCTTGGCATAGTTCCATTTCCAGACAGCTTTTGTTCGTACTGAAACCAGTACTTGGGCCCGGATGCACGTGTGCCCGAGACGCTGCTAACAATGGGGCTCATTCTGTGCTACTTATCGGCTCATTTTCGTGAACGGCGAAACTACAAAAGCCCATCTCTAGCAAATAGCCCAAACGAACATGGGCCCGGATAGCCCCATCTTTATTCTCCAACCCACGATAAGTGCTGCAGGATATGCAGGCGGTATCCTATATGACTCGTGCAGACGGATACAAACGGTAGCCACTGGTATGTTTATTTGACCGATTATTAGTTTATAGGTCAGTTAACATGTAACAGACCATCTTCTTAAGACCATGTATATAACCCATCAGTAATCGATGCATTTTTGAAACTGAGATGCACGGTCGGATCAAGGAATGGGTGTATCGTTTGTCTAACTTGTTATCCAATATACCTGCCCAATGTCGTCAAAGTTGTCTAATAAATGTAATACTTCGTGCAACATTAGGATTTATTACACGACGAGACGTTGCAAACACAACACTGATTTTTTTTAAATTATGACTCATATTAAGTTAATTTGATATGTTAACTATGTCATCAAGTGACGTGATGTGAAGATCACGTAAAAAAAATTACTCTCATGTGAATAATGAAAATGAGTCATTTTCACCGTTCACGTGGTAGTGATTTTATTTTTACGTGATCTTCACGTAAAATTACACGATGATATGATCAACATATCAAATTAATTTGACGTGAGAGTCACTAAAAAAATTTAAAAAAATAAAGGTTACACTTACACCACTACGGTGTGTAATTAATCAAAATGCTGCACAAATCATTACTCAACTTTGTATCTTACATTCCCTTGATGTGTACTGGGTTAATACATATCCTCAAGCTCGACCTGTTATGCTCGATAAGCTAGGTCAGCCCAAATAGCCTATTTCATGGAGGAACATGGCACCTCTTTTGAAGGTTAATGAATAGTCCCATATCAGATATCTAAAAGAATATATATAACTCCCAAGATATATATAAAAGTAGGGTCAGGTCTACGATAAATGGTACTCTTCTCGGAGACTGTCTCTCCTCTCTAAACTTCACAGCTCAAACTACGTGTTGATTTAAGGATCGGAGTGTTTTACATGAATCATCTCAAGAGAGCTCTCACCTCGTTTATGGGTGGGTGATGCATGCCCAACACTCGATCTTGTCCACGAAAGTTCGACTCGCTTCACCTCGACCATCTCTGCTCAATCCCTCTCCCTCGAACTAGCTCTTCCATGATATATATGGTTCGCCCAGGCCTGACCTGGCAGGTCCGTTCAAGTGGCATCCCTCGGTTGGACTCTTGCCCAAACGGACCTGGGCACCTCCAGCTACGTCAACTCGCAGACTCTTCATTAGTGTCTCACTTAAACCAATCATCTCTTTAACTATCTCTTTCACCGGTGGATCTAGTGGGGGGGCTCCAAAGGGTAATTTTCCAGCTCCGGGTCATTATCTCCGAACTGATCTCCGGTGGATCTCGACTTCTCACCCCGATCACCCCACCTCGGCCAAGGTTGGCTACAAAGACCCGGACCACCAATGCAGGCGAGGGTAATTCGGTAAATGCAGAAGATCGCAGGTGCGTTTTTTTACAACTACCAGCTTGGGGGGAGGGGGGGTGTGTGCAAGCCGAGCTTTTTGTACGCCATACACACGCCAATACGCGCGGCCTCGTGGGAAACAGATGGGAGAGAGAGTGAGAAGAGAGAGAGAGAGTGTGGCAAAACTGAAATAAGAGACGACGCCTTTGTTTTGGGGAAGGGGCACGAAGAAGGGCAGCCTCTGCCGGACGCCACCGGCCTCCATCTCCCATCCCCATCCCCGCCGACCTCTGCGCCTTCTTCCTCATCGCCATGAGGATTCGAAGGCGGGCCGCCGGAGACCCGCCGCAAGCGCAGGCCCCTTCCTCCCCGTTGCCCCTGCGCCGGTTTCCGCCTGCACCTCCTCCTCCTACCCCGGCTCATCCTCCTGCGCCTGCTCCGCGTGCCGAGGCCACTGCCGCTCTCCGGGTGGAGCCGCCGCAGCGCGAGTTCGAGGCGGCGATGTGCGAGGCGGCTCTCTTCGACCCCGGCCGGCCGTTCCCCGGCGGAAATCGCCAGGTGAGGAGATCGATCTACCATACCTTTTACCTGCCCTGCATGTTTCGGTCGGAAGCTTCTCGAACGCCTCGTCTCTGTTTTACGGCTTCCCCCCCTCTCTGCCGGAGCTATTGGAGCCCGTCTCCATGCCGTTCTCGGGCCCCTTTTTCTCGGTTCACATGGTCTGTTCCTCCCTTACGTGAGGCGAGGTTTTCCCTCCCGTCGTCGGGCGCCGCCGGCGAAATCTGATTCGGTCGGCTTCTGGGATTTTCTTGGAACCCTTTTGGCCACGCTTACGATGCGCCGCTGCTTACAGCTGCTTTCACGGGAATTCTGACCTGGAACCGGTCGGTGGGACTGTAAGATTCCTGTATTAGTAGGTTTACATTTCTGCGTATGTCCGATCGTGATCCATGCCGTGGTTATAAGCGCCGAAATTTCCCTGCAGGAAGAAAAGGCAAAGAGCGGTGAAGACACTGGGAGTGAGAAGAAGGGAGGAGGAGGGGGAGAAGGGAGACCGGAGCGCGAGCACGGGCAGCGCCCTGTGCACGTTGTTTGCCTGTACGTAGAAGAACAGTGATGCCTTTTAATTTCTTTCGTGTTTTTTTGCCTCTTCGTCGTCTCTTCCAGACCAAACCCATGATGGGGTGGGTGCCCCAGAGGGAAGGAAGAACACAGAAAAATGGAGGATGGCGGCCTGCATGGCCTGCTGTGTTTGATCCTGCAGCTGCGGTTTCCTTGCAGCTTGCTGGCAGCACCCAAGGGAGGGGAGGAACAGCGACCCAGCGAAGTGATGAAGAAGAAGCGCGAGGATTCCTGGCGGGTCGATGAGGCCAAGAGTACTGCAGCAGCTGCCATGTGCAAGAAGGGGGACGGCAAAGGATGGCACTGCAAGAGGGCAGCGCAGTGCGGCTACTCGCTCTGCCCGCACCACCTCGACAAGCTCAGATCCTACAGCCACTCCCAGACGAAGAAGAAGAAGAAGGAGACGAAGAAGAAGACGAAACCAAAGGCCCCGCCTGCAGCCGGGAAATCCACTGCTGCAGGAGCCCACCACCATGGAGCATCGCAGCAGGAGAAGAACGGGAACAAGAAGAGGGTGGAAGAGCATGTCCTGGGCACGGGGCCGGGCGCCGTCTCGGACTCGTTCTACTACTACTCGGGCTTCGGGCCTTGGTGGGGGAAGAGAAGGAGAGACGGCCGGTCGTCTGTGGACGCCGGCAAGGTGCACGACGGTGGCGCTTCCCAGGCTCAGCTCCCCCAGCATACGGACGACGCTGCTACTGCTGCGGCTGGAGGAGGAGGAGAAGGAGAAGGAGAAGAAGGTGAAGAAGGTGAGTTACACGAGCGCGACAGTGGAGGAGGCAGAGACGGGAGGCCATGGAAGTCGCGGGCGCTGTCGTCCCTGCTCTAGCTAGCTAGGAAAGGTTTCCATTTTGCCGAGCCATGGGTGTTCGTCTGTGAATGAGAATTTGGCATATATGAATCATGATAAGATTTTACCATATAGGATCATCCACAGTTACAGGTTTGTGGTGTGGGAGGGAAAGATCATTTGATATACGCATTGCCCTTATTGCTTTCAACATGCCATGGTCCCTTTTCTTGCTTGTTAGTTCCTACGATTGGATTAACCACCACGCAGCATGGAGGCAATTTTGGCAGCGCTCCGTGGGCACCAAGTGCTCGCGCAGATCATGATAACGAGGGGAGATAACAAGTTGAGCCGGTGGTTTCCGCCTTGTGGGTCAACTCGGTAATCAGTTGCCAAATGGGGCGGCCCGGCCCGCATTCCGGCCTTCTCAAATGAGGAAGCGTTTTTTACATTGAGGTCTACTTATTTTTTTAATTTTTTCTTTCTTTTTTTTAATTATTTTGGTCGAATAGAGATTTTCAATCTTTATTCTTATTATTTTTTTCTACCATTCAATATTGATCAGACGATATGGACAAGTCAGTCAAATTGGGACTGCCCTGTTTGTTTGTTTTTTTCTTCTCTCTTTTTCTCCCCCCATTATGGGGCAGTCAGCAAGTCGGAATCATCGTAATGTTGCACTTATGAGCGGATCAGAGGTCTTGGGAAGTAGGATAAAAGTATATCTTTAAAACATATTTGAACGATCAAAGTTATAAAAAAAATAATGGTCAGATAAACTTATTTATCCCTCAACTCCTAAATACCACGACGAAAAATTTTCTACTACTACAATTAAGATTCTTTCTGAAGGAGTAAAATGTCATTTGGGTGGTTGACGAAAGATGACCGGTGGCCAGGAACTCTGTTTTGTTATTTTGTTATAATTTCCCTATGGTTACTCTCCGAGGTGTAAAGAGTTTTGGGACAGGGGGGGTGTCGTTTTCGAAGACTTCTTGTGGTGCGTGCTCGTCCCCCAGTGGCAGAGCACAATTAGGTGCCGAAGACTATGATTAAAAGAATATTAATCGGTCATTTTCAGATGTTTACACCAAAAGTAGGGATACGTTTTCCGTTTCAGTCTCAAAAGAAAATGTCACGACGGACCCGAATTAAAACGGGGGAGAAACGGAGTATGGTGCAAGTGGGAGAGACGTGGCGTTTTTTGTTTTTTGGTTGAGTTCTTTTAGATTCTAAAGCTTAAAAATTTAAAAAACAATTTATAGGCGGAGTATTAGAATTAATAGCTAAACAGAAAAACTCCTTAAAAAATTGATATATGACTATATAAAAGATAAGTACATATACTTGTTTTCAAGAAACCAGTTGATTTTGAAATTGCCTATGTCCTCTTAGGCCTCGTTTGTTGACCTAATGGGATTATAAATTTTTGTCGTAATCTTTTAGAGTGATAGTAATTCGGTAAAAAAGGGGTCTTGAGAGATTATAAAAATGAGAAATTTTTATCTTATCTCTCTCTAAAAATTAAAATTATATCTTTTAAATAATTTGATATGACATTTATAAATTTGACGAAGATTTGAGAAAATGAGAATTACGAGATCATAATCTATGACCCTGTTGAGTTGACAAACATAACCTTATAAGATGCCCCAAGAATGTTAGTAAGCAAGCAAGCGCTTTGTTTGGGGGGTTATTATCTCTATATTATCTTTGGTTTAAGTTGGTTTTTAATTTGATGGCCTAATTACTTAATTGGGTTTAAAAGTGGGTTAACCCAGTTAACCCGTGTTATGTATCCCATCTAAAGAGGTGAGTTACAAAACCAACTCGTTATCGTCAAAGAAAAAGCGAGTCTAAACATGCGACAATATGTCCCTTCTGGGTTAACTTTCTATAACCATAGCCCGCAAAGCAAGTAAAATTAGAAGAAATTTTTGCATATTAATCCCTACAAATATAATGAATTGTTGATTAGTCCCTCAAATCCAACTATTGTCTTAAAAATCCCTACAATCTTCATCATTATATATATAAATCTCTACCGTTCATTCTGTCGTACCAAAGTTAACTAAACTATAGTTAACTTATATTCAAGAAGAGTAAAATATCAAATTACCCTTGGTTAAGTGTGTGTGTGTGTGAGAGAGAGAGAGAGAGAGAGAGAGAGAGAGAGAGAGAGAGAGAGAGAGAGAGAGAGAGAGAGCACTACAGTGGCGGTGGGTAGCGCTCCCGGAGAGGAGACATCGGAGGCGTCTCCCGCTCAGACCGTGGCAAAGGGAGGGAGGGGGAGGGAGAGAGAGAGAGAGGGAGGGGGAGAGAGAGAGGGAGGAGACGGGGTGAGAGAGAAAGAGATAGTGGAGGGAGGGGGGACGCATGAGTCATCTCCCCCTCCAACGGTGACAGACGGAGGGAGGGGGAGGGAGAGAGAGAGGGGGGGATGGTAGACAGAAAGAGGGAGATAGAGAAACAATGACAAAAGGAGGGAGGGGGAGGGAGAGAGTGAGAGGGAGGGGGGACTTCCCCTCCGACGGTGACACAGAGAGAGAGAGGGAGAGAGAGGAGGGAGAGAGGGAGGAGACAGGGTGAGAGAGAAAGAGATAGTGGAGGGAGGGGGATGCAGGAGTTGTCTTCCCCTCCGACGATGATAGCCGGAGGGAGAGGGAGGGAGGGGACGGGGTGAGAGAGAGTGTGTACAGGGAGGGGAGACTTCCCCTCCGACGGTGACAAAGAGGGAGAGGGAGAGGGAGTGAGAAAGACGGTGGAGAGAGAGAGTGTAGGGAGGCATCCCCCTCTAATGGTGAGAGAGAGAGGGAGAGGGAGGGAGAGAGACGGTGGAGAGAAAGAGAGGGAGTGAGAGGGGGAGGGAGAGAGAGAGAGAGAGATGGTGGAGAGAGAGAGAGAATAGATGAAGTTAAAGTCGCTCCTACACGGAGCGACTTCATCTGCTCTCTTTACACCGTTGCTCCCCCTCCCCCTCCTCCTCCGGTCCATCGTCTCCCCTCCCCTTCACCCCCCTCCCCCTCCGACCCCCCTTCGGGCCCATCCCCTTCCCCCTCCGATCCACCGTCTCCCACCCCCTCCACCTTTGGTGGACGCCCCCCCTCCACCCCCGATCCTCCTCCCCCTCTAATCTCATTACTCCTCCCCCCCTCCCCTTCCCGTCTCACTCTGCCTTCCCCTTTGCCTCCGACGGTCTCCCTCCCCTTCCCGTGTCCCCCTCCGCCTCTCCCCTCCCCCTTCGGAGGACCATCCCCCCTCCGGTCCCCTCCCCATTGACCTCTGACCCTCAGGGGGAGAGAGAGAGAGAGAGAGAGAGAGAGAGAGATGTTTTTAGTCTTTTTTTCATATATTAGATAGAATATTTTATGAAATATTCTTTTTTATGGACGACAATAAATTATAAAGATTCATTTGTAAAATATTAAAGATGGTAAGAATTTTTAAGATAATAGTCATATTAATCGACGATTCACTAAATTTGTAAAGATTAGTATGTAAAAATCGCAAACTAAAAATGTAACCAGCACCCACCTCATCTCATGTGCTTGCTTGTGTGCGAATTCCTGTCCTCTAACATATGAAACGAGACGCTATCGACAACCAATTAAGAATCGGGATTCTTGTGCTCCTAAGACGAGATTGTATCATTAAAATGTATCACTATGCTTATCATTATCTTCATCAAGCAATCTAATTAGTCATCAATTGATGGTATCCATCTAAAATAAATTCGACTCCACCAACCCACAACTAATCAAAAGTCGAAAAAATGATCTCTCGATGAAATAATCCGATCCCGTTACTTGGTGGTTGCTAGAGACTCGGGTCCGGTTCATACTACGCCTAAGAGCGATGGCACGATAAAAGACAGAAAAGAGACCATCCAATGCGAACTAAGATGAGATCACCAACTAGTTCATCAACTAAAGAGGGTGGGGGGAGCGGGGATTACACAGGTGAAAGGCTTACAGAAGAGACTTGAGGGATCGAGCTTTGATGGGCTTCCTTCCCCGCCTCCTGCCCACGGCGACGTCATCCCCCTCGTACCTCCGGACTTCATCACGGCCGTCCATATCCTCTTCGTCATCGTCCAGATCGTCGGGCGCCTGATCGTGGGCCTTCGAGGAGGGCACACCATCACGGCCCCCATCGCGATCATCGTCGCCGTCGCTCGCGTCGTCCACGTTGCCCGCCTCCTGTGCCCCGCGGTCCCCGTCGACGCCGCCGCTTCTGCGCTTCCTCCGCCAGGGCCCGAAGCCCGAATAATAGTAGTAGAAGTCCGACGCCGGCTTCCTCCCCGCCCTGCCTCCGGCGCCGTTTCCGCCGACGTCGCTCCTGTCGCCGCCGTTGCCGCCGGCGTCCTTCTTCTTGGTCGTCGACGACGTCGTCTTCTTGATGCTGTTCTTCTTCTTGTCTGGGATCAAGGCGGCGTTTTGCTTGGCGTCGATCCCGCCCCCGTGCGTCTTACGGGAAGGCTGCTGGTGCTGATGCTGCGGGAGGGCAAGGGCATGGGTGGTGCTGCCGCCGTTGTTGTAGTAGGAGCGGACCTGGGTGAGGTGGTATTCGCAGAGGGAATGGGGGCGCAGGGCTGCCCGTTTGCAGTGCCATCCCTTCCCGTCGCTCTTCTTACATGTCGTCGCTGCAGTGGCAGCAGAGGCAGATTCCAGCTCCATCTTCACCTTCTCGTCTTCTGTGCTCTCCATCCTGCCGGAAGAAGCGACCTTTCTCTTAATCTTCTTCGTATTCTGGCTGCTGCTCCTCTTCCTGGGCTCCATCTTCCTCTCCCTCTTCTCCTCTTCTTCTGCTGATCCGTCCGCCATCTCCTTGATCTTCGCTGGACGTCTCCAAGTTGATCGAGCTGCGGCGATACTGCCAAGAAAGAAACGCAATTGCTCACTCCCTTCTGCCTCTCTCCCAAAAATTAGTGGAGGCCTCCAAGAAGATTACTGTGGACAATGTAGGGTAAGAAAGGAAAGATATTTTAAAAAGAGAGAGAGAGAGAGAGGAATGTTGGGCACCCGATAACATCCGAGACTGCAGCAGCGAGTTCATCTTCTTCTCCTTGTCCGCTCAGCGTTGCTCCCGCTAGAAAACCGTCGTCCTCGTCCACACACTCCGTCTCCTACGGCACCCACCAAGCATGCCCAGACGGAGGCGTCAAGAGCAGAAGGGGAAAGAAGCAAAGCGGCCGGGAAGCACAAAACCCTAATAGGTTCGATCCAGAAAGAAAGAAATATTCCCGGTTCCCGAGCCAGTGGAAAAGTGTGGAAGCAAAGAAATGATGAGCAAACGCGGATCGAACCGATCCGATTCGGTGAGCCTGGCAAAACCTAAACCCCGCAGCCCCAGCAGCAAAACCCAAACACACACGACCCGCGCTAAAGCACGAGAAGATGAGGAGGAGAAAAAAAAATAACGCCCAAATCCGGTGCCTTCCTACAGAAAATGGCACCACTTTGTCGACCAGAATCGTATTTTAGGGTTCTTTCAGCTCCCCCGCCCCGGAACAGCGAAACCCTAGGCGGCGCTATTACAGGAGAAGAGAAGCTGCTCTCCGCCCCTTTCAAGCCAAGAAGAACAAGAACCCGACGACGGACAGATATCCATGGATCACAATTCTAGCATTGCCATTATTTCAACTAATTTAACACACAGAAGCCGGGGCAGCTGGACAGCAACGGCGGGATCGGATCTGACCTGGTAGTAGTGGTAGAGGGCTGCGACCCTCGGCGGCGTGAAGACCATCGCGTCCCACGGCGACTGGTTCAACTCGCACACATGCATCTCGAGCTCGCGTCCAGCCGCCACCGCCGGAGCCTCGGCGGCAGCGGCGGCGGCAGCGGCAGCAGCGCGGGATTGGGCCGCCGGAATCGACAGGGAGGAGAGGATCCTCGCGGCGTGCTTCCGGATCCTCATTGCGAGGGCGAACCCTGCCGGCGGAAGCGGCGCGGACGTCTCGACCGGAGACGAGGAGCGGATCGATCGACCTCGTCGCCGCCGATCTCCAGGTGGAGGGTGGGGGGGTCGTCGACAGGGCTCGGGGTCTTTCTTCTGTGGGGAGGCGCCTGCAAGCCCTGCAACTCGTCCTCAAAAAATTTCTCTCTCCCCCCCCCCACCTCCTCCTCCTCCTTATTTATTACCAAAAGTGTGGGTATTTATATTTAATTGTTTAGATTAGCCGCCGGTTTTCTATTCTATGTTAGCAAAAAGTCCCCATGAAATCTGGAATTTACGAAGGTGCCATGGTAGCTTCTCGATGACTTGTGAAACTGGCGCACCGCTGTGGTCAGAGGGGGTTTACCACTTTCCGGTCGTTTATCCTCTTCTTCCACGGGTGTTGGGGTTTTTTGTACGGACGAGACAACAGTGTAGTATTTTGTAGGGTTTAAATCTGTAGCTTAGATCATGCGAACAGAATTGGATGGTGGGGATTTCGCGGCAGCTTCATCAGGCTGGGCTCGATGCCCGCCGTGGGATCTCCCCTCAAATGTCCCGTGGCGGTGACGGGTTCGGTTGGCTTGATCCGGGTAAGTTGGAGCCGAGTTGATGCCAATCTTTGGATGTTGATGTCAACTCGACTGTACTTGTGCATCTCAGTAAAAAGTCAAAAACTAAGTTGACATTGACTGAACATGTCAGCTAATCTAGTCAAGGTTAAGGTGTGTTTGTTACAAATTAGGGGTTATGGATTTTTTCCCATAATCTAATAGAGAGAAAAAAAATTGGGTTGGGAGTAGATTCTCAAGATTCAATTTCAAACATCACTCTTTTTTTTTTGTTATATCTTTTTACCCGTCATAATCTTTTTCTTGTTATCTTTTTTTACCTCTTGTAATTTTAACATTTAAAAATTTGACGAGACATTAACGTATTTGGGACAAATTACAGGGGGTATAGAGATTCCAAGAAGAGAATCACCTACTATAAACCTTTACCAAACCCAGGCTCAGAGAGAGGGTCATTTGCAACAAGGGAGATTTGTCTTACCTTGGGCCTTCCATGAGAGAGAAGATTGACATCATCTCTTCACAATTCTCTGTATCACCAATGGCTAAGATGAATTTGAAATACAAATAGTGTAAACGATCTCAATCTCAACTCACAAGATAGAGAGAGCAACTATAGTAAACCTCACGTTTTATTTATGAAATGCCATGAACAATCATTTATACACACATTTGAATTGTCGGACCATCCTCATTGATGTTTGATTAGACCATCATTATCTCAATCATCATAAAACTTGATTGAGACGTCACCTTTTCACTCAATGGAGCAGATCCAGCCTTTCTGTGCTGATCCGATCTCCCAATTACTGAAGTGTGTTGAGATAAAATTCCATCAACAACGCAGGGGAAAAATGACTGTCATTTCTAATTCATCATTAAAGTTTAAAACATGGAATAGTGGTAGGTAGAAAGGTTTTTTTTCGGGTAGTTTTTTTTTTAAAAAAAGGGGGAAGGGAGAAATCGGGTTTAAACTCGATACATTTTCCAAATGATTGAGAGAGGGTTGTGACGAACCAACTGCACGTAAACATTTGATTTTGATCTGAAGGAAGTTAACGTTCACCCTCGCGAAAAGTTTTCAGACCAGACAATATACAAGAGCAGAGAAATGCTGCGGTGTCACGTTTATTCCACTATTTTTATCATTTTCATGTCAACTGTTTGGATCTCACGGTAGAACGGTTACAATAAATAATTCAAGTTTGATATTTTTAAAATTGAAAAACATCTCATTTGAGTTCACTTATCCCACCACTCAGAAGTGTTAAAAGGATGAAGGATTGGGGTTTCTACGTCCTAATCGATGTTTCTCCCAATGGCTTACAAGGTCCACCGTGAGGTCCAGGTGAGAGTAACCAGGTGGCCGACTTGGATATCCATCCAAGGGTATGAGTCCAGAAAGGATATAATAAATCATAGTTGACTAAACAACTGAAATAACTTTGTATCCTGGACTTTTAAGGAAAGATTGGGCTGCTTACACCTGTAAGCTGTAACTGGTTTGGATGGAGTGACCCCCATTCGTGCGTGTCCTGTGCTCGAGGTTTCGGGTACATAGTGGGTGCGGTGATAATTTCGGGAAGGGATACGTGTGTTGATCTGAGAGGCTCTGCTTTCGGAGAGTCCGCTTCTGGATCATACCAAAGATACCCTTACTGGTTTCGCGGATCTTTTCTTTTCTCTTCTTTTTGGTTAAGTCGTGGATCTTTTCCTACTTTCTCGATTGGGTTAAAACCTAACCAGCCAACGTGGAGACGTTTTTGGAAGATCCGCACGGTGAGGGGGCGACCGGCACCGGTACTACCCCCCAGATCAGAACATGAGGTATGGTGATGGGGACGCTCGAGAGCGTGGGTGGGCCTGGTTCGTTGGGGATCAATCTGGGTCCCAAAATGGTGAATAGTAGTGGTGAATGTGACAGGGACGCGTGCGATGTTGGGCGGCTTGGGAAGCAAATCGGATCGGGTTTGCCGGAATCCGATCTGAAAATGTCGAGCCTCCTTCGGATCTGTTGGATCTGAGTCGGCTTTTCCGACGGATCAGTGTTTCATCGTGTCAGATTTCATAATTTGGTGGACAGTTCTATTTATGTTTTATAAATAATATATGAGATATTTTGAAAGATAATATTTATCAATTATTGTAGTGTTGCTCGACACAATTTTTGGTGTCAAAATATGAGTATGAAAAAAAGAAGAAATTTCCCTGCTGGGCATAAAATTTCAACGCAAACGTACATCCAAGCTTAATTCGCTTCAAACTGGAATTTTTTTTGTGCAATGGCAGATTTTTCTATTTTAAAGTTTGAGCCATGTCGGTCAGTTTCATGACTGCGATGAAATCATGCCGAGTTGATTTTGACTTCATATTCTGGTAATCATATGTATAATTTTGTGGAGATATAGATCTTGTAGTTTGTCCTGGTCACTGGATGGTCAAGAGATTTTGTTGATAGGAATAGATTCTTAACATCTTAACCTAGATAGACAGCAACATTAGGATGTGAGAGAAGAATGCATGGGCATGATATTCTAAGCGTGGATAGATGAGGGAGCGAGAATCAAAGAGAAGGGTAAAGGAACACCTGGATTTTTTTTTATTTCTTTGTAAATTATGGATAACAAACATGTGGCCCAATCGGACCAGGGTACATAGCCAAAGAAAAGTAAGGGGGGGGGGGGGCCTCGCACACAGAGCTTGAGAAAAGGAGAGAGAAGTCTTATATGGGATCGGAGATGGAGTGTAGGTTTAAGTCGATCCTCAATCGGTCCCAGGAGCCCGACTGCTTGGTGGGGGGGAGTTGAAAGTGATGGTATAACCATTGGGCTATATATTGGATGACTTCCTTGGGGATGCAACCTGGGACATGCTGAAACAAGAGTGGAAACCTGTGGACATGCATGACGGCTTGGGTGTTGGTCGATGGGGGATCCAAGGTCCATTTGAAGGTCTTCGGATGGTGGTTGTCTACCATGATTTTCTCTTAAACCGTGGGGCTGCCTTTGTGACATCGCAGAGTTGAGGTGGAAGCTTGGTGGTTGGAGGATGCCAAGATCTCCTTAGAGGAGAGGACAAGCGAGTGACATTGAATACCCTCCCTTATTGTGGACGGTAGCCACTTGCTGCTAGCGACACCAAATGTGAGGCGAGAGGATATACTACATGTATTTCTGGTCTTGGGGGATTCCACGTGCTCCGGGTCTTCTTGAAGGAAGATCTAGTTGATGGGGAGGCTGGCAGGAGAGCATGAGGTGGTGGACAAGCGCAGGACCTACTTTAGGGTCTTGCGATTGTTGCCCCACCATTGTCGATGTTGTGCGGTGCTCTCCAGTTGGTAGCTCGTATGGAGGTAGGAGGCAAACAACCTCTTGCAGTTCAGGCGGCAGAAGCGGTGGCTGGGGATAGAGATGCTTCAACTTCCAACTCATGGTGATGAGGTTGTGAGAAAACCTCGTCGGACTTCTTCCACTGGATGTCCGGTGATGTGCACTACCTTTAAAAGATATCTTTGGACTCCTTTCTTACAAGAGAAGTTCTGTCTGGGATGGGTGTTCCCTGGGAGAGCCATCTGACGATCAAGTTAGTCAGCGCTCTAATGGGTGAGGGAGAGTTCTCTGGCATGGTTGGAGATAACAGTTTGCTAAGATAAAATGATGAGGGAGAGGAGGAGCAGTTGCCATGGAGGCTTCACTCATTGAGGGATTCTCCCTTTTCTGTGATCTCCTTGGTGAAGGTTCTAGTAAGGACTGTATGCTGAGTTGGTACGGGGAAGAGAGGATTATTCTACTTAAACAGAAACTAAGGCCTTTGAATTTAGGATCTTCGATCCCCTTACTTGGAGGAAGTCGCAGAGACCTTTTATATGCGATTCTGGTGTTGGAGCTAAAGAGGCGTGCAGTTGTGAAGAGACAATACAAGAGAGTCATTAGTGAAGAAAAATTTCTTTGACATTGGAAAGTCGTCGATCCACCGATATTTTCACCCGTTACTATGATGCTTTTACTTCTTGAAATCTAATGATTTCAATGCACTTTTTGAGGTATGCGGGACTCGTGACGGACTTTTGAGATCGTGGTGCGATTCTGGGCATTATGTGGTGGATGGAAAAGTTGTGCTCGCATTTCCATGTATGTTGATTGATGGATAAGATAGTGATTGCAATTCTGAGGGAATATTTACCTGATTCTACTCTGGATTTGTACTTAAATTTTGCTCTACCTACAATGCTACACTTTTAAGAGTTGATGGGACTTGGTTTGTCTCTTTGAGGCTATTGTAGTGGCTGCCATGTGAGATCCCACCTATAGAGTGTCGAGGTCTTCTCGTATCATGTGGTCGGATAATCAAGTTTGAGCTAAGACTCGATGGACTAGAGATTGGGCCAAGCCCCTCGGTAATCGAGCCTTAAGGCTTGATGGACTGGAGATCGAGCTAAGACTCTCAGTAATCAGGCTAAGACTCGATAGATTGAAGATCGAGCTAAGTTTCTCGATAATCGAGCTAAAACTCAATAGGTCGAAGATCGAGCTAAGGCCCTCAGTAATTGAGCTAAGGCTCGATAGACCAAAGATTGGGTTAAATCTCTTAGTAATCGAGCTAATTAGACTCGATAGACTGAAGATCAGGTTAAAGCCCTCAATAATCGAGCTAAGACTTAATGGACCGAAGATCGGGCTAAAGCCCTTACTACTCGAGCTAAGACTCAATAGACCAAAGATCAAGCTGAGGCCCTCTTTCGGGATTTGACTTAATACTCTTTACCTTAGGTGAGCTCGGGGGTGAGTTAGTATTTTGGGCCTCCTACTTGGGATCGAGTTATTTTTCTAAGCCTCTTGAGTGACTCGGGGTCAGGTTACTATTTGAGTATCTCGAGTTGGAACTTACAGACGCCACGTTGTTTGCACGTGGCTTTCCTCCCGACCTAACACCTCATAAAGAGAGAAGATAGAGACATTTGCAGAAGGGGTGGGGGGTAGTGTTGGCAGTGCGGAGTGCAACAACCTAGAGAGGGAGGTTAAGCCAAGTCAACACTTCCGCCTAAATAGTGGAGGCCAATTAACTTAAAAATCATGAACATCTTTTCTTTCCATCTGTTCAACGAAATTGTGGATGTCAACCTAAAACTATTCGATCCCCTGGAATAGAGGACCGACGACCCACTTCGACCTCGTGTGGCTGCCGTGGAGATGTCAAAGGATGTTATGTGATCAAGAACCGAGAATGATACGAGGGATAGGTGAAGCCCAGAGAAGATAGAAAGAAGGAAACATGGTGGAAGAAGAGTTCCGCAGCCATCTGAAGCCAATGACCCTCGAGAGCTCAATTGTAAGAAAAAATAGCGTTTGTTTTAAACATGTATTTAGTGAGATCAGAATTGCCATCGAAATGTGGAAACTCGCGTAGGTTGGGTCGGAAAGACAGAATTACCATCAAGAATGGATGGGACTTCTTGGGAAGTTCTAGCAAGCAGATTCATGAACGAGCCGAGCTGCCCCACCAAAGTTCTTGTTGGATTGCAACTCACCAACTAGTGCCGAGCAGATTGGAACTCCTGGATTATGTTCCTGGGCGCTTCGAGATCTCCAGAATCCCTGATTGAGGAAGGGATGCCGAACCGGTGCTCAGAGGGGGCTTCCATGTTCTTCTTTGATACCTCAAGAAAAGGATGCCAATGAATGCTACGCAAGCATCCGTCTATCCCATCCATTTTGGGAAGTTAAAGGAAAAAACATTTGTATTTCTTTTGTATCCATTTGTTATATTGTCCATCGTAATCTTAGTAGTTGATCACATATTTGTTGAGTTTCAGTTCTTGCTTGTCTAAGAAAAATGACCTTAATTGCTTTTTTTTATTTAATCAGTTTATTTGATAAATTCTACTTAATCCCTTAATTTTATGGTTATTAAAAGGGTATAAAATCCATTGTATCGTGTCTAACAAGTCTGAAAAGCAGAAATTACGCAGATATTTATTTGAAAGAGCACATGCAAGGTCTCTATGCATGTTATATGTTAACAAGGAAGATTTGTTGTTTTACAGGAGAGATATAATGAGAAGCTTAGTTCACGAGCACGACAATTCCCAGAATCCCATACTTTCCCATAACTTGACCCTTTTTTATATAGTTTTTATTTACAATCTTGAGGATAAAGATAAAGATATATTTTTTATTTAAAATATGAGAACTAGGACAGAACGCCTATTAGATCTAATAGATATTCGAAAATTTGGATGGTGGCCGCATTGTAAAATGAGAGTAATATTTTGCAGATCAAATTAGGTGATTGTAGATCATCCACCTCGTACACTCGGACTTCATCACCGCAGTCCATACCCTCATTTAGGGTTGTCGAAGGGTCGGGTTGGCCCGACAAGTTCGCGGGTCTGGCCCAATTTCGGGTCGGGTCGCAAGGTCTTTTTTATCTGCGGACTTTTAATCGGGTCTAAAAGTCCGACCCGATTAGGCTCGCGGGCCGGACTCCGACTTTGAATTCGGCCCGCGGGTCGACCCGACCCGATCTTTTTTTATTCTCACTTCAAATTTTAAAATTTACTTAATTAAAATTATGTTATTTTACTCAATTATAAATTTTAAAACTCTCATTTCGTACAAATTATGTGATTAATATTAAAAGTTTAATTAATTTAGTAAGATTATAAATTTTATAGTATTACATATATTAATAATAATAATTATTATTATTATTATTTTATTTAAGTTATCGGGTCGGGTCTTAGTCGGGCCTTATATATTTTAAATAGTGTCGGGCCCGACCCGGCCCGGCCCGACATAAGTCGGGTCCGGACCGGGCTCGAGCTTTAATATTAACAAGTCGGGCCCGGGCCGGGCCGACCTAAGCCCAGCTCGGGCCCGGCCCATTGACAGCCCTACCTCATTGTCATCGTCCAGATCGTCGGGTGCCTGATCGTGGACCATCGGGGAAGACACACCTTCACAAACGCCATCTCAATCATCATTGCCGTCGCTCACGTCTACGTTACTCAAAATCCCCCGGTCCTCGCCATCCCTCTCGCCGCGGGATCTTCCCTTCGCCCGCCACGGCCCGAAGCCCGAATAGTCGTAGAAGAAGTCTGACTCCGACTTTTTCCTCGTCCTGCCGACAGCACCATTGCCACTGTTGCCGTTCTTCGTGGTGGTGGTCATCTTCTTATTAATGTTCTTCTTCCTATCTAGGATCAGGGCAGTATTTTGCTTCGGGAGAGACTACTGCCGCTGCTGCGGGAGGACATGGGGGGTCCTGATGCCGTCGGTGTAGTAGGAATGAACCTGGGTGAGGTGGTATTCGCAGAGGGAATGGGGGTGCTGGGCCACCCGCTTGTAGTGTCATCCCTTCCCGTCGCTCTTCTTACACGTCACAGTTGGGGTGTCACGTCCCGAGCGCGAAAGGAACCCAGAATGTGATCGTTATATCAATTAGAGCTTGGGGCAATTATACACACAAGAACATAGTATGCTGAAAGAGATAATAAGTCAAATACTTTTATTCATCAGACTTCAAGTTTACAATAGATCAAGATCAAACTCCAACATCTTGACTCCACTAGACTCAAATAGAAGAGAAAATTACAAGATTAACTATGACATGACAAGACTCTCCGGTTGAACAAGATATCCAGGTGGGCTCTATGCTCTTCACTCTTGGCCTTCTCCGTCGGATTGATTATCCTCATCAGAATTACCTGAAAACATGATAAAAACACAGGGTAAGTGAAAGTATAGTAGGAATTACATCTCTATAAGTCAGGCTTACTTTAAGTAATTAACATATTACGTGAATGCAACTATAGCTATGAATGAATAAGCTCAAGATAAAATAGGAGTAAATAAGAGCAAATAGGGAATGTCATGAAATAAATAGCAAGAACATGTAGAGTTTCTAGCAAGTTTGCATTAGTGTAGTGTAAACAAGATATTGACTATTCAAGTTCAAGTAAATATCCTTTCGGGTCAAGCACATTAAATAAATCGAGTCAAGAGTGGAACGTCTTAGATCAATCTAGCAAGTCAAGTACTTCGGTGCAATGTCACATCATAGTCAATAATAGTTCCCATGGGCACAAGTACTTTCGTGTGCTCCTCCCAGGACCAGACCAAGCCCCATTAACCACAGACATTGAGGTTATGGATCCACGATCCCTTGTGTATATCTAGACATCCACTTTATTTAATAGCCAATAGAATTTCAAGGAGTAAGCTTTTGTAAGTAAGTTAGGAAGATTCAGGAAATTTTGAGATTTCAAGGATAGAGTCATGAAAAGAGAATGTAGGAGTATGTATCATTGAAACTCATGAGATGTAAGAATATGAGAAATTGGCGTCCACACACGTCGTCGTGAATTCCAAGAATTCTTGACTTCTGGTCAAGTCGTTAATTCCTGTGAATAGTGTAGGCACGAGGAATTCACGTCACTACAGTTGACGCTAATTCAAAGAATGTGCGACCGTTGCACCAGTCGCCAATTAAATAGCGTTTGGACAATGTGCCACAATTTGAGGACACTCACAGAACACCCAATATGGCACTCCATGAAGGTTAGGGGTCATGTTTCTTCAGAGTGACATGACTAAAATATGGTTAGGATTTTTAGGGTACAACCAGGCCAGTGATCAAAGAGAGAATCCTTCGATGTCGGGGACTTACGGAGGTCTTAGAGAAAGATATTCCAATCCGACGAGAGGGTTTCCCGACGGAGGGTCCTTCTTTCTCCAAGAAATAAGGTGTATAATGCAGAAATCACAGGAAACATGGACCATGTCTCAGCAATGAGACAATAGTGCTAAGGATCCACGGTATTGGATCAAAACTTCGGTGGAAATCCTACTATAAGAATTTGCGTCGGACACATGTGTCATTAATTATTAAATTCACGTCCAGATATCAGGACATTAATTTCAATAATTCTAGGTTAACTATTTATTCGAATATTAATTAGTGTCAAGGTGACAGATGCATATTAATATGCGACTTTTTGGAAAGACGTATATTCAGAAATACGCGTCTACCACATGGATGTTAAATTCACATGATTTTCAAACTAATAGAGAATAATTAAACAACACGTATGCTAACATGCATCCCTCTAGAGAGGCGCATATTCTCAAATATGCATCAATGAAGAAGACGCTAATTAAGAAGTGAACAGTAAGGGGTGAATAGTAGCACTTTGTGAAATAAAGGGAGTTTATCAAATCTGAAGACATGATAATTAAGGGAAATTTTCGGGGATCATGAAAACATGCATATCATGATTTTTACTAACATACATTATGAGTTATGGTTTTGTTTAAGATTGATGCAATTTCCATAAAAATAAGGAACTTTGTAGCTTAACAGTCGACGTGCATTAATACGCGTCCAAAGGATCGGACGCAAATTCATAAATTCGTTTCTGCCTAGAAGGGCCCAGACTAATACGCGTTCACTGCGGTTGTCATGAATTCTTTTTGAAACAGAAACCATCCAGAACGCCATAAAACCAGAAGAATTAATTGTGATCATGATGGTACAAGGTGACATAGGGCTCGAAAGAATAGTTTACATGTTGTTAAATCTAACATGAGATTAAAATTTATCTTATGCCCGAGAGAACATCTACCTTTAAGAAGAAATAAAAGGAAGACGCTCTAAGACTCTGCAACCGCACATGCCTCCTCGTCTAAGCCTTCAATCCCCAGCAACAACAATAGTCGCTACGAACGTAAAAGGGGTCTATATATAATGTTTCGATCATCGAGAGTCCTAAAAAGAGTCCTACTTCTATTAGAACCCAACCCTTTCTTTTTTATCCTTATCCTTCTCTAATTGAAGCCTCCAGCCGTCACCTTCGGTCGACCATTTTCTTAGGGTTTCAAAAGAAACCTATTTCATTGCAAAAGAAAAATCCAAAAATCCACGGTCGACCTAAATCGTTAGCCCATTAACAATAGGATCGTGGTTTTCATTAAAAGCCCATTAGTTAGTTTAGACATGAATTAAGGGTATTATTATTTAGAGCCCATTAAGACTATTTATACTATGTATTTTTAGCTTTATATGTTATTGGGTTGCTACATGGGGGAGACGATTCCACTTCCATCTTCACCTGCTCACCCTCTGTTGCTGCCCCCGTTGCGCGAGAAGAATTGCTCTTCCTCTTTGCCTTCTTCGTATTGTTGTTGGTGCTTCTCATCTTCGCGTCGTTCTTCCTGTCGCTTTTCTTGCCCTCTTCTGCCGTGTCCGCCATCGGTACCTCAACCTTCACCTGACGTCTCCAAGTCAATTCTACTGTGGTGATGCTGTCGAGGATGAATATGTGATTGTTTAGGAAGAAGATGATCAATGTGGCCAAGAAAGGAAAGATATTTAAGAAAAAAGGTATCATGTTGGGCACCCGCTAACATCTGAGGCTGTAGCAGCTGGTTCTTCTTCTTCTGTAATGTGTTTGCTCGCCGTTGCGCCCCACGCGAAACCATTGTACTCCTTGACCTTCTCTAGTTCCTGTGGCTCCTAAAAGTGATGCCAAGCACGAGCATCCCCAGGCTGGAGCATCAAGCACTAAGGGGGAAGGAGTAGAAAGAAAGCGCAAACCCTAAATAGGACGGGAGCCCCAGGAAGAAAGCATCCCAACAACTTCAGTTCCGAAGAGATGGAAGGAAACAGGTTGGAAGCATAGAAATGGTGAGCAAATTGAGGCCGATCGAACCGGTCCGATTATGTGCGCCTCACAAAAACCTAAAGTGTTTCCCGCTACGGGGGAAATCCGAAGGCATATGACCCATGCCAGAACACGAGGAGATGAGGAGAAGAAGGAAATAAAAGGCCCCAATCAGGTGAACCCCGATGGAAAATGGTATCACTTGGTCGACCAGAGCCCCTTTTTAGGATTCCTTCAGCTCGGCCGTCCCAGGAGCAACGAAACCCTAGGTTACGACATAACATGAGAAGAGAAGCCGCCCTCCTCCATTACCAAGGCCAGAGGAAAGACAACCAAATACCGAATGCCTCCCCAATTACCACAGCTACAACATCGCCATTATTCGAACTAATTTATGACAGAAGAGGAGGAAGAGAGCAAGGGATCAGATCTGACCTTGTAGGGGTAGAAGGGCATGACCTCCGGTGGCGTGAAGGCCATAGCGTCTGTCACGTCCCGTATTCTATACCGTCGAGGTATTATCCGCTTTGGCCTACCGGCCTCACAGTTTTATCCCTTTCTAAGGGTGATCGACTCCAGAATGGGAGACTTTTCGGGAGGTCACCCATCCCAGTACTACTCCCCATTAAGCACACTTAACTTCAGAGTTATTTTCAAAAATCGAGCCCATACTTCTAAAGGCGTCTCGGTGATATAGAGTACAACTTAACTATATTTGAGGGTGTTACAATCTACCCCTCTTATATAGGCGACGTCTTCGTCGCTGGACACATATAACACACAATCAAACCCCCAGGTAGGTAGGACTCTAGAGGTGGCCCCCACAGGCTCAAGAGGTGGCTCACACTATGTAGCACTTTGTCCTATTGCGGGTTCAAGAGGTGGCTCCGTAGCGTAGCACTTTGCCCTGCATGGCACTTAGTTTTCACACTTCCGGTTGGAGTATGGCTCTGATACCATTCTGTCACACCCCGTACTCTATACCGTCGAGGTATTGTCCGCTTTGGCCTACCGGCCTCACAGTTTTATCTCTTTCTAAGAGTCATCGGTTGCTCTGATACCATTCTGTCACGCCCCGTACTCTATATCGTCGAGTTATTGTCCGCTTTGACCTACCAGCCTCACAGTTTTGTCTCTTTCTAACAGTGATCGGCTCCAGAATGGGGGACTTCCCCGGGAGGTCACCTATCCCAGTACTACTCCCCATTAAGCACGCTTAACTTCGAAGTTCTTTTCAAGAACTGAGTCGATACTTCAAAAGACGTCTCGGTGATATAGAGTACAACTTAGCTATATTTGAGGGTGTTACAGCGTCCTATGGCGAATGGTTCAGCTCGCACACATGCATTTCCAGCTCGCAACCTGCCGCATTACCCGCGGCCGCAGCAGTAGGGAAGGATTGGGCTGGAATCGACAGGGAGGAGAGGATCCTCGCGGCGTGCTTCCGGATCCTCATTCTAAGGAAGGGCGATGCCCGTCGACAGCGATGGTGAAAGCGTCAGCGGGGAGGGAAGAGGGAGGAACCGATATGCAACCGGGGCGGCGAAGGGGGGGAGGGAGGGGAGGCGTCAACGGGGGGATGAGGGGTTTGGGTTTTCTGATGGGATCCGCTGCGATCCCTCCTGCAACTAGTCCTCGGACCGGAAAAGGATAAAAAAATAGAAATAATTTTTACCCAAAGTGTGAGTATTTATAACTAACCGCCCCTTACTAATTTTTTATGATATCAATTTTAACCACGTGAGGATTGGGATTTACAGAAATGCCATAGTACCTTCCAGATATGACTTTGAGTGCTGGCCAACCCATCTTTTGAGATCTGACGCGAAGTCACCGCTGACCACCTACTGCCGTTCGTGTTGTTGCACGTGGGATATGGATCGTTGTGGAATTCAGATCAAAAATAGAAAAATGGAAACCATTTTCTGGGTTTTGTTTTCGCTGGGTTGATCTGCACATTAGCATTCGCCGTATTGTTCGTCCTGATTTGCACATCTAATTAAATCTTTTTTATCTGTAAAATGACTTAGATTGACTAGTAATTATTTTATTACGCATCAAAGTTTTCATAGTACAATACGACTAGGATTGAGACAGTACGATCCTACAAATCATAATATAAATAGTATAGATGGGGGTGAGTTTCGAGTCCACTTCGTATTTATTTAGTACTGAAACTTTAGTGAGGCTAAAAGAATAGTGTATTTATCTTAAATTTTAGATTTATTTAATATACACTATCTTTACCCAAAACATCAAAATCTCTATCTTTACTTGTCAAATGTTATATGTACCATTCTTATTAGTTAAAATTTAAAAAAGTGCCATTAAATTATGAAAGGAGCCATAGGGTCCTTATGGAGAGGTGTGGAGTTGATACGAATGTCGAGGGCATTTTTTTTCACTTAGTGATATCTTTAAAAATTTTTATTAATAATGATGATATATATAATAGTCGACAAATAAGGATAGAAAGTTGATATTTTGCATGTAAGACATGTATATATGAAATTGTAAAGGTCGACATAAGTCATCTCAAACTGTGGTCAGTTACACCTTTAAGATTTGTTAGGTGATGAAAGAAGAGGTCGCCTTCGAGAGGAATCTGTAGACACAGAAAAGTATCAAAAGGAGTCCTGGGAGGGGTCTCGGAGGACAACTCTATAATATTTAAGTTAGACAATTATCGACGTAGAGAAAGAGTGTTCGGACGAGAAATACGAAGCGCCTGGTTAAAGGATAGCAGAGTTTATAGGGGAAAGAGAGTGCCTGGACGAGCATCAGAGATGGAGAGGCGTATGGGCCAATCCACAGGAGATAGAGGTGGAAGTTTCACTCGATCGAGGAAGGGTAAGATGCTTAAGAGAGGTTTGAGATCGAGGGACGTAGATTACATACTCTCTTGGCCGTTTTGCCAGGATTCTATTTATAGGGTCCTCTTCGAATTTATCATGTTGACTTTCATCTTCTGACTTGGCGATGTTGAAGTTATCCTGGACGTAAGAACGTGGATCGCCTGCTGGCTCGCCTGACAGGGGAGAGAAGGTGTGGGCGTTGACCCGTCGTTCCTTCGTCGTCTGGATTATTCTGTCATTAATGCGGTGATAGACGTCAAGAGCATGCGCTACTCACCCTCAAAAGATGGGGGCGGAGGCAGCATACGGGGTCTGGACCCCGGGTCAATCCTCTTGTAGCCCTTGGCAAGTTGCGTATAAGACGGTGGACCAATTGATGTTGGGCCCTGGATCGTGAGTCGATTGATATTGGGTCTTATTGAGCCGGACGAACTTTTCTCTCCTCGTAAATTAACCCTAAATTTTAACTTAATTGGCGAATTGGTCACTATCAATTGCTAACATATTTTTTTGTATATTTTTAAACGCCTCAATTGATTTCAAATGCACTCGAAAGAACCCCCTAAATGACACCTAATGAATGTGATGTGCAGCACCCCTAAGAATGTGAAAATATATAATAGCATTCCTCTGGCGGGTCAATTTGTCCTATGCTAGGATGACGCGGCAGTTAACCCCCACCATGAGATTCCACCTCAAATGTCTTTGGGTTGAACTGGACGTCGTGGGCCCCATTTAAAGGCAATATACTCTTTCCCTTTGTTGGAGCTCAAGGTTTCATCGGAGAGACTCAAAGTTCTTTAAGCGCACGTACTTACGTAGACAACGTGTACTCCGATTACGATCAATCCCACTTGCACATGTGCCCAATCTCATATAAGACATATCTTCTATGCCCCTGTTATATATCCTTGCCCTCGTTCACCCACGCAAAAAAAAAAGAAAAAGAAAAATTCTCTCCTCTTATCTATACCATTACAGAGAAAAGGATTTTAAACTTTTGATATCTTTTATTTGTATTAAATCTTTGAAGTAATAGTTTACGTGACATGACCCATGTGATGATTTAGACTCTAGGCCTACCTCGCTGTCACTTTTCTATCGAGGCAGTGGTAGAAGGAAGCATTTCATGAGTCGCTTTAGTAGAAAGATTTGCAACGAATAATTCTTATTATCCGTCCCGGGCGATTATTTCATTCTAAGATGAAATTTATCCACATGAGGTGAGTGTATTACGCCCATCCTATGTGAATTAATCCCATTTAGAATGAGTAATTAGCGGGACTCATTTGTAATTTCATATGCTAAACTCGTGTTAGCTGTACATGTACTATGAACACTAAACCGAAAAAGGATATATATATGTCTAATGCCATAATCGAATCTAAAAAAACATTAAATATTTTATTTAGAGTTTTTTGTAAAAATAATCCTTTTATAAATTTATTTACAAAAGTGTCTATCTTATTTTTATATTATTTTTCATAACCTCGTTGCATTGTAATATTTGCAAAAAATGACCTTACCATCACCGGCTATTGACATTATTTTAAAATCCCTTATATATCGTGGTTAGTCTTTAACTAAATCTGAGAAAGATCAAAATACCCCTACTCTATCATAAACTCTCTCTCTCTCTCTCTCTCTCTCTCTCTCTCTCTCTCTCTCTCTCTCTCTCTCTCTCTCTCTATATATATATATATATATATATATATATATATATATATGAAAATAGAATGTTCTTTAAATCTTCAACAATAGGAGTATTTTTTGCACTATATTAATATAAAAGTTAATCAAAGTAATATAAAAAAGAGATAATTTTATAAATAAAATTATACCAATGGTAATTTTAAAATAAATTTTATATAAAAATTAATATTAAAATTAAATTTATAAATACACATTATTCTTAAAAATATATTAACAGACATATCACTACGCTGATTCAAATAGTGGATAAATGTCATCTAAGTGTGATTTTTTTTACAAATTTTTGATAAAAAAATGATATGTCCGTAAATAAGTACGGCATTTTTATATAACTTAAATTTAAGTATTGACGTGGCTGCTAATGTATTTAGAGGGGTGAGTTTCTTTTGAAAGTTCTAATTTAACAATACGTTTTATGTAACAAAATTCTTTTTATTTATATCTTTAGGCTTTCACTTCTCTCTTAATTAGTGACATTACAGTGGTCATCTTTGCACCAAATTTTAAACCCACGAGGTACCCACTATCGGAGGGTGTATTTTTCTGTGCGAATAAACAAATTTATACGTATCGACACTGGCGGCAAGGCTAGTGTTTGGCGGGTAACTGGCATTGACATGGCTAACACGGGAACTTCACCCGCAAGGAGAGGCTGGGGGTAGGGCTGTCAATGGGCCTGATCGGCCCGACAGGTTCGTGGACTTGACTTGATTTTGGGTCGGGCCGTAAAGTTTTTTTTCGGTCCGCGAGTTTTTAGTCGGGTTTAAAAGCGCGGTCCGACTAGACTCGCGGGCCGGGCTCGGGCTTCGAGCCCGGCCAGCGGGCCGACCCGACCCGAACCTTTTTTTTATTCTCACTTCAAATTTTAAAAACGATTTAGTCAAACTTATGTTTTTTTACTTAATTAAAAATTTTAAATATCTCTTTTCACACCAATTATGTAATTAATATCAAAATTTTAATTTATTTAGTGAGATTATAAGTTTTATAGTATTAAATCTATTAATTTTTATTATTTTTATTATTTTATTTAAGTAGTCGGGCCGAGCCGAGCCTTAGTCGGGCTTTGAATTTTTTACATAATGTTAGGCCCGGCGCTCGGGCCTTACTCTTGATAAGTCGGGCCTGGGCCGGGCCGACCTAAGCCCGGCCCGGGCTCGGCCCATTGACAGCCCTAACTGGGGGGTTTAGAATGTCCTGCACTCTCTGCCAAGAGCAACCTCAGGAGGGATGCCATATTTCCTTAGGGCTGTCAATGGGCCGGTCCGGCCCGATAGGCCCGCGGGCTTGGCCCGATTTCGGGCCGGGCCGCAAGATCATTTTCGGCCCGCGGACTTTTAGTCGGGCCTAAAAGCCCGGCCCGACTTGACCCGCGGACCGGGCTCGGGCTTTGAGTTTGGCCCGCGGGCCGGCCCGGTCCGTTCTTTTTTTTATTCCCACGTCAAAATTTAAAAATTATTTAGTTAAAACTATGTTATTTTACTTAATGATAAATTTTAAAACTCTCTTTTTACACAAATTATATAATTAATATCAAAATTTTAATTAATTTAGTGAGATTATATGCTTTATATTATTATTTTTATTATTTTATTTAAATTGTCGGGCTGGGCCGGGCCTTAGTCGGGCTTTGAAATTTTTACATAATGTCGGGCCCGACCCGACCCGGCCTGACATAAGTCGGGTCCGGGCCAGGCTCGGGCCTTAATATTGAGAAGTCGGGCGCGGGCCGGGTCAACCTAAGCCTGGCCCAGGCTCGACCCATTGACAACCCTATATTTCCTCCTCATGTGAAGCGAGTGCACATATGGATCGCTGGCCCTGCGTATTTATATGAAATTATGTGATTTTACAAGACTTTGGACTTGGCTCCTCTGTATTAGATTTATAGCATTATATTATGGAGGTAAACTCATGACATGGGGGGGGGGGGGGGAGAAAGGAAAAGAGAGAAATGAAGGCCACCGTGGCTTCAAGTTTCAAGCTTACTAGGTACGTAGTATCTATGCTCATGAATTGCTATTCACGAACCAAACAATCCCTCAAGTAACGACGCTCCCGATTTTGGCCAGTTCGTGTGCCCAAGACACGCACTCCTTTGAAACACTCGTTTCACGGGGGCATCCCCCAGCTGCACAGCAGCCCACTTATGACCGAGGTTTGTCGACTCGTTGAGTCATATCGGATCGGGATCTTTTTGATCCGATATAATACGGTCGAGTCGCATCTGACTCGACTCGACTCGGCCCTCTGTCTCCCTCTCCCTTCCTCTCTCTCTCTTTCACACTATGACTCGGCTCGACTCGACCGATTCTGGGAGGATGATTCGCAGCGTATCGGGTTTTTTCATATACGGTACAGCACGCCCGAGTCGACCCGAGTAAGACCGAGTCGGCAAACCATACTCATGTCATGATACCTATTGTTAAAACAACGACTATTCCGACGAATACAATACACTTCGGTGTTCGATCCACACGACGAGAATAAAATAAAAAGAAAAAAATAGTCACACTCGACAAAAACACCCAAGATTTTACGCGATTAAGAAGTTGTACTCTACGTCCACGAGCAATGATGATCAAGAGCTTCACTAAATGCGGAGAAAAAAATACAAAGGCACATCTCAAATCTAAGAGGAACAATCTCCTTTATGACAACTAGGGTTGTCAATGGGCCGGGCCGGCCCGACATGCCCGCGGGCCTAGTCGGATTTCGGGTCGGACCGTAAGGTCTTTTTCAGGCCGCGGACTTTTAGTCGGGTCTAAAAGCCCAGCCCGATTAGACCCGCGGGCCGGGCTCGGGCTTTGAGTTCGGCCGGCGGGCCGACCCGGCCCGATCTCTTTTTTAATTCTCACTTCAAATTTTAAAAACTATTTAGTTAAGATTATGTTATTTTACTTAATTAAAATTTTTAAAACTCTCTTTTCACATAAATTATGTAATTAATATCAAAAGTTTAATTAATTTAGTAAGATTATAAATTTTATATTATTAAATATATTAATTTTTATTATTTTTATTATTTATTTAAGTTGTCGGGCCGGACTTTAGTCGGGCTTCATATTTTTTAAATAATGTCGGGCCCGGCCCCACAAAAGTCGGGCCCGGGCCAGGCTCGGGCCTTAATCTTACTAAGTCGGGCCCGGGCCGGGCCGACCTAAGCCCGGCCCGGGTCCGGCCCATTGACAGCCCAAATGACAACTGTAACGACCCGAGAATCCGGTTACCGGGAAGGCCCGATAACCCGAGACTCGTACCGCCACTCACGAGCCCGAAGACTCGGAAGGGTTAAGGGAATGGTGTGGAGACTACACAAGTATCACAAATAATTACAGAAATGAACAGTTATATTATTAAGCAGGAAATAAATTAACAGTTTACATGATACATGGTCCACAAGATAACAATAAAGTAACAACAGTAGTAGTCCACAACTAGTACAGAGACAAGAAAGAAAAGTACAGCTACACGTGGTATACCTCGGCTCTGACCTCTGGTATAGTGTCGCCAATGAGTCCGAAATTACCGACGAAGCTATCTCGTCGAAATTATCGTGACTATTTATGTTGGTAATTAATAATACAGAAATTAATTAATTATTACGACGGAACATAATTTAGTTGAAAATATGTCTAAAGTTTTCGACAAATTTCCGACAGATATATTATGTCATCGCAAACATATTGGTTAAATTAGTTCCGACGAAAGTTATTTTGGTGGCAAATACGTCCTTAATTTTCGACGAATTTTTATCACATAAATATTACGTTGAAAACCTGTGGGTCTAATTAGTTCCGATGAACTACTATTGTGTCAAAAATACGTCGTTAATGCTCAACGAATTTGCCACGGATAATTAATACGTCGGAACTAGTTTGAATCAAATTACCTTCGACGAAAGTATCTCTGGTCGAAAAGATGTCGTTAATGTTCGACGTATTTGAGACGGATAATTAATACGTCAGGAAATAAGTCAGTGAAATTGGTTCCGACGAATTTTTCGTTGGTCAAAATTCCGTCAAAAACTTTCTCCACATATTCTTTTATATATTTTAAAATTTTAAAAACATGTTTAAAGCTACAATTATACACTAAAATCGACTCAACTCAACATAAAACGCGCAATAAACAACATATACAACACACAGTAGGATAAAATCCTATTGTAAATTAGAATAAAGAACGTCCACAACACATAAATCTTTGGATAAAAAAAGTTACAGTTACATTAATTGAAATGTATCATTTTTTCATAATATCATTAAAAAAAATCAAGAGATATCTGCTGCATCATCTTCATTCGTCATTCGTAGCATCTCCATCATCACCGGCTGCAGGAGGATCCTACATCACAAAAAATTAATAGTAAATAAATTTTAATAAATATATTTATTAATAAAACTAGTTAAATATATTTTCGATTTTCTAAGGCCGAAAGTAGATAACATGAAGATGATTTCTTTCCCTCTCAAAGGTGAATTCTTTGAACTAAGTAGTAATGTTATTGTTGTGCCCTGTAGTTTTGATGTTATCTAACATTATGAATCATATTATGATAATAGTTTTTTATATCATGAATTTGATGTGTGGAGATGCACGTCTGGATGGAGATGCACGTCTGGATGTAACGCACGTGCGGCTTTGGCTTTTGCGGATTTGGCGATCCAATTAGGCTCAGCATATCTATCACAAAGGTCCTCCCAGTGCTCCCTCCTCATCTATGTGGGGCCGTGTGCCTTCCAAAGGCCACGGTCCTCGCTCCCCCCGGCTAGAGCCTTGGCACGTTCCCGGCAGCCATGTAAATGATGCTTATAATTTACAGTTGTTGTGGCCTCCCATACACGTCGAGCTCGTCCGGCGTCAGCTCGCCTCACAAACTGATATCCTTCCTGTCAAGAATTCAAATTTTATACATTAGTGGATTGAAATTGTGGAGTTGAGAAATATGTAATTTAAAAGATTAAAACGTATACCAGGAACTCGTCATATAATCGATCGCGGATATCCTGAGGAAACTTTCGAAATGACTTATATGGGCCAGTAACATGTCGCTCAATAATGTTGGTAATAAAACGAGAAGCATCACTGGACTCTACTTTATCCCTGCAATTACATGTGTTAAAATGATAGCCAACAATTATATAGTTGTTAGATAGGTAATGAACATAATTCATGAGTTTAAATATTTACCCAGAGACCCAACATGCCTTGCGTCCCTCTTGCAACACCACCTGCTCGCCCTCGTTATGGCTAACAACATCGTCTGCCGGTTGTGTGCCCGGCTGGACGGACGAGCCAACTATCGCAGGTGGTGTGCCTGACGTACCTGTTACAAGTAAAATAGAAGTAGTTAATCAGAATTTAGCACATTGTTAAAAATAAAATTATTCAACAAGTAAACATAGAATTTTTATCATTTAACTAAGAATTTAAAAAAACATACCAGTAGAATGTGATGGAAGGGGTGTACTCGGTAGACCTGATGTAGAGGCACTCAAACATGTAAACATAAAATATCGTTAGCAAAATAAAGTGCATATTCACTACTCACTTATGTAAGGCTTCAAATAAACATACCCGCAGCACGTGGTGGGGGCGGTGTAATATGTGTACCTGGTGCAGAGACATAAAATATCATTACCCAAACAAAGTGCATAATCACAACTCATTCATATAAGAATTGAAATAAACATACCTGCAACAGGTGGTGGGGCCGGTGTAGACAGTGTACCTAGTGCAGAGACATAAAATATCATTACCTAAAGAAAGTGCATATTCACTACTAAAGAGGTGAAATCTCGCGCTGCGTCCTGAGCGGGCCGGGGATCACCAGAAGATGAACTGTAAGACAGGGAAACGCGTCAGAGGGCCCAGGGGATTTCCCTGGGGCGAAACCCTCAGATGGCTAAGTCAGTAGAGCAGTGGTGGAAGCAATGAAGGGAGGAGGAAAGCTGGTGCGCGAGACTCCTCTCCACCAAGGGGGGGTGAAGCGGATTGCTCAGGAGTTTTACCTTCCTTTTTTCTCTTACCTTCCACCGGAGGGTATCCCTGGTTTAAATAGTGTGTCGCCTTCAGGAGTCCTGTCAGCTGGGGGGTCTCCGACGGGAGTTGCGTCCTCAACGTGGGCTTTCATGGCCTTTATCGTGGGGGCGTTATCGCCTTGAAACCCAGTGGCTGGTTGATTCCCCTGTCCGTTGAGGACTCTTAAAGGCAGCGCGAACGGCTAGCGTCCAGTCCGAGCTCCTGAAACGTCAGCCCTGTCCGGGCGAGGAGGATAGCTCGGTCGAGGGAGGGGTCGGATAGGTCGACTGGCACCTGTCTCTCCCGAGCGAAAAAGTGGCCTGGGCCGGACCTTCCTTGTGACCTGACCATTACTCGGGCCCTCCGAGCCTAGGGGCCGCCGGGGAGGGTTGGTTCCTCGAGTGCCTGTTTATTGGGCTTTTCTTCCCTGAGTGGGCCCCGTGGGCTATCACTCGGGTGAGCTTGCCTCGTTGGACCCTGTTGAGTCTTGTTGGGCTACTCTTTGGGTGGGCTACAGAAATCCCCCTCTCCACTTGTCCCCCTCCTACTCCCGAGCCATGGAAGTTCGGTTGAGTAGTTTTTGAGGCTTTGGACCGGCGTGGCTCAGGTGGGTGGAATTCCGTTGGCGTTTGTGATGCCACGGGGAGTGGTCGCCTGGGCCCGTAATGATGATCCTGACGGATTTGAACTGAAGGGGCCCCCCTTTTTCTCGGAGCACGGAACGGCGCGCCACCTTCCTCCAGGGTTTTATAGGCGTTGGGCGTTGTTCGTCGTTCTAGGCTTCCAGGGTTTCGGGCTTTCCTTAGTTTCTTGGCTTTCGGAGTCTCTTGATGCGCCGTGAGGGCACAGTGGAGGTGCGAAGTCTTGCGGCGGCGTTCGAGGAGTTGGCGAGGATAACCGCAGAGTCGGTCCGGCAACTTCCTTCCCCTCCGGAGTCTTTGAGTTCTTGCGAGGGGTCCTCTTCCGGCTCGATGGCTGATCCGCCGCTGGAACTCGGGCAGGCGAGGCGGGAGCCTATCTCCCGCTGCAGCGAGTTGGGGGAGGCAGAGGTGAAGAAGCTGGAGCATCGCTTTCGCTTGCCTTTCAGGTATAGCTTTGCCGCCGCCACCCCGTTCGAGACGAGTTTGGACGACCGAACGGGGCACATCTGCACGTTTCTTCTGGCGTGGAAAAGCGGGTTCCGCCTTCCCTTCGAGCCCCTCGTACTCCAGATCCTCGAACTTTTCCAATTGGCGCCCATTCAACTGGTGGCCAACTCATACCTCCTCCTCTCTGCCTTTCGGATCCTTTGTCGCCAGCACAACATTTTCCCTTCCTTGGGCCTCTTTCATTACTTTTTCGAGTTGAAGGCGCACCCGTCGGCGGGGAAGGGCTTTTACTTTATCCAGACAAGGAGGAACAGGAGTTGCATCGCCCTCGCGGCGAAGGACTCCTCGCACAAGGGGTGGAAAACCCAATTCTTCTGGGTGAAGGCGGAGGCGACGGATGAACTTTGGAGATGCCGGATCTCGCCCAATTTCCATCCGAACATTCCTCCTCGCCAGGAGGAGTTCCCTCCCCATGTGGAGCAACAGGCCGCCCGTCTGCTGGAGAACCGCCGGTCGACCGAGGAGCTGGTGACGCCGGAGAACATCGAACGGTGCCTGCTTACGCGGTTGAAGTCGACAGGTACCGCCCTTTAGGTTGTTCCCCTGGGGTGGTAGTTACTTTTCTTCTCCTGACCGGGCCTTCTTTCTTTGCTGTAGACGTGAGGCGGGAACCTCTGGAGGATACTGCTGAGGTCATCGATCTTGGAGAAGATGACTCGACGGCCGACGAGCCGGAGGCTCCTGTGGGTCGCGCCCAAGCCCGGGATAAGGGCAAGGGGGTGACCCCCGGGGGGTCTTCACGGCCGGCTGGCACAAAGCGCAAGGATCCCATGGCGGGAAGGTTGCGGGAGGCCGCGAAGGCCAAGAAGCGTGCTAAGAAGGTAGGTCTCCCTCCTACCGCCGGGGGCGACTTTGGCTCGACGGCACTCCCCTCCCGGGGGCAAGATGGGGCCGACCCCTCGAGGCAGCTCCCCCATCTGCCGGGCGAGAGGGGGCCGAGGAGACCGGGGGCCCTTCAGAGGACGGCGATAGGTCGGCTGTCCCCCCCACGGGGGTAGAGGGGGCCGATGTTGAAGCAGCAGTCACCGAGGCCAGGGGGTCAGCCAGAGGCGGTGACGTCCCGGTCGCCGAGGTGCGGGCCGAGACAGGCGAGGCTGGGGGTTCGCCCGCTAGGGCGTTGCAGCCCCAGATGCTGGGAGCTTCCGATGCGGTTGGACCTGCGGCATCGGTCGAGGTTGGAGGTTCGCCCGGGGAGGCGTTGCAACCCCAACCGACTGTGGCGCGCGAGGTGGCCGGTCCCGTTGCTCGAGCAGAGCCCTCTGGCGGAGTGCCCCGGGCGGAGCGGTCTCCTTTGCCGGAGCCCTTGGAAAGGCTCGGCATTACGGGCGACCTATATCGGGTCTGCCAATCGATTGCCGCGAGGACGAAGGGGGGAGAAAGGCGCAATACCCCCCCCCAGGCTCCTTGATGTTCTGATGGAAGGCGGCCTGGTCATAGCTCGGTCGGCGGCTTTGATGGCGGAGGCGCACGCGCGGACGGAAACGGAGCGATCGAACCTTGCTTGGACCCTCGGGAGATGCGAGAGGAGGCTGGCCTGACTCAAGGGGGAGCATGAGGGACTCCGGCAGGAGTTCTCCGCGTTCCGAGAGGTGGCGTGGGCGAGCCGACTGGAGGCTGAGGTGCTGACCGAACAGCTCGCCAAGACCCGAGAGTCTCTTGAGAGGGCAAGCCGATCCTTGGAGGAGGAGCGTCTGCGTCGCCTCGATCTGGACAATCGCTGGGAGCTCGAGCGTGCCGAGCTGCTAGATCGGGCGGAGATGGCAGAGCGTCTCCGAGCTGAGGCTGAGGTGGACCGGGCCCGGGCAGAGGAACGTGCGTCCGAGGCAGAGCGGGCGCGGGTCGAGTTCGTCGGTAGGGCTGGACAGATCGAGGCGGAGGCGATCGAGCGTTACAGGAGCTCGGATGCTTACTCGACCGACCTGTTGGAAGCCGCCCTACCTTACTACGAGGTAGCGCTACGCCGAGGTGCTCGAAAGGGGTTCAAGCAGGGCTATCGCCAGGTGGTAGGCTGCGCCCATGAACAGAACTCCGCGATCGAGTTCCCCTTTGGCCAGTGTTATGACTCGGATGAGTCGGTTTCCAGCTCTTCTTCGTTGGTCGGAGAAGATTCGGAGGGATCGCCTCCGTCGGGGTCACCGGCTCCGGGCTTCTCGGGAGGGCTCACGACTGAGACAGTTCTCGCACAGGCGAGGTCAGTGTCCGAGCCGGCCGTCACCGAAGGCGCCGGGGGTGACGCGTCTCCTTCCACCGGTCTCGAGCGTCAAAGTGGGCCCGAGGCCTGATGTATTGTGCCTCTTTCCCTTTTTGTCCCTCTTTCCTCTTTTTAGAGGGTTTCCTTTTGGTACGATAATAAATGACTTGCTCTGTTTGGGTACTATCCTTGCCGTGATTTGGTTGGCGAATCTTGGGTGGTTGAGAGGTGCCGATATGTCCTGCACGGTTTTCGCACGCTGTTTTGGTAGGCTTCTGACGGGGCGTTCCTCCGTCCCCTCACGCTTTGAATGTCAGGCTGCTTCGTGAATCCCGCGAGGGCGAGAAATGAGGAGTTGGAGGTGACTGTTCAGGGGAGAAATCCTTCGACGTGTTTCCAAGGGGGGCATTTAAGGCGTGTAGCCTCCTTTGGCCTATAAGAAGGACCGGAGGGCGCCCTTTCCTCTCCTCCGCTTGGGATTGTCTCTAACAGTCTTTCCTTGCTCCTTCCTTTTCTCTCCGCGTTGTGCCTTTGCATCCGGAGCATGGAGGATCCTTCGGAGGGCGATGCCGCCGACGACGGGGAGCGGTGGGCTCCTGCTGTGTTGTGAGGTTGAACGGATCCCCCGGTCTCCGCACGTGTACGAGATGGGTCCTACAGTCGCCGTGCGGATCTGGGGAGGACTTTGGCGTGTGGAAGCACGCCGTTGGCCTCTTCTTGGCTCCGGCGAGGCTTCCGGGTGGACGCCGAGGCGGAGGACGGATGGGGGCATCAGGGGAGTCTGTCGTCACTTCCCTCCGTGTGAGGGGAGGAGGCGTATCCGGCTCCCTCCTCACCGAGGCCTTCCTCCGTCTGCAGCCTCTTTTTCCCTCTTCTGCTCTTCATTTCTTTCACTCTTCGGGGGCTGCTTGCTCTCTCCTTCCTTCCAAGGAGTTGGCAGTTTGGAAGAGGGGGGGCCTTCCCGGCGCTCCTTTTTCCCGGTTGTTGCCAACTTGGGAGGTAGCCTTCCTCAACGTTTAAAGGTGGCCTTTCTCCTGAAGTCCCTCTGTCACCTTTGTCACCGGCCATCCGAGCCAACTGGCTCGACCACCTCTTGTCCGAGCCAGTTTTCGCACGAGGCAGAGTCAGTGGCTGGATGCGAGGAGATCAAGACCGAGTCAGTCGAGCGATGACCCCTTGAAACGATGTTAGACGGACTTTTGCTTTGTTTTTGCTATGTGATGTACTGGCATTTGCCTACCTGATGTACCAACGATTTGGAATGAAAAGAACAGGAATTTGATTCTGTCTATCTCGCTGTACAATTTCAAAAGTAGAATCTGCGTAGTGCGGCTGCGTTCCACGTCCGAAGAATAGGCTCCCCTTCCATTGTCGCTAACCTGTACGCACCTTTCCCGAGCGTCTCGACCACTCGGTAGGGGCCTTCCCAGTTGGGGGATAGCTTGCCCGCCGCCTCCAGTGGTCGAGAGGCTTCGGCTTTCCTGAGGACGAAGTTTCCCGGTTGGAAACGTCTGTCTCGGACCTTGGCGTTGTAGTATCGAGTGAGGCGGCATTGGTACTCCGTTGCCCGGACGTTCGCGATCTCTCGGAGTTCGCTTGTCAGGTCGAGGTTCTCGAGCAATTTTTGCCCGTTGGCCTCGGGTGAGAAGCTGATCACTCGGAGGGACGGGTTGGCGATCTCCAACGGAACGACGGCCTCGGTGCCATATACCAACTGAAAGGGGCTTCCACCGGTTGCCGTCCTGGGGGTTGTTCGGTGCGACCACAGTATGCTAGGCAATTCCTCGAGCCAGTTACCCTTAGCCTTGCCGAGTCTGGTTTTTATGCCTTTCAAGATAGTCTTGTTGGCATTTTCAACCAGCCCGTTGGCCTGAGGGTGGGCGACCGAAGTGAAGTGGTTGCGGATCTTTAGGTCGGCGCATCTGTCTCGGAAGTACCGAGAGTCGAATTGCCGACCGTTATCGCTGACTATCACTCGGGGGATGCCAAAGCGGCAAATGATCGATTTCCAAACGAAGCCCCAAACGACTGTCTCGGTGATCCTTGCCGTAGCCTCGGCCTCGATCCACTTGGTGAAGTAGTCGATGGCGACGATGATGAACTTCTTCTGGGACTGGGCCGTTGGGAATGGCCCAAGGATATCGATTGCCCACCGAGCGAAAGGGTAGGGCTCGGTTAGGGTGACAAGTTCTGTTGCCGGCTGATGGACCAAGTGGTCGAACCGCTGGCATTGGTCGCACTGTTGAACATAGGCTGAGCAGTCGCGCTGCAGGGTGGGCCACCAGTACCCCTGTCGTAACAGGATTCGGGCTAGCGACCGGGCCCCTGAGTGCGCTCCGCACAGGCCTTCGTGAATCTCTTGGATGGCTCGGCCTGCCTCGTCGGGACCGAGACACTTCAGGAGGGGACCGGAGAATGATCTTCGGTAGAGGGCGTTGTCGAGGACGACGAAGCGCCGAGCTTGATACTTCATTCGGTGGGCTTCCCGAGGGTCGGGGGGCTCTTGGGAGTCTAGTAGCCAGGACAGGTAGGGGGAGCGCCAGTCACTTGGGGTGGCCGAGTCAACAGCGAGGAGCTCCGTGTCGATGCTCGGGCGCTCTAGCTCTTCTAGGAGGACCGATCGTGTACCTTCCGGGTCTAGGGAGGAGGCCAATCGGGAGAGGGCGTCTGCCCGGGAGTTTCGCTCCCGAGCTATCCGGACTACCTCAAATCCCTCGAACTGTTGGGCCAGGCTCCGGACCAGCTGAAGGTATTTGATCATGGGTACCTCCCGAGCCTCATACTCGCCGTTGACCTGACCTGCGACTAGTTGAGAGTCGGTGTGGATCCTGACTCGCTCGACCCCCAGCCGTCGGGCCATGCGTGCTCCCGAGATAAGGGCCTCGTGCTCGGAAACGTTGTTGGACGCCTGAAAGTTGAATTTTAAGGCGTACTGTAGCTCTATCCCTTCGGGGGACCTTAGGAGGATCCCCGCACCACTGCCTGCCGAATTGGACGACCCATCGACGAACAGTTCCCAGGCTGGCTCGGTCGCGGTCGGAGGCCTGTCCTCGGCAGGGATGGTGCTTTCGACAATGAAGTCGGCGAGCGCTTGGCCTTTGATTGCTGATCGCGACTGGTACGAGATGTCGTAGGCCCCGAGCATGATGGCCCATTTGACGAGTCGCCCCGAGGCCTCGGGGTGGGCCAGAATCTTCTTCAGCGGCTCACCGGTTAGCACGGTGATGGGGTGCCCCTGGAAGTAGGGGCGGAGGCGCTTCGCGGAGGTGACCAATGCTAGCACGAGTTTCTCGGTTGCGGGGTACCTCCGTTCGGCCCCACTGAGCACCTTGCTGGTGTAGTAGACCGGTCTTTCGATTCCCGAGTCATTTTTGACCAGGACCGAGCTGACCGTGGATGGCATCGCCGAGAGGTAGAGTAGCAGGACTTCGTCTAGGACGGGCTTGGAGAGCACCGGTGGCGAAGCCAGGAACTCCTTAAGCTCGACGAATGCTGCCTGGCACTCCTCATCCCATGCGAACGTAGCAGATGCCAGCTTGGGCCCCCTCATCAATTTGAAGAAGGGCAAGCATCGTTCGGCCGCACGGGACAGGAAACGGCTGAGAGCGGCGACACGCCCCGTCAGACGCTGGACGTCTTTAATGCACGTGGGCGGGCGCATGTCCAGGATGGCCTGGACTTTGTCGGGGTTGGCCTCGATCCCACGCTGAGTGACTAGGAAACCCAGGAACTTCCCGGATTTTACTCCGAAGGCGCACTTGGCGGGGTTGAGCTTCATGTTGTACTTTAGGAGGGTGCCGAAGGTTTCGGCAAGGTCGGTGAAGTGGTCTTGGGCCTTGGGGGTCTTGACGAGCATGCCGTCAATGTAAGCCTCGGCGTTTCGACCTAGCTGTCCCTCGAACATGTGATTTACCAGTCGCTGATATGTGGCTCCGGCGTTCTTTAACCCGAAGGGCATCCGGGTGTAGCAGTACACGCCGCACTCAGTGATGAAGGCTGTCTTCTCGACGTCTTTTGGATTCATTCTGATCTGGTGATAACCTGAATAGGCGTCCAGGAAACTGAGTATCTCGTTGCCCGAGGTTGAATCAACCAATTGGTCGATGCTCGATAGCGGATAGCAGTCCTTGGGGGTAGCCTTATTCAAATCGGTGAAGTTCACGCACATTCGCCACTTGCCTGTGGTTTTTGGCACCAGGACGACATTGGCTAGCCACGTAGGGTACATGACTGGCCTGAAGAGGCCTGTCTCTTGTCCCTTGGTGACCTACGCCTTGATGACCGCTTGTTTCTCGGGCGCATGCTTCCTTCTCCGTTGCTGTACGGGCCTGACGGTGGGGTCAAGGCTGAGCTTGTGCATCACGGTGTCCCCTGGTATGCCAGGAAGTTGATCATCGGCCCAAGCGAAGACCTGAGCGTACTCAGAATGAAATTTATTGTATTGTCGCTGTTCCTTAGGTGGTAGGTCGGCTCCGATCCTTACTCCGAGGGCCGGGTCATCGTTCAGGAACACCGTTAGCAACTCGCCACCGGGCTTAGCGGTTACGGTCCTCCCTTCGATTCCCTTGGGGCCCTTATCCCCACCGTTCGGCCTTGAGGCTTCCACCGAGATGTTGTAGCACCTTCTAGCCGTGGCCTGGTTAACTCGGACTTCCCCCAACCCGTTTTTGGTGGGAAACTTCATTTTTTGGTGATAGGTAGAAGGTACGGCCTTCATTCGGTTGAGAATTTTCCGGCCGAAAATGGCGTTGTACGCTATCATACCCTTGATCACTATGAAGTCCACCATGACCGTAACGGTTTTGGGTGGGGTGCCGATGGTGACCGGCAGGCTTAGGGCTCCCTCGGGGTAGGTGGCCAGGCCGTTAAACCCGCAAAGGGGGGTTCGGATCGGGCGGAGCTTGGATGGGTCTTCCCCCATCTTGAGGAAACAGTCATAAGATAATACATCGGGGGCGCTTCCATTGTCAACCAGAATTCTATCTACGTTACAATGGTTTATAGTGGCCGAGATGACGAGGGCATCATCATGCGGGGTGCTTAGCCCTTCCAGGTCTTGGTCGGAGAAGACTATGACCTGGGGCTCCCTCGGCGGGCCCCCTGAGGGCTCTGAGACCCGGCTGGCCCGCTCGGCATGGCGCTTCCTTCCTCGGCTGGTGTCGCCGCCCGATGCTGTTCCTCCGGAGATGACGTTGATGTGGACCCCTCGGGGGGCGTTGTCGATCTCCTCGACGGCATCTTTGTCTTCTTTGTGCCTAGCTGCGAACCGGGCTAGGTGCCCCTGACGGATGAGGCGTTCGATCTCATCCTGGAGCTGGTGACAGTCGCCGGTGTGGTGCCCGTGGTCGCCGTGGAACAAGCAATGTCTGTCGCGCTTGCGGTTCTTCGATCTCATTGGTTCGGGCTGGCGGAGGAGTCCCGAGTCTTTGATGTCTTCATAGATCTCGTAGACTGGCGTGGTCAACGGGGTGTACCGCTCGTACCTCCGTTTGCGCTCTCCTTCCCGATCACGCTTCTTGCCCGAGCCAGGGTTTGACTCGGGGGCCAGCTTCTTGTCCCCCTCCCGACCCGAGCCGGTTGTGTCTCGGCAGGCGCTGAGCACCTCTTCGCACTCGGCGTGGCGCAGAGCCAGAGTCACTAGCTCGGCAAGGGTCGAGGGAGGGTGGAGGACCAGTTCGCGGCGGAGATTTTCGTCCCGGGTGCCCCTGGTCAGAGCGGTTGTGGCTGAGGCCACATCCAGGCGGGGAATTCTGAGGGCTTCCGATTTAAATCGGTGGACATAAGCCCGGAGCCTCTCCCCTTGTGCCTGTTTGAGGGCCAGGAGCCCCGCTACTGACCTCGGGGGGGCGCTTCCGGCGAAGCTCTCCTTGAAGACTCGCCCGAATTGCCTGAAGTTCTGGATGGACCCAGGGGCGAGGGCCCGGAACCACACCTGGGTGCCTTGGACCAGGGTGGCCGCAAAGGCTCGGCATTTAATGGGATCCGGTGTTCCATGCAGAGTCACCAGGGCGTCGAAGCTGTCGTAGTGGTCGGCTGGGTCGCCCTGTCCATCATAGAGTTTGAAGGTAGGAATGGAGGTCCTAAGAGATACCTCTGCCTTCAAGATGTGCTCGGAGAAAGGGGATTTCTCCTCCTCCTCCGGGAGGGAGGTCTTCTGTAGGGCGCGGAGGGCGCGCTCTTGCTCTGCGAAGCGTCTTTCGAAATCCCTCAGCCGAAGGGATAGTTCCGGCTGCGGTCGCGCCGTGGGGCTGGGGGGAGCGTCGTGGCGATCCTCAGGACCGCCGGCGCTCGGGCGTGGAGGCCTCGCCCCCTGTTTCCCTCTCCTGGGCGTGGAGGAAGCCTCTTGCTCCGGGGGTGGAGCTTGCGAGGGTCCTCCCGCGTGGTTGCGGATGAGCTGCTGACCGCGGAGGGTGAAGCGGCCTCCAGCGATGTGCTGGGATGCACTTCGACGGGGGGGGGCTCCCGGACGGGGCGCGAGACCTGGCCTCCCTCGCCGCTTGGGCCCTCATGAGCTCCACGAGAACGTCGAGCTTCTTACTAAGGGCCTGGAAGATCTCGACGCCGCCGTTGGGGGCTACCCCCGTTGCCGTCGGAAGGGGCGGCGGCCCGTTGGTGGGGACGCTGGTGTTGGAGGGAGGGCTCTGTGAGGCCCTAGAGGGGTCTTCTCCCGCCGTCGCCACGGCCTTACCCTTCTCGACGGCGGATCTCCTTTCTGAGCTTCTTCTCACCATCTCGACTCTTCGTGCGTTTCCCACAGACGGCGCCAGATGAAGAGGCGAAATCTCGCGCTGCGTCCTGAGCGGGCCGGGGATCACCAGAAGATGAACTGTAAGACAGGGAAACGCGTCAGAGGGCCCAGGGGATTTCCCTGGGGCGAAACCCTCCGATGGCTAAGTCAGTAGAGCAGTGGTGGAAGCAATGAAGGGAGGTGGAAAGCTGGTGCGCGAGACTCCTCTCCACCAAAGGGGGGTGAAGCGGATTGCTCAGGAGTTTTACCTTCCTTTTTTCTCTTACCTTCCACCGGAGGGTATCCCTGGTTTAAATAGTGTGCTGCCTTCAGGAGTTCTGTCAGCTGGGGGGTCTCCGGCGGGAGTTGCGTCCTCAACGTGGGCTTTCATGGCCTTTATCGTGGGGGCGTTATCGCCTTGAAACCCGGTGGCTGGTTGATTCCCCTGTCCGTTGAGGACTCTTAAAGGCAGCGCGAATGGCTAGCGTCCAGTCCGAGCTCCTGAAACGCCAGCCCTGTCCGGGCGAGGAGGATAGCTCGGTCGAGGGAGGGGTCGGATAGGTCGGCTGGCGCCTGTCTCTCCCGAGCGGAAAAGCGGCCTGTGCCGGACCTTCCTTGTCACCTGACCATTATTCGGGCCCTCCGAGCCTAGGGGCCGCCGGGGAGGGTTGGTTCCTCGAGTGCCTGTTTATTGGGCTTTTCTTCCCTGAGTGGGCCCCGTGGACTATCACTCGGGTGAGCTTGCCTCGTTGGACCCTGTTGAGTCTTGTTGGGCTGCTCTTTGGGTGGGCTACAGAAATCCCCCTCTCCAACTACTCTGTGATCTAAGAATTGAAATAAACATACCAGCAGCAGGTGGTGGGGCGCGGTGTAGACTGTGTACCTAGTGCAGAGACAAAATATAATTACCCAAACAAAGTGCATAATCACTACTCATTCATCTAAGAATTGAAATAAACATACCCGTAGCAGGTGGTGTTGCAGGTGTAGACTGTGTACCTGGTGCAGAGACATAAAATATCATTACCCAAAGAAAGTGCATATTCACTACTCTGTGATCTAAGAATTGAAATAAACATACCCGCAGCAGATGGGGGAGCTTGTGTAGACTGTGTACCTGGTGCAGAGACATAAAATATCATTACCCAAATAAAGTGCATAATCACTACTCATTCATGTAAGAATTGAAATAAACATACCAGCAACAGGTGGTGGGGGCGGTGTAGACTGTGTATCTGGTGCAGAGACATAAAATATCATTACACAAAGAAAGTGCATAATCACTACTCTGTGATATAAGAATTTAAATAAACATACCAGTAGAACCCCTCCCGGAACCACCTCTCCTCGAAGATCCGCTACGGCCTCGAACCATCTAATTATTGACAATATTTAAAGTAGTGAAAATTAGTCGACAACTAATTACGAGGAGAGATGGTAAGTAATAATGATAAGTGTATATATGTTAAATTTCGTACAAAATATTCAATCAGTATATATTTCATTTTCAGATGCTGAAGATATATCAACCTCATTGTCATCTTCATCATCTTCCTCATTCTCACTAGATTCATACACTTCCTCCTCAGAGGACTCCTCCTGCCCAACAATTGCTTCATTTAGCTTAGTTGAATCGACTTCTTCCACTTCGTCCTCTATACACAACTGAAGTGGATCGTCATATTCGATCAGATGAAGATTAGAAGCAACCAACTCTGTAGTGTCACCCTAGTCTGATTGAAAATATTCGGCATTAGAATCCTCTGAGATAGCTTCAGTCAGATCTAACTCATCATTAGGCACAAGCCTTAGTTTTACCCGACAGACTGTCCACCAATTTTTATTCTTGGACGATGAATAACTTGAATAATACACTTATTGGGCTTGTGCGGCCAAAATGAACGGCTCATAAGTATTCAATTTGGATTTATGTTTGACATCGACAATCCCATATATTGCATTGTTTCGAACTGAATTATGATCAAACCAATGACACTTGAAAAGGAATATATGGTTGTGTTGTCCGAAATACTGTAATTCTCTGACCTCCTCAAGAATACCATAGTAATCGAGATCATTTTCATTGTATGTACTACCTTTCACGCATAAGCCGCTATTCATCGTAGACTTATTTCGTCCATAATCTCTGGTGTGAAATCTATAACCATTCACAAAAAATCCTGGATAGGCATGCGCGACCTTCGAAGGTCCATAACCTATCACCCGGACTCTTTCATCAGTAACATAACCTTCTTCAACCTATGAATATAAACTACGTTACTTTAAATTGAACTTGCATACACCTCAAGCTTTGTGGAATTGGTAGATTGGCACTTACTTGACCTTTAAGCCATCTGACAAAAGATCTCTCTCGTTCATTTTGAACCTCCAACTCATTGAGGTGTGGACATCGAGTAATTAATTCTAAATCAAATTGCCTACAATGATGAATGCAACATCACCATAAATGGGAGGAAGAATGTAAAGATGCTTATAAATTTTAGCACCTGTGGAGTTGAGGACTCACTCAACATAAGGTTCAATCTCAGTACAGTTCAGGAGAACATAGATCTCTGCGGCCAACAACTCGCTGTCCTCTAATATGTGATTCGAACAACGTCCAAATGCACGACCTGGATACTTAAATATGGACAACCGGTCGGACGGATCCACCTCTCCTCCATCATAATTACGTGGCGGTCGATTGCGGCAAGTTTGAATTTCGAGTTCGAAGTATATCGAACAGAAGTTTAAAATTTCTTCAATAATATATGTCTCGATAATCGAACCCTCTACTTTAGCCTTGTTGCGCTAGTGACAATGATAGACACATGTAACTACTGTCAATTAATCAGTATATACATACTGATTACCTCTCAAATGGATACATCCATCGAAATTGTATCGGTCCTCCAACTTTGGCCTCGTATGGCAAATGGATAATCACGTGCTCCATGGAATCGAAGAACGCTGGGGGAAATATCTTCTCCAACTTGCATACCGTCGTGACCACATTCTGTTCCATAGTTTGCACATCCCCACGTTTGAGTTCTGATGCACATAGAATCCTAAAAAATTGACTCAACTCAGTCAATGCTCCCCATATAGGCTTGGACAATATGTCACGGAATGCAATGGGCAGAAGTATCTCCATGAACACATGTCAGTCATGACTTTTCAACCCATATATTTTTCCCTCATTGACATTCACACAACGGGCTATGTTAGACACAAATCTATCAGGGAATCTTAATTGCTTCAGCCATTGGCACAGTTCATTGATCTGTGTGTCTTTTAACACGTAAGCTGCTTTAAGTTGCACAACTTTGTCCCGTACCGGCTGCAATTCCAACTCTGGTCATTTTCAAAGTATCTTCAAGTCCGCTCGCGCCTTGGCATTGACATTTGTTTTGGGTTTCACGTTCATGGTGGTGTTGAACACATTATCAAAGGCATTCTTCTCAACATGCATGTTGTCCAGGTTGTGCCGTATCAAAAGGGCTGACCAGTAAGATAATTCCCAGAAGATACTTTTCTTCACCCAATTGTGTTCCTCTCCAAATCTACGAAGATGTCGTGTACTACCCGACAATTGCACTATATCTGGTAAGTTTTGCACCTCTAATGTCATTTGTCGACCAGACATCCGTTCCAAGTCTTCTTCATCCATTTCAACTGTGTTCTTAATGAATGGGTCCTTTTACCTTTGGAAACGATGGTCATTTGGTAGAAACCGTCGATGACAATCGAACCAGCATGATTTCTTACCATATTTTAGGACAAAGGATTTAGTATCAGCCATACAGTAAGGACATGCCAACCTTCCGTGTGTGCTCCAGTCAGATACCATTACATATGGAGGGAAGTCACTTATTGTCCACATCAATGCAGCCTTCATAGTGAAATTTTATTTTCTGTACGCATCATAAGTAACAACTCCATCATTCCATAATCTTTTCAACTCATCAATCAGTGGCCGGAGATATATGTCTAAATTTTTTCCTGGATTTTTTGGACCTGGAATCACCAAAGTTAAGAAAAGGTTCTCACGCTTCATGCACATGCCCGGCAGAAGGTTGTACGGCGTCATGAAGACTGGCCAACATGAGTAAGACGCTACTGAACCTCCAAATGGGTTGAAGCCGTCTGTGATGTCCCGGACCCTTTTCGGATCCTTCTTCTTGGGTCCCAGATCTGTGTTTTCGGTGAATTTGACTCCGTTGTGTCTGGAATTATGTTCTGGACATCTTTCGTGTTTGGATCCGTGTGATTCGGGTCAGTTTGGAGGCTCGGAACGTGTTCCGCGGCCTTTCCGCGTGTTTTCCGACTCCCGCGTGTGTGTCTCGGAAACACCTATGGAACCCTGTAGCGGGTGAACCGGATCGTTCATCTACCCGCGAGTGGAACCGTTGTGACCAGCGCGTTGAGAGGATCGAGGAGGTGTATTTTTCTATTTTTTAGAATTTTTTTGATTTTTTAGATTTTCTATAAATACCAAACCTTTTTCTTTTCTTTTTCACCTTTTTCTTTTTCTTCTTCCTCCTCCTTCCAACCGTTGGAGAGCGCCCTCCCCCTCGCGACCGTTCTTCTTCCCCGGATGACCGAGACGCGGCTTCCTTCACTCTGGCAAAGGCGTGGCGGCGGCGGCGGTGGCGAGGCGGTCCCGGTGGTGGCCTTCTCGCGGTGGGAGGCGGGGCGCGTGGCATTCTAAAAGCTTCTTCCTTGACTTCGGCGGTGATTCGACGGAGCATTAGCTCCATTGAGGTAGGGGGGCGAATCCCTATGCTCATCCCGTCATCCCCCGCGATTTGTAGGCCGAATGGGAGCCGAGAGTGGTGTGTTTGAGCGGTTTATGGTAAAATCATGTTTTGGGGAGAGTTCGCCCGATCTATGGAGTTGAGCCGCGATTCGACGTTTTGATGGCCTAGAATCATCCTAGGGGTCCCCAGGGGTCTTCCCCTTTGATTCCCCCCTCTCCTATGGAGGTATGGGGCGTGGTTAGATTTTTGGGCGTTTCCCGCCGTTTCACCCTCGGGCGGGTGTGACGGTCCTTCCAGTGACCGTCACACTGCGTAACGCGCCTGGATGGGTGCGTTACGGCCCTGAGTGCAGTCAGTGGGGTTTGTGGGCTGTGACGGTCCCACGATAGACCGCCACGGTGCTGTGACGCACCTAGGTTGGACCGTCAGGCTGCGTTCGACCGTTGGCTACCGACCGTTGGTTTTTGATCGTTGGGGGTCAAGGCATGTGACGCACCTGGCTTGGCGCGTCATAGCCTTGTGACGCCCCTGGGTGGGTGCGTCAGAGCAGGTGAACCCACCTCCCCTGACGCACCAGGGTTGGTCCGTCAGGTGTTGTGACGCCCCTAGGTGGGTGCGTCAGAGCCTGTTTCCCCCTTGGCTTGTGACACTCTAGGGTTGGACCGTCAGAGTCTTGTGACGCTCCAGTGTAGGCGCGTCACAGCCTGTGACGGCCCAAGGGTGGACCGTCAGGCTCTTGTGGACATGCAAAATTGCACGCCTGCATGTCCCAACCAGTCCAGCATCAACAACAACGTCAACTGAAGAAGCTGCGCAGAAGAGGAGCCACCCGGACTCCCCGAACGCACACACATTACCGTGAAGCAGTCTCTGGAGTCACGACAGTGAAGAGAAATCAACCACCAAGAGCCCCACAATCCATGGGCCTCAAAGAAAATCAAATGGGCCACAACTCGCGCTCACGACAGGATCAGAACTGCCCATTTAGCCCCTTCAGCGGCACGCCCCTGATGCCCCTTCAGCGGCACGCCCCCAACGCCCTTCAGCGACATGCCCTATAGGCCTTCAACGGCACGACCCTGATGCCCCTTCAGCGGCACGCCACAATGGCCTTCAGCGGCACGCCCTCAGGCCCCTTCAGCGGCACGCCCTTCGGGCTCTTCAGCGGCACGCTTGCCGTGTCTTCAGCGGCAAACCCTTTTGGCCCTCTCAGCGACACGTTTGTTTAGCCCGCCAGCGGTACAACGTTCAGGCATTTCAACGGCACGTCCGGCAGACCAAATCTCGTGCCCATGCCCTACAGATCCTTGGCGCGCAGTGGGCTGTCCGAGGTGTCGGCCGGAGGTTGGGCCATGCAGGCTACTCCCCTGACATCAAGGACGGGGGAAGTCAAACCCCATCATGACCGGTCGCTTCCCGCTTCCGGCTGCCGTGTTCGAACGCTCCCGCCGTGTGGGGTATAAAAATCCCTCTTCTTCGGAGCACGAAAAAAAGAAAGAGAAGGAAGAGGAGAAAAAAAAGAGGACAAAGGCACACACAGCCAGACAGAGAGAGGGAGAGACGAAGAAGAGAAGAAGATGAAAGGATGAAGAAGAGGAAGGGAGGCTCTGGCTCCCCCCTGCTGGTCCGTCCACCACCGTCCGTGCGAAGAGGAAGAGAAGAAGAAGAAGAGAAGAAGAGGGAGGCCCTCCGGTGACCACCGATGAGTGAGAGAGAGTAAGGGAGAAAGAGAAAAAGAGAGATGTAGCAAGGGGAGTGAGGAAGGACAGGGAGCCGTCGCCCCTGTTTGACCCCAAACTCCCTAATTTTTCTCATCCTTTTCGTTCCCCCCTTCTTCCACCGCTTGTATTTTGAACTCCGGCGTTTTTGAGGTGGACATGGCCGGTTATGGCGTTTTCTCTTCATGAATGGAAATTTCCCCCTTCTTGGATTTCTTGCTATCGTGTTTGATTTATGCCTGGAAGTGTGCGTTTCAACCATTCTTCCTCATCCTTCCGACGGTTTGGCCCCTAGTGGGGACCCTTCTTCCCCTCCATCATGGCCCTTATCGTGGGGTCCTAGACCTTCAACCTCACCCATTTGCCTGAAGGGGGAGGCCCCTCCTCTTCTCCTGAACGCCCAGCCACCAACACCGTCCCTGGCCCATTCCTCTTTGGCTCCATCACACTTAGGAGGCCTTTGGCCCAGCCCCTCCAGTCCTTAAGTGATATACCATGCTCAGTCCTCCACCGGTCCACCCCTATCCCGGTGCAGCCTCCCCAGCTCCTAGCGGTACGCCCGCCCATTGAGCCCTTCGCCGGCACACCCCCATTGGGCCCTCACCGGTGCACTCTTCAACACCCTTCGCCGGCACGGCCTTGGCTACCCTCCCCCGGCACGCCTATGATAGCCCTCGCCGGTACGCCCCCTTTGGACCTTCCCCGGCACGGCCTTAGTGGCCTTCACCGGCACACCTTTGGCCTCCCTGGCCCGGCACGCCCCTGATTAGTTCTAGAGGTTTTGTTTTTTCCCCTTCATCCATCGTTGCTTTCGGGTCTTCCGAGATTTTATTAAAGGTGTTGTCGCTCTCGGGAGCTGTTGACACCTTGAAAATGAGCAAGGGCAGAGACAGAATTGAAAGGAAGATCAGACCAATAGTGAAAGATCAATGACGAAGTTCGTCAACCATCTACCCAGCTGAAGCCTTTTTCCCGGCCAAGCTGATGTCCGATGCCATTGTCAGTCAGACGACGGCACTGATGAAATAGCAGTCACCTGGCTGAAGTCTTTCCAGGCTAAAGCTGATGTCCGGTCTTGTCACCGTTCCGGTGACGATACCAATGAAATGATGTCCGGTTTTGTCATCATTCAGATGGCAACGCCGATGAAACCCTGGTCTACCGACTGATGAAAAACCTATGAATGATCTCAATAGAAACTATGTCACCAATGGAGGGCCCTTTTGGGTGCTGATGTACTTGAAGGACCAATAAGAGGCCTAGTCTAAAAGACCTAAGTGGGCCTATAAAGTGGCGCCGGGATCATCTTGTCGAAGCCCAAGAGCTGCGCCGAGAAGCTGAAGTCCTGCGCGCCGGGAAGCCCCTCAGTTGAGGCGCGCCGTGATAGGCCTGCCGAGAAGATACAAAATACAGTTATAAAACCCCCTTCCCCTCGAGGAAGAAAGGGGGCGGACGATAGAAAAAAGAGGGAACGATAGAGAAAAGAGAGAAGAGACCAACAGAGCAAGAGAGAAAAAAAAAGAAGAAGAGGAAGAAGGAGAAGAAGCTCCAGGTGGGCAGCTGGGGAGGGAGAGGAGTCAATGCTCCACCCTCCCCCCCATGTTTTCTTTTCTTCTCCATGTAATCTTACGAGTCTTACCTCGATTTATCGAATGTAACCGGGATATCCCGGCCTTCGTTCTATTTCCCTTTCCCTCATTTCCCCCTTGTGATTGGTGTAAGTTTGGGATGATGCAATGGAACGAAAATGCTTTGATGGCATGTTTGGGTGTTTCCCCGTTTTCTTTCTTCTTCCTTATATGTATCCATGTTTCCGGTTCGACTGAACGTGAACTGATGAAGCCTTCCCTTCTCTGGTTTCTCTCGAATGAGTGCTGCTCAATGTCTTGAATGATCGTTCTGATGCTTCAGGTTTCTATGCTCCGATTGTTCTTCCTGGAGGAATGTCGAAGGAAGAGTCCCAATCTTCACACCCATGGGTTATTGGACTCTATCCTCTCACCCCTTCAGTGATGCCTACGCTGGGTAGTCTCCCCATCTTTCATTTCATTTTTTCCTTTTTCTTAAGCCATCAAGGTCGCCCCAGGAATCAGGGACAGTTATCCCTTGGTTTCCCTGGACGGCCGGCGACAGAAAAACATATCTCCAGAGGGTTTTAAATGGGTGGTGATCTCGAGCCCTCCATAAACTTCGCCTTCCAGTGATCCCCTGGCACTGCCCCAGCAAAGCCCTTGGCTTCCCCCCTCATTTGCATCCTAAATTCCCAGCCGTTACCTGAATCTCAGAAAGAAACCCCAAAAGCAGAGTGCCGTAGAACCCTGAAACACATCTCGGCGCCCTCATCTATCTCGGCTCCAAGAACAGTAGAACAGGTGAATAGCCCTCGGCGTGAGCCTTCTTGCGCCGAGAACCCCCTTTAACACTTCCTCCTCGCGCCGGGAAGCCTGCGCCGAGAACCCCCTGGCCTCCTCTTCATCGCGCCGGGAACCCCGGCCCTCTCACCTTGGCGCCGGGAACCCCCGGCCTTCTTGCCATTGGCGCCGGGAGCCTTGGCCTTCCCATTTTGGGTCATGCCGAGAGCCCATGCCCATTCAGAGTGCGCCGAGAGCCTAATCTGCCACCCAATGAACCCCAACACCCAGAGCAAACCCACACAGGGATATCCGTGGATGACCAGATATGTCCCGGGGATAAAATTAAAGGGAGTCAGACTCCCTTATGTTCCATTAGTTCGTGTCGGGATTACGACAACCCACCCCCCTTTTAGCTCCGGTGAGCTCTGCCAATGCATGAGTGCCACCAGCTCTTATAAGGGAAGAGTCAAACATCACCCCGGGGCATAATGTGTAATGTGGGAGGTTCGGCCTCTCTATCTCTCGGCTTTCATCCCGGCACTCCGTGGGTGATAGCCTATTCTCCCCTGGGCATGATCCGGATCAAGGGGAAATGATGTCGAAATGTTGATCGATGCTTCAAAACCCCATCATGGTTACAGCTCAGTCTGCCTGTGATTGAAATCCGCCTTCTCCCCTTTCCCCTTCACCCAGTTTTTGAACCGCTGATTCAACGATATCGTCTGTTTCTGTGGTTGATGTTACTATCTTACCCGCCTTCCTGGCCCTGGTATGAAGTTTAAAATTGTGCACATGAATATTTGTTTACCTTATGAGGCCTCCTATTTCGGCGTTTAATCAAGGGTTGTCCTTCTTAGGAAGGGCGTAATTAACGTCAAAGCCTTTATGGTATGACGGACTTCCGGTCCCGACTCGGACTTCACAATCGACTGACCAAGTCAGATCGAGCGCATAATAAAAATTATCACCATGATGACTGGCACGCCAATAAATCAATAAATAAACAAATAAAATTAAATAAGATAACAGAAGGAAAATTCCCGCGTCCACAAGTCTGGCACGCCCGGTGGGACCTAGTCTCCCTTCATCTCTACGCCAAAATAGTAGGCCCAGCGGGCCCCCCCTCAAATTTTTGATTCCGTGCTTTCTCTATTTTCAGGAAGCTACGATGACGGCTGGAATCATGTCTGTACGCTTTGATCAACAAGCGGTCGATGTGCATGTTCGAGAAGGCTACCTGGCGGTACCTCTTTCGTTCGGATCGATGCCGCCTGCTGTCGGGATGCCCAACTGCCTGGGCCTCATCTTCACTGACTTGCTCGAGATTGACAACCGGGAGCAAAGGACTACTGTCGAGACATTGACGCAAGCTACCAGCGCCAAAATGAGCCGGGCGATGCAAGATACTCCTGAGGTCGTGGCCTGCGTCGTCCATCACGAGGCGAAAAGGGGCGCACCCTCTGCTGCTGGAAGAAGGAGGAGATCCGACAGGAGAGCCCGACCCACTGCTGCGGGTCGTCGGATATCCAACTCAGGAAAGACAATGCTGATTGGAGATGTCCGGGTAAACCTTAGTGGTCGCCCAAGGGCGGTCAAGCCAGACACGATCGTCCCGATGGTGCCTACTACCAACAGGTTCCGGGTACTAGCTGCCAGGAGGGTCGACATGAAAGAGGAGGATAGAAAGCCACTGGCACCGAAGCCGCCCAAGTTCAGGCAGATCTGGCGGCCGAAGAAAATCCAGAGCTGGGTCCCAGCTCGAGAGGAAGAAAACATTGTTGATACCACTGTTACCCGCTTCAGGGCAGGAAGCAGAAGAGAAGAAGGAAAAGACATAAGAAATGCTGTTGCTGTTCACCCCAGGGCTCGGGGTAGGAGAGATGAGGAAGAGAACGAAGGAAGAAATCTGACTACTATTCGCCCCAGGATGAGGGGCAGAAGATATCAGCAGAAGGAAGACCTCATGGTCACCCACCCCATGGCTGGGGGCAAAAGATGGGAAAGAAGGAATTATGCTGCCGGCTGCTGCCAAGATGGGAGTAGAAGGTTCAGGGAGGAAGAGGAAATGAGAATAAGCGAACCAGTCGCTGCTGCCACTCTAAGAAGACCAAGAGCCTGTGCCAGACAGGCCGATATATTCAAATACTGCAGAGCCGAGCACTTGACTGCTCAGGTGGAGAGACTGGCTTATCAGCAGAAGAGCCGGGAAAGATTGATGCTCCAACCAGAGCCACGAAGGCACGATCAAGAGGAGATGAAACAAGTGGCTCAAGACTACTTTCACTACCTTGGGAACTCCGCCCTCGGGCGGCAAAGATTATCCCGTGCCTTGGGCACCATGGATGATGAAGAAGAAGAAACCCTTCAAGAAGTGATGCTCGGAGTCTCCTCCTCCGATTCCAATGATTATGAAGAAGGCCACAGAGCCGGGTATGGGAAAGAAGACCTGCACAGGGAAGAAGCTAGAGAAAGAATATCAGTCTTTGACCGGCTCAAATACCCCGATCAGGTGAGAAGGAAAGTCTACAGGCAGAGGGAAAAGATGCAGATCTTTGCCAGCAATATGGCCGGGCTTGTCGAAGGGCAGGATATGTTACCGACACAGCCAGATGAACTGCTCAGAATGGCAACCAGACCAGGTCCCGTCACAAGAAGAGGACAGGCGGCAAAAGATAAGATGAAGACTATGATGAAGCCTGCAAAATCACCACTATGACAGTTAATGTGGTGACAGTGGAAGAGGAAGACAATCCCTTCGTTGATGATGCTGAAGGGACTTCAGAAGATCTACAGATCCCGTCAACCCTAGATCCCATGATCCAGATGATGTTTAGAAGATATCAACAAGAGATCAATGCTCTCAGAAGACAGCTAAATGAGAGGCATGAAGTTACACCGGTCTCCAAGCAAGTCGAGCCTGTGGGGCAGACTGCCAGCTCAACAGAAATGGCTATCCCAGCTAATCCTCTCCCGGCTGATAAGGGCAAAGTACCAAGCCAACCCGTTCTGCAGCAGACGGTAGCTCAGCCCTCTGTATATCAGACGCAGCCTGTCGCGCCGACCTTGCGCGCAACTGTAATGACAACTCCTTATGGTCAGCAACAAGCTCACTTCTTCCCGGAAAGCATAGATCCAGCCATAGCCCAGAAGCTGATGATTGAAAAGATTGTGGAGATGAAGCTGTCTGAAAAGACTAGTGATGATGCTAGTACCTACGATGTGTACAAGGTATCGTATCCTCCCCAGTATGCTGCTAAGAGACTACCGCCAGGCGTCAGTAAGCCGCCGAAGTTTGAGAAATTTAATGGCCAGGGCTCTCCCAGGGAGCACATAGCTTACTGCACCACAATCATGGGGGACTTGGCAGCTGATGAAGCTTATCTGCTTAAGTTCTTCGGCTCATCCCTCACCGGGATAGCCTTTGAATGGTATTCAAGCCTGTCGGCTGGGTCAGTGACCGATTGGCCTGATATGTAAAGAAAGTTTCGCGACAGATTTCACGTCATGGAAAGAGAAATTACAATAGCAGAACTATATGCAACCAGGCAAAAGCAAGATGAAACAGCACTGGACTACATCAAAAGGTGGAGGAACTTAGCTATGAGATGCAGAAGACCTCCTCATCAAGAAGATGCAGTGCAAATATGTAAGCAGAGCCTCAGGAGAGAGGTACTGGAAAAGATGATTGGTGCAGATGTCAGAACATTTCACCGGCTGAACAATATAGTGGCGGAGGTCGAGACGTTCCTGTCTAAGCGTCCGACGGCCAATGCTCCAACTGTGCCGAAAGGGAAATCTAATGATCGACGACCATCGCACTCTGAGGCTAACACCGTCGATTTCAGAACCTTCGAGCAACAGAAAGGGAAGAAGGGGGCAGATGAAGCTCCCCCACCAGCAGACACAGCAGAAAGAAAAGATAAGGTCTCTCTGAGAAACAAAATGAGGAAGCCGTACTCTTTCCCGAAAGATAAGACAGCTGCACTATTCAACTGGGCATACAAGTTCAACAAGGTAACATTGCCTGAACCAAAGAGACCCGAGGACGCGGCAAAGAAAGGTGATCCACTGTTCTCTCCATATCACCGTGCGCTGGGGCACGCAATTGAAGATTGCTACGTCTTCAAAGATATCATGGAAGGCATGGTCAAAAAGGGCGAGCTACAGCTGGGAGATTACCAGGTAGAGCCACCTCGTCCACATGAGCCTCCGGCATTAAAAATGGCCGCCAATATGATTTCAATATACCAGCAGCTACCTAAGGAGGCCGTTGAAGAATGTACTAGGCATACTTATGAAGCTTGCTTCCTCACCCCACTGAAGGATCAGGAAGGATGGCCGATGAAACCCATAAAGAACAGAAAGAAGACTCCTGCAGCCAAAACCAATGGAGCATTTATCCGCGGTGTCACACCAAGACCTGAACCGCCTCCAGTAAATCCAGTATGGCACACAGCTGAGACAGGACCAGTCATCCGGATCCCCACTCATAACCGGAGAAGACAAGTCCCCCTACCTGCACATAAGGAAGTAAGTCCTGCAGCCAGGCGTTTACAATAGTATATTAATGGGCTCGATGAATATGAACAGAAAAAGCCCGGGCACCTGCTGGTGAAAGACTGTATACTCTGGGAACAGCTCGAAGAATTGAAAATTAAAGAGCAGTCAGAGGCAGAACAAGAAAAAGCTGAGACTGAACCCTTCTGGGGGCAGGGGCCAATAAAGCTAAATGCCCAGAAAAAGAAGAGACGACCCAAGTCCAAGAAGGGAAAGAGGGTCGTGACGGTACAATGTAACACCCTGTCGGCACTCTTTACCTCGCCCGGGGAGAATGATGAGGATGAAACATCAAATGCCCCGCTAGAAGCCAACCATGCCGAGGCCTCAACCTCAGCACATGCAACACGCTCCGGAAGAAGGTGGGGGCGCCCACCACCAGCTAATCATAACATTATGTTCAGAGGGGAACAACCCTACCAGATTCCCGAACCGGAGGTACGAGGTGTCCAGGTTCCTCCCCCTGCCGGCTTGTACCAAGAAAAGAAGAAAGGAGGTCAAACTCCAACATTTCTGGAATTTCTGTCTAGTCTAGAAAATGGGCAGTCGATACAGGCTAGGCCAGATAAAGGCAAGAGACCTCAGCAGTCGGCAGCTGTAGCCTACAAGCAGAATGAGAAAGAGGAGGATAACTCTCCGACGGCACCAGGGGCCGTTGCTATAGAAGAAGCCCCCCAAGAAATCAGTCCAGAGGTTGAAGCCAGCACTGGGCAGCAGAGGCCACGGGCACCACATGAACCTCCAAAACCCCGATGGGCGGAAGAAATGAGACTGTCTAATGTCAGGGTGGGCAGCCGAATCATGAAAATGCTAAAGAAGCTCCCTACCAGATTCTCCATCTGGGAGATTCTCTCTCTGAGTGAAGAGGCTCGCCAAGCAATTGTTAATGCCTTGCAGTCGCCGGCACAATATGAAGCACTCTTGACAGATGTGAATTCTGGGCCGTCAGTTACATTCACAGAGGATGACATGCTGATTCTGAATTCCTGCCATAACAGACCGCTATATATGAGGGGCTCCCTGAATTGTCAGCCACTGAACAGAATACTGATAGATCCCGGGGCTGCCGTGAACATTCTCCCATACCGCATCTACCAAAAATATTACTTTGACCTACAGCTTACCAAGGTCAGAGACATGAAAATCGCGGGATTCAACCAGAAATGTGAGACGCCCCTTGGGGTGGCTGATTTTAACCTCACATTGGGGGATCTCACTACCGTGGTACGATTCTATGTAATCGATTCCAACACCACATATAAGGCCCTGCTGGGGAGATCGTGGCTGCATGAATATCAAATAGTGCCATCCACGCTACATCAGTGCATCAAATACTGCCATGAAGGAAAAGAAGAGAGGGTGTTTGCGGATCTGCATCCCTTCGAAGTATTCGAGTGTCATATGCTCGATGCATCCTACTACACCGAGGTGTCGCAAAATTGTGAAGAGAGAGGCTGTGGTCAGCCAGAAAAAGTCAGTGACGAAGGCAAGAAACTGGTCTCCCCCGCCACCAAAGGGCTATATTAAAAAGCATGAGGTATCTCACATCTCTTATGCTGGTGACTTTGCTCGGATCACCCCTCCTAGCATTCACCCGGATGATATCGATGAAGAAATGAAAGAAAAGTACACACAAGTGGAGGTTCCGCAGGGTTTAGTCAAGCCCATCGCCTGCCTAGAGTACCAGACGGTGCTACCACTGAAGACTATGGAAATCCCTCGCTTCTGCGAGCCTCCTACCATATTCTACACCGGGGAGTCAGTCGAGGAAGATGATCAAGACTGCATGGTCCCTGAAGAGGCTGCAAACCGGATGGTGCCGATTACAGGCTTGGATTATACTATCCAACGAGTTTTGCAGATGTTCTCTAAGATGCAAATGCCGTCATTGCAGCCTGCTGCCCAGAAAAGGGCGTTCAAGGAGCTATGGGATCCGCCTCGGGATAATAAAGAACTGAGGAAGATCACTCAGCACCTGGGATTGGGTTATACCCTTCAAGAATACTATGATCACTCAGCACCTGGGATTGGGTTATACCCTTCAAGCTGAGGTGGACGTCATCTCTGTCTCCTACCAGCATGAAGACCCTCCCGAGGTGGGATATGACAAGTACCCCTCGGAAGATGAAGAAATCATTTATCAATCCATAATGAACAATGAAGCCCCAGACAGTCAGCCGGAGACGGGGACATCTGATGAAACAAAGAAAGATTGGTGCTGGGAAGATCTATCTTACAAAGAGAATCTGTTCCATGCTGAAGCAAAGTTTGACACGGGAACCCCGGATGAAGACCAAGTAGCCAAAGAGCTGAGGGAATGCCTGGAGTTTGAGCGCATCCTGGAAGAAGTCCGGGCTCTACAGAATGATGATCTCTCAAGGGAGTCTACATCAGAAGAGCCTCTAAGGGCGGAAGACTCCATCTTTGAGTTTTCTGCTGATCCAGCTACGTCCTCGGGGCAGACTGAACAGAATACAACAATATTGGCCGTATATGATGAGCCAGCACCCGCTGATAACCAGTATGATGAAACAGAAAATCATGAAACTGAAAAAGATTATATCCCGGGAGGCTTCATTGACTTTCAAGAAGCCCCGCCCGAGGTCGAAGATGGAGGTCAGGCCACCGTCGATGAGCTTGTGGAAATAAATCTGGGGACCGCAGATGAGCCAAGGCCGACATTCCTCAGCGCACTGCTGGAGCCAGCTGCCAGGGAACAGTATGTACAGTTCTTGAAAGAATTCTGAGACTGCTTTGCATGGACATATGATGAAATGCCGGGACTGAGTTCTGATGTGGCACAGCATCGATTAGCAATAAACCCAGAAGCTAGCCCTGTGAAGCAGCCTTCCAGGAGAATGCGCCCTGAATTAATAAATCAGATTAACAAAGAGGTTGACAAGCTGATTGATGTAGGCTTTGTTGAAGAAAATTAGTATACCACATGGTTAGCCAACATAGTGCCCGTAAAGAAGAAGAATGGGCAGATTAGAATATGTGTTGATTTCCAGGACCTTAATAAGGCTTACCCGAAAGATGACTTTCCAGTGCCAATCACTGAAGTGATGATCGATGCGACTACTGGTCATGAGGCTCTATCATTTATGGATGGGTCATCCGGATACAACCAAATCTGGATTGCTGAGGAAGACAGAGTGCACACTGCATTCCGTACCCCGAAGGGGATATTCCACTACAAAAGGATGCCGTTTGGCCTCAAGAATGCCGGCGCTACCTATCAAAGAGCTATGACCAAGATCTTTGATGATTTGCTCTTCAAGAAAGTAGAGTGCTACATTGATGATCTGGTAGTAAAAACCAGCAGAAGAGAAGACCATTTGCAAGACCTAAGGGTAGTATTCCAGAGGCTGCGCAAATATGAACTCAAGATGAATCCCATGAAATGCGCCTTCGGCGTGTCCAGTGGAAAATTCCTCGGGTTTATTGTCCGTCATAGGGGCATTGAAATTGACCCATCCAAGATTAAGGCTATCCAGGAGCTCCCTCCACCAAGGAATCTGTCCGAGCTGAGATCTCTGCAAGGGCGTCTGGCCTATATCCGATGATTTATATCAAATCTGCCGGGAAGATGCCACCCCTTTCACAAACTCATGATGAAAGATGTGCCGTTCCTCTGGGACGATGGCTGTCAGGAAGCCTTTGATAAGCTGAAAGAATATCTCAAGACCCCTCCGGTGCTGGGGGCACCAATTAAGGGCAGGCCCTTGATACTGTATATCGCGGCCACATACTGTTCCCTGGGGGCAATGCTGGCACAGATAAATGAAGAAGGCAAAGAACAAGCCTTGTACTACCTGAGTAGGAGGCTGATTAGAACTGAAGAAAGCTACAGCTACATAGAAAAGACCTGCTTGGCATTAGTCTTTGCTGTCAAAAAGCTCCGACACTATATGTTGTCACATGAAGTCAGATTGATATCTGTAGCAGATCCGCTCAAATACATATTGACTCAGCCAGTATTGAAGGGCCGGTTGGGCAAATGGGCAGTGATCCTGATGGAATTCGATATTACCTATATACCCCAGAGGGCGATAAAAGGACAGGCCGTGGCTGATTTCTTCGCAGAGCATCCTGTGCCGGAAAATGATATGCTAGGGACTGAGTTACCCGATGATGAGACACTCGAGGCCTGCCAGGCTCAATCAGTTATGTGGCAACTATTCTTTGATGGAGCATCTAGAATAGAGACAGACTCCGATGGAAAGACCAGAATACGGGCTGGAGCCGGTATTGTGCTGAAATCACCAGAAGGGGAGGTCGTACATACTTCCTGTTCTATAAACAAGCCCTGCACCAATAATGAGGCCGAGTATGAAGCTCTGATAATCGGGCTATATATAAGCCTCAACATGGGTATCCAAATGCTTCAAGTGTTCGGGGATTCGACGTTGATAATAAAACAGATCCAAGGGGAGTTCGAAGTGCGGAAGCCAGAACTGAATCCCTACCACCAAAAATATGTGCGCCTCATGGCGAAATTCTACCATATTGAGCTCAAACATGTGGGCCGTGGACACAATGCCCAGGCTAATGCACTGGCGAAGTTGGCCAGCTCACTAGCAGTCCCACCAAATAAGACACTGAACATTGCCATTATGAACCGGCGGCAAGTCCCCATTATGCTAGAAGAGTGCCCCGAAGAAGACGAGGTTGCCACCATCAGCACAGAACAAGCGTCTGATTGGAGACAACACCTGCTGCAGTGGTTTCTACACCAACAACTGCCACAGATAAGAGAAGAAAAGATGAAACTCCTAAGAATCAAAGATTCTTATGAACTCAGGAATGGAATTTTGTTCCGAATAATGGCAGATGCGCGCAAGAAGATTCTACTCCGCTGTCTGTCCACTGAGGAAGCCTTGCAAGCGATGAAAGAAACACACGCTGGGACAGCAGGTGCCCACCAGGCTGGTCCCAAGATGAAGATAGAAATCAAGAAGCTGGGCTACTATTGGCCCACCATGTTTGAAGACTACTGTAAATTTGCAAAATCGTGCCAGAAGTGCCAGGAGCATGCTACTGTGCCTAGAAGGCCTCCTACGACTCTGCACCCTACAGTTCCCAGCTGGCCATTTGCACAATGGGGAACTGATGTAGTCGGGCCATTGCCGACTTCCTCGGCCGGACATAAGTACATACTGGCCATAACAGATTACTTCTCCCAATGGGCGGAGGCTATAGCATTAAGATAAGTGACTGGTGAATTGGTCGCCAGATTCATCAAACAGAACATTATCTTCCGGTTCGGGATCCCCAGCCAAATAATATCCGACAATGGAAGTCATTTCAGAAACCAGAAGGTCTATCGGCTTGCTGAGAAGTATAAGATCGAATGGAGGACCTCCACTCCTTACAATCCAAAGGCAAACGGATTGGCAGAAGCTTTTAACATGACTCTCTGCACCTTGCTGGCCAAGGTTGTCAGTTCTAATAAGAAGGACTGGGAAGAGAAAATGTATGAAGCTCTGTGGGCATACCGCACCGTCTTCAAGACACCTACAGGGTGCTCACCATACTCGCTGGTATACGGTTCAGAGGTAGTGGTTCCGCTAGAGCTGAAAGTCCCGTCACTCAGAGTGGCAGTCCAATATGGCCTGGCCCGTGGCGAACAGACCAATGCAGAAAGAAGACTAGAAGAGCTGGCTGAATTGGAAGGGAAGCGCCTCCGAGCTCAGAAGAGTATCCAAATGTATCAGGCCCGCATGGCCACTGCATTCAATAAACTCGTAAAAGGACGAGAATTCAAGAAAGGCGACCTCGTCATGGTCAAGAAAAAAGAAGTCATGGCGTCCAACCCAAAAGGAAAGCTGAATGCTAATTGGGAAGGTCCTTATGTGATACAGAGGGTCTACGAAGGAGGGGCCTACGTGGTTGTTAACCATCGAGGGGAAATCCAATCCTCACCACTCAACGGAAGACATCTAAAGCTGTATCATACAGCACAACCGACATTCCCTGAGTAATCGGGCAAAATCTACCCTTTCCTTGGCCTAGCGGCACTCCGCCCTAGCCAAGCTACACCCGCAGGTGGGGGGCATTTGATGACACCTTGAAAATGAGCAAAGGCAGAGACAGAATTGAAAGGAAGATCAGACCAATAGTGAAAGATCAATGACGAAGTTCGTCAACCATCTACCCGGTTGAAGCCTTTTTCCCGGCCAAGCTGATGTCCGATGCCATTGTCAGTCAGACGACGACACTGATGAAATAGCAGTCACCTGGCTGAAGTCTTTCCAGGCTAAAGCTGATGTCCGGTCTTGTCACCGTTCCGGTGACGATACCAATGAAATGATGTCCAGTTTTGTCATCATTCAGATGGCAACGCCGATGAAACCCCAGTCTACCGACTGATGAAAAACATATGAATGATCTCAATAGAAACTATGTCACCAATGGAGGGCCCTTTTGGGTGCTGATGTACTTGAAGGACCAATAAGAGGCCTAGTCTAAAAGACCTAAGTGGGCCTATAAAGTGGCGCCGGGATCCTCTTGTCGAAGCCCAAGAGCTGCGCCGAGAAGCTGAAGTCTGCGCGCCTGGAAGCCCCTCAGTTGAGGCGTGCCGTGACAGGCCTGCCGAGAAGATACAAAATACAGTTATAAAACCCCCTTCCCCTCGAGGAAGAAAGGGGGCGAACGATAGAAAAAAGAGGGAACGATAGAGAAAAGAGAGAAGAGACCAACAGAGCAAGAGAGAAAAAAAAAGAAGAAGAGGAAGAAGGAGAAGAAGCTCCAGGTGGGCAGCTGGGGAGGGAGAGGAGTCAATGCTCCGCCCTCCCCCCCCATGTTTTCTTTTCTTCTCCATGTAATCTTACGAGTCTTACCTCGATTTATCGAATGTAACCGGGATATCCCGGCCTTCGTTCTATTTCCCTTTCCCTCATTTCCCCCTTGTGATTGGTGTAAGTTTGGGATGATGCAATGGAACGAAATGCTTTGATGGCCTGTTTGGGCATTTCCCCATTTTCTTTCTTCTTCCTTATATGTATCCATGTTTCCGGTTCGACTGAACGTGAACTGATGAAGCCTTCCCTTCTCTGGTTTCTCTCAAATGAGTGCTGCTCAATGTCTTGAATGATCGTTCTGATGCTTCAGGTTTCTATGCTCCGATTGTTCTTCCTGGAGGAATGTTGAAGGAAGAGTCCCAATCTTCACACCCATGGGTTATTGGACTCTATCCTCTCACCCCTTCAGTGATGCCTACGCTGGGTAGTCTCCCCATCTTTCATTTCATTTTTTCCTTTTTCTTAAGCCATCAAGGTCACCCCCGGAATCAGGGACAGTTATCCCTTGGTTTCCCTGGACGGCCGGCGACAGAAAAACATATCTCCAGAGGGTTTTAAATGGGTGGTGATCTCGAGCCCTCCATAAACTTCGCCTTCCAGTGATCCCCTGGCACTGCCCCAGCAAAGCCCTTGGCTTCCCCCCTCATTTGCATCCTAAATTCCCAGCCGTTACCTGAATCCCAGAAAGAAACCCCAAAAGCAGAGTGCCGTAGAACCCTGAAACACATCTCAGCGCCCTCATCTATCTCGGCTCCAAGAACAGTAGAACAGGTGAATAGCCCTCGGCGTGAGCCTTCTTGCGCCGAGAACCCCCTTTAACACTTCCTCCTCGCGCCAGGAAGCCTGCGCCGAGAACCCCCTGGCCTCCTCTTCATCGCGCCGGGAACCCCGACCCTCTCACCTTGGCACCGGGAACCCCCGACCTTCTTGCCATTGGCGCCGAGAACCCCCTGGCCTCCTCTTCATCGCGCCGGGAACCCCGGCCCTCTCACCTTGGCGCTGGGAACCCCCGGCCTTCTTGCCATTGGCGCCGGGAGCCCTGGCCTTCCCATTTTGGGTCATGCCGAGAGCCCGTGCCCATTCAGAGTGCGCCGAGAGCCTAATCTGCCACCCAATGAACCCCAACACTCAGAGCAAACCCACACAGGGATATCCGTGGATGACCAGATATGTCCCGGGGATAAAATTAAAGGGAGTCAGACTCCCTTATGCTCCATTAGTTCGTGTCGGGATTACGACAACCCACCACCCTTTTAGCTCCGGTGAGCTCTGCCAATGCATGAGTGCCACCAGCTCTTATAAGGGAAGAGTCAAACATCGCCCCGGGGCATACATGTGTAATGTGGGAGGTTCGACCTCTCTATCTCTCGGCTTTCATCCCGGCACTCCGTGGGTGATAGCCTATTCTCCCCTGGGCATGATTCGGATCAAGGGGAAATGATGTCGAAATGTTGATCGATGCTTCAAAACCCCATCATGGTTACAGCTCAGTCTGCCTGTGATTGAAATCCGCCTTCTCCCCTTTTCCCTTCACCCAGTTTTTGAACCGCTGATTCAACGATATCGTCTGTTTCTGTGGTTGATGTTACTATCTTACCCGCCTTCCTGGCCCTGGTATGAAGTTTAAAATTGTGCACATGAACATCTGTTTGCCTTATGAGGCCTCCTATTTCGGCGTTTAATCAAGGGTTGTCCTTCTTAGGAAGGGCGTAGTTAACGTCATAGCCTTTATGGTATGACGGACTTCCGGTCCCGACTCGAACTTCACAATCGACTGACCAAGTCAGATCGAGCGCATAATAAAAATTGTCACCATGGTGACTGGCACGCCAATAAATCAATAAATAAACAAATAAAATTAAATAAGATAACGTAAGGAAAATTCCCGCGTCCACAGGAGCCCACCTCCAATCGTCGGGTTCCGCCAGTCCGTGTGGGTGCGTTCCCTTTATCTCCCTTATGCTCGGGTCAAGGGGAGATGCTGCCGAATTTTCGTTAGAAATAATAACACGTTGAAGAGACAAAAGGAAGCAACAAACAAATAGAACAATAACATACCATAAAACAAAAAAGAAGCAACGAGCGAATGGAACGATCGGCGATAGAACACTCTAACCGAAATAAGGCACTACGGACAACATGAGAAGAATTGGATTAAACGACTATGTGGTAAATTAAATGCTCAATCTGTAAAGAAAAGGTTGGGGGAAGAAGGAGAAGAGAGTTGTATAAGACTACATAAAAATCAAAGGAAAGAAGAAAAGAAACGCCTTAAAAGAGGTAAAGGAGGAGTGGACCTTCACCGGTACATCTATTCCAACATTCGCCGGTACACCCTACCAACCTCCCACGACACACTCCTCTACTTCCTTGAACCCCTCTGGTACACTCACAGCTGCCTTTGCCGGTACACCTATTCCAGCCTTCGCCGGTACACCCTACCAACCTCCCACGGCACACTCCTCTACTTCCTTGAACCCCTCCGGTACACTCACAGCTGCCTTCACCGGTACACCTTCTACCCTCCTTGGCCGACACACCTCCCGCCCACCTTCCTCCAGCGGCACGCTCCTTTTCCCCCTTCGCCGACACGCCTTGGAACGTCTTCACCGGCACGCCACCCTTCTTCCTTCGCCGGTACACTGCCCATGACCTTCCCCGGCACACTCTATGCCGCCTTCGTTGGCACGCTGCCTACGACCTTCACCGGCACGCTCCTTCAGTCCCCCTTTTGGCCCTTCAGCGGTCCACTCTCTCCCCAGAAGTATGTGTGTAATATATAATAATAATAATAATAATAATAAATCAATAAAAATTACGATGACTAAATAAATTTGGATATATATAAATATATATATATAATAAACAAAAATTATGAAATAATAATAACAGTGGTGAGAGAAATTTCTAATAATAATAATAATAAACAACGTGGATAAATTATTCAGGAAAAATACACAAAAGGGAAATAAGCAATAAAAAGAATGCATGTATATAATTAGAAGCCCGAATAAAAGAAACGGTAAAATCTACATTGCAGCCCCGTCTCTCCTATGACATGGTGCTGAAGGAAATATCAATGCTGCCCTTGCAGGTCGGGCTTGAGTCACGGGGACTGCCTCAATACGGCCACGACCCGACCTCGCCCCGGGCCGACATTCTGATTAGACCGGACTCGTTTCTCAAGACCGGACCCTTTTCGAGCCATTATTAAAATTACCGTGCGCTCGGTAGATATTTGAATGGATTCGTCTCGGCTTCCACCGCGTTTCTATCACGGACCTTCGTCCGAACATGAAAAAGGTCTACGAGTGACCAATATAGCCCGTGGCCCGTATCCCGATGTGGATCTCAATGTGATTTGTTCCTGCTTCTTTCTCGCGCAGTTAGTATCAGTCCTTTCGGTCGCAGGGCCCCTAATTTCAACAATTAATCAAGGGTGTTCCCTCATATGGGGGATGTAAATGACGTCATGACCTTTACGGCACGACGGGATCTGGTCCCGACACGAACCACACAATCGTCTGACGAAGTCAGGTCGAGCGCACTATGGGCTCTTCGGAGCCCGAATAAATTGTCACTCTGATGACTGGCACGCCCACGCACTCAACAAACCAAATAAACGAACCACGATAACCAAATCGATAAAAAAAGTGCGTCCACAAGTCTGGCACGCCCGGTGGGACCGTATTCACCCTTCATCTTTTTGCCGAAATTAGGGGCCCTGCGGCCCCCTTCTTGTAATACTACTTGCGCTACTTTCATGAATGCAGGAGAATCGCATTATGGTACCAACAATGGCAATTACCTGCGGCCCTCAGGTCGTCGAGAACCACGTTCGGGGCGGCTACCTCGCGGTCCCCCTCAAGTTCGGGAGCTTCCCTCCCACGGTGGGGTTCCCCAACTTTCTTGGGGTGGCCTTTGTCAACCTACTCGACGTGAAAGCATCCGATGAGCCCCAGACCAACGCTCCCATCCTGGGGGCCGCTGAAGCTACTGTTGGCCGAGCTGTGGCCAAGAGTGAAAACGACATCCTGGCAACGACGCTGAGCTGCAACGTGCACCACGTGCGCCAGACCGTTGGCCCATCCTACCCGGGGTCGGCATCTCACTGGAGGAGGCTCCGAGGGAACAACACCGGTGTCGTCCCAGGATGTCGCATATCCAGCTCCGGGAAATCCATGGCTGTCGGGACCATCCGGGTCCACCTCGATGGACAGAGGTCCCAGGTGATACCGGACCGCATCGTCCCGACCATCCCAGTCCGTAACTCTTTCCAAGGGCTGGAGAAGCTAAAAGAGAGGGTGACGCCCGCTATCCCAGCCGCGGCACCGAAGACTGCGCCAGCTCACAGGTCGGCCAAACTGAAACAAATCTGGGTTCCCAGGGAGGCCCAACCCACTGCACCCGTCCAGGCGGGACCCAACACTTTCCGCCTGAGGAGGGCCCGAAGAGATGAAAGGGTCGAGGTGCTGACCCCAGCCTGCCAACCAGCACCAGTCATGCCGGTGTCGCCCGAGAATGCCCGTCGCCATCACCGTGGGCGCCGACATAATGCTGCCCTCTCGGCGCCCAGGGTTTACTCCCCGCCTGTCATTGCCATCGGCACACAACTACCGGCCGCTCTCCCCGACCAGGAGTGGGAAGGGATCGAGCAGGCCATGAGAAACTACCTCCGGGGCCCAGGTAGTACTCCTTTGGGTCGCCAGTTATTGCTGGGGGCAGTGGCCTCTGCTTTCCAAGAAGAAGAAGCCCGGCCCGCACCCAGTGCGGAGTCGAGGAATCGGTCAGAGGAGCCACACCAGTCCCCTTTTCGGAAGGAAGCGCCGCCCCAACGATCGGTCTTCGACAGGTTGGTATTCCCAGAGAGGTCATCCCGGAGGATGACGAAGAGAAATAGAAGTCGGAGAGTCTTCACCTACAATATGGCAGGAGTTTTGGGGCGATACGGGGCCCTACCCACCGACCCTGAAGAAGTGGCCAGGCTCGCCGCCAGACCGGGGCCTCTCACTAGAAGGGGAAGGGCGGCAGATGAAGCGATATAGACATGCGCTGAAGAAACCTTTCACGAAGAACCTCCCGTGGCTCTCACGGCCAATGTAGTCACCATCGGCGACACGAGCGGCGGACCCTCCACATCATCCGAGGACGCCCCAGCCGAAGAGACAGGGGGCATGCCCAATTTCCCCACAACCGACCCGGCAATGTAGTACATGATGCAATGATTCCAGAAAGAGATTGAGTTGCTGAAAAAGCAACTAAATGAGCGGAACGCACAACCCTCGATGTCCGGACAGACTGAGGTTCTGCTCGAAGCGCCCGCAGGCAACATGCAATCTTCAGAAGCAACTCTACAAGCTGCGACCTCCCCAGCAACTCCAAGCTTCCCTGGGGGCATGCCCCCGCAACAAGCACAATACATAGCACCGGCTCCACTGCAGGCCCCGCCTTCCCAAGGGTCCCCCATGGCCCCCCAGGTGACTGTGCTAACTACCTCGAGTGCGCAGCCTGCCCATTTCTATCCAAGTCCGGTTGACCCAACAGTAGTCAGCCGGTTGATGCTTGAACAAATGATAGACATGAAGCTAGTAGAGAGAGGCGATGGGGATCAGACGCCGTTCGACGTCTACCGGGTGCCATATCCGGCTCATTATGCCGCGAAGAAGCTGCCGGTTGGCGTCACCAAGCCACCGAAGTTTGAAAAGTTTAATGGGCAAGGGTCTCCCAGGGAGCACATTGCCTATTATGTGAATGTCATGGAAGATCTGGCTGTCGATGAGGCCTACCTCCTGAAGTTTTTCGGCTCGACACTCACTGGGCTTGCCTTTGAGTGGTACTCCATCTTGCCGCCCGGGTCTGTTGCTGATTGGCCCGACATGCAGAAAAAGTTCAAAGAAAGGTTCTACGTTGTTGAACGGGAAGTCACTGTGGCAGATCTCTATGCCACAAGGCAGAGGAATGACGAGTCGGCTCTCGACTACATCAAAAGGTGGAGGAACCTCAGCATGAGGTGCAGGCGTCCGCCGCACCAGGAGGACGCAGTGCAGATCTGCAAACAGAATTTGAAAAAGGAAATCCTAGAAAGGATGATCGGCGTTGAGGTCAAGACATTTGACCGCCTGAATAATGTAGTAGCCGAGATTGAGGCATTTCTGGCCCGATATTCCTCCACCCCGGCCGCATCGAGCCAGAGAGCCCGGTAGGCCGAGAAGAAGCTAGTTCCCCCTGAGGTGCATGCACTAGATTTCTAGACCTTTGAGAAACAGAAGAAAAAAGCCAAAGGGGCCGCCAACTCTCCCCCGCCCAGAACTACAGAACGGCGGGAAGGCCCCTCGCTGAGGGAGAAGATGAGAAATAAGCTATATTCTTTCTCCCGAGACAAGTCCCGACTCCTATTCGAGTGGGCAACCGGCTACAACAAAATCACGTTGCCAGAACCAAAGAGGCCCGATGACCTGAAGAAGAAAGACGACCCGCGCTTCTGCCTGTACCACCGGATGCTCGGGCACACTATTGACGACTGCTATGTCATCAAGGACGTCATTGAGTCCTTAATCAAGAATGGGGAGCTAGACATGGGGGAGCACAAGGTAGACCCCCGCAACCGCATGAGTTGCCCAACATAACCTCCACCGTCAACATGGTTTCATTATACCAGTAGTTGCCTGAAGAGTGGGCGGAGGCCAGCACCCGCGCCACTTATGAAACTTTTATTATGGCCCCGGCTCAAGACCAAGAGGGTTGGCAGACCGTGCCCAGGAAGAATAGAAGAGGACGGATCCCTTGGCCCACCCCAGGAGTTCATGTGAGGGGTGTGACACCCCGGGTGGCACCGCCCCCGGTGAACCCGGTCTGGCATGACACGGCCCCTCGACTAGTCATGACGCGGCCGACTCACAATAAAAAGAAGCACGTCCCGATGCGGATGCATAAGAAGACCAGCCCGGCGGTTGAAAGACTCCAGACTGTTATTGATGGGCTTGAAGATTATGAACAGTCCGAAATCCAGCCCGTGGAGCTGAAGGAGTATGTCCCCTAGGAGGAGTTCGAATCACTCGAACTGGCTCCAGGAACAGAAGTCGAAGCAGAGAAAGAGCCTCCCCTGTGGGGTGAACTTCCCCAAGAGCAGCCATCGGCTAAAACGGGAAAGAAGAAGAAGAAGAGAAGGTCCAAGGGCAAGAAGAGAAAGGAGGTTATCGTCGCCTGCAACACCCTCACGGCGCTGTTCGACACTGCCCTCTCCCTAGAAGAAAAAGAGGAAGAGTTACCCCTTGAGCCAACGGAGGTGAGCCAGGCTGAAGCATCCACTTCCCAACACGTCACCAGGTCGGGAAGGAAGTGGGGGCGCCCCCCTCACGACAACCTCAACATCATGCTCAGGGGAGAGCAGCCATACCAAGTCCCTAAGTCCAAGGTTCAAGGCACCAAGATCCCTCCCCCGTTGGGTCTCTATCCCGAAGAAGCCAGGAACAGAGGCACCCCTTCATTCGCCGAATTCCTGTTAACCCGAGCAGGGGGACAGGCACGCTCCCAAGGGTCTCCTTCGACCAGAGAAGCAGGCAGTCCCCATGCTCCACCGGCGGCGACTCCTCCTCAGCCAGAGGAGGAATCTAACGGCATCCCAAACCTTGCCGAGTTCATACAAGAAAAGGAGGAAGCCCAGTAGGCCCCACGGGCTCAACAGGTTGTAGCAGAGCTGGCAAACGAGGTATCCCCTGATCTGGCACCCCAGCTCCAAGGTGGGGGCAGGCGTGGCAAGGTCGAAGAGATGAAGGTACTCAAGGTGCGGGCTGTCGACCAAATAGTCAGACACCTCAAGAAGATCCCGGCCCAATTTACCGTATGGGAGATGTTGTCTTTGGATGAAGAAACACGGCAAGCCATCATTGCCGCACTCCAGATGCTAGCACACCTTGAAGCCTGTCTGGCAGAAATATCACCTGAAGTGGTGTGGCGTTCACAGAAGATGACATGCTCCTGCCCACCTGCAGTCATAACAGACCCCTCTACATGAAAGGGCAGCTGAATGGCCAGCCTATCAACAGGGTCTTGATTGACCCGGGGGCAGCAGTGAATATACTCCCCTACCGGGTGTACCAAAAGCACTACTTTGACGTACACCTGGTTGAGGTCAAGAATGTCAAGATTGCTGGTTTCAACCAGAAATGCGAGGTGCCCATGGGGGTCGCAGAATTCAACTTGACCTTTGATGATTTCACCACCAAGGTCCAGTTCCACGTCATCAACTCCAACACCTTCTATAAGGCATTGTTTGGCCGACCCTGGTTACACCATAACATAGTGGTGCCTTCCACCCTACACCAATGCATCAAGTACCCCTGCGAGGGGAAGGAAGTCAGAATCTTCGCCGATCTCCACCCGTTTGAGGTGTTCGAGTGTCATTTGTCAGATGCCAATATGTATTTAGAGAAGGCGAAGTAAGCTCCCTAGGCTGCCCAAGATAGGGGAAAGAAGAAAGTGGAGTCGGGTGGTTGGTTTCCTCCGCCGCCCCCAGGCTATGTGGCTCCCCCACATGTACCATTCATTGCACAAGAAGGAGGGGTATTCAAGGCAGCTCCTCTCGCCATCTATCCCACACCGGGGGCGCCTTGCCTCGAAGACCTGCTGGAGGATGTCAGAGTCCCGCCAGGGATAATCAAGCCCATAATAGAAGTTGACTGTCAAGTAGCCGAGCAGCTGAGAACCTTTGAGGTGCCTAACCCTGAAGGGCCACCCACTGTCTTTTATGTTGCCGGGGAAAAGTCAGTCAGGGAAGATGATGATTGCAGATTCCCTGACGAACTGCATGAACCGCACGTCCCCATCGCGGGACTTCCTCACATGACTGACCGGGCAATCAGAGTGGTCAAAAAGCAAAAGATCCCCCCTACCAACCCTCCAGTCGGAAAGAAATGTTTGAAAGGATGTGGAACCCGCCAAACCTGGATCGGTAGCTGCTGCAAATCACCAAGCACCCCGGCCTAGGTGTTTCGCTAGAAGACTATTATGAAACTGATGTTATATCGGTTTCGGCCCTGTCCGGCGAGGACCCCGGGAAAGTTGCAGACTTGCAGGAAGCCCGTCAAGATGTATATTCCACGCCGTCGACTAAGGAGGCGCAAGACGAAGAAGTGTTCCTTTGGAACCCTCTCCGCCGCCGCTGCATGGGGAAGACTTCCTCCTTTTCTGAGGGGTTGACCTCGAAGGATCACACCACCGGGGCGCCCTCACCCCGACCTACTGGCGAAGCAAGGAGCAATAGCATGGGCCATGCTCTGGATTCTCCTCGATACGACCCCGTTATGTACGCCTTATACCATAGGCAGCAACGGGAGATCGAGATGTTAAAGGCACGGCTGGCTGAGTTAACCTCGCTAGTGACCGACCTGATCCAGGGCTCTCTCCGCCCGTGGGGTGCCAACGTGTCTCGGCCCCGAGACACCAGTCCTGACGCCTCCGTCTGGTCGAGGAGGGAAGCAAGAGATACGGCGAGCCCTTTAACCGGGCGGCCAGCCAGGCGAGGCCTGACACTCCAAGGGAAGCTGCAGAAGCCCTACTCCTTCCCAAGAGAGAAGACTCGGGGTATCTTTGATTGGGCCTGCCACTATGGCAAGGTCTCCCTTCCGAGGTCCAAGAGGCTGCAGTACGCTCGAAGAAGTGGGGACCCACTGTTTTGTCCCTATCACCAGATACTGGGTCACGCCATTGAAGACTGCTATGTCTTCAAAGACATTGCTCAAGACCTCATTGACAGGGATGAGCTCAGAATGCGAGACTATGTGGTAGCCCCACCGCGCCCCAACGTGACAGGCAGCCCCAGAAAAGGAGCCTATACAATATCTATTCAGTACCAGGCCCCTGAAGATGCAGCTGCCCCGGCCCCCGCCGAGGTTGTCTATGATGAGTACACAGAGGGTCCCGAGGCGGCCCTGTGCCCTTCTACACCAGGGAACCCCGTGGACCCACCGGCTATAGCCCAGGAGGAATGCGCGATGAACGCAACCTCCACACCCAATCACGTGGAACGAGAAGAAGGGGATGGCATCCTCGAGCCCGAGGACAATGAAGACCAAGACTTTGTCGATTTGTCGTCGGCCCCGCCGGAGACTGAGGATGGCGGCCGGGCCACCGTTGACGAATTGATTGAGATCAACCTTGGCACAGAAAGTGACCCCAGGCTGACCTTTCTAAGTGCTCTTATACCCCCACAGGAGAGAGAACAATACATGAAGCTACTGTAAGAATTCCAGGATTGCTTTGCCTGGAACTACAAAGAAATGCCCGGACTCAGCCCTGAAGTGACTCAGCACATTTTGGCCATTGATCCCAAGATGGAGCCAGTGAAGCAGTCTCCCCGGCGTATCAGGCCAGAATTGATCAACCAGATCTGCAAGGAGGTTGACAAGCTCATAGACGTTGACTTCGTGGTAGAAAACCAATACACTACCTGGCTGGCGAACATCATGTCGGTAAAGAAGAAGAATGGACAGATCAGGATCTGCGTGGACTTTCGCGACCTGAATAAAGCCTGCCCGAAAGATGACTTCCCGGTGCCCATCACCGAAGTGATGATTGATGCGACCATTGGCCATGAGGCCCTGTCTTTTATGGACGGGTCGTCCGACTATAATCAAATATGGATAGCCGACCACGACCGGATTCACACGACCTTCAGATCACCTAAGGGGATATTCCACTACAAGAGGATGCCTTTTGGCCTCAAGAATGCCGGCGCCACGTACCAGCGGACAATGACCAAGATATTCGACGAGCCGCTGTATAGCAAAGTCGAATGCTACATTGATGATCTGGTCGTCAAGACCAAGGAAAGGGGTGATCATCTGGATGACCTCAGGGTCATCTTCCACAGGCTCCGGCAGTACGGGCTGAAGATGAACCCCATGAAGTGCGCCTTCGGTGTCTACAGCGGGAAGTTCCTCGGCTTCATTGTCCATCATAGAGGGATCGAGATTGACCCCTTTAAGATAAAAGCCGTCCAGGAGCTGCCTCCTCCGAGGAACCTGGGAGAGTTGAGGTCTCTACAGGGTCGACTAGCTTACATTCGCAGGTTTATCTCCAACCTGTCGGGGCGCTGCCAACCCTTCCACAGATTGATGATGAAGAATGCACCCTTTAGTTGGGGTCCCGAATGCGAGCATGCGTTCAACCAGCTAAAAGAGTACCTGAAAACCCCGCCCGTCCTGGGGGCACCTGTCAAAGGCAAATCACTTATTCTCTATATAGCGGCTACCGAATATTCACTAGGGGCAACGCTTGCCCAGAATAATGACAAGGGGAAGGAGCAGGCTCTCTACTAGCTCATCCAAAGATTGGTGGGAGCAGAGGCCAAGTACACCCCGATTGAGAAGATTTTCCTTGCGTTGGTCTTTACAGTCAAGAAGCTGAGGTACTATATGCTATCCCATGAAGTAAGTTTAATATCCAGGGCCGATCCTATCAAGCACATTTTCTCCCAGCCAGTCCCGAAGGGGCACCTTGGCAAATGGGCCATACTACTCATGGAGTTCGATATCACCTACGTGCCGCAGAAGGCCATTAAGGGGCAAGCCGTCGCGGACTTCTTCGCAGCACACACTGTGCCCGAAGACTCCCCGTTGGCCACGGAGCTGCCTGAAGATGAAACACTGGAGGTGGACCAGGTCCAACAAGCCGTTTGGCAACTGTACTTCGACGGGGCCTCGAGAACAGAAACGACCCCGTCTGGACACACCAAGATACGGGCCGGAGCCGGCATCATCCTCAAATCTCCAGATGGGGAGGAAGTGCACACCTCCTGCTGCATCAGCAAGCCAAGCACAAATAATGAAGCAGAATATGAAGCTCTGATCATTGGTCTCCAAGTGGCCCTCCAAATGGAGATCAAAATGCTCCAAGTATTCGGTGACTCGCTGCTAGTCGTCAAGCAGGTCCAGGGGCAGTTTGACGTCTGGAAACCCGAGTTGCTCCCTTATCACACTAAGGCGAAGGGGCTCATGGAGCGGTTCTACCTCCTCGAGATAGGCCATGTCGCCAGAGGAGACAATGCACAAGCCGACGCCCTGGCAAAATTGGCGAGCTCACTAGCAGTGCCGCTAGATGGACTACTCAACATCCAAGTGATAAATCAGCGCCAGGTACCCAGCATGATAGAAGAAGAACTAGAAGAAGAAGGGATGGAGGTCACTGCAGCAGAAGCTATTGGCCTACCTGACTGGAGAGACCCTCTGATGCAGTGGTTCATGTTGTGCCTCTGTGGTTTTGATGATGGTTTTGATGATTGGTCTTTGGAGTGAGTTACTCACTGTGAGTCATCTTGCTGTGTGAGTCATCATGCTATTATTCACCTTCTGATCATAATACAATTCTTCATAAGTTCTGATATGGCATTGCATATTTGATTATGTTCAGTCATGTTACTGTTGCTCTTAAGACTGCAGTTTGATACTGCAGCGTCGACCCATCGAACTGTAGCGTCGACGCTGCCAAGGCACTTCAGAGGTAGCAGTAAGAAATATTTGATCTGCTGCGTCCACGCTGCTTGGGCAATGCGTTGACGCTTGGTGCCTCTTTAACTTTGCTGCATTTATTCATTGGTCTGGTCTGTGGTGCGTCGACCCCTTGTGCTGATGGGTCGACCCCTCAGTTCATATCATCAAGTCTATACAGTGGACTGTGCAGCCTGTTTGTGTTGGTGAAGTCTGTACATCGGTCCTTCAGCGTCTCTTGCATCGTCTCACTCTTGCAAAGTTTGTACACTGGCTCAGACTTCCCAAGTCTACACAATGCTCCCTCTTTGAAAGTCTATACATTCTGGCCAATTCCTACGCTCGAAGCTTTAGCCCCACTTAAAGTCTATACACTGCTACAGGAACCAAGTCTATACACTCTCCCGTTCAAATCTTTCTAAGTCTGTACATCGGCTTCGTATCTGCAAGTCTGTACACTGGACTTCATTTCATCAACTCTATACATCCGATTGATGTTGCAGTGTTCACCAAGTCTATACATCATCTTCAGACTTCAAGTCTATACACTCCATGCCCATTCAAGTCTATACATCGATTTGATTCAAAGTCTGTACACTGCTTCACTTCGTCAAAGTCCATACATCCTCAGCTGAACCCCATGTCTGTACAACGGCCTCAATCTTCATCAAGTCTACACAGTGCTTCAACCTTTTTATAGTCTATACAGCCTGCCTTATCGATTCAGAGTCTATACATCGCTCAAGCGTTCAAAGCATCTGAAGTCTGTACAGTGTCCGTTGTCTAGAGTTCTTGAAGTATATATACATTGGACTGTTTCTTTCGAAGTATATACACTACAATATACATACTTAAACCTTATGACTTCATTCTTGTTGCTGAAGGGAACAGGGTCGACGCTGGGAGCTTAAAGCGTCCACGCATCAGTTGACGAAGCCTTCACGATATCTTCCACTGCGTCAACGCCACAATTGAGCAGTGTCGACGCAGCAGCTAAAGAGACGAAGCTAATGGCTTACTGGAATGCCTCACTGCATTAACGCCATTGCTTGACACCGTCAACGCAGCAAGTCAGATTGCTGTCAATGGGCACGTGACCCGAAGCTGGCACCTGACACGTGATCTGAGGTGGGTGCTGAGCACGTGATCCGAGGAGGAATCTTCTGGACGGAAGGCGTGGGAAGCTCACGCCCTAGCTGCTGCTGCTGCTTATAAAAGGAAGCCTTCATCTAACAGATGAAGACTGATCGAAGCTGAGAGAAAAAGGGAAAAAAAGTCTATACAGTGAGAAACAAGCAGCAGAGAGTCTTCGATCCACAGAGAAAAGAAGAAAAAGAAAGAAGAAGAAGCAGTGAGCAGAAGGAGAAGAAAGAAGAAGAAGAATAAGAAAAGAAAAATCAGAGAGAGCCTGCGAAAGAGAAGAAAGAAGAGAAGAAGAAGAAAGAGAGCTCGTGAGGATTGAGAGAAGAAGAATAGAAGCTGCATCTGAATATTTGTTCCTGCTGGACCGTGGATCAAATCCAAGCCAGCCAGCTCTACTGAGAGCTATCTTTATGCTTCATCTTTTACAGCTTGTGTTTACTGTGTTATTTTCGTTTCTTATTTTTCTTTTTATTCGATCTGATTTACTGAGTTCTTCCGATCCTCTGGACTGAGGTCGGGTCCCTCCTGGTCTGGAGGAAGAGAGGTCTGCGACCTCTGGTTTCCAAGTGGCTGGGAGTCACTTGGGGTGTCCCTCCAGTTGGGAGGAAGAGGGGAGTTTGTTCCCCTGGTCAAGCTATGTGGCAGCACCTATTGCAGACTGAGTCTGTGGTTTCTAGCTTGTGCTAGTGGAAGCCTCACTCCGGTTGGGAGTGAGGGGTTGACGTAGATCTGTGGACCGAACCACCTAAAAACCCTGCTGTTCTGTGGTTTGCTTGTGGTGTGCTCTTCCATATCTTCCATCTATTTCACAGGTTGTTTGAATAGTCTTGTTTCGATTTATAGTGGCCTTGAGCTTTACATCTTGGTAAGTGAGTCTAGTTTGCATTGTACTGTCATTTGGCATTAGACTTCATCAGGTTCCACTAGTATAGTCAGTAGCTCATCTGGTCGATCAAATGTCTATTTGAACTCGATAGCTTTTATTCTGCAACTGTATCTAGTAGCAGGCGAATTGTTTATATTTTGGGCAATATTCTTGAAGGGGATACATTCACCCCCCCTCTGTATCGATCGCATCGTCCCAACAATTGGTATCAGAGCGGTGTCTGCATACAAGGTCCAGCGACCTGCAGATTCGATCTTGCAGTCTTAGGTGCTAATTTGTTTTTAGTGCATAAATATTCCTGTTGCTTTGAATTTACTCGCTATTTGTTTTCAATGGCTCTTCCACCCGTCTTTAGTGGTTCTGATTTCAGTCAGTGGTACACTGCTTTACATGCTTATGTTAATTCTGCTAATCCTGATCTGTGGAAATTAATTTCACAAGGTCCTCACACCTTACCAACGAAAGTGTCCAAATGGACCGACAGACACAGATCAAAGGATGGAGAAAATCAGAAAGCCTTTAACCTGATGAAAGCAGCTACTGACAGAGCCTTATGGTCTTGTCTTCATAATTACAGCTCAGCAAAGGACATCCTGGATAGGCTGAAGCAATTTCACAGGGTAAACGAGGACAGCTGCATGATGGCTAACAGAAGTAATCCAAGTGGCAGCAATCAAGACATCGGTCAGAATGAAGATGATGTTGATGAAGAGGTAAACTCTGAATCTGACTCGGACAAAATGACCTTTGATTATTTGAAGGAAATGTATGCTGAATTGTATGAAAAGTATGGAAAAATAAAATCTGAAAATAAAAAATTAAAGGTTGATCAAAATGGTTCTGATTTATCATGTGAAAACTGTTCAAATCTGAAGCAATCTTATGATGCTTATTTTTCTGATAATCAAGAGCTTAAGAAACATGTTGAATTGTTAAGATCTGAAAAAGAGTCTCTCAGAAAATCTGTTAATGAAAATCTGAAATCAAAAAATGACAAACTAATCAAAGAGGTTGAAGCAGTTGAACACTGCTATGTCAGAGAAACTTCTTCTCTTAGAAAAAGGAAAATCTGTTTACATTGAAGAATCTGAAAAATTGAGAAATCTGGAACAAGAAGTTGAGGAATGCAAAATTGCAAACAAGGTGCTAAGCGAATGTGTAAATTGCAATGAACAAGAGATTGCCAGTTATGAAATACACATCGTTTCTCTGGAAAATGAAATTGAAGATTTGAATAAATCCTTGTCAAAATTTGTGGAAGGACAAGAAAATCTGGACAGGTTGTTAGGTGTTAAGGTCAATACTCAAAAGGAAGGGTTAGGCTACAACAATGTCAATAAAAAGGCTTTCAAAAATAAACTAATGACATCTTTTATCAAAGCATCAGATGTAGCCACCACCTCAGAAAATAAACAACCAAATGTTCAGAAGAATCAGAAACAAACTGGAAAAATGGAAAAGGTCAGTCATGTGAAAAAGGGATTGAATCACATTGAAAAAGTGCATGCTGTACATCACAAGAACTTCCCTGTCACCAAGAAAAAGACTGATTTTAAATATGTTGAGAAAGTTCAATCTGTGCTTGACATGAACACACATACACATGCTCATAAAAACAAGAATTCATGTCATTACTGTGGTAGGGTTGGCCACATTATGGATAATTGCTTTATTCTGAAACAAGATAACAGAAAGCATGCTAGGAAACATGTTTCTGCCCAGAACAAAAAGAAAACTGAATGCTTTCACTGTGGCAAATTGGGCCACAGGGCCATTGACTGTTGGCATGCTCAGGGTAGAAAATTTAATTCTAAAACTGTCAATCTCCCTGCAGATAGGAATGATTATGATAGGAATAAATTTGCATTTAAAAGAAAGATTCCTACATGTTCTGAATGTAGAAAGCATGGCCATACAGTCAAGGACTGTTGGCATGTCCAAGGAGGCTATGGCAATAATGAACTCAATTTTAAGAGGAAGGCCTCTCATTGTTTTAACTGTGAAAAGCCAGGTCACAGGGCTGCAACCTGTTGGCTGGCAGGATACCAAAATAAGACTGGTTTTGGTAAACAGAATTTTAATTCTGTTAACAAAAATTTTCATACATATGCACATAAAAATCATGTTTATAAGAATGCGCATAAATCTAATATGAAACCTGCTGCATCTTGCTATTATTGTGGCACATCTGGTCATTCAATGAAAACCTGCTACTTGATGAAATCTGATGACCATGCTTCTAGAAAATTGTTTAGAACACCTACCAAAGGTGTCACTGCTAATCCAGGACCCAAGTTTTCTTGGGTACCTGCTGCATCAAAATGATATGTTTGTTGCAGGTGTGCCTTGGAAGCTGAAGAATAAAAGGGGTTATTAATCCAAGACACTCAAGAATGAAAACCCCATTCTCACACTGTTCAGGTAAACTCTCTGCATTTCTTGTTTTGAAACTCATTGCATATCTGATTTGATGTATTCCTGCATATCTGCCATTTGTAGTTGTTTGATAATTGTTGAAATGCATAAACTCTGAAAATAAATTGCATTCTAAATAATCTGAACTGCTTATGTATGTGGCTTGAAATTTGTCTATTGCATAGTTCATTGAAAATCTATCCATTGCATCCTGAAAAATCTGATAAGCTGAAATTTGATCCATGCATGCTGCCCATGTTGAATTATCATGCATGACCTCAATGGTATATAAATGGTAAGCTACCAAAAGGCAGGGAAATCTGTCTGGAGGTTCCTACTATGTGTGAGGTGGTCTTTTAGACCAAGTGCTCCGCCTAGTACCATGGGTCATTTTGCTTGATAGGGCAGTCTGAATGTGCATGAATCAAAATCATATGTTCAGTGTCTCATGGCAAACATTGCATATTTTCAGGGGGAGTTAATTGCATGTCCTTGCATAGCATTCAGTGTTGAGTCTTTGCATGCATGTAGTTAATTGCATTGCATTTCATGAAAAATGCCAAAAAGATTGTCTGAATGCATAGTGTCAGGGGGAGTCAATGCGTTGCATGCAAGTGGTCAAGTGCATACATCTCTGTTAGAATTCACTGCATGTTATCCTTGGAAATCCTGAAACTTGCCAGACCTCCTGATATCTTGCTTGTTGTGCATAATCTTTTCCTCATTGTTTTTAAGTGACAAATCTTGATCATATTCGGAAAACACTGAGCTTCAAAATCTCTCCTATCAATTGGTATCATTTGGCTTCAGAATTCTATCAGTCTTTCATGAAGATTTCAATGGGACTATCTCGATCATAAATCTGAAAACTCTTGAATTAGAAATCTTCTATTATACATTTTTATGAATGACTGAAATAACTCATGTGGTTCAAGTTTAATGTATTCAATGAGTTTGGCTTTAAAATCTCTTAAAAATATCTGAAGCATGTTTAATAAACCTTAACCATATGTTTCATGCTGTGTCTTGTAAAATCTTCTGAAATCTGCACTATTGAATACATGACCTTATTTGGTTAAGTACATGAAATTATTATAGATTTGAAGCAAATGAATTTTTTCTGAAATGTCTAAAGGGTATTTTCTGTCAGAGCAATGACCTTAGTCACTGAGAAACACATGTCCAAAGGACTGTGTCATGAGGTACCATAGTTAACTCTGATTAAGATTAATTGAAATTCAGGCAGAGCAATGGCATGCACACTGAGAAATACAACTCACTCATCAAGAAATGATTTGCAGTGTGTCATGATGTGTAAATGCTATCTCTGTTCATATATAGCATGACAGTTAGTCACACTAAGTGCTTAGGGATATTGGCCTCTAATCAAGGTATATCCTCTAGTTACAAAGTATGCACTAAACTAGAGTGCTCGTAAAATTTGTAGCATGAAAAATGTTGAACGAATTGACATATCTGAATATTGATGCTAAAATCAATTTGCTACAACCCTAGACAAAATCATATGACTTCATAATTGCTTGATCTCAATACTAATGCATGTAATTCCGAATGAAGTCAATAAATTTGATTGTGTAAGAGAAAGGGAGATTAATCAAGATAAATATGAGGGCTTGGTTCTTTTTTATTAAACCATGGTTTTAGATATCAATACATAATTTTATTGATAAACTCTGCATACATCATGTTTAAACCATGCTGATCAATAAAATTCATTCATAAGCCCTTATAATGGAAGACTTTGAAATATTCTGATTTGGATTTATGAGAATGACATTTCCTTGAAAATCTGATTGAATTCCTTCTGTTTGAAGCTTATCTGAAATTCTTCTGCTCACTGTCCTTGGCTCATTGACCTGAACTTCTCCTTGTTTGCCCCTGTGGTCTCCTTCTCACTCATTTCATAAGGTTCCATTTATTGAGGGGGAGCCTCCTTGTCATATGCATCATGCTGCATAGAAGGAGGAGAATTATGATCTTGCATTTTGTAATCTCCATCTGCATCTGCACTCTTACCTTCCCATGGTTCATCTTGACTATATCAAAGGGGGAGATTTTTGCCAGAGGGGAGATTATTTTTCAATTATAGCATGCTGGTTGCTTTAATTTCTCAAACTATTTTCTTTTTGATGAAGTCAAAGGGGGAGAATAGTTTGAGTCATCAGATTGACTCACTGTGTAGTGTTGCCATCATCAAAAAGGGGGAGATTTTAGTGCCTCTGTGATTTTGATGATGGTTTTGATGATTGGTCCTTGGAGTGAGTTACTCACTGTGAGTCATCTTGCTGTGTGAGTCATCATGCTATTATTCACCTTCTGATCATAATGCAGTTCTTCATAAGTTCTGATATGGCATTGCATATTTGATTATGTTCAGTCATGTTACTGTTGCTCTTAAGACTGCAGTTTGATACTGCAACGTTGACCCATCGAACTGCAGCGTCGACGCTGCCAAGGCACTTCAGAGGTAGCAGTAAGAAATATTTGATCTGCTGCGTCCACGCTGCTTGGGCAATGCGTTGACGCTTGGTGCCTCTTTAACTTTGCTGCATTTATTCATTGGTCTGGTCTGTGGTGCGTCGACCCCTTGTGCTGATGGGTCGACCCCTTAGTTCATATCATCAAGTCTATACAGTGGACTATGCAGCCTGTTTGTGTTGGTGAAGTCTGTACATCGGTCCTTCAGCGTCTCTTGCATCGTCTCACTCTTGCAAAGTTTGTACACTGGTTCAGCCTTCCCAAGTCTACACAATGCTCCCTCATTGAAAGTCTATACATTCTGGCCAATTCCTACGCTCGAAGCTTTAGCCCCACTTAAAGTCTATACACTGCTACAGGAACCAAGTCTATACACTCTCCCGTTCAAATCTTTCTAAGTCTGTACATCGGCTTCGTATCTGCAAGTCTGTACACTGGACTTCATTTCACCAACTCTATACATCCGATTGATGTTGCAGTGTTCACCAAGTCTATACATCGTCTTCAGACTTCAAGTCTATACACTCCATGTCCATTCAAGTCTATACATCGGTTTGATTCAAAGTCTGTACACTGCTTCACTTCGTCAAAGTCCATACATCCTCAGCTGAACCCCATGTCTATACAACGGCCTCAATCTTCATCAAGTCTACACAGTGCTTCAACCTTTTTATAGTCTGTACAGCCTGCCTTATCGATTCAGAGTCTATACATCGCTCAAGCGTTCAAAGCATCTGAAGTCTGTACAGCGTCCGTTGTCTAGAGTTCTTGAAGTATATATACATTAGACTGTTTCTTTCGAAGTATATACACTACAATGTACATACTTAAACCTTATGACTTCATTCTTGTTGCTGAAGGGAACAGGGTCGACGCTGGGAGCTTAAAGCGTCCACGCATCAGTTGACGAAGCCTTCACGATATCTTCCACTGCGTCAACGCCACAATTGAGCAGCATCGACGCAGCAGCTAAAGAGACGAAGCTAATGGCTTACTGGAATGCCTCACTGCGTTAACGCCATTGCTTGACAGTGTCAACGCAGCAAGTCAGATTGCTGTCAATGGGCACGTCACCCGAAGCTGGCACCTGACACGTGATCCGAGGTGGGTGCTGAGCACGTGATCCGAGGAGGAATCTTTTGGACGGAAGGCGTGGGAAGCTCACGCCCTAGCTGCTGCTGCTGCTTATAAAAGGAAGCCTTCATCCAACAGATGAAGACTGATCGAAGCTGAGAGAAAAAGGGAAAAAAAGTCTATACAGTGAGAAACAAGCAGCAGAGAGTCTTCGATCCACAGCGAAAAGAAGAAAAAGAAAGAAGAAGAAGCAGTGAGCAGAAGGAGAAGAAAGAAGAAGAAGAAGAAGAAGAAAAGAAAAATCAGAGAGAGCCTGCGAAAGAGAAGAAAGAAGAGAAGAAGAAGAAAGAGAGCTCGTGAGGATTGAGAGAAGAAGAATAGAAGCTGCATCTGAATATTTGTTCCTACTGGACCGTGGATCAAATCCAAGCCAGCCAGCTCCACTGAGAGCTATCTTTATGCTTCATCTTTTATAGCTTGTGTTTGCTGTGTTATTTTCGTTTCTTAATTTTTTTTTATTCGATCTGATTTATTGAGTTCTTCCGATCCTCTGGACTGAGGTCGGGTCCCTCCTGGTCTGGAGGAAGAGAGGTCTGCGACCTCTGGTTTCCAAGTGGCTGGGAGTCACTTGGGGTGTCCCTCCGGTTGGGAGGAAGAGGGGAGTTTGTTCCCCTGGTCAAGCTGTGTGGCAGCACCTGTTACAGACTGAGTCTGTGGTTTCTAGCTTGTGCTAGTGGAAGCCTCACTCCGGTTGGGAGTGAGGGGTGGACGTAGGTCTGTGGACCGAACCACCTAAAAACCCTACTGTTCTGTGGTTTGCTTGTGGTGTGCTCTTCCATATCTTCCATCTGTTTCACAGGTTGTTTGAATAGTCTTGTTTCGATTTACAGTGGCCTTGAGCTTTACATCTAGGTAAGTGAGTCTAGTTTGCATTGTACTGTCATTTGGCATTAGACTTCATCAGGTTCCACTAGTATAGTCAGCAGCTCATCTGGTCGATCAAATGTCTATTTGAACTCGATAGCTTTTATTCTGCAACTATATCTAGTAGCAGGCGAATTGTTTATATTTTGGGCAATATTCTTGAAGGGGATACATTCACCCCCCCTCTGTATCGATCGCACCGTCCCAACAGTTCAAACACCGGCAACTGCCCAAGCAGAGAGAAGAGAAGATCAAGCTCCTTAGAACCAAGGACTCTTATGAGCTACGAAAGGGAATATTATTCCAAATTGTGGCCGACGCCAAACAGAAATTACTCCTCCGATGCTTGTCCACTGAAGAAGCCTGGAGGGTCATGAAGGAAGTCCATGCTGGGGAAGCTGGTGCACACCAGGCAGGACTGAAAATGAAGGTTGAAATAAAGAAGCTCGGCTACTATTGGCTGGCAATGTTCGACGACTACTCTAAATATGCTAAGTCGTGTCAGAAGTGTTAGGAGCATGCCACCATACCCAGAAGGCCGCCCGTGCAGCTGCATCCAACGGTGCCCAGTTTGCCGTTTGCCCAATGGGGAACAGACGTTGTGGGTCCCTTACCCGTATCATCCGCCGGCTGCAAGTACATTTTGGCGGCAACTGATTATTTCTCCCGTTAGGCGGAGGCCGTCGCCTTAAGAGAGGTTACCGGAGAGATCGTGGCCAGATTTGTCTGCCGTAACATCATATTCCGGTTTGGCACCCCCGACCGGATTGTATCAGACAACGGCAGCCACTTCCGCAACCAGAAGGTCTACCGGCTGGCGGAAAAATACAAAATTGATTGGAGGACATCGACTCCTTACAATCCATAGGCTAATGGGCTGGCTGAAGCTTTTAATAAAACACTCTGCACTCTCCTGGCCAAGATTGTTAGCTCTAACAAAAGGGACTGGGAAGAAAAAATGTACGAGGCACTGTGGGCGTACCGGACCGTATACAAGACCCCAACCGGCTGCTCGCCTTTCTCTCTAGTATACGGCTCGGAGGCAATTATCCCCATTGAATTGGGGATACCTTCCCTCAGGGTCGCCATTCAGCACGGCCTTGTCCATGAAGGGCAGACCAACGCCGAGCGAAGGCTCGAAGAGCTTTCCAGTTTGGAAGGGAAGCGGCTTCAGGCCCAACAGAACATTCAGGTCTACCAGGCCCGGATAGCGCGTGCCTTTGACAAGCTTGTCAAGGAACGCGAATTCAAGAAAGGTGACCTTGTCATGGTCAAGAGAAGAGATGTCATGGCTGCCAACCCCAAGGGTAAGCTGAAAGAAAATTGGCTCGGACCCTACGTAGTCCAAAACGTCTATGAGGGTGGAGCTTATGTAATTGTCAACCACCACGGGGAAGTTCAATTCCCACCTCTTAATGGGAGACACTTGAGGTTGTACCATGCTCCAGCGCCGCCATTCAATCAATATTATAATCCTTCACCCTATCTTGGGTGAATTTGCATGATTGCTGTCCGAATGACTTGATCGCCATTCACGTTCTCAAAAAGGAACAAGAAAAAAGGAAAAAGGAAAGAAAAAAAAAGAAAAAAGGGAAGAGAAAAAAAGAAGAAAAGAGAAAGAAAAAGAGAAGAGAAAAGAGAAGGAGAGGAGAGAAAGAAGAAAGAACACAAACAAAAAGAGGAAAAAAGGGAGAGAAGAAAGAAAGGAGAAGAGAAAAGAAAAAAAGAGAAAAAAAGAGGACAAGGAAAGGAGGGGCGGTCCCCCATCCTGAATCATCGCCCCGCGTCGACAGGGATATTAAAAAGCAGATCGGCCGCCTCGGCCCCGCCGCTTCGTTAACTTCAATAAATATTCCCTTTGGCTTGGACCTCCCGTCCAAGCCATTGACTAAACAAACTCTTCTCTCCGTCCTCTCCGGGCGGTTGATATCCCTTTGGCTTGGACCTCCCGTCCGATCCATTGACTAAACAAACTCTTCTCTCCGTCCTCTCCGGGCGGTGGGTATCCCTTTGGCTTGGACCTCCCGTCCGAGCCATTAACTAAACAAACTCTTCTCTCCGTCCTCTCCAGGCGGTGGGTATCCCTTTGGATTGGACCTCCCGTCCGAGCCATTGACCAAACAAACGGTTCTCTCCGTCCTCTCCGGGCGGTGGGTTTCCCTTTGACTTGGACATCCCGTCCGAGCCATTGACTAAACAAACTCTTCTCTCCGTCCTCTCCGGGCGGTGGGTATCCCTTTGGCTTGGACCTCCCGTCCAAGCCATTGACTAAACAAACTCTTCTCTCCGTCCTCTCCGGGCGGTGGATATCCCTTTGGCTTGGACCTCCCGTCCAAGCCATTAACTAAACAAACTCTTCTCTCCGTCTCCTCCGGGCGGTAAATATTCCCTTTCACTTGGGCCTCCCATTCGGGGTCATTGGTTAAGCAAATTTCCGGTCACCGCCCCTCCGAGCGACGAAAAGGGGGGGGGGGTCAATTTCACTACCAGGGCCCCCTGCCTGGGGCCGGTGCGCAGTTCCGACGTTGGGAGAGACCAGTAGTCCACCCATTCAGCATGGTGGAGTGGTCCCCTCGTCCTCCCCCTGGGAGGGCGAGCACTCTCCCGTACCCCCACGTGGGTCCCTACCTGGTTCCCCGAGAGCGGACTACCGTAAGGACTTACACTCTATCGGTGTGTGCCGATAAAAAAAAAACAAAGAAGGGGGGGGGAGAGAGAAAAGAGGGCAGAGGAAGAAGAAAATAATATATACAAAAAGGAGAGAGAAAGAAGAAAAGAAAGGAGAAAAGAAAGGAGAAAAGAGATCCCCCTGGGGTGAATGCCACGCACACTGAAAGGACACGAGAAATTGTAAGTATCCTGTTCTGCTCCATTCAAAAAGGGATTAAATGACATGTGCTTTGGGGCATACCCCTGTGTTACATTTCAAAAAAAAGGGGAGAAAGTTAAGGGGCACCACGCTCAGTCGATGCCCCTGAACACGTCTTCAAAAGGGAGAATTCTGACGCAAGGGAAGTTTGTCATGTCGCGCAGTCGGCCCCTCCGTTCTTCGAGGCGGGCGAGCCCAGTGGTGCGGACACCCGACCAGCTGATTGGCACGATACGCCGAGCCACCGGTACCGTACGCGGAGCACGACACGAGCCACCTCAGCGTCCATCTGGCTCGGAGACAGCCTGGAGACTCCGCCTTGAGCCTCCCTATTTATTATATTTAACTAGACTTTATGTGTGTGTAATTTATATTTATTTCGTTGCATTCGGTTTGCCATTTTGAGTGTAATAGGGACTTACGAGCATTTCGGACCCCGTGGGCCCCACGGGCCCCCCGGGCCCCACCACATTGGGCCACCTCAGCCTAGGGTCCCACGTGGGGTTAGTCAACATGCCACATGGGGCATCTAGAAGTTTGAATGGTCAATTGTCCACATGGGGGACAAGGGACCAAAATAGTCAACATTTCCAACCAACACCCACCTACCATGTCAAGCTTGTTCCCCCCCTAGTCAATAGGCTGTCCCCCCCTTATTTTTTTAATTGTATTTTTGTGGAATGGTCACAAGCCATCCCAACCCTCCATCTCACACCCCTAGATCCAACGGTGGAGGATGGATTAGATGGGTGACCTATATATGCTTGTATTTTCCCATTTTGATGAATTAATGCCATTTTGAATCAAAGAAATTGTTGGAGCTCCAGCTTGGTGCGCCCCTCTCTCCCCCCTTGCAGCTGTGAAGGTTGCCTCTGGAGGTGTGACTCCTCCCCTATCAGTTCCGGTCATCCTCGCCGCCGCCACGAGCCGCCACCGCACCGCCATCGTCTTCATCGGAGTTCTGCCCGCGCAGTACCACAGCAATTCCCACGAAATTCCCAACTCAGCCACGAGCTCTGATCGACCTGGGGATTTTACTGGAGGTTCCATAGGTGTCAAGGATATCCCAAAAAAATTGGTTTGTCATTCAGATCCCGTTCCATATTTTTAGATTTTCGTCCACTCTTCCATTCAGTTCTGCCAGCAGTCTGTCCAGATTCATCTCCGCCCTAAGTTATAGGTCTTAGGTCCACTTTTTGATTTTATTTAGTCCCAAAAATTTAACTGGAGTTTCCTTCCATCAACCCATTCATCCACAAATTTTGTTAATTTCTAGTTCATCCATTTCATATTTTATAAAAATCGTTCTCAGTCCCAGCTACAGTTCTGTTCCCCAGTTCCCAGATCCGACCACCCGACACTCCAAAAATCCTATCAAATCACCACAACCTCCAAATCCAATTATAAAAATTTTCCTCATTTCGTGGTTTGATTATCTACAACTTTGAAGAATATCTTAAAGTCTGAATCCCACTTTAAGTAGGCGGTCAACGGCCGTTTACAGGGAACTGATGTGCTGAACTGAGAGTTCTGAAACTGTGTAGCAGAGAATTGAAAATTAGTTAAGGTCCAGGTCCGCGCAGGTTCAGAGGAATCCACTAGCCCTAGGTTGGAGGGTTTTGAGTCCTCTTTCCAACGGCGCTGGTTTCGTCGCATTCCGGCGACGGGGCTGATCGCAGCAGTTGATTTCGCCGGAGCGCGCGCCTAAAAATAGCAAGCAAAAATCCGTGGACAGCATTCCACAAGCTTGGAGATCGGAGTTGTTCGGCCACCGATTGGCGTTCCCGGCCGACCGCCTTCCGTGGAGGCATGCCACCAGGGGTCCCCATCACAGTGGGACCCACTCCTGCAGATCCGGAGGCCAGCGCCACCCGTGGGCCCCACGGGCCCGTAGAACCCGTCGTTCGGAAAGCACGAAAATGCGGAGTTCGGCACCGCCGGGCGACATCAAGATGCTGCCCGTCAACCCAATTCGCGTGATTCCCAGGCCCCGCATGTGACCTTTTACCTCCCTGCGTGGAGTGGGTCAAATTATTGTACTGCTGTAAAATTGTGTTAACCGGGGGTCCGTGATTGGCCGGGGTTGTCTTCGCCACGCCGGGTGCGTGGAGGTAATGGTCCGAACCTCTTGGCGTTCATTTGCTTAGCTAGTATACGGTCTTTTGCCGCTGCCGAGAGTGTAGGTACTAGCCCGTGTGTCCATGTCACCGCTGTGAGAGTGAGAGTGACCCGTCCTGTGACTCGATCCGAGTCCGGAAGTTGAGTCGGACTACCCTTGACCTCCGCCGGTTTCTTAACCGCGCACGGTCCGCGCTTTCCCTCGCTTGGGACGACGAGTGAGCTTCTACTTCTGTTAGCGACGTTTTGCCACTAGGAGCTCGTAGTGTCGGGCTTAGTGTCTCCCTGGTGTGTATTGCTGGTCGCGTCTTCATCTAGAGTCCGAGGGTGGCACCTAATAGTGTCGTCTCCCGTGTCCGTCCCGCATCAGTTTGGTATCAGAGCGAGTTGAGTCTAGGGTAGTCTTGCATAGTCTTGCATGCATCATGGTCTAAGTCAAGTCTAGGACCATCATTATTTTTAAAACAAAAAAAAGAGTGTTTTAAAATTACATTTCATCCCGATAGTTCGGTATCTTAAAAGGTGTTGTCCGAACGGTAGGCTACGCCTATCGGGAAGGCCGCACACTTGCGGGAGTGATCTTCGGATCGGTTAACTCCGCCTCGTACCGGATATTGGTTTAGGTCTAAGTGCATTGTCTAGTGTGTGTTTGCATTAGTCGGTTTGTCTTGTCTCTTGTCATCATGCCCATCTTGTAGTTCCGAGTTTCTCATGGAGTCCCAATCACTCGGGCAATATGGCCGTTGGTCTACCCATGGGCTTGGCAACCATCCTCTCTCCTTCCGTAGGCCCGAAGCCTCAGATTTTTATGGCTCTAATGACCCGGGCGACTACCTCAATTGGGAGGCCACCATGGACAAATATTTTGAATGTTACACCATGTCCGATGCCATGCAAGTTAGTTTTGCCCGAGAGAGGCTTGTCCACAAAGCCGCCTGGAAATGGGAGAGCATTGAGCGCATGAGAGAGGTTAGGAGGCAAAGGCCCATCGAGTCGTGGCATGAGATGAAGGACGAACTTAGGAAGGTCTACCTACCTGGTCCGGTCACCTCCAACCGACCCCACCCAATCACATCCACCCAAGGGGGCCATAATCGGAGGCAACGCGCCGCGCATGTAGAAGAGCCTAGGTCCACGACTAAGCCGAGTTCATATGGGAGAGTCCACCTCATTACTCCTACTCCACACCCCACCATTGCCGAACTCTTCCAAATCATTTTGGATAAAGTGGATAGGAAGTGTGATTATATTGAATCCCTGCTTCCCCCTTGCCTACCTCCTAGCCGAGATAGAACCAAGCATGAGCCTAAGGAGGTAGCCGCCGGTAGTCCCAACCCAGTGCCATCTATGGCTCCATCCCAAGGTCCTCTCCCCATCGTAGTGGATCCTCTTTCCCCACCCACGAGAGCTCCATTGCCTACACCCCATGTCCGTCAGGAGGATAAGGGTAAGGGTCTGCTTATCAAGGAGCGAAGAGGATCACGACAGCAGTGTTATCGCTGCCAAGGGTTTGGCCACTTTGCCGGACAGTGTCCCACTCGGACATCTCTAGCCCTAGGGGACAAAAGGGTTGGAGAAGCCTCACTCTCCGATATTTATTTGGAGCCTTCTCAGCCAGAGCTACCCGTGTTTCTAACGGGAAAGCTACTCATAGCCGAGCCACTCTTTAGCTGGCTTAGGATAGGTTTGGTCCCATCTCCCCTCCCATCTATGGACCCTATCCTACCTCTGGTGCCAATCCATTCATTTCACACAACTTTCCGGTCTAGTCACTATGTGGATACATTAGATGACCTTCTCAAAGGGTTAGACCGGTAATTAACTTTTATGCACTTGTTGGCTCCAGGCTTTGACCAACCTATAGGTCGTAGCTTCACACATCCATCCTTAGGGTCTATCACCTCCGTGTACACCGTGGGTCATGTTACCACGGAGGTTCTTCTACTCCTCCCTATGCCGGCCGAGCCCGACTTCATTCCCATTTGCCCAAGGGAGGAATCTTACTTTCTACCTATGACTGTCGTCCCACCTCTCACAATGAATGAAGGTGATCATTTACACCTCCAAGATTTCCAAATGTGGGACATCGATTTGTGGAATCCTAGTCCGAGGGGTCATACCTTCTTTGATCCCTTCGACCCATTCTTTTGTGGACCCCGTGACCCACCATATTTACTCCACCCCTTTGAGAGAGTCCACCATCATACCCCCACCGTCTCATCTCCCTTCATGGATGAAGGAGATCAACAACACTGTCTAGACTTCCACACCTGGGATCTTGAGATTAGGGAATCCATATCAAGGGGTCACACATTCTTTGATCCCTTCGATCCCTTTCTTCATGGGCCCCTTGGCCCACAATCTCCATTCCACTTCTTTAGGGGAGGTCACTATTATACCCCTCCCCCATGGGCCGGGCCATCGGCACCCACCGAGTCCGTTCACGGGCAAGAGACACCCGACCCTCCTATCCCACCCAAACCTCCCAAATCCAAAGGACCGTCTTATGGTTGTACCGACATTCGGTCACACTTAGGGTATGCATGGCACACATTCGGATGTCCTGGACCACCTTGCATATGATTGGGTCGGACTAACTGTAGGGTTGTTTAGGGTCGTGTGTGCATCTGTGTGTTTTTTTCTTTTTGTTAGGCATGTTAGGAGTCTACATGACGACGTCCGTCATCACAGTAAGGCCAGCAATGCACGGTACAAGGAGTTAGCCGGTGCCCATAGACACCACCGAGAGTTCCAAGAGGGCGAATATGTCATGATCAGGGTAAGACCTGAACGGTTTCCCTCTGGAACCGTTAAGAAGTTGCAAGCTCACGGAGTCGGTCCCTTTAGAGTGTTGAAACGCGTTGCATCCAATGCGTATGTTGTGGACCTGCCCGAGGAATATGGTATAAGCTCTACCTTCAATGTATCGGATCTTGTTGCATATAGGGACCCAGCGGTGATCCCTAGTGAGCCTTTTGAGCCATCTCCTCCCCTTGAGAGTGATCCCACACATGAGTGTCCACTTCCACCTCCAGCCCCTTTTTCACGGCAGCGTGAGCATATAGATCGTATATTGGACGAGCAAGTGACAGTTACCAGGAGTGGATCTTACCCGCGCTACCTAGTGCGATGGAGAGGACGGCCCGCTACTGAGGAGACATGGATCACACATGGCGAGTTGCAGCGGATTGATCCAGACCTTTTGGAGCGATACAGGAGCGATGCAGACCCTTACTCGACAGGGTCGAGTTTCTCCCACCCGGGGAGAATTGGTGCGGACACCCGAGCAGCTGATCGGCACGATACGCCGAGCCACCGGTACCGTACGCGGAGCACGACACGAGCCACCTCAGCGTCCATCTGGCTCGGAGACAGCCTGGAGACTCCGCCTTGAGCCTCCCCATTTATTATATTTAACTAGACTTTATGTGTGTGTAATTTATATTTATTTCGTTGCATTCGGTTTGCCATTTTGAGTGTAATAGGGACTTACGAGCATTTCGGACCCCGTGGGCCCCACGGGACCCCCGGGCCGCACCACATTGGGCCACCTCAGCCTAGGGTCCCACGTGGGGTCAGTCAACATGCCACATGGGGCATCTAGAAGTTTGAATGGTCAATTGTCCACATGGGGGACAAGGGACCAAAATAGTCAACATTTCCAACCAACACCCACCTACCATGTCAAGCTTGTTCCCCCCTAGTCAATAGGCTGTCCCCCCCTTATTTTTTTAATTGTATTTTTGTGGAATGGTCACAAGCCATCCCAACCCTCCATCTCACACCCCTAGATCCAACGGTGGAGGATGGATTAGATGGGTGACCTATATATGCTTGTATTTTCCCATTTTGATGAATTAATGCCATTTTGAATCAAAGAAATTGTTGGAGCTCCAGCTTGGTGCGCCCCTCTCTCCCCCCTTGCAGCTGTGAAGGTTGCCTATGGAGGTGTGACTCCTCCCCTATCAGTTCCGGTCATCCTCGCCGCCGCCACGAGCCGCCACCGCACCACCATCGTCTTCATCGGAGTTCTGCCCGCGCAGTACCACAGCAACTCCCACGAAATTCCCAACTCATCCAAGAGCTCTGATCTACCTGGGGATTTTACTGGAGGTTCCATAGGTGTCAAGGATGTCCCAAAAAAATTGGTTTGTCATTCAGATCCCGTTTCATAATTTTTGATTTTCGTTCCCTCTTTCATTCCAGTTCTGCCAGCAGTCTGTCCAGATTCATCTCCGCCCTAAGTTATAGGTCTTAGGTCCACTTTTTGATTTTATTTAGTCCCAAAAATTTAACTGGAGTTTCCTTCCATCAACCCATTCATCCACAAATTTTGTTAATTTCTAGTTCGTCCATTTCATATTTTATAAAAATCGTTTGCAGTCCCAGCTACAGTTCTGTTCCCCAGTTCCCAGATCCGACCACCCGACACTCCAAAAATCCTATCAAATCACCACAACCTCAAAATCCAATTATAAAAATTTTCATCATTTCTTGGTTTGATTATCTACAACTTTGAAGAATATCTTAAAGTCTGAATCCCACTTTAAGTAGGCGGTCAACGGCCGTTTACAGGGAACTGATGTGCTGAACCGAGAGTTCTGGAACTGTGTAGCAGAGAATTGAAAATTAGTTAAGGTCCAGGTCCGTGCAGGTTCAGAGGAATCCACTGGCCCTAGGTTGAAGGGTTTTGAGTCCTCTTTCCAACGGCGCTGGTTTCGTCGCATTCCGGCGACGGGGCTGATCGCAGTAGTTGATTTCGCCGGAGCGCGCGCCTAAAAACAGCAAGCAAAAATCCGTGGACAGCATTCCACAAGCTTGGAGATCGGAGTTGTTCGGCCACCGATCGGCGTTCCCGGCCGACCGCCTTCCGTGGAGGCGTGCCACCAGGGGTCCCCATCACAGTGGGACCCACTCCTGCAGATCCGGAGGCCAGCGCCACCCGTGGGCCCCACGGGCCCGCAGAACCCGTCGTTCGGAAAGCACGAAAATGCGGAGTTCGGCACCGCCGAGCGACATCAAGATGCTGCCCGTCAACCCAATTCGCGTGATTCCCGGGCCCCGCATGTGACCTTTTACCTCCCTGCGTGGAGTGGGTCAAATTATTGTACTGCTGTAAAATTATGTTAACCGGGGGTCCGTGATTGGCCAGGGTTGTCTTCGCCACGCCGGGTGCGTGGAGGTAATGGTCCGAACCTCTTGGCGTTCATTTGCTTAGCTAGTATACGGTCTTTTGCCGCTGCCGAGAGTGTAGGTACTAGCCCGTGTGTCCATGTCACCGCTGTGAGAGTGAGAGTGACCCGTCCCGTGACTCGATCCGAGTCCGGAAGTTGAGTCGGACTACCCTTGACCTCCGCCGGTTTCTTAACCGCGCACGGTCCGCGCTTTCCCTCGCTTGGGACGACGAGTGAGCTTCTACTTCTGTTAGCGACGTTTTGCCACTAGGAGCACGTAGTGTCGGGCTTAGTGTCTCCCTGGTGTGTATTGCTGGTCGCGTCTTCATCTAGAGTCCGAGGGTGGCACCTAATAGTGTCGTCTCCCGTGTCCGTCCCGCATCACCCAGTCTCCACAGACGCTGTCTCGGCCTGGGCGACGGCAAGCGCTTCACTCTCCCTCTCGACCGCTCCTTCAGCTCTGGCAAGGTCAGACCTGGCTGTGGCAAGGTAGCCCTCCAGCTTCGTGATCCAATTCCTGAGGAAGTGAAGATCGCCCTGGCCTTCCTCCAGGGCCTTCCCGTGCTGCTCTTCATTATTGCGCCGTGCCTCCAGGGTTTGCAAATATTCCTCCTCCTGGGCATCGAGAGCGGCGCGCTCATCGGGAGCCTGGGTCTCGAGGAACTCATGACGTTTAACATATTTCAGCAGCAACAAAACCCGCCGCGACCATTCCTCGAGTGGGCAGCCCAACACTTGCAATGCCCCGGTCAGCTGCGTCACTATACTCTGCACCTCCCGATATGACAAGGAAAGATCGGCAAAGAGCATTGTCTGCAGTGTCACTAACATCTGTAGGACTGGCGCACCTGACGACGTGTGGCTGACCGAAGGCATAGTCGGAGGGATAAAATCTATGGAGCTGTCCACCTCGGCCCACACTTCAGCGTCCACCGCGACCGAAGAAGATGGAAGGGCAAGAGTCAAGTCGCCTAGCCGGCGTAGCTTGACAGGAGACCCCTGGCCAGCCACCACTAGGGGAATGGATAAGATCACCACCGAATCACTTGGCGCCGCCATCATTCGGCGTTCTCCTACCTCTTCTTCTTCCGCCCGGTCCGCCACCGCCACCATTTCACTGGATGGGGATGCAGGTGCCGCTGCTTCGGCCGAAGGAAGGGCTTCGAGCAAACCAGGGCCTGAAGCCATCGCTGGTAAACCTCTCTCTCGCGTCAGGGATCCCTCTAGATGCGCGCGAAGTCCTGCAAATACCCCCTTCAGAAGTGGGTCCTCCACTTGAGCCGGGATCTTCGGGAAAGGCGGAAGGGGAACCATCAGCCAGGGTCTGCCTCCCGCTTGCATGAGTGTGGCGAGGATCTCCGCTCCCGGGTCCGGGACCGAAGCCGGCCCCTTCACCGCTATCGGACCGATAGTTGGCCTCCGTTTAGCGACGGCCTTCCGGACACGGGTAGACATCTTCCTTGGCGTTGACATTACCTGACCATGTGGAGCGGAGTTAGCCACTCGCTACCTGGAACGAATCATGCAGGATCAAAAGGCAGGGAAGAACCACAAGGCCCACGTGCTTACCTCGGCCACCGGGATGATGATGCCTTCGGGTGCAATCTCCCCCTCCTCCAAATGCTCGTCCCCCGTTCCGGGAGCACTCAGAGTCTCCACGCCTGACTCCTGCTGCAAAGCCTCGAACAAGAGGGCCGTCTTACCTAGGCCCGCATCAGCTCCTATTGAGCGATCGACCGATTTAGCTGGGGTAGCCCCCTCCACGGCCTCCGGCGCAATTGGTTCCTGAAAATCAAGGGATAATAGGAATAAAGTCACTGGACGATCACGAGGGAGGTCCTGTGCGAACAAGCTCACACTTACAGCAGCCTCCTCCATTAAGCTCAGAGAGCTAGCGGGTGAGGGGGCCTTAAAGATCGGATTAGGCGGCCCAGATACTTCAGATACGCCCTCGCCAGAAGCCACCTCGCCGGAGGAGTAATCATAATCTACCTCCTCGCTCGACGAAGACTCAACCGCCATGGGTTCTTCCCTTGTTGGCAAGGGGGCCTCCGTTTCGAGGTCGATGATCGGCGCATAGTACGCCAGATTTCAACCTCTTCCTCATGTACATGCACGTCGCTGGGAGATGCAGGCGGGGCCCTGGTGGCCCGATAGCTGCCACGTCAACCCCTGCCACATAAAGAGAGGGTGGATCACACTAGAGCCGATGAGGCCTTAAGAATGAAAGAAGTCAATTAACTGGACGTAGATAAATACCCCCTCCGGCTGCTGCAACACGAGGCGGCTCAAGGGCCTCCTTGACAGGCGAGGGTGCCCTAGGAGCTGCAGTCTCTCTCTCCCCCAGGATCGGTGCAGGTACCGGCTCCTCCGTATCGGCTGAAAGAGGAAAGTACACATGTCATGTGTGCATGAAAGCCCTATCCCCGGGAAACAAATAAATCCCAAAGAATGTCAGCGGTCAACAAGTCTCACCGGCGGGGCGGCTCGGTTCGGCTCGGCCTGAGTGACTTCGAACTCCTCGAATGACAAAATGGGGGCCACCAGAGAGACAGCCGCCGAAGCCGGGGAGACCTCTGCCCTCCTTCACTTTGCCTCTGGCCACCCAGCCGCTTTGGCGGCCGCCAACGCTTTCTTAACAGGTGACTTTGCCCGGGATCTCTCCTTGACTCGTGGTCGGGGAGTCGGAGTCGGCGCTGAACTCTCCCCTGCTGCAACCGCGGCCTCTCCCGTGTCGGGAATGCACGCAGGTGCTTGCTCCGCCACATCGGGGATGGGCGCTGGAGCGGGCTCCTCCACGTCAGGAATGGGCGTGGGTGCAGGCTCTTCCACAGCAGCTGACAAAAAGAAGAAGAGACATTCATGTGTCAAGGCCTTCCCTCGAAATGGAAACAGACCCTAAAGGGCACCGATGGCTGGAAATTCCAACCGGCAGGCTGACTCGGCTCGGCCTAGGTGACTTCAAACTCCTCAAAAGATGGAATTCGTGGCGCCGGAGGAGCAGCCGCCGAAGCCTTAGCGACCTCTGTTTTTCGCCGCTTCGCGTCCCGCTGCTTGGCCACCTTGGCAGCATCCACCGCCTTCTTCACAGGTGATTTAGCCTGGGGCCTCTTCGCTGCCTTGGGCAAGGGGGTCGTGATCGGGGCCGGTAATGCGGCGTAAAAATAGGCAGGCTTCTGGACGAGCCGAAGAAAGTTTTGGTACATCGCCATTTGTACGCTATCGGGGTGGTCTATTAGAAACATATATATATGATTAGCATCCAATACCCTACAAAGGTCACAACGATGATGGAGGAGAATAAAAGGAAGAGGGAAGATCAAATACCATGGGGGCCAGTATACAGCCGAAGTGTTATTGGCCAGTAGCTCAAGGACGGCTCCTTGTCCCGACGCGCCGCCTCCCGGACTAGCCAGCACACGTCCTCGATTTTTTGGCAACGGTCAGTGAGGGCAGCCAGGTACGCATGCTTCTTCGACGAAAGGTGGTAAAAAAGATTGAAGTGGTCCATGCCCCACCCATCGGCATAATAGTACGAGACATGCAGGCGCTTGCCCAGAATGGCGGCCGTCTAATCCTCGATCTTCAGCCCATTCACTCGGAGGAGGACATACAGCCATGTGGTGTCCTTGTAATTCTCAGGCTTTCTCTCCTCCCGCCTCATGAATGCGCGTCGTTTGCTTGATGCGGGTTGTCAGGGCTTTCTCGCATCCGTGGTTTTGAGTGATCGACAATGTCCTGAGGTAGAGGACATTCTTGTCATGTGCGAGTTTCCCGATATTTTTCCTGAGGAGCTACCAGGGTTGCCACCATAGCGAGAGATTGATTTCATGATTGAGGTGGTGTCGGGTGCGGCGCCTATGTCGAAGGCCCCGTATCGGATGGCGCCCGCAGAGTTGCGAGAGCTGAAGGTGCAGTTTCAGGAGTTGCTGGCCAATGGGTATATTCATCCTAGCTTCTCCCCTTGGGGTGCGCCGGTGTTGTTTGTGAAGAAGAGGGATGGTAGTGTGAGGCTGTGCATCGACTACCGTCAATTGAACCAGGCGACTGTTAAGAACAAGTATCCGTTGCCTCGGATTGATGACTTGTTCAATCAGCTTCAGTCGGCCCAGGTGTTTTCGAGGATCGATTTGAGATCGGGCTATTACCAGCTGCGGATTCGAGAGTCGGACGTGGAGAAGAAGGCGTTTCAGTTGAGGTATGAGCATTATGAGTTCTTAGTGATTCCGTTTGGGCTCACCAATGCCCCCGCAGCGTTCATGGATTTGATGCATAGGGTGTTCCGTCCATACCTAGGCCAGTTCGTGGTCGTGTTTGTGAATGACATCCTTGTGTATTCACGGTCTGCTGAGGAGCATGTGCATCATTTGAGAGTGGTGTTGCAGACCCTTCGTGATCACCAGTTGTATGTCAAGCTAAGCAAGTGTGAGTTTTGGCTTCGTGAGGTGCATTTTTTGGGGCACGTGATTTCTGGTGATGGCATTTTCGTGGACCCGGCTAAGGTCAAGGCTGTGGTACAGTGGCTAAGGCCGAGTTCTGTCACGGAGATTTGGAGTTTCTTGGGGCTCGCAGGCTATTATCGGAGGTTCATCCAGCTTTTTTCTTGTATTACGGCCCCAATGACCAGGCTTACGCGGAAGGATGTGCCGTTCGTCTGGACGGAGCAGTGTGAGCAGAGCTTCATGGAGCTGAAGAAATTACTCACGGCTGCTCCGGTGTTGGTGTTGCCTTCGGGATCGGGAGGCTTTGTGGTGTGTATAGACGCTTCTGGGGTTGGTTTGGGTGTTGTGCTGATGCAGCACGGTGGAGTTGTGGCATATGCATCCCGACAGTTGAAGCCACATGAGGAGAACTACCCTACTCATGATCTTGAGTTGGCGACGGTGATTTTCACTCTGAAGATCTGGAGGCACTATCTGTATGGTGAGAAGTTCGAGATGTTCACTGACCATCAAAGTTTGAGGTACGTGTTTACCCAGAAGGATCTTAACCTCAGGCAAATGAGGTGGATGGAGTACATGAAGGATTATGATTTTACTCTGTCTTATCAGCCTGGCAGGATGAATGTCGTGGCTGATGCTCTGAGTAGGAGAGTAACGATCAGTCAGATGTTATTGAGGAAGTGGAGGCTTTGGGAGTAGGTTTCGACCATGACTTTTAGGCTCAAGGTCTCTCGGGACCAGGGTTCGGGTGTCCTTGCGAGTCTGACTGTCACGCCCACGGTGCGTCGACAGGTGACTGAGGCTCAGCGAGCGGACCCCGAGCTACCTCGTATTCTGTCGATGGCCGAGGTGGAGCTTGGTGAGGATGGAGCTGTGAGGTTCAGAGGTAGGTTGTACGTGCCAGCCGAGGAGCAGGTACGGCATATGGTATTGCGCGAGGCTCATGGGAGTCGGTATGCCGTGCACCCCGGATCGACTAAGATGTACCAGAACCTGAAGAGGCAGTTTTGGTGGCCTGGTATGAAGAGAGACGTGGCGGAATTTATGGCCAGGTGTTTGACCTGTCAGCAGGTGAAGGCAGAGCACCAGCGTCCAGGAGGCACACTTCAGCCCTTGGATGTTCCTGCGTGGAAGTGGGACCACGTGACCACTGATTTCGTGGTTGGGTTACCGAGGACGTCCAGCGGGGAGGATAGTATCTGGTTGCTAGTGGATAGATTGACGAAGACGGCGCGGGTGCTGCCGGTCAAGGTCAGTTGGAGCGTGCATCGTTTGGCTCATTTGTACGTGGAGCGAATTGTTCCGTTGCATGGAGTTCCCATCTCCATTGTGTCCGATCGTGATCCCCGTTTCACTTCTGGATTCTGGAGGAGCTTCCAGAAGGCTCTAGGCACCGAGTTGGCATTCAGCTCGGCCTATCATCCTCAGTCAGACGGTCAGTCTGAGTGAACCATCCAGACTCTGGAGGACATGTTGCGAGCATGTTGCTTAGACGGGCAGGGGAGTTGGACCCACCATCTTCCGTTAGTGGAGTTTGCCTATAACAACAGCTATCATTCGAGCATTGGTATGGCTCCCTATGAGGCGTTGTACGAGCGACCTTGTCGGACTCCACTTGATTGGTTCGAGGTGGGTGAGCGTGCCTTGACCGGACTAGATTTGATGCAGCAGTGTGTTGAGGTGGTGCATCTCGTTCGGCAGAGGATGTTGGCAGCTCAGAGCCGACAGAAGAGTTATGCCGATCGGAGGAGGCGACCTCTCAGCTTTGCTGTGGGAGACCGAGTTTTCATGAGAGTTTCTCTCATGAAGGGTGTGATGCGTTTTGATAAGTGCGGGAAGCTGAGTCCCCGCTACATTGGTCCCTTTCCCATCGTTGAGCGTGTTGGGGAAGTTGCTTATCGGTTGCAACTACCTCCGGAGCTTTCCACCGTGCATGATGTGTTCCACGTGTCGATGCTTCGGAAGTATATGCCCGATGATTCCCATGTTCTCGAGGATGCCGTTTGGCCTGAGGTGACCCCAGATCTGTCCCTTCTAGAGTTCCCTGTTCGCATAGAGGATCGGTGAGAGCAGCGCCTGCGGAACAAGGTTATTCCTCTGGTTAAGGTGGTCTGGCAGCGTCATTCTGGTGGCGAGACGTCTTGGGAGCGTGAGGATGAGATGCGGGAGCTATATCCTCATTTGTTTGTATGAGTCTTTCCCCCATTCTTGTGCCTTATTCTTGAATTTCGAGGACGAAATTTGTTTAAGGGGGGAGGGCTGTGATGTCCCGGACCCTTTTCGAATCCTTCTTCTTGGGTCTCGGATATGTGTTTTCAGTGAATTTGGCTCCGTTGTGTCCGGAATTATGTTCTGGACATCTTTCGTGTTTGGATCCGTGCAATTCGGGTCAGTTCGGAGGCTCGGAACGTGTTCCGCGGCCTTTTCGCGTGTTTTCCGACTCCCACGTGTGTGTCTCGGAAACACCTACGGAACCCTGTAGCGGGTGAACAGGGTCGTTCATCTACCCACGAGTGGTACCGTTACGATCAGCGTGTCGAGAGGATCGAGGAGGTGTATTTTTCTATTTTTTGGGATTTTTTTGATTTTTCAGATTTTCTATAAATACCAAACCTTTTTCTTTTCTTTTTCACCTTTTTATTCTTCTTCTTCCTCCTTCTTCCAACCGTTGGAGAGCGCCCTCCCCCTCGCGACCGTTCTTCTTCCCCGGACGACTGAGACACGGCCTCCTTCACTCCGGCAATAGCGTGGCGGCGGCGGCGGTGGCGAGGCGGTCCCGGTGGTGGCCTTCTCGCGGCGGGAGGCGGGGCGCATGGCATTCTAAAAGCTTCTTCCTTGACTTCGGCGGTGATTCGGCGGAGCATTCGCTCCATTGAGATAGGGGGACGAATCCGTATGCTCATCCCATCATCCCCCATGAGTTGTAGGCCGAATGGGAGCCGAGAGGGGTGTGTTTGAGCGGTTTAGGGTAAAATCATGTTTTGGGGAGAGTTCGCCCGATCTATGGATTTGAGCCGCGATTCGGCGTTTTGAGGGCCTAGAATCATGCAAGGGGTCCCCAGGGGTCTTCCCCTTTGATTCCCCTCTCCCCTATGGAGGTATGGGGGCGTGGTTAGATTTTTGGGCGTTTCCCGCCGTTTCACCCTCGGGCGGATGTGACGGTCCTTCCAGTGACCGTCACACTGTGTAACGCGCCTGGATGGGTGCGTTACGGCCCTGAGTGCAGCCAGTGGGGTTTGTGGGCTGTGACGGTCCCACGATAGACCGCCACGGTGCTGTGATGCACCTAGGTTGGACCGTCAGGCTGCGTTCGACCGTTGGCTGCCGACCGTTGGTTTTTGACCGTTGGGGGTCAAGGCATGTGATGCACCTAGCTTGGCGCGTCACAGCCTTGTGACGTCCCTGGGTGGGTGCGTCAGAGCAGGGGAACCCACCTCCCCTGACGCACCAGGGTTGGTCTGTCAGGTGCTGTGACGCCCCTAGGTGGGTGCGTCAGAGCCCATTTTCCCCTTGGCTTGTGACGCTCCAGGGTTGGACCGTCAGAGCCTTGTGACGCTCCAGTGTAGGTCACAGCCTGTGACGGCCCAAGGGTGGACCGTCAGGCTCTATGCTGCACCGTGTATGTGCGGTCCCGTTTCTTTGGCGGTGGTTTCCGTGAGTTAGTCCTTACTATCAGTGACCTATCCACTAGTCGTAGCTTCCTGCGCACGCGGGTGCGGACCCACCTGGGAGTGGTGGAGAGCGAGACCCAGTGAGAGGTGGTTTTTAGGCTGGTTACCGTAGGGCCCCTTGCCTTTGCCACCAGAGTCCGGTGGGGGGGAAAACTAGCTAGAGGATCCGACCTAGAGCAGATGGTCTGTGTGTGCACACGTAGTTGGGGACTTAGGACACGCGCTGATGAGCGTGACCCCAGCTAGTCCTTGTTGTGGTACTTGTTGCGTGTTTGAGTCTCACGCCCGGGGCGTTGTCGCTAGACACTTGTGACGCGGTGTAAGACGTCAGGGGACGCTTCCGGTCATTCTTCTAGTGGGTAGTGCTCTTGTTCGCTGGCAGGTGTGGACTCGGGTTTCGTTGGACCGAGGTTCAGTAGTACGGTACTATTAGAGTAGATGACTTTTTCGTTTAATTACTTTAGCTTGTTAGTTCTACCGTACTCCTGTTAGGTAGGGTTGCTTTTCTGCTTTCTTATTTCTTGCCTTATTTTTCGCACGAGGTGGGGATTCGCGGGATCCCTACTGGGCCAATGAAATGAGGCTCACCCCTGCTTTTCAGGTGAGGCGGGGTCTTCGAGAGGTGCGGCCGAGTTCCAGGGTGGTTCTTCTAGCCAGGGTTAGCCGCCAGTCTGCCAGAGCCGGGAGATGCCCCGTGTATTTGTACATCGGGGGATGCCCCGTGTTGTTGTACTTTCCTTTCTGTTGACTGTACTTTTATTTGGACATGAGACTCTGTGGACCTTGTAGTAGTTTATTTTATTTATATTATGCTGTGCATTTTATCTTAGAGCATTGTGCTATCTCTGCGGTCATTTCAGCTTCTCTTGTACTCCCACACCATCCATTTTTACCCTTTCGAGTCTTCGGGCTCGTGGGTTGAAGTAGACACCTAAAATATACCAGAAGAGACCGAAGCAGACTCAGGGCTCTGAAGGTCGATCAAAGGTGCGGCTCCTATACCATCCCTGGAAGTTATGAGAATCAAAATGGAAAATATCCACTACCCCTAACACTCTGTCCGGCTAAAGCCATCTCTGGCTAGGCCGCTGTCCAGCACGGCTGTCATTCAGATAGTCGGGCTGATAAAATTATAACAACATTCAGGCAACCATCTGCCTGCTAAAGAGGATCTTCAGACAGTTCTGATGCTCGTAGAAAGGGATTCACATAGCCTCACAGCTGGTCGTAAATGCGAGATGTTGTGCAAGCCTCGAATGGAACATATATCTACTCTAAAAGCCCACTAAACCGGTGAGGAAGGCCCTTTAGGAGAACCCTCACTTGGCACCAGATGATGAAGAAATAGGCCAAGCCCAACATGAGTTGAGGCGCGCCGAGAAGCTTCTTGCTGGCACGCCGGGGATTTCGTGCCGAGAGGCTGAGGGACATGCCTCTATAAAGACAACATGTTGCCTTCGAACAAAAAAAAAGACGAGAACAACAACAACAACAGAAGAGAGAGGGCGGAAAGAGAGAAGCGAAGATAGAAGAAAAAGAAGAGGCAATAGAGGGAACATGGAGCAGTAGCCACCGAAAGGAAAGGGAGCTCGAGAGCCCTCTGAGGAAGCTGAGGAGAAGAGAGAGTTGCAGAGCTTCGAAGGAAGAGTCAAGGTGGGATCGGTTTCAAGATGCCCTGAGGGGCTGCAGTTTCCCTTTCCCCATGTCTTTTATTTCAATATCCCTTTCTTCTTTTGTGTCTGTTTTCGAGCATCCTCGCTCCAGTAGCATCGAATGCTAATGTAGCCCCGTTATCAGGGATAGAGTCTATGTATGATTTTTCTCAGTTGGATTTTCTTCTGAGCTAGATGCGTGTATGCTGTTTGGATGAATAGTTAATAAAAGAGGGCTGAAGCTCGCCCTTTCCTTTTTCTTTCTTCCTCTGCATCCGAGGTTCAATGTATTCAATAGCTACTGCAAGCGTATCCCATCTGCACGAGCGTGTTTTGCCGTAGTCCTTCCCAACCTCACCTCCACATCCAAAGCCGGAGATGGTCTATCTCCTGGCTTCTCGATTGTGAAACTAGGAGGAATAGACTCAAACTGGAATTCACGAGGATCAGTCTGTGATCAGGCTCCCAGTGAGGTCCCTGAGGGAAGGCCATTTTCTTCCTGGATTACTTTCTCTAGAGCCATCTCCAGTGTTCACCATAAATCCTTGAATAAACTCCCATTAGAACCCCCCAAAAGCCCTCCGAAGTCCTCACCTCAGAAACCCCTTCAAACCTTACTAAAACCCTTGTTTCATAAATCCTCCCAACCTCCCGGCGCGACCCTCCCTCGGCGCGAGTCTCGCGCCGAGTGCTACCCGCGCGGTTTCTCTCGTCCCATTGCGCCGAGACCTCTTGGGCTATTGGTCGCGCCGAGGCCTCCATCTCCCCTTTGTGCCAAAGCCGGCCATGCCAATAGCTTCGTGCCGACACCCTTCTGAGCCATGCCATCCTTGGTCATAATACCCTATCCTTCTGGGGAGAAACATTATCCTTCTCTCAACACCCATGGGAGCTATATCAACGGGGTTAATCCCCCCACATTCCGCCTCCCCATCAAGTCATGGAGTTCTGCCGCTGTATGTTCTCCATTGGCTATACAGGGGATATCAATAAATCCCACAATAAGTGGATAACGTCCCATAAGATTGAGATCCTTTTTGGATCTAGGGCTACGCCCACCTCTTTTTTTGGCTTCCACCCCAGCATTCCGTGGGTGGATGACCTATACTCCACTTTTGGCATAGTCCAAAATGAGGGGAGATACTGCCAAAATTCGTCCGCGAGCTTTACTTTGTCGTGTAGTGCGACGCTTTCACTGAGATTATGAATCTAACCCCAGCTGTGTGGCAGAGATCTGAGCTACACCATCTCATGATCCTCTGCTCACCACCGTCAGAGGGGAATATAACCATCATAGTCACGTGGTCTCCTTAGAATTTCTATGGATGAGCCTACCCTCACTCTCTATCCCACTCAAATACAACCATGGACAAACTCATGAAACCCCTATTGAACACAAAGGACCCCTTTGAATTCATAAACCCCTCATAATACTTGAAAACTCAGAAACACCCTTTTATCGGCGCCACACAACTCCCGGCGTAGCCTCCTCTCGGTGCCAATTTTGCGCCGGGTGATGGGCGCGCCGGGGAGCTTGTCACGCCAACCCCCTTCATTCCCAGCCGCGCTGGTTCGCTTTCATGCCTAAACCCCGGTCGCGCCGGTTCACTCTAATATCAGCCATCACTCGAACATCTAACTTCTCAGTAACTTTATTGAGCATGGAACCAATCTAGACTTGGTACTCTAGCCTCCATGGACCATCATATCAGTCCCCATCATATCATGAGGGTTTCATGGTTCTTCATCCATGTCTAAACGGAGCTATATTAACGGGGTCTTACCCCGATATTCTACGCCATTAGCCGTCGGGTTTTCCTTCCAACCCTGCCGACCCTGGGAGTCTTGCCATTTCAAGCCCTCTAGTGGTCTCTAAAGGGGAACATCAACGAACACCGTGGTAACGGACACTGTCCCGTGACACTGAAATCCTTCTGGATCTCGGGCTACGCCCGGCTCTCCTTTCGGCTTCCACCTCGGCATTCCGTGGGTGGATGACCTATATTCCCCCTTTGGCATAGTCCAAAACAAGGGGATATGCTGCCGGATTTGCACCATAACACTGTTATCATGTCCCGCGTAGCATGGTTTTCTATGCATGTTTCGCATCCCGTTGGCGGAGATAGCGTAATAGTCTTATCTTATTTTGCCCCCGAGGCATCCTTTCTTGGCAACTAATCAAGGGTTGTCCTTCTTTGGAAGGACGTAATTAATGTCATAGCCTTTATGGTATGACGGACTTCGGGTCCCGACACGAATATCACAATCGACTGACCGAGTCAGATCGAGCGCACAATAAACTGTCACGCCAGTGACTGGCACGCCTAATTAATAGACCAAAGAAATCAATAACAAAATATCCTAATAAAATCCCATCCCCACAGCTCTGGCACGCCCGGTGGGACCTGAGTCTCCCTTCATCTCTTTGCCAAGAGAGGATACCTTCGGGGGCTTCCCCCAAGAATACTGATTGTTTGTCTGTTTGTCTCAGGCAAACGATGACGTCATACGGACTCACCGGTGTTGGCTTCGGCCCCGCAATCGTCGTCGACCACGTGGAACACGGGTACCTGGCGGTGCCCATGGTTTTCGGCGCCTTCCCACCAGCTGTAGGCTTCCCCAACTTCTTGGGGTTGGCCTTTGCCGACATGCTACAGACGGAGTCCTCAAGGCCCGCAGAAGAGAAGGCTGCAGAGAGGGTCGAGGCCTCGAAGGCGCGACACTGTGCTGGCTCGCCTACCAGCCTGATTCAAGTCGCCAGCTGCATGGTGCATCATATTGCTCACGGGGCCCACCCCGTCCCTGCCAAGAACTTCGGGAGGCGCCGACACCGGAACCCCCGAAGGAAGGTTGATGTTGCTGTGACCGGAGGTCCCTCCGCAACCGGCAAGTCTATGCTGGTCGGTGGCCTCCGCGTCTTTCTGGATGGACGTAAGGCTCGAGTGAGCCCGGACCGGGTGATCCCTACCGTGCCAGTCAACAACTCCTATCAGGCTCTTGCTGGAAGAAGAGCCGAAGAAGAAGAAGCCGGCCGCCATGGCCAGAGAAGGTTGGCTCCCAAGCTGATAAGATTCAAATAGGTTTGGGTCCCCAAAAAGGTCCAGCCTGTCCAGCAAGAAGCTCCAGTGCAGTACCACCCCAGGTTCACCAGAGTAGAAGAGAGCAAGAAGAGGGACCCTGTCCCGAGGAAGGAAGAGACAATCGTGGATCCGCCACGCCGAGAAAGCTTTAGGGCCTGCGCCCGACAAGCCAACATCCCCGTTGTGGGAAGAAGATTACAGCAGACTACCGAGAGGGCTCGGTTTGCTTACATTCCTCCGATGGGAGGTCGACAACTGTCCCCGACCCTGCACCCGGGCCGAGGGCAAGAAGAAATGACCAATATGGTCAGAAGTTATTTTAGGGGGTTAGGCAACCCCTCTTTGGGCCAACAACGGCTGTTGCAGGCAGCCGCAGCTGAAGAAGATCGCTACCCATTAATGGCAGTGGGAGAAGAAGAAGATAGGAGGATGACGTCATCGGTTGATGACAATGGATATGAAGACGGCTCTGATGTTCAAGCCGATGAAACTGCTCCCCGCCAAGGGGAAAAGAGAAGGATCTCTGTGTTTGAAAGGCTTACCTTCCCGGGGAATGTCAAGAGGAGGGTTCGCAGACAGAAACGAAGGATGCAGATTTTCACATGCAATATGGCCGGGATAGATGGCCATTATGGAAAATTGCCCGAGGAGCCTCAAGAGTTGGCCTGGCTAGCCGGAAGACCGGGGCCGAGCACTCGAAGAGTGGAGGCCGCAAAAGAGAAGCTGGCGGCGACCGAAGGAAAGCAAGCCCTGCCTCGCCTCCAACAGCATGACAAGGCCGTTATTCTCACAGCGAATGTGATAACGGCAGGTGAAGAAGAAGATGTCTTGCTTGACATCCTACCTGAGGGAGCATCTGGCGAGACGACAGAGGCCATCCCTAGCACAGCAGCTATGGACCCGACCGTACAGATGATGCTCTAGAGGTACCGCCAGGAGATAGAACAGCTGAAGAAGCAATTGACGGAAAGGACAGAGCAGTCCTCTGCCTCCAAGCAGCCTGATATGCAGGCCGAATCATCAAGGGGAGCCGTCAGCAAGAACGACTTCCCACCACTCTATACCCCGCCTCTGCAGGTGGAACCAAGCTTGGCGACAACTCAACTGCTCCCATCACAGCCGCTGGCTCCACCAGTGCTGCCACAGATGCACCAGACGCCTCCACTACTGCGCCCTCCTCCACAGGCGACCACCCTGGTCACCCCCTACTTACAGTCGACGCACTTCTACCCCCAACCGGTCGACCCGACCATCATGAGCAAGATGATGGTAGAAAGGATGATCGAGATGAAGCTCGCTGAAAGGGCTGAAGGTGACTATGTTGTATTCGATGCATATAGGGTTCCATACCCACCGCATCATGCTGCCAAGCGGCTCCCTCCCGGGATTAGCAAGTCGCCGAAGTTCGACAAATTCAACGGGAAGGGATCCCCAAAGGAACATGTTGCCTACTACATGACCGTCATGGGTGACTTGGCCACCGGCGAGTCATATTTATTGAAGTTCTTCGGGTCCTCACTCACGGGGCTCGCATTTGAATGGTACTCCAACCTCCCAGCCGGGTCGACCAGCGACTGGTCAGACATGCAGAGGAAGTTCAGAGAAAGATTCCACGTCACAGAGAGGGAAGTCATAGTGGCTGAGCTCTATTCAACAAGACAGAGGGCAGATGAGGCCGCTCTCGACTACATCAAGAGGTGGAGGAACCTCGGGATGAGATGCAAGCGGCCCCTGCACCAGGAGGACGCTGTACAGATCTGCAAACAGAACCTCAGGAGAGAGGTGCTGGAGAAGATGATTGGCATGGAAATTCGGTCGTTCGACCGTCTGAACAATATTATGGCCGAAGTAGAGGCTTTCTTAGCGAAACCGGCCCCTACACCAAATATTCCTACTGCACAAAAGGGCAAGGCAGCAGAATGGTGCCATGCACCGAAAGAAGCAAACGCCCTTGATATCAAGGCGTTTGAACAGCAAAAAGATAAAGGCAAGAAGACAACTGCTCTTCAGCCTGCCAAGACCGGAGATGGTGAAGAAGGCCCATCCCTCCGGGATAAAATGAAGAAGGCCTACTCTTTCCCAAAGGAGAAGACCAGGATCTTGTTTGACTGGGTTACCCAGTATGATAAGGTCACCCTGCCTGAGCCGAGGAGGCCGGAGGACCTAAAGAGAAGAGATAGCCCAAGATTTTGCCCCTACCACCAGATGCTGGGGCATCCAATTGAAGACTGTTATGTTTTCAAGGATATTATCGAAGGCATGGTGAGAAAGGAAGAAACAGAATTGGGGGAGTACAAGGTCGTCCCTCCACAACCACATGAGGCGCCCGTAAGAAGAGCCACCGTCAACATGGTCTCTCTGTATCAAGCCTTGCCTGAGGAGACCGTAGAAGCCAGTACTCAGCGTACATATGAAGCCTGCTTTCTGGCCCCAATAAAAGAATAGGAGGGATGGCAGCAAGTCCCTGCAAGAGCCAAGAAAAAGGGCCTGCCTCGCCCGGCACCGGGGGCACATATTCGTGGCGTCACACCACGACCCCCTTCACCAGTAGCAACACCTGTGTGGACCAATCCGCCAGCAGTTATCCGGATACCTACCCGCAACCGGAGGAGGCAGACTCCATTGCCGGCAGTCAAGTAGATCAGTCCAGAAGCCCGGCAGCTACAGGACTACATAAATGGGCTGGATGAGTATGTACAACCCGAGCTAGAACCTTTGCTGATACGAGATCATCTCCCGTGGAAGGAGCTAGAACAGCTTTCACTAAAGCAGGAAGAAGAAGCTGACAAAGCATCAGACAGGGATGGCAGCCTGTTCTGGGGGCAAGCGCCAGCCAAAGAAAAGAAAAGAAGATAAAGAAGGAAGTGCAGGGCCGGCAAGGCTACAACTGGTGTGATCCTTTCTTGCAACACCCTCTCTGCTCTGTTCAATTCGCCCGGCGAGGAGGATGAAGAAGAGATTTGCTTCACACCCGCCACTAAGGAAAGCCAGGCCGAAGCCGCAACTGCCGCACATGCAACCCGGTCGGGCCGAAGGTGGGGGCGTCAGCCGCCCGCCAACCATAACATTATCTTCAGAGGGGAGCAACCCTACAAGATACCCCCTCCAGAGTTCAGGGGAGTTCAAATCCCTCCTCCGTCAGGCTTATACAACCAAAGTGGGGGCGGCACTCCCGCTCCTTCATTTCTGGAGTTCATAAAGATGTCAAAAGGGAAGCATCCATGCTGGGAGGTTGAACCGGTAACCGAGGGCAGTCACCCACAACTCCAGCAATCTCCCGAATTGTTAGAAGAGGTAGAAACTTGCTCGGCAGCAGCCAGGAGATAATCCCAAGGAAAAGGGTGTAGCCTCCGAGTTCGATGAAGCAGGTCCATCAGGGTCCACAGTCCAAGGATCTTCCAAGCCCAGGTGGGCAGATGAAATGAAGCTATCCAATGTCCGAGCTGGAAGTCGGGTGGTCAAACTATTGAAGAAGCTCCCAGCAAGATTCACTGTCTGGGAAATCCTCTCTCTCAGTGAAGAGACTCGACAGGCGATCATTACTGCTCTCCAGACGCCTGCCCAATATGAAGCCTGCCTCGCTGAGGCACTGCCGGAGGCCAGCATGACCTTCACCCAGGAAGACATGTTGCTCCCCACCACCAGTCACAACAGACCTCTGTATATGAGGGGACATCTAAATGGCCGGGAGCTGAACAGAATCCTGGTGGACCCCGGGGTAGCTGTCAACATCCTGCCCTACAGGATATATGAGAGGCACTACTTCAACGTGCACCTACAAAAGGTCGGGGATATGCGCATTGCCGGCTTCAATCAGAAGTGCGAAGTGTCGCTAAGAGTAGCAGAGTTCACACTCACTCTAGCGGACTTTGTCACGAAGGTGCAATTTCATGTCATTGATTCTCGCACCTCATACAAGGCGCTGCTTTGCCGCCCATGGCTACATGAGAATATGGTGGTACCTTCCACACTTCACCAATGCATCAAATACAGTATGGATGGGAGAGAGGAAAGAGTATTTGCTGATCTCCACTCATTCGAAGTATTCGAATGCCACTTGGCAGACGCCCCTCTATATGCAGAATGGTCGCAAAAGGCCCCTGCGGCCAAGACCTCTTCTAGCATAACAAAAGGCACTTCCAAAGTAGAATGGTTCCCTCCACCACCGCGTGGATATATCGATCCCAAGGTGGTTTCACACATCACTATCACCGGGGATGAAGGCCGGATAGCGCCTCCCGCCATCTACCCTGAAACTAATAAAGTCAGGGTTGACCAGCAGCATGACCACATCGGGATCCCCGAAGGTCTTACCAAGCCAATTCTCAGCCTCGACAATGCTACTGTCGAGCCTTTCAAAGCTTGGGAGGTGACACAGATAGATGGCCCTAGCAGCCTGTTCTACACAGCTGAAGAGCACCCTACACAGGAAGACACTGATTGTCATCTGCCTAAAGACATAGAAAACCCCTCAATGCCTATACAGGGGGTGACATGTATAACAAATCGAATGGCCAAGATGTTCCAGAAGCAGCACATCCCTTCTGGCCAGCCTCGCAAGAGGAAAGAAGCATTCCAGAAACTATGGTACCCTCCGAGCCTAGATAAAGAAATGAGGCGTGCCTCTCAGCACCCGGGATTGGGCTTCACCCTCGAAGAATACTATTATAGCGGACGCTATGAAGTGGATACCATCTCTGCTTTCTACCCAATGGAGGATAACCCACTGGGGGAAACTATTGGTGAACACTGTTGGGTTCGGTGCAAGTATTCAGAGGGGGGGGTGAATGAATATAGCCTATAAAAATTTCGCCCAATTAAAATCTAAAGCAATCAGAGATGCGAAATTAAAAAACTATTGCAGATATATATAGAGCGAACCTAAGCAAGTCTAAACAGTAGACTTAATCAATTCAACGGAGATTGTGCCTTAAAGCATTCAGATAGAAAACCCAATTGAGGCGCCCTTTACATTCATCTAGCGAAATCAGATAAAAGAGATCAACCCACAGTCAAACATATAGTGTGCGCAGCAAATAGATGAACACTTATAGAACATCAAACCAAAGCGCCCCTAAGCATTCATCTAGCGCCAACCACACAAGAATTCAAACCACTACACAATGGGTTTTAGGTGGTTCGGTCCAGCAGACCTACATCCACCCCACACTCAAACCCGAGTGTGGATTACTGCTGCGCAACACAGCTTGCGTCCGCTGGGCAATACAGCTAAGCCTACAATCGCTGGGCCTCACAGCTTGCCGTCCAGTGGAATCCACCACTGCAACCACTGGGGATTACAACTTACCCGTCCAGTGGAAACCTCCACTGCCCACTGAGCAACATAGCTTGCTGTCCAGAGGAGTACTCCTCTGCAAACCGTTGACTAACAGCTTGAAAGAAAGTGTAAAAGGGAAAACGAAAGACAAGATAACAACAGTCAGAAAGCTGTAAACGTAAAGCACAATGTGGCTCTTAAAGAGCTGACTGGCCTGGATTTGATCCACGGTCCAGTGAAGACAGATCTTCAAACAACCTCTCTCAGTCTCTTCTTCTCACGATCTCTTTCTTTCTCTTTCTTTCTCTATGCACTTCTCTTCTTCTTTCGCTAATCTCTCACTCTCTGCTCTTCTCTTCTCTCTCTTTTCTTTCCTCTCTTGTGCTGGATCGACAGCTTCTTTTCACTCTGCCTTTTTCTCTGTCTCTCTTCTTCTTCTTCTCTCTTTCTTCTCTTCTACTGGATCGTGGAAGCTCTCTCTTCTTTTTCCCTTTCTCTTTTCTCAGCTTCTGCTTTCTGCTTCGATCACGATCAGCCTCCATCTGAAGACGAAGGCTCCATTATATACCAGCAGCAGCAGCAGCCAGGGCGCGTGTGGCTTCCACAGTTCCCGCCCTAAGAATTCGGACCACGTGGTAGCATCCAGCAGACTGTCAGTACACGTGTCCTCATCTGGACACTGTTCTTATCCTCGGATCACGTGCCCAGCACCAGTACGCTCAGCAACTGGAGTTAGATGGCGTCAACCCACTTACTCCAAGGAGTTGACGCAGCCTTCAGAGATCTTCTACCTATGAAACTCAAGTCTGCTGCGTTGACTCTATCAGCTTGCTGCGTTGACGCATCGGCATCGGCAGTCCAGTGATCAAGTCTTCAGCAGATGGGCGTGCTGCGTCGACGCTCTCATCATGCTGCGTTGACGCATTAGTGTTCCAGCATCTGAACTTAGATGGCTTCAGCCCTCTCACACTCTCTGGTCACCTTGTCGATCCATCAACTTGCTGCGTCGACGCCACTTGATGAATGCGTTGACGCACCAGAGTAATCCAGTAAGCTTCTTTCTTGATTGTTTGAACTACTGCGTCCACGCCACTTGATCAAGGCGTTGACGCATTGGTGTGTTCCAGCAGCTGAAATTGAATGTCTTCAGCCCTCTTGCGTTAAGGGGTTCATTAGCCTCTTCAGTCCCTGTCAGACAGATGAAACAAAGTCATTAGTTCTAAGTATATGCATTGCATTGTATAGACTTTGCTGTGAAGGCGAAAGCAATGTAAAGTATGCACAACGCAATGTATAGACTTAATGAATATAAAGACATCATAAGACTCAGATGAACACAGGCGGTGTATAGACTTGATGTGTTCACTAGTGGATGTACACCCTTGCCCACTGTACAGACTTTGTAGCATAAAGGCAATGTACAGACTTAGAAGGATTTGAACGGGAGTGTATAGACTTGGTTCCTGTAGCAAAAGATGTGGAGTGTACAGACTTGGCCTTAAAACGAATGTATAGTCTTAGAATCATGGAGGCCAATGTATAGACATCAACTCTGCACATCGAATGTATAGACTTCAAGTGTGAAGACCATTGTATAGACTTTAGATTCGAAGACCAATGTGCAGACTTTGGATTTGAAGACCAATGTGCAGAGTTTGGATTTCACTGTAGATGTACAGACTCTGAGGAAATGAAACGAGTCAGTGTACAGACTTCAAATTCCACTGTGGATGTACATACTTTAGGGACATGAAGCGAGTCAGTGTATAGACTTCAAATTGAAGACAGCCGTTGTACACACTTACGCTGAAGTCTGTATAGACTTTCCAAAGATGCAGACTCTTTATAGAATTCAACTCAAACATGCATAATGTATAGACTTTGTGAAACGTGAATGCGATGTACACACTCACAGCGTTGACGCTGCAGACTTGAGAATGCTCACAGCGTTGACGCTGCATGAGATGTAGGCTGTACAGACTTAGCCTAAGACAATGCATGAACTGACGTTGTATATACTTAGCCAATGCAATGCACTATGAATGTATGGACTTACATGAGATGCTCATTGTGTACACTTCAAGCCCAGTGTATAGACTCTCAGCCATGAACAAAGCGTGAAGCACACTAATGCAGGAATGTGTAGACTTGGAAGTCTATGTGCATGACAAAACCAATGTATAGACTCTGAAATGCAAGCGATGCAGCAATGCCTAGACATTGGGCTTTACCCTGTAGTGTATAGACTTTGCTACCCAAATCATGAACAGTGCAAGCCACAGTTCAATGTATGAACTTTGCAAGTGCACTGGCTGTACAGACTTCAAGACTAATGTATGAAGCAAAGCAAGAGCTCTTTCAAAACAATTCCAATGCGTCAACGCATTGAGTCCACTGCGTCGACGCACCAGTTGACACATTTTAGACCAGCTCTGGGACAGACCAGTGAGTTGACGCAATGATCCCATGCGTCAACGCATCATGCAATACTCATGCAAACTCATGCATTCAATGCTGTATATCAGACACAGTCCTATGCAATCATATCAGCAGCCATATTCAAAACACGATATCATAATGCACTGACTGTGTTGCAATCATCAAAACAAATCAGCATGCTATCATCAAAACACAATGCACATGCTTGTGCCTAAGAGGCACAACATTCTCCCCCTTTTTGATGATGGCAACACAATGTGACAGTGAGTCACACACAAGATTTTCTCCCCCTTTGACATGATCAAAAAGAGAAAAACAGTAAAAACACGAGTGCAAAGTGCATTATGCATGCAAATTCCTCTAGAACATTCTCCCCCTGAATGTAAGACTCCCCTGAATTATTTCTCCCCCTAAATAATAGCTCCCCCTTTGAGAAGGAATATGAACCGATAAACAAGGAAGAGAAGGTAGGAGGGTCACTTAACAACAGCTGAATCATAGGTTCAGAAGGGAAGCATGATTATAAACAACTATTAAAGTATAAGAATCAACAACATACAATTTTGACAAAAATTCAGGTTTAACAGTGATAAATCTAGAGTAAAACATTTGACCCCTGAACAAGAGTTTATAGATTCCATTTATAGCAATGAATCTAGGGCACATGGTATTAATAGATAAGTCAGAAATAATACCCTTTTGTGATTAAACAAGGAAATTCAAGAAAGGCAACTTGAACATGTATTGATAAAAATAATTTTCACTCATAGACTTTTGATTTTTCGAAGGGTTACAGCAGTTTGATTTTCATTTTTGAATTTTTCAGAGCCTGAACTAAGTAAATAGATCAGTGTCATTTATGCTGTTGACATTAGGTGTACACCTTGATCAGAGGCAGGTACCCCCAGTTACTAGGCATAAACTACTAGACCTATTTCAGATCAAAACCCACAAAGAATAGTCTTCACTTTTGACATTAAGGGTACACCTTGATCAGAGGCTAGTACCCTCAGTTACTTGGTGAGAACTCCCCCTATAGATTTGACCCTTTGAACAGAGATATTCTGAAGCACCTCATGACATGTGAATTCTCCTGCTTCTTTGGAGGAGTTCACAGTTTCTCAGTGCAATCAGCCATTGCTCTGTCACTGTGTTCAGTTCTTAACATTAATGATCTCATTTACTGCTGCCCTTAATTCTTTTAGAGTGATTGTTTAAAAAATCAGTACACACTCTTATTAGTCTATTCTAGACATATCCAGTTCAGCACATTTAGGCATTACAAAAATTTTTCTATTTTAGCCATGAGACAAAGATTAAGAGCTATAAAAGTTTTCTTTTATCTCAAATTCTGAAGTGCAGACACTTAACTCTCCAATTTATAAAGGTTAAACCTTTAGTTCCTTTCAATTTGTAAGTGTGATTCTTATAAGTGAACAATTGCAATAATCACCATTCAATGTATTAAACCAGATGCAAAGCTGTTGTTTAGTGAAAATGATGGGGAAAAGATAGCAATTGGCAATATGGTTCAATGAGCAACTGATGTCAAAGAATATGAATCATTTGAATGAGAACACCGAGAAGTGAATAGGATTCAATGAATTGAATAGAACTCTCAGCTCCCCCTGACATCATGATGTAAGAGATATGCTATGCAACATACTATCCTACATGCAGACTATGCACCAATGATATATTAGACAAGTATGCAATCAATTTAGGTTTATGCATCCAAGTCATAAGCATTTTCATTCTTTTTCAGATTTATTCAACATATGATGCAGTGCACTGTTCTACATGAAGATAGGACCCATGGTACTTGGCGGAGAACCTGGTCTCAAAGACCATCTCACACATGGTAGAAACCTCCGGGCAGATTTCCTTGCCCTTTAGTAACATACCATTTTATATACCAGGGTTAAGCAAATGATAATGCAGTGCAAAGCAGCCCTATTATGCATTGAAAACCATGCAATCTACGACAATAGGCAAATGACAGTCATGCAAATCATTCCTATATGCATTGATCAATTTCATTGGCAGTCATGCATATGATGTATGCAAACACTAGACACATGCATTGACTCTATGCACTAACTGACCCATTCAAGCTCAGTCCTAGTATGTAATCAAGCATGCAATGCATTGACACAAGACACATGCATTGACTCTATACACTGAAGAACCATTCAAGCTCAGTACAAGGTATGCATCGACTCAAGAATGATTGAGCAGAACATCAAACATCCTATGTTCATAGTGCAAAAACTAGCAAGAGAGAAGAGCATCAGATATGTGCAAAATTAAACTCAATAGCTGAGTCTGGAATACAGACCGATCAGCTAATCAAACAGACAGTTCAACAATTTTAGATAATGAAGTTTAAACATAGAATTTTGGAACTGACCTGAAAAGTTCAATCATGGGGTTTTCATTCTTGAGTGCCTTGGTTAACCCCTCTTATTCATTTCCAAGGCACACCTGCAACAACTAGATTATTTTGATCCTGCAGGAACCCAAGCTGCCTTGGGTCCTGTATGAGCCCTAACAGGTGTTCTAAACAATCTTTTAGCAACATGATCATCATATTCCATCAGTTTACACTCAAACAATGAATGTCCAGTTTTTCCACAATAATAACATGAAGCCATAGAATTTTTGTTTTTATTCTTCATGTTAGCAGAAACATGATGCCCATGTGCATGCATATGAGTATGAAAATTATGTGTATGAGCATGAGTATTTCTTTTATTGACATGAAAATTTTTCTTTCCATGCTCAGTCAGCCGACAGTTGGCAGCTTTGTGGCCTAGCTTACCACATTCAAAACATGCAAAGTTTTTCTTTTTATCTCTCAAGTTATTTCTAGCAGAATCATAGAAAGCAGGGAATTTGACAGATTTAGAGTTTAATCTATTTCCCTGAGCATGCCAGCAATCTTTGACTGCATGCCCATACTTACCACATTCAAAGCATTTAAGATGTTTGCTTCTTGATTCATTTTTACCCCAATGATTTCCTGACCAGCACTCAATAGCCTTGTGCCCTGGCTTATTGCAAGTGAAACAAATGATATGCTGATTAAATTTGAGTTTGTTTCTTTTGTGCTCATGATGATTTGGGGTGTATCTGGCATGCATTCTGTCATCAGATTTCAAAGCATAGCACTCATTCATTAAATGACCATACCTACCACAATAATAGCATGAAGCATTAGATTTCCTGAAGGCATGGTTTCTTCCAGATAGATTCCTAGAATGCATTGTTTTATTTGCATGCTCATCCTCTTTTAATATTCTGCAATCATCCATGATATGCCCATGCTTACCACAGTAATAGCAAGAAGCATCAGATTTCCTAGGGGCATGGTTTCTATCAGATGAATTCACAGATGCATGTGAATGAGTACAAGAAGCATGAGCATTTTACATTGACCCATCAGATTCAGCAGAGCTAACAAATTTCAAAGTATAACCAGAATTATTCTTTGCCCTTTTTGTTTGACTCTTCCTTGTCAATTTCTGATTATCCTCAACAGGTTTTGTTTCCTTTTCAATTTTCTGAGCTTTAAACTGAAAGACAGATTTTGAAGGTGACTTCTGATTTTCATTTTATTTTGGGGATTACTTTGAAGTACCAGCTACATCAGTGCTTTGGACAAAAGTGGTATATAGCTATTTTTTAGTGATTTTCTTAACATCAGAATAGCAATTTGTTCCCCCTTCAGAGTTATCATCCTTCCTCTTCCCAATAGTTTTTATTTTTCCTTTAATCTTGGCAGACTCAATAGCTGAATTTTCCAGATTATGAATTTTATCTTCCAGGCTAGCAATGTGAAGTTCATAACTGGCTATTTCCTGTTCACTACAATTAACACATTTGCTTAGAACTTGGTTTGCAGTTTTATACTTCTCAATTTCTTGTTCTAGACTGTTCAAAATTTCTGAATTTTCATCATAGACAGCTTTTCCTTTTTCTGTGGTGAGAAGTCTTTCAGACAAGCCAGTGTTTAACCACTTCAGTTTTTCAACTTCAGCTTTTAATTCAGTGTTTTCTTCCTCAAGATCTCTAGCCTGAAATTCATTACCCTCACATCTCTCTCTTCCAGATATTAGCTCCAATTTTTCAATTAATTCCTCTTCTCTTTCCTCCACTCTAATTTTCTCAGCCACCAAGTTTTTGTGATCCTCTTTAAGTGAGATAATTTGTTTACTCAGCCATTCATTCTCACTATAAAGATCTTCATTTCGTTCTCTTAGAGCTGAGCACATATGGCAGGTTAATTGAGCAGAAGAAGAATGTGAAACCTCCCCATTGATTTCATTTATTCTACCCATAAGAATTTCAATTTTCTTTTAAAATTCTTCATTCTCAAGTTTCAGTTTATCCACTTCGGAATTAACTTGAGTCAGTTCTTGCATCCCTTTTATATGTTCATTTTTCTTCTCATTCAGTTGATTCTCAAGTTCTGATATCTTGTCCAGACATGTTTGATTTTCAAATTTTAGAGACCCATTCTATTCCTGAAAATTCTTAACATCTAACATACATGCATTATAAGATTGTTTCAGATCTGGACAAGTTTTACAATGAACTTTCAAAGTTATCTTATCACATTTCTTTTTCAGTCTTTTATTCTCAGATTTCAATTTCTCACATCTATTATTGAGTTCCTCATTTATATTCCATAGATCATCAATTGAAAGTTCTTCAGGTTCAGAACTTACCTCGGATGAAGTTTCATCATCAGCATTTCTTCTATCAGCCATCAAGCATTTGCTGTGATTTCTGATTAGCTTCAATTTTTCAAAAATGTCTTTGGTAGACCTGCAAGATGAAATGTATTCAATTAGAGATCTGTCAATTGATTCTTTTAATAAAACTACAGCTCTATTATTGACAGAGTCTTTCAGCTTGTCCTTCTTGGTCCATTTAGATTTATCCTTCGACAGTTTGTATGGGCCGTGAGTCATTACCTTCCACAGTTTTGGATCAGTAGACTTTACATACCGATGGAGGTTTTCGAACCAAGAGTCAAAGTTATCAACTCTGAATATCGGAGGATTAGCCATCGAATCAGATAACAACCAAATTCAAAGCACAAAACAATAGACAATAAAACCAGATAAGCAAGACACGGCACTAACTCAGTGAAACTAAATACAGAACACAAGGGGCACACTTATGAAATGCACAAAACAGAAATGCACTAAACCAGATGATCAATGTGAAGCACTAAGACAGTAAATCAAAACGATTCCAAATGACTCACTCTGAAATGCACTGAACAGTTAGAAGGATCCTCTGCAGATTGTTAGATCTGTTAATTCAGAGACCGCTCTGATACCAATTGTTGGGTTCGGTGCAAGTATTCAGAGGGGGGGGGGGGTGAATGAATATAGCCTATAAAAATTTCGCCCAATTAAAATCTAAAGCAATCAGAGATGCGGAATTAAAAAACTATTGCAGATATATATAGAGCGAACCTAAGCAAGTCTAAACAGTAGACTGAATCAATTCAACGGAGCTTGTGCCTTAAAGCATTCAGATAGAAAACCCAATTGAGGCGCCCTTTACATTCATCTAGCGAAATCAGATAAAAGAGATCAACCCACAGTCAAACATATAGTGTGCGCAGCAAATAGATGAACACTTATAGAACATCAAACCAAAGCACCCCTAAGCATTCATCTAGCGCCAACCACACAAGAATTCAAACCACTACACAATGGGTTTTAGGTGGTTCGGTCCAGCAGACCTACATCCACCCCACACTCAAACCCGAGTGTGGATTACTGCTGCGCAACACAGCTTGCGTCCGCTGGGCAATATAGCTTAGCCTACAATCGCTGGGCCTCACAGCTTGCCGTCCAGTGGAATCCACCACTGCAACCGCTGGGGATTACAGCTTACCCGTCCAGTGGAAACCTCCACTGCCCACTGAGCAACACAACTTGCTGTCCAGAGGAGTCCTCCTCTGCAAACCGCTGACTAACAACTTGAAAGAAAGTGTAAAAGGAAAAACGAAAGACAAGATAACAGCAGTCAAATGACTCACTCTGAAATGCACTGAACAGTTAGCAGGATCCTCTGCAGATTGTTAGATCTGTTAATTCAGAGACCGCTCTGATACCAATTGTTGGGTTCGGTGCAAGTATTCAGAGGGGGGGGGTGAATGAATATAGCCTATAAAAATTTCGCCCAATTAAAATCTAAAGCAATCAGAGATGCGGAATTAAAAAACTATTGCAGATATATATAGAGCGAACCTAAGCAAGTCTAAACAGTAGACTGAATCAATTCAACGGAGCTTGTGCCTTAAAGCATTCAGATAGAAAACCCAATTGAGGCGCCCTTTACATTCATCTAGCGAAATCAGATAAAAGAGATCAACCCACAGTCAAACATATAGTGTGCGCAGCAAATAGATGAACACTTATAGAACATCAAACCAAAGCACCCCTAAGCATTCATCTAGCGCCAACCACACAAGAATTCATACCACTACACAATGGGTTTTAGGTGGTTCGGTCCAGCAGACCTACATCCACCCCACACTCAAACCCGAGTGTGGATTACTGCTGCGCAACACAGCTTGCATCCGCTGGGCAATACAGCTTAGCCTACAATCGCTGGGCCTCACAGCTTGCCGTCCAGTGGAATCCACCACTGCAACCGCTGGGGATTACAGCTTACCCGTCCAGTGGAAACCTCCACTGCCCACTGAGCAACACAACTTGCTGTCCAGAGGAGTCCTCCTCTGCAAACCGCTGACTAACAGCTTGAAAGAAAGTGTAAAAGGAAAAACGAAAGACAAGATAACAGCAGTCGAAAAGCTGTAAACGTAAAGCACAATGTGGCTCTTAAAGAGCTGACTGGCCTGGATTTGATCCACGGTCCAGTGAAGACAGATCTTCAAACAACCTCTCTCAGTCTCTTCTTCTCACGATCTCTTTCTTTCTCTCTGCACTTCTCTTCTTCTTTCGCTAATCTCTCACTCTCTGCTCTTCTCTTCTCTCTCTTTTCTTTCCTCTCTTGTGCTGGATCGACAGCTTCTTTTCACTCTGCCTTTTTCTCTGTCTCTCTTCTTCTTCTTCTCTCTTTCTTCTCTTCTACTGGATCGTGGAAGCTCTCTCTTCTTTTTCCCTTTCTCTTTTCTCAGCTTCTGCTTTCTGCTTCGATCACGATCAGCCTCCATCTGAAGACGAAGGCTCCATTATATACCAGCAGCAGCAGCAGCCAGGGCGCGTGTGGCTTCCACAGTTCCCGCCCTAAGAATTCAGACCACGTGGCAGCATCCAGCAGGCTGTCAGTACACGTGTCCTCATCTGGACACTGTTCTTATCCTCGGATCATGTGCCCAGCACCAGTACGCTCAGGAACTAGAGTTAGATGGTGTCAACCCACTTGCTCCAAGGAGTTGACGCAGCCTTCAGAGATCTTCAACCTATGAAACTCAAGTCTGCTGCGTTGACTCCATCAGCTTGCTGCGTTGACGCATCGGCATCGGCAGTCCAGTGATCAAGTCTTCAGCAGATGGGCGTGCTGCGTCGACGCTCTCATCATGCTGCGTTGACGCATTAGTGTTCCAGCATCTGAACTTAGATGGCTTCAACCCTCTCACACTCTTTGGTCACCTTGTCGATCCATCAACTTGCTGCGTCGACGCCACTTGATGAATGCGTTGACGCACCAGAGTAATCCAGTAAGCTTCTTTCTTGATTGTTTGAACTACTGCGTCCACGCCACTTGATCAAGGCGTTGACGCATTGGTGTGTTCCAGCAGCTAAAATTGAATGTCTTCAGCCCTCTTGCGTTAAGGGGTTCATTAGCCTCTTCAGTCCCTGTCAGACAGATGAAACAAAGTCATTAGTTCTAAGTATATGCATTGCATTGTATAGACTTTGCTGTGAAGGCGAAAGCAATGTAAAGTATGCACAACACAATGTATAGACTTAATGAATATAAAGACATCATAAGACTCAGATGAACACAGGCGGTGTATAGACTTGATGTGTTCACTGGTGGATGTACACCCTTGCCCACTGTACAGACTTTGTAGCATAAAGGCAATGTACAGACTTAGAAGGATTTGAACGGGAGTGTATAGACTTGGTTCCTGTAGCAAAAGATGTGGAGTGTACAGACTTGGCCTTAAAACGAATGTATAGTCTTAGAATCATGGAGGCCAATGTATAGACATCAACTCTGCACATCGAATGTATAGACTTCAAGTGTGAAGACCATTGTAAAGACTTTGGATTCGAAGACCAATGTGTAGACTTTGGATTTGAAGACCAATGTGCAGAGTTTGGATTTCACTGTAGATGTACAGACTCTGAGGAAATGAAACGAGTCAGTGTACAGACTTCAAATTCCACTGTGGATGTACATACTTTAGGGACATGAAGCGAGTCAGTGTACAGACTTCAAATTGAAGACAGCCACTGTACACACTTACGTTGAAGTCTGTATATACTTTCCAAAGATGCAGACTCTGTATAGAGTTCAACTCAAACATGCATAATGTATAGACTTTGTGAAACGTGAATGCGATGTACACACTCACAGCGTTGACGCTGCAGACTTGAGAATGCTCACAGCGTTGACGCTACATGAGACGTAGGCTGTACAGACTTAGCCTAAGACAATGCATGAACTGACGTTGTATATACTTAGCCAATGCAATGCACTATGAATGTATGGACTTACATGAGATGCTCATTGTGTACACTTCAAGCCCAGTGTATAGACTCTCAGCCATGAACAAAGCGTGAAGCACACTAATGCAGGAATGTGTAGACTTGGAAGTCTATGTGCATGACAAAACCAATGTATAGACTCTGAAATGCAAGCGATGCAGCAATGCCTAGACATTGGGCTTTACCCTGCAGTGTATAGACTTTGCTACCCAAATCATGAACAGTGCAAGCCGCAGTTCAATGTATGAGCTTTGCAAGTGCACTGGCTGTATAGACTTCAAGACTAATGTATGAAGCAAAGCAAGAGCTCTTTCAAAACAATTCCAATGCGTCAACGCATTGAGTCCACTGCGTCGACGCACCAGTTGACACATTTTAGACCAGCTCTGGGACAGACCAGTGAGTTGACGCAATGATCCCATGCGTCAACGCATCATGCAATACTCATGCAAACTCATGCATTCAATGCTGTATATCAGACACAGTCCTATGCAATCATATCAGCAGCCATATTCAAAACACGATATCATAATGCACTGACTGTGTTGCAATCATCAAAACAAATCAGCATGCTATCATCAAAACACAATGCACATGCTTGTGCCTAAGAGGCACAACAAACACCTGACAGAAGTTGAGTGCATTCAGCCAGCCCGGCCAATGAATCCGGAATCTGAGGCTGTATTCCCCTGCCGGTGCTGGGAACAAGTCTATCTGGAAGATGCAACTCTTCAAGCCAAATTTGACACAGCTAGCAGTAGTGAAGCTTAAGATGTTGAAGAAGCAGAGCTGCCTCCCTCCAGTGGCCCTCCTCTGTTCATGATGTCGGCACTTCTCAAACCAGTCGGGGAAGCTTCCCCCGAGCCTGATCAAGAGACAGATGCTGCTAGAAGAGAAATGGTTGCCTTCACTGAGGACATGGTGATTCAAGGGATTGAGATCTCTTCACCCCTTGCCAAGGAGCTGCAAGGCTACTCTAACTTAATGATAAATAATCACTAGCCCTTATTAACTGCAACCCCTTCAGCAGGGGGTGAGGCAATCAACTCGCCCCTTGAAGTTGCTAGTAAGGTAAACTTGTTGGCAGAACAGTGCATGCAGCCATTATCAGCCGAACAAGAGATTTCTGGCAGAACTCAGATAAGGCAAGACGAAGGGTTCGAGGTCCTCGACCTCGAAGATGATATACCAGACTTTGTCGACCTTCAGCCTGCACCCCCTGATATAGAAGACGGAGGTCAAGCAACAGTCGATGAACTGATAGAAGTCAACTTGGGAGACGAGGATGACCCCAGGCCAACCTTCCTCAGCGCCCAACTGTCTGCCGAAGAACAGAGGATGTACATCCAGCTGCTACAAGAATATCGGGACTGCTTTGCCTGGACCTACAGAGAGATGCCGGGACTAAGCCCCTCAGTCTCACAGCATGAGCTGACCATAAACCCTGGGGTAGAGCCGGTGAAATAGCCCCCTCGGCGTATGAGGCCAAAGCTCATCACTCAAATATGCAAAGAGGTCGACAAGCTCATTGATGTGGGTTTCGTCGAGGAAAATCAATATACCACGTAGTTAGCTAACATCGTGCCCGTGAAGAAGAAGAACGGACAGATCCGGATATGTGTTGACTTCCTGGATCTGAATAAAGCCTGCCCTAAAGATGACTTCCCAGTGCCGATAACGGAGGTCATGATAGATGTAACAACTGGTCATGAGGTCCTATCATTCATGGATGGGTCATCTGGCTACAACCAGATATGGATCGTGGAACATGACCGGATCCACACTGCCTTCCGGACCCCCAAAGGCATTTATCACTACAAAAGAATGCCGTTCGGATTAAAGAACGCATGCGCAACTTATCAGCAGGCGATGACTAGAATATTTGATGATCTGCTTTACCATAAGGTCGAGTGCTACATAGATGACCTGGTAGTCAAGACCAAAAAGAAAGAAGACCATCTGCAAGACCTCCGAGTCATTTTCCAGAGGCTGAGGCAGTATGAATTAAAAATGAACCCTATGAAGTGTGCGTTCAGAGTCTCGAGCGAAAAGTTATTGGGTTTCATTGTCAGGTATTGGGGAATTCAAATAGACCCCGCCAAGATCAAGGTGATTCAGGAGTTACCCTCGCCAAGGAATCTCTCTGAGCTAAGATCCCTTCAGGGCCGCCTTGCATACCTCCGGCGGTTTATATCCAACTTGTCGGGGCGATGCCACCCCTTTCACAAGCTGATGATGGAGGATGTTTCCTTCTACTGGGACAAAGAATGCCAGATAGCCTTCGATAAACTGAAGGATTACCTGAAAACCCCTCCAGTACTGGGTGCGCCAGTGAAAGGACGGCCGCTGATCCTCTACATAGCAGCCACACATAATTCCCTGGGGGCAATGCTAGCCCAGAATAATGAAGAAGGAAAAGAACAAGCCCTCTACTATCTCAGTTGAAGAATGGTCAGAACTGAGGAAAAGTACACCTACATCGAGAAGATTTGCCTGGCATTGGTCTTCGTGGTCAAGAAGCTGCGGCACTACATGCTGTCGCACGAAGTTAAGCTGATTTCAAGGGAGGATCCGCTTAGATACATCATGTCCCAACCGGCCCTCAAAGGCCGCCTGGGCAAATGGGCGGTGATTTTTATGGAGTATGACATCTCCTATGTACCACAGAGGGCCGTCAAGGGCCAAGCTATTGCAGACTTCTTTGCTGAACATCTAGTACCCGAAGACTGCCATCTAGAACCAGAGCTTCCTGAAGATGAAACTTTAGAGGTCGGCCAGGTGCGGTCCTCCCTATGGCAGCTGTATTTGAAGCAGAATATGACACCTCAGCGACGAGATCTGCCAGAGTCTGCGCAGGAGCAGGCATAGTCTTGAAGTCTCCTGAAGGGGAAGTCATACACATGTCCTGCTCAATAAACAAGTCTTGCACAAATAATGAAGCAGAATATGAAGCCCTCATAATCGGGCTACAGATTGCTCTGTCCATGGGGATTCAAATGCTAGAAGCGTTCGGGGACTCCATGCTGGTTATAAAACAATTGGAAGGGGAGTTCCAGGTGCGAAAGTAGGAGCTCGTCCCTTACTACCATCTGGCCCTGCGCTTAATGGCAAGATTCTATTTCGTCAGCGTCAAGCACGTCAACCGAGGACAGAATGCTCAAGCTGACGCCCTCGTAAAGCTGGCAAGTTCCTTGGCGGTCCCGCCTGATACGAGCCTGAACATAATAGTCATCAACCGGCGGCAGGTCCCCAGTATAACAGAAGCTTTAGCCGATGAACAAGCCAATGAAGTAGCAGTTGCTGAAGCAGTCCAGCAGCCCGACTGGAGAGAATACCTCCTGCATTGGTTCTAACACCAACAGCTCCCGAAGGTGAAAGAACAGAGAATGAGACTCCTGAGAGTCAAAGATTCTTATGAGATGAGGAATGGAACATTGTTCCGAATAATGGCAGATGCCCAAAAGAAGGTATTACTTCGATGCTTATCTCCAGGGGAAGCCAGGCAGGTAATGCAAGAAGTCCATGCCGGGTCAGCCGGGGCGCACCAGGCCGGTCTGAAAATGAAGATCGAAATAAAGAAATTGGGTTATTATTGGCCCACTATATTTGATGATTGCTGCAAGTTCACCAAGGCTTGTCAGAAATGTCAAGAGCACGCCAATGTGTCAAGAAGACCTCCAGTGCCTCTACATCCTACCTTACCAAGCTGGCCGTTTGCCCAGTGGGGCACGGACGTGGTGGGGCCACTACCAGCATCTTCATCAGGGTGCAAATACATCTTAGCAGCTACAGATTACTTCTCCAGATGGGCAGAGGCAGTAGCACTAAAAGAAGTCACGGGAGAATTAGTTGCGAGATTCTTCCGGCAGAATGTAATATTTTGGTTCGGGATTCCCATCCGAATCATCTTCGACAACGGCAGCCACTTCAGAAATCAGAAGGTTTATCGGCTAGCTGACAAATACAAGATTGATTGGAGAACATCATCTCCCTACTACCCTCAGGCAAACGGACTTGCAGAGACCTTCAACAAGACGCTGTGCACTCTGTTGGCGAAAATTGTCAAGACTAACAGAAGAGATTGGGAAGAAAGAATGTACGAGGCACTGTGGGCTTACCGTACGGTCTACAAGACCCCTACCGACTGCTCACCCTACTCCCTCATGTATGGGTTAGAGGCTGTGGTGCCAATTGAGCTGGAGGTCTCCTCGTTACGGGTCGCCATCCAGCATGGATTGGTGGGCAACGAGCAGACCAACGTAGAAAGAAGACTAGAAGAGCTCGCTGAGCTTGAAGGAAAGCGTCTCCGGGCGCAACAGAATATTTAACTCTATCAAGCCCGCATGGCCCGTGCTTTTGATAAGCTGGTCAAAGGACGGGAGTTCAAAAGGGGTGACCTAGTGATGGTTAAAAGAAGAGAAGTGATGGCCTCCAACCCTAAGGGGAAGTTGGTTGAAAATTGGGTCGGACCGTATGTCATCCACCGAGCATATGAAGGGGGTGGGTATGTCCTTGCAGATCACAAAGGAGTCATCCAATTCTCTCCCCTTAATGGGAGGCACCTAAGGCTGTATCACACGGTTCAACCGGTGTTCCCCGAATGATTTACCTCAAACTCGGTCTAGTGGCACTCTGCCTGGCCGAGCTACCTCAAACTCGGTCTAGTGGCGCTCCGCCCTGACCGAGCTACCTCCACCCTTGGTCCAGTGGCACTCTGCCCTGACCGAACTACCTCCACCCTTGGTCCAGTGGCACTCCGTCCTGATCGAGCAACCTCCATCCTCGGTCCAGTGGCACTCCGCCCTGACCGAGCTACCTCCACCCTTGGTCCAGTGGCACTCCGCCCAGACCGAGCTACCTCCATCCTTGGTCCAGTGGCACTCCGCCTTGACCGAGCTACCTCCATCCTTGGTCCAGTGGCACTCTGCCCTGACCAAGCTACCCCCACCCTTGGTCCAGTGGCACTCCGCCCTGACCGAGCTACCTCCACCCTTGGTCTAGTGGCACTCCGCCCTGACCGAGCTACCTCAAACTTGGTCTAGTGGCATTCTGCCCTGATCGAGCTACACTTACCTCAGTCTAGTGGCGTTCCATCCTGATCAAGCTACACTTACCTCGGTCTAGTGGCATTCTGCCCTAGCCAGACTCGCATAATACCTACATCATTGCCATTGCGGGCCCTACGCCCGAATCGGCACAAATCTATCCTTTGCGTTAGCATTACCTTCTTGCTAACGAATAAACCCTTCTTCTGGCGCAAGACTTCGTGTCCCAGCCAACCTTTATACATCTTTGCCATTACAGGCCTTACACCCGAATCGGCATAAATCCATCCTTTGCGTCAGCATGATCTCCTTGCTGACGAGTAAATCCTGCTTCTGGCGCAAGACTTCGTGTCCCAGCCGACCTTTATACATCATTGCCATTGCGGGCCCTACGCCCGAATCGGCTCAAATCTATCCTTTGCGTTAGCATTACCTTCTTGCTAATGAATAAACCCCCTTGTTCGGTGCAAGACTCCGTGGCCTAGCCGACCTTTATACATCATCGTCATTGCGGGCCCTACGCCCGAATCGGCACAAATCTATCCTTTGCGTTAGCATTACCTTATTGCTAACGAATAAACCCCTTTGTTCGGCGCAAGACTTAGTGTCCCAGCCGCCCTTTATACATCATTGCCATTGCGGGCCCTACGCCCGAATCGGCACAAATCTATCCTTTGTGTTAGCATTACCTTCTTGCTAACGAATAAACCCCTTGTTCGGCGCAAGACTCCGTGTCCTAGCTGACCTTTATACATCATTGCCATTGCGGGCCCTATGCCCGAATCGGCACAAATATATCCTTTGCGTTAGCATTACCTTCTTGCTAACGAATAAACCCTTCTTCTGGCGCAAGACTTCGTGTCCCAGCCAACCTTTATACATCTTGGCCATTACGGGCCTTACGCCCGAACCGGCGTAAATCCATCCTTTACGTCAGCATGGTCTCCTTGCTGACGAATAAATCCTGCTTCTGGCGCAAGACTTCGTGTCCTAGCCCACCTTTATACATCATTGCCAATGCGGGCCCTACGCCCGAATCGGCACAAATCTACCCTTGGTGTTGGCATTATCTTCTTGCTAACGAATAAACCCCTTTTTCGGCGCGATACTTCATGTTCTAGCCGACCCTCTCAGCATCCTTCTGCTACATGAGTTCAAAAGAAAGAGAAAGAAACAGAAATGGGGTTAAAAATAGAGATACCCCGCCGGCCTTGTTCCTAAACGGGGACAGGGGCAAAAATGGCTATAACCCGGCTGTGGCGAAAACCCGAAAGGGCGCTGCAGGTAAAATCAGGTACCCGGCCACGTGAAAACCTGAAAGGGCGCGTGGGCAAAAGCAAGAGGGGGCTGGCCTTGGTGAAAACCCGAAAAGGGCGCTTAGGTCAGTAAAGTGGTAATCCAAAAGTTTCTCTTCATCCTCCTCTCAATGAGATTCCCAAGGGATAACCATCAGAAGTCCCACCGGAGATCCCTTAACGAACCTGTGTCCGACCCTCGTCATCATCGGCGGGATCGGTCGACCTCCATCCTATAACTTGGACCTTTCGTCCTTGTTAATGAGCATGTCCCTTGCTTCAACATGTAACCCATGTCGACGAACAAACCTGTGTTCGACCCTCGTCATCATCGGCGAGACCGGTCGACCTCTATCCCTTAACTCGGACCTTTCGTCCTTGTCAATAATATATCCTTTGCTTCGACATGTAACCCATGTCGATGAACAAACCCAGGATTCGACCCTCGTCATCATCGGCGAGATAGGTCGACCTCTACCCTTAACTTGGACCTTTCATCCCTGTGAATGAATATACCCTTTGCTTCAGCGTGTAACCCACATCGATGAACAAACCCAGGTTCGACCCTCGTCATCATCAGTGAGGTAGGTCGACCTCTGTCCCTTGGCCTGGACCTTTCGTCCCGGTCAAGAACCATATAGCCTTTGCTTCGGCATTTAACCAATGTCGACGAACCAAACCAGGATCAAACCCTTGTCATCATCGACAAGGTCGGTCGGCGTCCTAGCAAACAAGCTCTCCTGTGTTCCGGATCCTCCAGGGAATTAAAAAAAAAGAGAAAAGAAATAGAAATGGGGTTAAAAATAGAGATACCCCGCCGGCTTTGTTCCTAAATGGGGACAAGGGCAAAAATGGCTATAACCCGGCTGTGACGAAAACTCGAAAGGGCGTTGCAGGCAAAATCGGGTACCCCGCCACGTGAAAATCTGAAAAGGTGCGTGGGCAAAAGCAAAAGGGGGCTGACTCTGGCGAAAACCCAAAAGGGCGCTTGAGTCGGTAATGTGGTTTAAAAAAAATGATGAAATGAATGAATAGAAAAAAATGATGATAAAAAATGATGATGAAATGAAAAGATGATGTAGTAAAGGGGTTATCCTCGTTCGTCATTCCATCCCAAACTACCTTTTCGACCCTTGTCACCATCGGTAAGATCGGTCGCTACCCTTTACGGTCCTTGTCACCATCGGCAAGACCGTCTACCCTTTACGGTCCTTGTCACCATCGGCAAGACCGTCTACCATTTCCGGTCCTTGTCACCATCGGCAAGACCATCTATCTTTTCGACCCTTGTCACCATCGGCAAGATCGGTCGCTACCGTTTACGGTCCTTGTCACCATCGGCAAGACCGTCTACCCTTTACGGTCCTTGTCACCATCGGCAGGACCGTCTACCTTTTCGACCCTTGTCACCATCGGCAAGATCGGTCGCCACCCTTTGCGGTCCTTGTTACCATCGACAAGACCATCTACCCTTTCCGATCCTTGTCACCATCGGTAAGACAGTCTACCTTTTCGACCCTTGTCACCATCGGTAAGATCGGTCGCTACCCTTTCCGATCCTTGTCACCATCGGCAAGACCGTCTACCCTTTTCGGTCTTTGTCACCATCGGCAAGACCGTCTACCCTTTCCGGTCCTTGTCACCATCATCAGGACCGTCTACCTTTTCGACCCTTGTCACCATCGGCAAGATCGGTCGCCACCCTTTGCGATCCTTGTCACCATCGGTAAGATCGGTCGCTACCATTTACGGTCCTTGTCACCATCGGCAAGACCGTCTACCCTTTGCGGTCCTTGTCACCATCGGTAGGACCGTCTACCTTTTCGACCCTTGTCACCATCGGCAAGATCGGTCGCCACCCTTTGCGGTCTTTGTCACCATCGGCAAGACCATCTACCCTTTCCGGTCCTTGTCACCATCAACAGGACCGTCTACCTCTTCGACCCTTGTCACCATCAGCAAGATCGGTCGCTACCCTTTCCGGTCCTTGTCACCATCGGCAGGACCGTCTACCTTTTCGACCCTTGTCATCATCGGTAAGATCGGTCGCCACCCTTTGAGGTCCTTATCACCATCGGCAAGATCGTCTACCCTTTCCGGCCCTTGTCACCATCGGTAAGGCCGTCTACCTTTTCGACCCTTGTTACTATCGACAAGATCGGTCGCTACCTTTTTTGGTCTTTGCCACCATTGGTAAAACCAACTACTTTTTCGACCCTTGTCACCATCGACAAGGTCGGCCAGCATTTCCCCAAATTGGGCCCCGACAAAAACCCGAAAGGGCGCTTGGGTCAGTAATGTGATTACTATAAAGTATATGCTATGCCTCTAAGTGGCACTTGTTGTGCCCCTGTGGTTTTGATGATGGTTTTGATGATTGGTTTTTGATATGAGTTAGTTAATCACTATGAGTCATCTTGCTGTGTGAGTCATCATGCTGTTATTCTGTTATTTTCTGATCATAACTCAGTCTATCAAATGTTCAGTCATCTTGCTGCTCAGTTTAGTTTAACATATTTGATGTTCAGTCATGTTAACTGATGCATAAAGCATTCATTGCTACACTCTGCTTAGTTAGTATGAACAGTAGTGGGTCGACCCACCCTTGCTGATGCGTCGACCCATCAGAACACTGATTGTCTGGTTTATCTAAATTCAAGTCTATACATCATCAGTTGAACGTAAAGTATATACGTTGCAGCGTCAACTCATTGGGCTGCAGCGTCAACTCAGCAAGTATGCACATCGCCTTCAGACTTTCAAGTCTATACACTCTATACTCATTCAAGTCTGTTCAGTCGTTTGCATTTCATGAAGTCTGTACACTTCATCGCCTTCTGCAAGCATTCTTCAAGTATGTACAGCCTGTGCATTGCTTCACAACAAGTCTAGACATCCTGGTTGTAGTCTAAGTCTACACATCCTGCTAGGTCGGACTTCAAAGTCTGTACACTGTGCACCAATGTACAAGTCCATACAATGGCTGTTGAACTGTGAAGTCTATACATTGTCTGATCATTCATCTTTGAAGTCTATACAACGTTGCCTTGTTTCTTCAAGTCTATACAACGTTACCTTGTTTCTTCATGTCTATACATTACATCATTGTCTTCAGCTCAAGCGTTCAAAGCCAAGTCTATACAACGCTAAGTTAATACATTGAACTGCCCTCCAAAGTCTGCACAATGGTCTTCACACCTGAAGTCTGTACATCCACAGTTAAACTTGAAGTCTGCACACTGGTCTTCAAATACAAAGTCTGCACATTAGTCTTCGAATTCAATGTCTATACATTGGGCTTTTACATGAAGTCTATACATTGTTGTTTGCATTGTAAAGTCCATACATTGGTTGTTGTTCTTCAATGTCTATACAGCCGTTGCCTCCTTTGTTGAAGTCAACACATTGGGCAAGTCTGTACGTTGCATTCGCCTTCACAAGTCTATACAACGAAGTATATACACTGCAATGTACATACTTAAATCTTATGACTTCATTCTTGTTGCTGAAGGGAACATGGTCGACGGTGGGAGCTTAAAGCGTCCACGCATCAGTTGACAAAGCTTTCACGATATCTTCCACTGCGTCAACGCCACAAGCAAGCAGCGTCGACGTAGCAGTTAAAGAAGCAGAGACCTTCACAGGCTATTCCACTGCGTCAACGCCACAATTGACCAGCATCGACGCAGCAGCTAAAGAGACGAAGCTAATGGCTTACTGGAATGCCTCACTGCGTTAACGCCATTGATTGAGAGCGTCGACGCAGCACGCCCATCTGCTGAAGACTTGATCACTGGATCACCGATGCGTCAACGCAGCAGGCTGATGGAGTCAATGCAACAGACTTGAGCTTTGCTGGTCGAATGTCTTTGAAGGTTGCGTCAACCCTTTGGAGCAAGTGTGTTGACGCCACCTCAACTCCAGTGACTGAAGAGGCTAATGAAGGGCACGTGATCCGAGGTGCCTGGCTTGTAATCCAAGAATGGATGAGATACCAGGATGTTGCCACGTGGTCTGAATTTCTTGGGCAGGAAATGTGGAAGCCACACGCGCCCAGTGTGCCTGCTGCTGCTGCTATATATACAAGACTTCTTCCACAGAAGAAGATGATTGAAGAAGAAGCCTGGAGAGCAGAAAAGCCCTTCGATCCAGAAAAAGAGAAGAAGAAGAAAGAGAGAAGAAGAAGAAATAGAAGAAGAGTGATCCAACAGAAGAGAAGAGTTGCAGAGAAGAGAAGAGAAGAGACAGAGAGAGCCTGCGAAAGAAGAAGAAAAAGAGTGAAGAAGCAGAAGAGAAAGAGAGAGAGAGAGAAGGAGTTCGTAGAGAAGAAATGGGAAAAGCTTGAAGATCTGTCCTCTGGCGTTTGGATCAAATCCAAGCCAGACTTGCTCCCTTGAGAGCTACATTACTTGTATTTCGTTTCCAGCTTTTGGCGCTGTGATTTTTCATCCTTTCTTATTTTCCTTTTTATCTTTCCATCTTTGTACTCCCGAACCTCTAGACTGAGGTCGGGTTCCTCCTGGTGGGTCAGGAGAAGGGAGATCTGATCTTCGGTTACAAGTAGTTGGGAGCTACTTGTGGGTTCCCTCCGGTTTGGAGGAAGGGAGGATTGGTCCTCCGGTTCTGGGCTTGCGGGTTGCAAGTCCAGGGGTCCCTCCTGGTCTGGAGGAAGAGAGGTCTGCGACCTCTGGTTTCCAAGTGGCTGGGAGTCACTTGGGTGTCCCTCCGGTTGGGAGGAAGAGGGGAGGCTATTCCCCTGGTCAAGCTGTGTGGCAGCAACTGTTTGCAGACTGAGTCTGCTTGGTTCTAGCGTTTGCTAGTGAAGCCTCACTCCGGTTGGTAGTGAGGGGTGGATGTAGGTCTGGAGGACCGAACCACCTAAAAATCTTTTGAGCAATGGTTTGTTTTGTGTGATTGCTTCCGCTAGATGCTTGGATAGACACGCTTCATGTGTTTGCTCATAAGTTTAATTGAATTAGTTTTATTCTGTGATTGCGTCTAGCATCTGAGTTTTTATTTGGGCATTATTCATAGAAGGATACATTCACCCCCCTCTGTATCCGGGGCTAGCACCCTAACAGTTGGTATCAGAGCGGTGTCTGCATACAAGGTCCAGCGACCTGCAGATCCGATCTCTGGTTTTCGGTGCTAATTTATTTTTAGTGCATCAATATTCCTGTTGCATTAATCTGTTGTGTTCTCATGGCTCATCCTCCACTATTTAGTAGTTCAAATATTAAATTCTGGCTATATCGTATGCACAAGCATGTTAACTCTATTAATCCACAATTGTGGAAGGTTGTCTCTCACAGTCCACATGAACTTCCTAAGGATAAGTCCAAGTGGACTCATGTTCACAAGTTGAAAAATGACGATAATGTGAGAGCTCTAAATCTAATGAAGGCTGCAATCGATTCTGATGATTTTTCCTCTTTCTCAGGTTGTAGCTCGGCAAAGGAAATATTGGATGAATTGCTTCGCATCCACAATGGAAAGGAAGAGGAATGTCTTATTACAAGAAGGAGTGATCAATCAGATGAGTCCTCATCCCAGGTAAACTCTGAGACCGAGGATATTACTCATGATGATTTAGTTGCCATGCATGAGCATCTACTGGAAAAATATGAAAGAGTTAAATCAGAAAAGAGAAAATTAAGAAAAGTGAAAAATTCTGAAGTCAGAGGTCTGAAAGCTAAAAATGAAAACTTGAAATCTGATATGATTAAAGAAAAAGATGAGTTAAACAGGTTGAAATCTGAAAATGAGAATATTAGAAACAAACTCATCGGTGAAAATAATTCTTGCAAAACATGTGCCATTCTCGAAGACATGATTAATGATTTTGATTCTGATGACATGTTTCAAAAAGAACAAATCAAATCTTTAAAAGAAGAAAATGTCTACTTGAAATATCAAAATAAAAAGCTAATGGTTCTTAATACTATCTTCTTTGAAAGATGGTTGTCAATTGAAAAAGGAAAAACTATTGTGAAGGAAAATGAGAACAACATTGAAATAATGGTTCAACAAGAAAATGAAACTCTGAAGAACCTGAATGACGCTTTGCAACAACAGCTGATTGGTTGTGAATCTGAGCTATCCAAGTATGAAGTGAGTATTGCTTCATTGAATTCTGAGACTGAAGATCTAAAAAATTCTTTGTCAAAATTCGTTAAAGGAAAAGACAATTTGAATAAGCTGCTTGGTTCTAAAGTGAATTTTCAGAAAGAAGGTCTTGGGTATGTGCATGTTAATAAGAAAGTGAATGAAAAGAAAAAGTCAACTGTATTCGTGAAAAGCTCTGAACAAGCTAATCAATCTAGTTCTTCTATTTTTCAATTCACTGCTAAGAAGGTTGAAAATTCAGATAAGAAACAGAAAAAGATTCAAAAATAAAAGAAAAATGCTGATTTGAATAAGTCCAAATATGTCTCTGATTTACATGTGCATGCTGCTCACTGCTCTCACACACATTCACACTCTCATGAGAATATCAATCTTGTCAAACAAGTGAATGTGAATAAAAAGGCTATAACATGTCACTATTGTGGGAAAGTTGGCCATATTATGCATAACTGTGTAGCATTGATAAATGATGAAAGAAATGCTGTTAGAAAGTATCCTAGAAATCATCTTAGGAAACATTCTACTGATCAGAAAAAGAAAATTCAATGCTATTGCTGTGGGAAGTTTGGTCACATTGCTGCCTTCTGCTGGCATGCTCAGGGAAAGAAAACTAACTCTGGATTTGTTAATTTCCCTGTTAATAAAAACATTATTGATAGAAAGAAGTTTGGTTCTAGAAGCAAACACACTGTATGTTTTGAATGTGGAAAGCCAGGCCATAGAGCTGTTAACTGTTGGCTGACCGGCTATGAAAAGAAAAATTTACATGTCAATAACAGAATTAATCATGTTCACTCACACCATGTTCACGCCAATGCAGATGTATATAAGGAGAACATGAAATCTGTTATTTCTTGTTATCATTGTGGGCAGGTAGGGCATTCCATATATAATTGTCATATCATGTGTTGTGATGATAAACATGCGAAAAATCTGTTGAGAAAACCTGCTAGGAGTGTCACTGCTAAACCATGACCCAAGGTTTCTTGGGTACTTGTTACATCAAAATGATGTGTCTGCTACAGGTGTGCCTTGGAAGCTGAGGAATAAAAGGGGGAAATAAACCAAGGCACTCAAAGAAAAACCCCTTCTGAAATTTACAGGTAATTTCTCTGCATCTCCTATTTTAAAATTCTTGCATATCTGCCATTTGTAGTTGTTTGATAATTATTGAAATGCATAACCTCTGAAAACAAATTGCATTCCGAATTTTCTGGAAAAATATGAACTGCTTATGAATGTGGCTTGAAATTTGTCTATTGCATAGTTCATTGAAAATCTGTCCATTGCATTCTGAAAAATCAAAATCATATGTTCAGTTTTCAGTGCAAACATTGCATGTTTTCAGGGGGAGTTAATTGCATGTCCTTGCACAGCATTCAGTGTTGAGTCTTTGCATGCATGTAGTTAATTGCATTGCATTTTACTGCATTGAAAATACCAAAAAGGGTAATTGAATGCATATTGTGAGGGGGAGTCAATGCATTGCATATAGGTTGTCAAATGCATACATTTGTTAGAATTCATTGCATATCCTTTCTTATTGATTTTGTTGACAAACCTTGATCATATTCTGAAAACTTTGAGCTTCACAACCTCTCTTAACAATTGGTATTTCTCCTATCAATTGGTATCATTTGGGTTCAAAATTCTATCAGTCCTTCATGAAGATTTCAATGGGCTATCTCGATCATAAATCTGAAAACTTTTGAACTAGAAATCTTCTATTATACGTTGTTATGAATATCTGAAATAACTCAGGTGGTTTAAGTTTAATGTACTCAAGGGTTGACTTTAGAATCTCTTAAAAATATCTGAAGCATGTTTAATAAACCTTAACCATCTGTTTCATGTTGTGTCTTGTGAAAACTTCTGAAATCTACACTTTTGAAAACATGACTTCAACAGATTAAGTACATGAAATTGTTATTGACTTGAAGCAAATGAATTTTTCTGAAAAGTCTAAAGGGTAATATCTGTCAGAGCAATGACCTTGGTCACTGAGAAACACATGTCCAAAGGACTGTGTCATGAGGTACCATAGTTAACTCTGATTAAGAATCCATTGAAATTCAGGCAGAGCAATGGCATGCACACTGAGAAATACAACTCACTCATCAAGAAATGATTTGCAGTGTGTCATGATGTGTAAATGCTATCTCTGTTCATATATAGCATGGTAGTTAGTCACACTAAGTGCTTAGGGATATTGGCCTCTGATCAAGGTATATCCTCTAGTTACAAGGTGTGCACTGAACTAGACTGCTCGTAAAATTTGTAGCATGAAAAATCGTTGAACATATCTCAATATCTGAATATTGATGCTAAAATCAAATTGCTACAACCCTAGACAAAATAATATGACTTCATAATTGCTTAATCTCAATACTAGTGCATGTAATTCTGAAAGAAGTCAATAAATCTGATTGTGTAAGACAAAGGGAGGATAATCAAGATAAATATGAGGGCTTGGTTCTTTTTTATTAAAACATGGTTTTAGATATCAATACAGAATTTTATTGATAAACTCTGCATACATCATATTTAAACCATGCTGTTCAAATGAAGCTCATTCATAAGCCCTTATAATGGAAGACTTTGAAAATTTTATGTTTTGGATTTATGAGATTGATATCTCTTTGAAAATCTGGCTGAATTTCTCATCCTTGAAAAATCTGTTAATTGAAACTCTTCTGCTCATGTCCTTAGATCATTGACCTGAACTTCTCCTTGTTTTACCCCTGTGGTCTCCTTCTCATCTATCTCATAAGATTCCACTTATTGAGGGGGAGCCTCCTTGTCATATGCATCATGCTGCATAGAAGGAGAAGAATTGTGCTCTTGCATTCATATTTCTGGTATCTGCATCTACATTCATACCCCTTCCCATGGTTTATTTTGATTATACCAAAGGGGGAGATTGTTTGCCAAAGAGGGAGAATATCATTCAATCAGTGCATGCAGGTTCCTTTTGATCATCTCTAACTCATGCTTTTGCTGAAAGTCTTAAAGGGGGAGAATCATTTTCTTGCAAGGGGGAGAAATTGACTGAATTTTTATACATGCTATAATTTCTAAAACTATTTTCTTTTTGATGAAGTCAAAGGGGGAGAATAGTTTGTGTCATCAGCATTACTCGCAGTGTAGTATTGCCATCATCAAAAAGGGGGAGATTGTTGTGCCCCTGTGGTTTTGATGATTGGTTTTTGATATGAGTTAGTTAATCACTATGAGTCATCTTGCTGTGTGAGTCATCATGCTGTTATTATGTTATTTTCTGATCATAACTCAGTCTATCAAATGTTCAGTCATCTTGCTGCTCAGTTTAGTTTAACATATTTGATGTTCAGTCATGTTAACTGATGCATAAAGCATTCATTGCTACACTCTGCTTAGTTAGTATGAACAGTAGTGGGTCGACCCACCCTTGCTGATGCGTCGACCCATCAGAACACTGATTGTCTGGTTTGTCTAACTTCAAGTCTATACATCATCAGTTGAACGTAAAGTATATACGTTGCAGCGTCAACTCAGCAAGTATGCACATCGCCTTCAGACTTTCAAGTCTATACACTCTATACTCATTCAAGTCTGTTCAGCCGTTTGCATTTCATGAAGTCTGTACACTTCATCGCCTTCTGCAAGCATTCTTCAAGTATGTACAGCCTGTGCATTGCTTCACAACAAGTCTAGACATCCTGGTTGTAGTCTAAGTCTACACATCCTGCTCGGTCGGACTTCAAAGTCTGTACACTGTGCACCACTGTACAAGTCCATACAAACTGTGAAGTCTATACATTGTCTGATCATTCATCTTTGAAGTCTATACAACGTTGCCTTGTCTCTTCAAGTCTATACAACGTTGCCTTGTTTCTTCATGTCTATACATTACATCATTGTTTTCAGCTCAAGTGTTCAAAGCCAAGTCTATACAACGCTAAGTCAATACATTGAACTGCCCTCCAAAGTCTGCACAATGATCTTCACACCTGAAGTCTGTACATCCACAGTTAAACTTGAAGTCTACACACTGGTCTTCAAATCCAAAGTCTGCACATTAGTCTTCGAATTCAATGTCTATACATTGGGCTTTTACATGAAGTCTATACATTGTTGTTTGCATTGTAAAGTCCATACATTGGTTGTTGTTCTTCAATGTCTATACAGCCGTTGCCTCCTTTGTTGAAGTCAACACATTGGGCAAGTCTGTACGTTGCATTCGCCTTCACAAGTCTATACAACGAAGTATATACACTGCAATGTACATACTTAAATCTTATGACTTCATTCTTGTTGCTGAAGGGAACAGGGTCGACGGTGGGAGCTTAAAGCGTCCACGCATCAGTTGACGAAGCTTTCACGATATCTTCCACTGCGTCAACGCCACAAGCAAGCAGCGTCGACGCAGCAGTTAAAGAAATAGAGACCTTCACAGGCTATTCCACTACGTCAACGCCACAATTGAGCAGCGTCGACGCAGCAGCTAAAGAGACGAATCTAATGGCTTACTGGAATGCCTCACTGCATTAACGCCATTGATTGAGAGCGTCGACGCAGCACGCCCATCTGCGGAAGACTTGATCACTGGATCACCGATGCGTCAATGCAGCAGGCTGATGGAGTCAACGCAACAGACTTGAGCTTTGCTGGTCGAATGTCTTTGAAGGCTGCGTCAACCCTTTGGAGCAAGTGTGTTGATGCCACCTCAACTCCAGTGACTGAAGAGGCTAATGAAGGGCACGTGATCCGAGGTGCCTGGCTCGTGATCCAAGGATGGACGAGATACCAGGATGCTGCCACATGGTCCGAATTTCTAGGGCAGGAAATGTGGAAGCCACACGCGCCCAGTGTGCCTGCTGCTGTTGCTATATATACAAGACTTCTTCCACAGAAGAAGATGATCGAAGAAGAAGCCTGGAGAGCAGAAAAGCCCTTCGATCCAGAAAAAGAGAAGAAGAAGAAAATCGAAGAAGAAGCCTGGAGAGCAGAAAAGCCCTTTGATCCAGAAAAAGAGAAGAAGAAGAAAAAGAGAAGAAGAAGAAATAGAAGAAGAGTGATCCAGCAGAAGAGAAGAGTTGCAGAGAAGAGAAGAGAAGAGACAGAGAGAGCCTGCGAAAGAAGAAGAAAAAGAGTGAAGAAGCAGAAGAGAAAGAGAGAGAGAGAGAAGAAGTTTGTAGAGAAGAAATGGGAAAAGCTTGAAGATCTGTCCTCTAGCGTTTGGATCAAATCCAAGCCAGACCTGCTCCCTTGAGAGCTACATTACTTGTATTTCGTTTCCAACTTTTGGCACTGTGATTTTTCATCCTTTCTTATTTTCCTTTTTATCTTTCCATCTTTGTACTTCCGATCCTCTGGACTGAGGTTGGGTTCCTCCTGGTGGGTCAGGAGAAGGGAGATCTGATCTCCGGTTGCAAGTAGCTGGGAGCTACTTGTGGGTTCCCTCCGGTTTGGAGGAAGGGAGGATTGGTCCTCCGGTTCTGGGCTTGCGGGTTGCAAGTCTAGGGGTCCCTCCTGGTCTGGAGGAAGAGAGGTCTGCGACCTCTGGTTTCCAAGTGGCTGGGAGTCACTTGGGTGTCCCTCCGGTTGGGTGGAAGAAGGGAGGCTGTTCCCCTGGTCAAGCTGTGTGGCAGCAACTGTTTGCAGACTGAGTCTGCTTGGTTCTAGCGTTTGCTAGTGAAGCCTCACTCTGGTTGGGAGTGAGGGGTGGATGTAGGTCTGGAGGACCGAACCACCTAAAAATCTTTTGAGCAATGGTTTGCTTTGTGTGATTGCTTTCGCTAGATGCTTGGATAGACGCGCTTCATGTGTTTGCTCATAAGTTTAATTGAATTAGTTTTATTCTGTGATTACGTCTAGCATCTGAGTTTTTATTTGGGCATTATTCATAGAAGGATACATTCAACCCCCTCTATATCCGGGGCTAGCACCCTAACAGCACTCCCATCAGTTGTCCCACCGGTAATAAAACCTATCCCGGATGGACCTCTCATCAGCCAGCAGTCATATTTTTAACATTTATTGTCGGCAAGACTTACATCTGCACCAATCTGGAAACCTCTGGAACCCCGTCACGCGGTGGAGCAATCCCCCCATCCTTTCCTTGAAAGGGTGGACGCTCTCCTGCGGCGCAGATATGGGAATACTTCCAAGCAGGTCACCAAAGTTACCAAAAGATATGATAGAATACAAGTGCAAAGGTGGACACCTAAAACAGTAAGGGAAACTTGTATTTCATTACAAAAGGGGAGAAAATACAATAGGGGCCCTTGGGGGGGACGGATTACAAAGGGCAGATCAACTACGACCGCCTGAAGATATCTTCAAAGTCAATGAGACCAACATGAGGAGCCGCTCCCAGTTCACGGAGTTGCATTTCTTCCTCCTGAACACGAGTCATCTCAATCTCTAGGGATGCGACTCGACCCTCTAGCAAGGTGGTCTCCTCGATGCCCTGAACTTCTGCAGCCTCCAGCAGTGGTATCTCGGCTTCAACAGCATCCAATTCAACCCAGAGTTCTTCCCGTCGGCTACGTAGGAATCGTGCATGAGCAGCTGAGGCTTCAACATGGGCCTTGTTCCTATGGAGATCAGAAGCCAGAGACTCCAGCTCCGTCTGACAGTCAGCTTTCTGCAATCTGAGGGCCGCCAGCCGGTCATTCATTATCCTCCCGAGAAAGTCCCGGTGATTTACAAATTTTAGCAAGAACAGCACCCGCTGGGTCCAGATATCCAAGGGGCAGCCTAGTGCCTGCAGCCCAACCGTCAGTCGTTCAGCCACTCCCTTCAGCTGGAGGTATCTGTCCGAGTACGTTCACAAAGTACTGGGGTTATACAAGCAGAAGGAAGATTCAAAGTTATGAAAATGCACAATGAACAGGAGCAAGCATGAAGAAAATACAATGCGCGGGGCAATATACACCCACAAGTCCCGTGCCACTCATCCTTCGCTTACGCCACCTGCGGGTGGGGGGCATTTGTTGACACCTAAAATATACCAGAAGAGACCGAAGCAGACTCAGGGCTCTGAAGGTCGATCAAAGGTGCGGCTCCTGTACCATCCCTGGAAGTTCTGAGAATCAGAATAGAAGAGATCCACTACCACTAACACTCTGTCCGGTTAAAGCCATTTTTGGCTAGGCCGCTGTCCAGCATGGCTGTCATTCAGATAGTCGGGCTGATAAAATTATAACAACATTCAGGCAACCATCTGCCTGCTAAAGAGGATCTTCAGACACTTCTGATGCTCGTAGAAAGGGATTCACATAGCCTCACAGCTGGTCGTAAATGCGAGATGTTGAGCAAGCCTCGAATGAAACATATATCTACTCTAAAAGCCCACTAAACTGGTGAGGAATGCCCTTTAGGCGAACCCTCACTTGGCGCCGGATGATGAAGAAATGGGCCAAGCCCAACATGAGTTGAGGCGCGCCGAGAAGCTTCTTACTGGCGCGCCGGGGATTTTGTGCCGAGAGGCTGAGGGACATGCCTCTATAAAGACAACCTGCTGCCTTCGAACAAAAAAAAAGATGAGAACAACAACAATAGAAGAGAGAGGGCAGAAAGAGAGAAGCGAAGATAGAAGAAAAAGAAGAGGCAATAGAGGGAACAAGGAGCAGTAGCCACCGAAAGGAAAGGGAGCTCGAGAGCCCTCTGAGGAAGCTGAGGAGAAGAGAGAGTTGCAGAGATTCGAAGGAAGAGTCAAGGTAGGATCAGTTTCAAGATGCCCTGAGGGGCTGCAGTTTCCCTTTCCCCATGTCTTTTATTTCAATATCCCTTTCTTCTTTTGTGTCTGTTTTCGAGCATCCTCGCTCCAGTAGCATCGAATGTTAATGTAGCCCCGTTATCAGGGATAGAGTCTATGTATGATTTTTCTCAGTTGGATTTTCTTCTGAGCTAGATGCGTGTATGCTGTTTGGATGAATAGTTAATAAAAGAGGGATGAAGCTCGCCCTTTCCTTTTTCTTTCTTCCTCTGCATCCGAGGTTCAATGTATTCAATAGCTACTGCAAGCGTATCCCATCTGCACGAGCGTGTTTTGCCATAGTCCTTCCCAACCTCACCTCCACATCCAGAGTCGGAGACAGTCTATCTCCTGGCTTCTCGATTATGAAACTAGGAGGAATAGACTCAAACTGGAATTCACGAGGATCAATCTGTGATCAGGCTCCCAGTGAGGTCCCTGAGGGAAGGCCATTTTCTCCCTGGATTACTTTCTCCAGAGCCATCTCTAGTGTTCACCATAAATCCTTGAATAAACTCCCATTAGAACCCCCTAAAAGCCCTCCGAAGTCCTCACCTCAGAAACCCCTTCAAACCTTACTAAAACCCTTGTTTCAGAAATCCTCCCAACCTCCTGGCGCGACCCTCCCTCGGCGCGAGTCTCGCGCTGAGTGCTACCCGCGCCGGTTGCTCTCGTCCCATCGCGCCGAGACCTCTTGGGCTATTGGTCGCGCCGAGGCCTCCATCCCCCCTTTGTGCCAAAGCTGGCCATGCCAATAGCTTCGTGCCGACACCCTTCTGAGCCATGCCATCCTTGGTCATAATACCCTATCCTTCTGGGGAGAAACATTATCCTTCTCTCAACACCCATGGGAGCTATATCAACCGGGTTAATCTCCCCACATTCTGCCTCCCCATCAAGTCATGGAGTTCTGCCGCTGTATGTTCTCCATTGGCTATACAGGGGATATCAATAAATCCCACAATAAGTGGATAACGTCCCATAAGATTGAGATCCTTTTTGGATCTAGGGCTACGCCCACCTCTTTTTTTGGCTTCCACCCCGGCATTCCGTGGGTGGATGACCTATACTCCCCTTTTGGCATAGTCCAAAATGAGGGGAGATGCTGCCAAAATTCATCTGCGAGCTTTACTTTGTCGTGTAGTGCGACGCTTTCACTGAGATTATGAATCTAACCCCAGCTGTGTGGCAAAGATCTGAGCTATACCATCTCATGATCCTCTACTCACCACCGTCAGAGGGGAATATAACCATCATAGTAATGTGGTCTCCTTAGAATTTCTATGGATGAGCCTACCCTCACTCTCTATCCCACTCAAATACAACCATGGACAACCTCATGAAACCCCTATTGAACACAAAGGACCCCTTTGAATTCATGAACCCCTTATAATACTTGAAAACTCAGAAACACCCTTTTATCGGCGCCACACAACTCCCGACGCAGCCTCCTCTCGGCGCCAATTTCGCGCCGGGTGATGGGTGCGCCGGGGAGCTTGTCACGCCGACCCCCTTCATTCCTAGCCGCGCCGGTTCGCTTTCGTGCCGAAACCCCAGTCGTGTCGGTTCACTCTAATATCAGCCATCACTCGAACATCTAACTTCTCAGCAACTTTACTGAGCCTGGAACCAATCTAGACTTGGTACTCTAGCCTCCATGGACCATCATATCAGTCCCCATCATATCATGAGGGTTTCATGGTTCTTCATCCATGTCTAAACGGAGCTATATTAACGGGGTCTTACCCCGATATTCTACGCCATTAACCGTCGAGTTTTTCTTCCAACCCTGCCGACCCTGGGAGTCTTGCCATTGCAAGCCCTCCAGTGGTATCTAAAGGGGAACATCAACAAACACCGTGGTAACGGACACTATCCCGTCACACTCAAATCCCTCTGGATCTCGGGCTATGCCCGGCTCTCCTTTCGGCTTCCACCCCGGCATTCCGTGGGTGGATGACCTATATTCCCCCTTTGGCATAGTCCAAAACAAGGAGATATGCTGCCGGATTTGTGCCATAACACTGTTATCATGTCCCGCGTAGCATGATTTTCTATGCATGTTTCGCATCCCGTTGGCGGAGATAGCGTAATAGTCTTATCTTGTTTTGCCCCCGAGGCATCCTTTCTTGGCAACTAATCAAGGGTTGTCCTTCTTTGGAAGGACGTAATTAACGTCATAGCCTTTATGGTATGACGGACTCCGGGTCCTGACATGAATATCACAATCGACTGACCGAGTCAGATCGAGCGCACAATAAACTGTCACGCCAGTGACTGGCACGCCTAATTAATAGACCAAAGAAATCAATAACAAAATATCCTAATAAAATCCCATCCCCACAGTTGACGGGCCAAGATTCGAGACGCGCCGATTCCTTTCCGGTACTCAGATCCCGGGGTCGTCACACCGTCTGTGTATAAACCTAACCTAACATTGCGTGGCTCATGACCAAAAGTAGTATAGTTACGACTGAAATGAGCCCAAGCTTCACCGTCGACGGGATGACTGATTATATCATCTACACGACGTACTCTTTCCGCGTGGCATATCATATGTCGAGCTGTCTTTGACAACATATACATCCGCCGCAATCTGGGCGTGAGAGGGAAGTATCGCAGTGACTTGTAAGGCACATCCTTCTGCTTTGATTTGTCCCCTCTCTTAAGTTTAAATCTATCATGATGTCAAATATCACATGATATTTTATCTACGTTATCTGCATAATATAGCATACAGTGATTAGGGCATGCATCTATTTTTTGGTATCCAAGCCCTAAATCATTGACCATCTTCTTTGCACGGTAAAAATTTTCAAGCAGCATCTCATCCGTAGGTAGCATACTCTTGATAAGGAGGAGCATACGGTCAAAACAACTCTCACTAAGGTGAAATTCAGATTTTAAATTCAACAACTATGAGACAGCAGATAAGCGAGTGTGATTTTCACAACCATCCCACAACGGCTCATCAATATCCCGAAGTAACTGATAAAATCTTTTAGCCGACTTGTTTGGTGGTTCTTCGTTGTACACGTGTTTCCCTTGTATATTACAGTTAGGGCCAACAGCATCGATTACCATGTCTACGTAGGTACTTGTGCCGCCAACATTGCCGGGCGCATGCGACCAAAAGTCCTCACCGTGACACACCCAATTCATATAACTTTTCATGAACCCTTTCCTGTATAAATGAACTTGCCAATCCCATAGCGAAAGAAATTTCTTATTTTTACAGCGTAAACAAGGACACCAGATGTTACCACGCTGGTCCACTACTGTTGGATGCCCCAATACAAACTGAATAAAATTATCAACTCCATCCTTAAAACTCCTCAGACACCACTCCTTCAACAACTCTGTGATTCATCCGTGAACGATCAACTCTAGCCATATTTACCTAACAAATTAAAAAATTCATATAAATATGTCTTATCACTACTTCTAAGAAAATATCGACAACATCTCCCCTAAATATTTACTATTTTTTACATTTGTACATCCTGTTTGGTCACATATACATCCATATCCACATCCACTTTCACTTCCATATTCACACACCCACGTTGACATCGACATCATCTTCTGGAAAAAATCATTATCATACTCGCATTCACGTACACATTTTTTCACATATCGGCATCCACACATGTCTAAAAATTTAATTCACATCCAACCATACTAATCACATATAGCATAACAAAAGGCTTGAATGGGCAAAAATGGAACAAAGGGTCATATCCACATTTACGCACATACATTTTGGTGCGGACACCCGAGCAGTTGAGCGGCGTAATACGCCGAGCCACCGGTACCGCACACGGAGCACGACTCGAGCCACCTCGACATCCATCTGGCTCGGAGACAGCCTGGAGACTTCGCCTTGAGTCTCCCCATTTATCATATTTTGTTAGACTTTATTTGTGTTTAATGTGTGTTTACTTCATTTTATTTGGTATGTAATTTTGATTGTAAGAGGGGCTTATTTGTAAAAATGGGACCCCTAGGCCCCACGGGACCCCAGGCCCCCTCCCATTGATCCACCTCATCCCTAGGGCCCCATGTGGGGTCGGTAAACCATTCAAATGGTGGCTTCTAGAAGGGTGGGCCAAGTGGGGGGACATTGGAATGAAAATGCCAACAATTCCAACCCACCCCCACCTACCATGTCCCCCCCTTGCCTCCCTAATCAATGGGCTGCCCCCCCTTGTATTTTTAATTTTAATTTTTGTGGATGGTCACATGCAATCCCAGCCCTCCATCTCCCATCCCTAGATCCAACGGTTGAGGATTGATTAGACATGTAACCTATATATGCTTGTAATTTTCATTTTTGAGGAATTAATACCATTTGAACTTGGAAAATCCTTGGAGCAGCCCTTGGGCACCCCCCTCTCCCTCTCTCCCTCTCCCCCTTGCAGTTGTGAAGGCTACCTTCTGGAGGTGTGACTCCTCCCTATCGGTTCCGGTCATCATCGCCGCTGCCACGAGCCGCCATCGCACCGCCATCGAGTTCGCCGGAGTTCTATTTTCAGCCGACCACTGCCACTTCCACGAAATTCTGCAATCAGCCACGAGCTCAGATCGACTTGGGATTTTGAGGGGATGTTCCAGATGTGTTCCCCACATTCTACAAAAATTGGTGGGTCATGAATCTTCGATTTGACGATTTCCCATTTTCGTTCAAGTTCCAAGTTCAGTTCTGCCAGTTTTAGATCTGATTTTCCACTTTTCCTGAGTTTCACATCTTCGATCCACCTTTTGATTTTTTATAGGGCTCCCAATTTTACTAGGAGTTCTATCCATCAAGCCCTCCTTTCAAGAATTTTCTTGATTTTTTATCAGTCTTCCACCTATTTTTCAAAATTTGTTCTCAGAGATAGCTACAGTGCTTTCCACCTGTTCCCAGATCAGACCACCCTCCAGTAAACAAATCATAACAAATCACATCCACCTCTAATCAGTCCACAACAAATATCCCCATTTTTCTTGTTCGAAATCTACAACTTCCGTGAAGAGCTCAGGAGCTGAATCGGCCATCTACCTTACGGTCAACGGCAGTTCTTAGACAACTCACCTGCAGATCTGAGGTTTCGGGTACTGTACAATAGGAGCTTGTAAATTCAGTAAATTCAAGATCCGACCAGATCCAGTAGATCTCTCTGGGCCTAAATCGAAGGATTTCAAGAGAGCTTTCTAACGATAGCTCATGCGCCCCGATCCGACGTCGGAATTGATCGCAGCGGCCATTCTCGCCGGAGCGCGCGCCGGAGGATAGAACCAGAAATCCGTGGGCAGCTAGTTCACGAATTGGGAATCGGGGCCGATCGACCCCCGATCGGTGTTTTCGGCCGACCGCCGTCCGTGGAGGCGCGCCACCAGGGGTCCCCATCACAACGGGTCCCACCCCCGCAGATACGGAGGACAGCGCCGTCCGTGGGCCCCACGGACCCGTAGAATCCGCCGTTCGGAAAGCACGAAAACGCGGAGTTCGGCACCGCCGGGCGACATCAAGATGCTGCCCGTCAACCCAATTTGCGTGATTCCCGGGCCCCACATGTGACCTTTTACCTCCATGCGTGGAGTGGGTCAAATTATTGTACTGCTGTAATATTGTTAACCGGGAGTCCGTGAATTGGCCGGGGTTGTCTTCGCCACGCTGGGTGCGTGGAGGTAAAGGTCTCAACTTCTCGGCATTCGCTTGGTAGTTTAGTATATGGTCTTTTGCTGCTGCCGAGAGCGATAGGTACTAGCCCGTGAGTCCATGTCACCGCTGTGAGTGTGAGAGTGACCCGTCCAATGACTCGATCCGAGTCCGAAAGTGAGTCGACTACCCGTGAACTCTACCGGTTCTTCAACCGCGCACGATCCGCGTTTCCCTCGCTTGGGACGACGAGTGAGCTTGCGTTTCTGTTAGCGACATATAGCCCATAGGAGCTCTCCGTGTCGGGCCTAGTGTCTCTCCCATCATGTGTTGCTGGTCGTGTCCGCATCTAGAGTCCGAGGTTCATACCACGTAGAGTCGGTCCCCGTATCCGTCCCGCATCAGTTTGGTATCAGAGCAGGTTGAGTCTAGGGTAGTCTTGCATAAGTCTTGCATGCATCATGGTCTAAGTCAAGTGTAGGATCATCATTTATTTTCAAAACAAAAAAAAAGTGTTTTAAAATTGTATTTCATCCCCATAATTCGGTATCTTAAAAGGTGTTGTCCGAACGTTAGGCTACGCCTATTGGGAGGTCGCACACTTGCGGGAGTGATCTTCGGATCGATTAACTCCGCCACGTACCGGATATTGGTTTAAGTCTAGGTGCATTAGTCGGTGTTTGCATCAGTTTGTGTCTCCTAGTTCGTGTGTAGTCCAATAAGAGTCAGTCGGTCTTGTACAAGTGTCGGCATGTCTAGCATGTAGTTCCGCCAAATTCACATGGAATCCCCATCACCCGGGCAATATGGCCGTTGGTCCACCCATGGCCTTGGCAACCACCCACTCCACTTCCGTAGGCCCGAAGCCTCGGATTTTTATGGCTCCAATGGCCCGGGCGACTACCTCAAGTGGGAGGCTGCCATGGACACATACTTTGATTGTTATACCATGTCCGAAGCCGGGCAATTCTATTTTGCCAAGGAGAGGCTTCTACACGAGGCCGCCGAAAAGTGGGACCACATTGAGCGCTTGAGAGAGGTTAGGAGGCAATGGCCCATCGAATCATGGTGGGACATGAAGAGAGAACTCTGTTTTGGAACCTGACACGTCACGATTAACAACGATACACTAAACGAACTTAGTCTAGTGCCCCGCTCTATGTCTCAAGTGCTGAGCCATTTGTCACCCTTGCAAGCTCACTCTTTGTCTTAACGGCTAATTGTCAGACTTAACATCTATTTGTCACCCTTCCGTGCTGCAACATTGCCATTGCGCTAACTCATTTATAACCTTTAGCGACTTATTTGTAGCTGTTGTCTTGCAAATTTTCACCGTTGTTCCCACATTTGTCACCCTTAACATCCATTTGTTAGGCTTATACATCTCTTTGTCATCGAGATCATCTTCATTTGTCACCCTTAGGAGAGTATTTGTTACCTTCAGTCTTCTTCTATTGTTCTTCCACATTTGTCGTTTTCTATGTCCACTGCCACTGGTCGAAGCTTGACCATGCTTTGACTGGACGTCAACAATTCCGAAAGCTTGACTTTGACTATTGACTTTGCCTGGAGTATTGGTGCATTTGGTCAACATATAGTTGAAGTTATTTGTCACCCTGTTCTAGTGAGCACGTCTCTTTCTCCTCAAGTTCCTCCTGTTCTTTTTCACCTTCATCTTCCTTCTCACTTTTTACCAATGTGAAGTTATTTATTACCCCAGTTGAGCATTTGTCACCCGTACTCACCTAATTGTCACCACTAAACTCCAGAAACCGTCGCCCTTACTCCACTGCCTGAAAGCCGCGCGTCGGGCTTGTCTCTATTGAGCCTTATTTGTCACCGTTAGCAGGGTGTTATTTACCCTTGCTAACCTATTGTCACCCGTGTAGACACATTTGTCGCCCTTAACCTCCAATTGGCCCACGTGGAAAACGGGACACGTCGGCCACGCGTGGGTGTTGTTCACATAGTGCTGCCGATCCAACGTCGTAGGCCACATCAACACAAATGATGACACCGAAGGGCCGAACTGGACCTCGAAACTAAAAATCCCCAATTCTTTATATACCCTTCCCGCCATATCTCGCATCTTATGAAACCTACCAGAAGGCGGTTTGTCTCTCCATCGTGCTCAACATCTCATCTTCCTCGCGGTGCCTTTTGCGACCTCTTAGCCATGGAGCCGAAGAAGACACGCATGCAACGCTCTATCAGCCGTAAAGTGGATGTCCCACCTGCATCTCAGGACATTGTACTGGTTCGTACGGCCGAAGAAGAAACGTTTGAGGAACCTAGGGTTTTTAAGGCCTCCACTTCAGGACGACAAGTTAAAGGTACTGTGGTTCCTTATCTCCCTTACATATCTATTTGCCCCCCCTATCGACCTATTTATTTGTCACGCTTATCTACCTATTTGTGTCAGATTTAGACCTACCTGTCACCGTATTTCATACATTTGTCACCCTTAAGCACCTATTTGCCACACCTAAACTCCATTGTCTATATACACATTTGTCACCCTTGTCTTACTGTTAATATTTTTGTATTTCTTGATCCATCAATTAATTAACTGAATTTCTTATTTACACGTTAATTTTTTGAATCTAGTGAACACGCGGGTCATCTGGGCCCGGTGTTCTATGGACATTTACATGAAGGATAGGGATCAGATGGCATTTCGGGAATGCCACAAGTCATTGATGAGGACCACACCCTTTGGTCCATATGTTGACAATGCTTCTCGCGTATTCTTCACCATGACACTATTGGAGGAGATTATTTGCGCCCATAGTGGAGGAAATTACTTCCGTATGGGTAGTAAGGAGGTCGCATTCAGTGTGGAAGATGTGGGCATAATTTTAGGATTACCTTGCTCCGGTCAGCCGGTTCAACATTATGGATCCACGAAGCAGAAGTCAAAGTTGTATAATCGATTTGGATTTACAGCAACATTTGACCGGAAGAAAGTGTGCTCTCTCATCCAGCAAATTGTTGGGTCTGATGAAGAGCAGGATGTGGCCGACACTGTCTGGCTGTGGATTGTACTCCTGCTGTCCACTTTCCTTTGCCCACGGTCGACAACTTCTTATCCACAACAGATGCTGTCATGCTTATATGACATTGAGAGAGTTTCATATTACAATTGGGCAGCCGCCGTGCAACAGGTAACGATGCACAAGTTTGAGGAATTAGTGTCAGCAGTCTAGAAACAGCGGTCAGGTACAATTGACCGTGCTAAGAGAAGAGTCGGGAATGCATCCTAGGCCCATACCCTCATATTTGGTTGTTCTGCCGCACTTGCTGTAAGTTTTTTTATTTTTGTTGTGTAATAATGTTTAAATCATTAATTCTACTGCATTGTAAAATAACTTGATATATTTCATATTACAGGTCTAATTTTTTGAGCACACGCGGGTGCGGCAGCCAGTAAGGCAGGTGGCATTTCCCTGACTATTTAGGTGGGGGACATTTGTAGATAGGAAATTAAAATTCTCCATTGGATCCCTGCGAGACCAACATGTATTATGAGTACTAAAATTAACTTCTTCTTTGTCATTCAACATTAATGAATAACCGGAGTGATGTGGTTTGAAATGCAGGTGATCGAAGAGCTCCCTGTTGAGCCAAGTGAAAGGGTGATGGTGTACGGTGAAACGATGATGACCAGACCCAGCCGCCATTATACATCATCATCAGAGAGATACATGCATGTGCTACAGGATATTGCCGCTACATTGAAGATCCAACAGCGGCTACTTGAGGAAATGAGGGCCTTCTATCTGACTAGTGTGGAAGGGGCTCACATTCTCGCAGATGCAGCACCTCCTTGCCCCATCGAATAGGCGACGGATGATGGCAAGCGACTGCAGCCACCCCCTGGAGAGGAAGTGCCGGGGGCTGAAAATGTTGAGGAAAATATCTGTCAAACTTTGGTGGACATTGCCGCTGATATCCCAGCTCCAAGGCCCCTTTCACAAATTACGGATGATATTGTGCCATGTAAGGCAGCTCTTAAAGAGGATGTGCAAGGCGATATCGAAGGTCAGGTGGAGGCGACCAATGGACATGGTGACCGTCGTCCAGGTGTCTTTTTTCAGTCCCTTCATGAACGGGATGAGAAGCCCGTGAGGAAAAGGCGGGCACCTCCAAAGAAAATAGGACGGGGGAAGAAGAAGGTGAGTTTGCGTTGTTCCTACTTCTTACAGTATAGAATCTAAGATTGGTACATTGGCATACATGTAGAAGGGAGATGAAGCCGACGACATCAGAATGCTCCTACAGAATACTGATTGGATCTGCAAAGGCCGGCTGAATCCGAAAGATAACAACGCTGTGAATGAATTCATTGTTGCTAGTGTCTCGGGGGATATTGAGTAAGTTGTCCTCTTATACTTTCTGTAATTATCCTGATTTGCCTTACTCTGACTGCCAATAACTAAATTTTTGTCCAATATAGTGACACCATATTATCATTAGAGAACGGGATTGTTTTGAGACGTCATCATGTCATTGATCTATTATACGGCTGGATGATAGATGATACGGTACTCTCTTTCATTAATTGTGTAATTTTACGCCTCGCCCTACCCTGAACTTGTGTTTCTACTACTAATAGAATCATGATTGTTAATTTATAGGTGATCGACGCCATGATGTACCTCCTCAAATCAAGACGCAATGAATCTGACATCTTTCATCAGTGGGTTTGTTTTCCCACCATTTTAGTGAATCACATCAACGTCATCCAAGAGGCCGACTCCACAAAATCAAACAAATTGTTGGAGTGCGCCTTCGAGAATTCTGAATTAATCGAACTGCACAAGAACAAATATTTATTCTTCGTGTTACACTCATCAAATCACTGGCATCTACTTGCTGTTGACACGGAGAATCACCGCTTTGTCTCATACAATTCCATGAGAGGCATGGCCATCCATGATGCCACTACAAGAAAATAGGTACTTTTTCTTATCCATGTAACTGTATTAAAGATATCTTTAATGTGTCTTTTAGTTATTCCTTAATAATGTCAAATATTTCATTTGCAGGCTGCAGTTGTACGGGAGTTTATGAACAACTATGGGCAATTCAAGGGAGTTGAGAATTGGGAGCTTGTATTCGACAATGAATGTCCCCAACAGGAGGATCGAAGCCTCAACTGTGCCAGTTATGTACTGGAATATGTTGATGAATTGTCAAAGAAGATGGAGACATCATGCACATTTAATGAGGGTGATTGTAATATGCTTAGAGCCCGGTTTGGGGCCCAACTCCTTAACTTTGGAAATAGAAGATCTTAAAAAATTTCACGTCTCAAACCTCAAAATGTGACATACCTGTGTTGATTGATATTTTTTTTTCATACATTTTGATCTTCAAAGTTTCATATGTTTTAATGCCATTAATGTGTGCTTGATAATGTGTATTCATGAATATCAATGAGTTTTCTGAAGATAGATTCAAGTTTGGTTAAGGAACTGGGCTGAAGTGTGAAAAGATGAAGGCTTTACTTGCACAAGTGTCGACTAGAGTGGAATGAAGACATGCACCGACCTCACAGACTAGAATGTGAATGTGCACCGACCTGATAGTGCTATGTGCACAGACCTTATGTTTCTATCGCTAACGCATGTGCACCGACCTGATGCTTCTAACACTAACGCATGTGCACAGACCTTATGCCTATCTCTAACACACGTGCATCGACCTTACATGCTATCGCTAACACGTGCACCGACCTGACCTTGCAAAATGCAAATGTGCACAGACCTCATGCACATACCTTATGCCTTAGCCATTTGTCACCGCTAGTTGTGCATTTGTTACCACTAAAGTGCCATTTGTCACCCTTACTACATATTTATCACTCTTACCACATGACTACATGAGCAGCCGTTGCCTTCTCTTCTCTTCATTACCTGCTTGGCTTTGTCTGGGGAGCATAGTGGTGACTAGTCTATTCATTGACCTTGGACTTTGACTGGGACTTCATAACTGTTCAACAAAAAGTTGAGCTTGGCTGGAGACTTCTTTGACTTGCGTTGACCTTGACCAGTCAACATTGACTGTCTTGGCATTGACCAAGTCCCTTCGTTGTTCTTCTGATTGCTATAGAAACTCTTGATACACTGTTCATATTTTTTTCCTCCTGTGAACTTGACTCCTTCTTTCAGCTCCTTCTGCTTTTCATTTGTTAGCTCTAGAATCTATTTTTCACCCTTACCAGTGTATTTGGCTACTACGCAGATCTAGTTGTCGCCACTGATAGGGTATTTGCACCCTTATCCACTGGCTTTGCTTCATGCGTCGACGTTGAGGTTTTCATAATTTAAATGCTGCAAGCTATTTTTCAGACTTATGCAGCTATTTGTCACTGCTATCGGACATTTGTCAGCACTAGGCAACTATTTGTCACCCTTATACTCCTCGTCGCCACTGACCTGTCGTCAAACCGTGGTATAAACCGGGGTACCCCATGTGGGTTACGTAACACCCTTATCCTCCTTTCTCCACTCGCAAAACCCTCGACGCCATGCTCCGCCATTGCACTCTCGCTGCCACTTCACTGCGCCAGTCTTGGTGTAGCTTGTTGCCTTCGCCGTCACAGTGGATGTGCGTTCCAGGGGCCAACGTCAACAGCGACCGTCACGGTAGATTGCAACGTCAGAAGGGTGGTTGGGGATGGACTTCATAACGGTAGATTAAGCCTACACCCTCCCTTGTCCAATCACCTCTGCAATACGCTCCTGACGTTCCCCTTTTTTTTGCTCCCGAGGGGCTGTGTTACCACCTCCATTACAACGATGTGTTAAATCGACACACCTATCCCACTCGTGACACCCGCTCTTCTATTTTAAGTTCTTAAGGCTCCTCCGTAATGTCATCCCCTTCAATAGTGCGCGTAGCGGTGGCTTCCCTAGCATAAGAGCCCGTCTCCTCTGCGTCCTCTTCTCGGTCCCTTGTCGTCACATGCAGGGAATTGAGGTTTAAAAAATGGGAAGGTACAAATGCTATGTAGTGTGGGTTGGTCGCGAACCCGGTGTATATTATAGTTGGCCCGAATGCTTTGTCCAAGTGAATGGATACCTTGGAGCTCGTTATAAGGGTTTTCACTTGGTAGAGGAAGCACATGTTGCTATAAATGGGGTTGGCAATAGCAGCCATGCGTATGTTGATCATCCTCAACTATAGGAAAGGCCCATGCCTACATATCATGCAAGTCCCGGGCTACGCCAACAGACGACTACACAAATGTCAAATGTGCCTTGTATTGTTGTTGTTCTATTATGTACTCTAGTAGTGTTGCTCCTCTTCATATTAGTTGCTTTGTTATTACTGTTGTTATTTGCGTAGGGAAATATATAATCTATTGGACATTTTACTCATTATCAATGACTTGGCTTGATCCCACCGTAAATTAGTAGAACTGGAGGTAAATCTCATTTCTTGATCTTACATGAGTTTAATCAGCGTCGTTTGATGACTAGGAAAGCTTCAGATCCGTGTTGGTAGAGTTAGGAAATCAATACATGGTTAAACCCTTCAAACGAACTTGAGTTTCTTCAAGTTTCACTATCATGAGCTATTTGTCACCATTACAAAGTTATTTGTCACTGCTACCGGCTATTTGTCACTCAGAACATATGTTTGTTTCGCTACAAAACAAACATTTTGCTTCTGTTATCCATCAAACCTTTTACTTATGTTATCCATTAATACACAACTTACACAACTCAACATAAAACACATATCCCCTGATGTAATCCACACAACATATAAATCAATGAATAAAATAAATTACCATTACATTAATTCAAATGTGTCATTTTTTACAATTACAATTACAAATCAACAGATATCCGTTAGATCATCCTCCACCATCACCAGTTGCAGAAGAATCCCCTCTCTCAGACGACTCCTCTTGCCCAACAACCAACTCTGCAGTGTCACCCTCGTCTGATTGAAATGTTTCGGCACTAGAATCCTCCTAGACAATATTTTTTTAGAATACTCACTCCATTCAAACCACAATTTTGAAATAAGCTCTTTTCTGAAGCAGGTATCATGATCTCTCTCTTCCGGAGAATTAGCATCGACCAGCCTGTATGTGTAAACCTTCCTCATCTGTCCTGGTCTAAAAGCACGAACAATAGCTTTGGTATCTCGCCAAGCCATTGGTTCTGCTTTTAGACCAGGACAGACGAGGAAGGTTTACACATATAGGTTGGTCTATGCTGATTCTTCGGAAGAGAGAGATCATGATACTTACTTCAGAAAAGAGCTTATTTTAAAATTATGGTTTGAATGGAGCGAGTATTCTAAAAAATTTTGACAGCATCTCCCTTAAAAATTGACTATTATCCAGTTTTTAACATCCTGAAAAAATACATTAAACAAAATGTAACTACATCCAACATGTGAACTGAGATGAAATTAGGAATCATGACATGAGGGATTAAACCCTGGCAGTCACACCTTGGATGTGATGTTATAGAGGCCCTGCACGGGCGGCGGTGGCGGAATGGCGATGGGCGGCCGACGATGGCGGCTGCAGTGGTGCTAGACGGCAGCCGGTGGGCGGGTCCGGCAGGAACACCGATCAGCTGCCACGGCACTGCACCGGAGGGGCAGCGGTGCTCTACTGGCGTGGCCGTAAGGGGGAGCGCGACGGTGGGTTGGTCGGCACTCACGGCGGTGCTGGTTCGCGGAGGAGAGGGAGGGTGCGCAGGGCACCCGTGGGCACACGGGGATAAGGTGGCGATGGTCTGCGGTGAGGGGGGAAAAGCAAGGGATGTGGGAAAAACAAATGGCTTCTAAGGGTAAGAAATACGTCATAAGGGTGACAAATAGGTCGTAAGGGTGACAAATGCTTCTAAGGGTTCTAAGGGTGACAAATAGCTTCTAAGGGTAATAAATGGGTGTCTAAACGTGAAAAATAGCCTGTAGTGGTGACAAATGAAAGAGACAGAGCGAGAGAGAGAGAGGGGCATTAACAAATAGAAAAAATGGTGGCTCCTAGCACACGTCTCATCCTCCTGCAGTCCTGCAGTCCTGCTGCTGCCAACTACTCTGAGTTGAGTTTTTAATTTTACTAAAGGCAGTGGAAGACCTAAAGTCGGTGGAAGACGAAGTGTCTCTCCCAACTAAATGCTGGTTTTAATTTTACAAGTCAAATTGTTAAAATAGGCCAGTTATTATAGTTTCGAGAAGTGTAACAATCTTCCATCTTATCATATTTTTTATATTTTATATTAGGAAAATTGTATTTTATAATATATTATTTACATATATTTATCATATGACATATAATATAATATTGCGAACAGATATTTTATGAAACGAATATTATAATATCAGTTTTCGCTCCGATTCAAATTCGAATATTATCTGTATCCAAAAAAATAAATACTATTTAGAATATTATCTGCTAATTAATACGGATTTGAATTCGAATATTATCCAACTAAACTATTGATATATTTATATTTATTTTTGTTATTTATTACACACGGGAGGAAAAACAAGGGATGGGGGAAAACAAATGACTTCTAAGGGTAAGAAATACGTCGTAAGGGTAACAAATAGGTCATAAGGGTGACAAATAGCTTCTAAGAGTAATAAATGGGTGTCTAAACATGAAAAATAGCCTATAGTGGTGACAAATGAAAGAGACAGCGAGAGAGAGAGAGAGAGAGAGAGAGAGAGAGAGAGAGAGAGAGAGAGAGAGAGGCATTAACAAACAGAAAAAATGGTGGCTCCTGGAAGAAGTCTCAACCTCCTACAGTCCTGCACTCATATGGAGGAAAGTGCATGTCTGCATGTTAGCACATAAGGTCGGTGCACATGTTCAGTGTTGCATTTCAGGTCAGTGCACATGAACAAAATACTGCATGCAAAGGTCGGTGCACATTGTCACTGTTGCACACTAAGGTATGAGCATATGTGCATGAGCGCACACTAAGGTCTGAGCATATGTGTAATTTTAGATCTGAGCATATGTGCAATTTTAGGTCTGAACATATGAAAGGCAGGTCGAGTTAGAAAGACAGGTAGAGTTTAATTAGTGTCGTTTGATGATTAGGAAAGCTTCAGATTCGTGTTGGTAGAGTTAGGATCGCTAGGACATGGTTAAATCCTTCAAACGAACTTGAGTTTCTTCAAGTTTCACTGCCATGAGATATTTGTCACCGTTACAGAGCTATTTGTCACTTCTAATGGCTATTTGTCACTCATAATGAGCTATTTGACACCCTTATTGCTCGTTAGGCATCGCCTTTGTTTCACTTCATCACATATTGTGACTTCTGTTATCTATTTATCACCCTTACGAGACATTTGTCAGTCTTGAAGCCTATTTGTCACCACTGATGATTATTTGTCACCACTATGCGGTTTTAGCCGTTACAATATCTCTCTCCGGCCTCTCGTCTACTATGCGGTTAATGTATCTGGACGAAAGGAACCTCGGTCCAAGCGATCTCATGACTGACAAAAAGGAAGGACCGAGAGTCAACAAAGTTGGGGGAGATGGAACGATCTTCGCGGTCCCGTCGCTTCGATTTCCACAGAGTTGGGGAGGCACGAACACTCTTTTGCCCTCTGGGGTTTTGTCTCCTTCCTATAAATAGAGACTCTGTGGGGAACACGAAGGACATCCTGAGTTTCTTTGGCAGTCAAAGACACTCTCGTGAAGATATCGTCGTCTGAGAAGTCAGTTCCCGCCAAACGTCTGTGCTTCCGAAAGGAAGCCCTACCGGTGCCGGACCAGCCATCAGGGAAAAGCAGCGGCGGTGATGTTTCAGAGGAATACAAGCAAGGGTACCTACAAGGGTGGCGGGATGCCTTGGCGAAGGTGGACCACCTATTTTGTAACAAGGGGGTGTCGAGCCTCCAACCTGACAGGTTCCGTCCCAAAGAGGACGAGTAACCGTTTGTACCCTCTCCCCCTATCAATATACTTTCTTTTTCTGCAACCTTTCTTTGCATGATAGATGTTTGATCTTTGTGTGATGTGGTTGCCGTCAAATGAAGGATAACATCTATCGCAGGCAGGGGTTACCTTTACGAAACGAAGTTCTTCCCCTATAAGTAGCAGGGTTTATCGATGGTTCTAATATTAGTAGGGCTTATCTTCATGCTCATAGTTCATCACTAGGATCTATTTGTCACCCTTCATGTGCATTTGTCCCCCTGTTGGTCTATTTGTCACCACTAATAGGCATTTTTCACTCTTAGCATGCAGTAGCCGTTGCCTTTGCTCCTGGGAGACATCGTCTTTGTGCATTTTTCACCGTTAAGAGCCCTTTGTCATCCCTCATGCGTATTTGTCGCCCCTGTTAACCTATTTGTCACCCTTAATGTGCATTTGTTCCCTCTGTCAACTTATTTGTCACTAATAATATGCATTCATCACCCTCATCATACATTTTACTCTGCTGCTCTCACATATGGAAGGTGAACTCAAAAGAGAAAATAAATATAATAATAATAAAAATCCATAAAAAATGATAATCAATAAATACATGACTTTCTGACAAACCATGAAAATGATACTCAATTAATATAATAATGATAAAAGTCTAATAGAAGGTCACTGCTGCTGAACAAAGTCTTCAGAATGCAAGGTTGAGGGACATGTTGGTAGGTCGTGGGTTATTAAAGGATTCCAAATATGTGACAACTTCTGAACAAACATGGCCTAATAGTATATGTGCTACGAATTATTATCTATTTCATGAACTTGCTCAATTTCTTACCTTGTTATAATGTAGTGTGTCTGTTGTATTTGGACTACGTTGTATCCACCTACTCTGTTGTATTTCCTTCATTCGTGACTTTTGTCATGTTTACATAATCACCTTGTGGTATTGTCCATTTTGCCGGGGCATACCCTCACATCCCTTGGTTTTTATGCTCTGTTTAGAGAGTTGGATGGCAACATCGCAACCTTTGGTTTTCAATTTTTATGATTTTTGTATTTACTTTTTTTATAATTATACTATTATATTTATTAATTATCACTATTAGACAGAAAGCAGAACATGTTTTGAAGTTTTGGAGCCAGTTAGTCAGATAAGCCAAAATCAAGTGCGACGGTTAACACTGCATAGTGGTGACAAATAGTCATCAATGGTGACAAATAGGCTTCAAGGCTGACAAATGTCTCTCAAGGGTGATAAATGGATAACAGAAGTCACAATATGTTATGAAGCGAAACAAACGCGACGCCTAGCGTAGGATAAGGGTGATAAATATCTCGTTATGAGTGACAAATAGCCCATTAGAAGTGACAAATAACTATGTAACGGTGACAAATAGCTTATGGCAGTGAAACTTGAAGAAACTCAAGTTCATTTGTAGGGTTTAACCGTGTATGGGCTTCTTAATAACTCTACCAACACGGATCTGAAACTTTCCTAGTCATCAAATGACACTAATTAAACTCATCTAAGATCAAGGAACGAGATTATCTCCAGTTCTACTAATTTACGGTGCTTGATAAGTGTCTGAACAGATAAACTGCTATGTTTACAGATGAAAGAGTTTTTTATCAAGATTCTGTCAAGAGTCCTTCTTTGTCATAACAACCTTTGGGAGTGCTTACATAACGAAGAGAAAACCACGTAATGAGAAGAAAGGACGTGCAACCAGAAAAATCAGGGTGACTATCGTGTGTCTACGAGAAGAAGGTGACTCAAGCAACATCAAAGGGAATTCAAGTGGATAGAATATTTTATTTTTCTGAATTCCCATTGGTCCACTTGCCAATAACCATAAAATAATTACAAAACTGACAAAAAATCATAAAAGTGATAATTAATAAATATAACAATATAATAATATTTATTAATAATAGGAAGGGTGAAAAACTATTTAATCATTTTTCGAGAGATATATCGAAATATTTCGACGGATAAAGGTTTGTTGGAGATACGTCGGCAAGTTTCCGACGAATATTCGACCTTAAATTTATCCGTCGTAAACTATTCATATATTTTAACCTGCATTTATTTATTTTCGACGAAACATATTTTTGTCGGAGATACGTCCGAAATATTCGACGTAGTTTCGACGTTAATTTTTTCTGTCGAAAGTTTCGGACATATTTCTGACAAAAATATTATGTCAAAAAATAGTCGATAATTACCGATGAATTTATGACATAATATTCTTCCGTCAGAAAGATAAAACATTCCGACGTATTACCGACAAAAACTTTTTAGTCGAAAAATATCGTCGGTATTTCGCATTTTTTTGTAGTGAATGAATATGTGCACACACATCTCAGAGCTCATGTAGCTTAATGCGAATGACAAAACATATAATGATCTTGCATGCATGACACTTTTGACTGAACATATTTTATATGATATGCAGTTAAAGCAGATTTCTAAGAAGTTCAACTGAACAAATGTGAAAAATGCAGATACTACCTGAAAAGTACCAGAAGGGGTTTTTACCAACTTGGGTGCCTTGGTTTATTACCCCTTTATTCATCAGCTTCCAAGGCACTCCTGTAAAACACAGAACCTCATTTTGTATATTGAGGTATCCAAGAATTCTTGGGTCCTCCATGGTCAGTAGCACCTCTGAATGGTGCCCTCCACAGTTTTTGAACATAAGAATCATCAAATTTCATCATGAAACAGTCAGACATAGAATGTCCAAACTGACCACAATAATGGCATGCTGCAGCAATTTTCAAATTTTCTCTATGCACATTATTGTAATCATGGAATCTATGAGCATTTTCATGAAAATTTCTATTTATAAAAAGAGCATTCTGTTTACTGAAACCAGTCATCCAACAATTAGCAACTCTGTGACCTGGCTTTCCACATTCAAAGCATATGATATGTTTTCCCTTTGAGAAAGAAGTAATTCCATTAAAAACACTTTTCTTAGCAGGAAAGTTGACATATTTAGAATTGAATCGATTTCCCTGAGTCTGCCAACATTGAGCAGTAATGTGGCCTAATTTTTCACAATTAAAACAATGGGCATTATCATTCAGGTATGCATGATTTTTAGCATGAAACTTTTTAGCATTCAGATCATCATGTTTCTTTAGTCTACAATCATGCATAAGATGACCAATTCTGTGACAGTAAAGACACTGAATCCTTTTATTCTGAACAGAAGAGGATTTCTTAACCTGAGCATTCCTAGCATAAATTCTATCAATTTTCAGATCATCCTTCTTCATCACAAAACAATCAGCCACTCATGACCCACTTTTCCACAATAAAAATATTTAACATACTTTCCTTCAATATAGAGTGTCTTGGCCTGAGATTTTTCAGCATGTAATTTATTTCTCTTCCTTTTTAAATTTTACTTTTTCTAATTTTTATTCTGTTTTATTTTCTGAGCAACAAGTTATTTTGGGGATTGACTTGAAGTACCAGCTACATCAGAGCTTTGTACAAAGGTGGTGTATAGCTGATTTCTAACCACTCTCTTAAATTCAGAATTACAACTAATCCCCTTTCTTGAATTATCATCCTAACCTTCCATGACAACTTTTATTTTTCCTTTATTTTTAACAGATTTGGATGGTGAGTTTTTCATATCATGAATTTTATTTTCTAGGGAAACAATTTGTAATTCATAACTGACAATCTCCTGTTCACTGCAATTAACACATTCACTTAGCACTTTATTTGCAGTTTTATATCTCTCAAGTTCTTGTTCGAGATTACTCAGTTTTTCAGATTCTTCTTTACAAGCAGTTTTTCCCTTTTCTAATGTAAGTAGTCTTTCAGATATAGCAGTGTTCAATTGCTTCAGTTGTTCATTTTCTTTTACAATTTGTTCATTCTGAACCAGTTCATTGAGTAGGATTTGATCATCTCCTAATGATTTCAGTTTATTCTCTAGTTCAGAAATCTTAATAGAAAGTTCATTGTTTTCATTTTTCAGCAAGGAAATTTGTTCTTTATGCTCGGCAAGTTCAGCTTGATTTTCTTCTTGAAGTCTTTTAGCATTTTCATTATTCTCTACGATCTGTCTTTTGTAGATTTCATTCTCAGACTTCAGTTCATTCATTTCTAAAATAGTATTTTCAAAACCTTCCAATTGTTTCTTATAATTCTGAATATCAATTAAACAAGCATCATGAGACATTTTCAGTTTTGAACAATTTTCACAAGATGAATTGGAGCAGTTTTGATTAATCTTTTTCTTTAATTTCTTATTTTCTGATTTCGTTTTCTCATACTTCTCAAGCAAATCATCATACATATCTACCAATTCATCAAAAGAAAATTCTACTGATTTAGTGCTTACCTGTGAAGATGTCTCCTCCTGTTGATCACTGCTATGATCACTTCTTCTTGCCATGAGACATTCTTCATCCTCTCCGTTGTGGATACAAAGCAGTTCATCCAATATTTCTTTTGCAATGTTACAGCCTGAGATAAAAGGAAAATTATCAGGGTTAATTGCAGCCTTCATTAGATTTAACGCTCTCACATTATCATCATTTTTCATCTTGTGACCATAAGTCCACTTGGACTTATCCTTAGGGATTTTATGCGGACCGTGTGAGATAACCTTCCACAGTTGAGGATCAACAGAGTTAACATGTTTGTGCATTAGACATAGCCAGAATTTAATATGTGAACCAAAAAATACTGGAGGATGAGCCAATAACACAGATCAAAGACAATTCAAAGTAGTGATTTCAAACCGATAAACCACGGCCCAAAGATTGCACCAAAAGATGGCAAGATCCGCTGCAGATCGTTGGATCTGGACAATCAGAGACCTACTCTGATACCAATTGTTGAGGTGCTATGGACGGATTCAGAGGGGGGGTGAATGAATCCCCTTCAAAAATTCTAGCCAATTTAAAAGATTAAGCTACAAACAGTAAGCTATGCGGAATTAAAGACTGATTAGCATAACTGAATGTGAGCTATAATGAAACATGGACTAAATAGATGATAGCTGACTCTGGGCTATGATGAGGCACACAATCAAATAGATGGTCGGCGAAAGCAATGAACTACTCAGCAACTTCAAATGGTTTGCAGAAGTAGATTACACACACTAAGACATCTTAAAGCACTCAGATAGAACAATCAATTGAAACGCACCTAGGCATTCATCTAGCGAAAATCAAATAAGAAATCAAACCACGCTAGACAGTAGATTTTTAGATGGTTCGGTCCTCCAGACCTACATCCACCCCACACTCAAACCTGAGTGTGGCTTCCGCTGACTAACAGCTTGAACCGCTGGGCATAACAGCTTGCCTACATCCGCTGAGCATCACTGCTTGCTGTCCAAGGTAACCACCTTGTCTGTTGAGCATCACAGCTTGCTCTGCTGACTCACAGCTTGAAGTTCAAAAGAGAAAAGGAAAACAAGACACATCAACGGAAAGTTAGAAATGAAAACTAAAAATATAGCTCACGCAGGAGCAATGTGGCATAGATATGATCCAGAGGCCATAGACAATACTTGTTGGGTATCCTTTGGTCAGGATCCCTCTTCTTCTTCTTCCTTCTTTGCTTTTCTAACTCTCTTCTTCTCTCACGGCTCTCTTCTCTCAAACCTTTCTCTGATTCTTTATCTTTCTCTAGTTTTTGCTAGCTCTCTGCTGCTCACTCTTCTGAACTCTCTTCTTTTTCGTATATCTTATCTCTCTCAGGCTATCTCTCTTCTCTTTTCACTCTCTGTCTGGTTCAGCTTTCTTCTTCTCTCTCCTCTGCTCGCTTCTGCTGCTTGCTATATCTATTTGTCTGCCCTTCCTCTCTTTTTCTTCCTCACTCCTCTCTTCTTCTTTTTCTCTCGTATACTCTGCTCGCTTCTGTTGCTTGCTATATTTTTCTGTCTGCCCTTCCTCCCTTTTTCTTCTTCACTCCTCTCTTCTTCCTTTTCTCTCGTATTCTCTACTGCTTGAATTGGACGATCTACCCCCTCTTTATATGCTCCAGGAGATGGGCGTGTGACTACCATGTTTCCCGCCCAATTCTCCAAGTAGATCTGATCCAGACCTTTCCACGTGTCATCATCACTGGGCTTTTACTTTCCACGTGGCAGGATCACTGGCTCGCTCATTGTCTTGGATCACGTGCCAGGTTACAATATTCTAGGAACACGTGCTTCACTTAAGTCTCTCGAGCAGACGTTCGATCCTAGTTGCCTGGGCCTTTTCTCAGTTAAGTCCCTATGAGTAAAGTGAGAGGAATTTCATCAAACACCTTTCAGTAATACTAAGTGCATATATGCTAAGTGTGCATCGATCTTGTATGGGCACACGTCAGATAGACTTAGACTTTATAAATGACAAAGACAAGTATGCACTGACCTTAGTATGCCTTAGACAAAACTAGCATCGACTGTGTGTAGGCTTTAGCCAAAAACATGCACCAACCGTGTGTATGCCTGGACCTTGATAAATGCTCAATGCTCGGACCTGGTATGTGCTAAGACTTGAATTGTGCTCGGACCTGGCATGTGCTAAGATTTGAGATGTGCACCGACTTGGATTGACATTATGCATGAGTGTGCACAGACCTTATAATAACTAAGTGTAAACCTGCTCTGACTTTATATGCCATTTGCAAACATGCACAGACTTCAACAACAATAGACAATGCATGTGCAGACTTGCATGAGACAGATGCTTAGACCATGCCTAGTATGCATGTGCTTAGGCTAGAAAGTGTGCACCGACTTGCTACAGTGTGTGCACTGACCTCAGTGTGCAAAATGCCATATGTGCATCGACTGCTACAGTATATGCACATACCTTATTGCCCATGTTGTGAAAATATGCTCGGACCTTATGCTAAACATGCACAGACCTTAATGTTTAGAACAACACTAAACTAATGCAGACGCTCTGTGCAGACTACTCGTACTAGCATAGACCTTATCTACATACCGTGCTGAACTAACATCGACTAGCACAGACCTGAATACAGGATCATGCATACTAACACCGACTCTGGGATACAAGACGTGATGTGCTAACAATGACCTTGATGCATGATATAGCAAGGTAACATCGACCTTGATGCATTACAATGCGAACTAACACCGACTCCATGTGCATGACATGCAGACTAACGTCGACCCTAGTATGCAAGTGCGATAACTAACATCGACTTTACATGAAGACATACACACTTAACATAGACTAGACTCAATCACTAATGCATCTGTATGCAAACTGACACATGTATACAAAATGATGATTTGACCACGTTTATGCCCTAATACATGCATTGACTTTGGTTGACCTGTTATTTTTATGACTTTTCATACTTTTATATGTGTGATGAGATCATTAATTCTGTCACGCCCCGACGCGGAAAATCGAAACGCATTAGTAGAAAGAGTTAATAATAATATGTTAATTCCCAGACATGCTATGTTTGGGCTAGAGAATCAATACATTTAGCACAATACCATGGACCGAATAATTCCATCCATCTATAAATTACCAACTGAACAACATACCGAGTTTTACAATCACCACGTAACCAATGAATAGAAGAATTCTCACCATTTCGCTTACATCCACACATTACAACTGTAAATAAAACAACTCTGAGCCACTACCACGACACTAAATTGGAAATTTGCATCTCTTGAACACATCTAGACTCAAACTATCTGTGAATGACTCCACAAGATCTTCTAGCTGGTTCACTCCAGGGTCTTCACTCCTACCCATCCCTATCAGATTGAGAGTCCTCACCTGAGCTGTAATGCCCTGGATCCTTAGTAGGTCTTATTGGATCTTTCGGATCTGTTTCGGTGAGTTTCGGTTCGCTTTTGTGGCTTCCGAGTTGAGTTTTACGATCCGTCTGGGTTTTTCTCTCGTACTAGTTACGGAGCCCTACGGTGAGTTTATTTGTCAGTTCGTTGACTCGAGGATGCTGCAGCGACGATGTACTCTCCGAGCATGTCGTTTTGACTATTTTTGCATATTTTTCTGGGATAGGGCCAAAAATTGGATTTTTGGAAATTTGGAAATTTCCTAATTTCTTTTCCTTTTTCTTTTCGTTTCCTCTCTCCTCCTTCTCATTTTCACCGCCGCCGCCCTCTCTCTCTCTCTCTCTCCCGTTTCTCTACCGTTTCGCCTTCTCGGCTCCGACTGTAGACGGAGGACCTAGGGGCGAGTGCTGGGGATGCTGTGGAGCTGGCTGGGTGCGCGACGGGGCGAGGATGGAGCGATTTCGGCGCGATCCCAAACGGTGGATTCAAAGCCGGCGTTTGAGCTCGCGGCGTGGTTTTCGGCGCGGTTTAGTCCCTTCGGGGTACGGTTTCTTCAGTGGAGGTAGGGTGACGGATCACCACTTCTCCCTGCCCGTTTTCCCTACCATTGCACGTCGTTCGGCGTAGAAACGGTGGAGTTTGGGCTTGTTTAGCCTAAACCGTGATTTTTGGGTTTTGTAGGGTTCGTCGGAAAACGGCAACCATTTTTAGATCAGTTACTGTCAATGGACTCCCTGGGACGTCAGCGTTCCATAGTCACTTATTTCGTTTCGTTTGGTGGTCCCGTTTGACCGCTAGGGCTCCAGGAAGTCCGGAAACCCTTTTTGGGTGATTTCGTTAGAATCGCCCGTTTCTTGCGATCCGTGCATCGTTTTGACTCCGGACGGAGTCTGTGTGATTGCCAGAGTATCCAGGGTTGTATCCCCTTCGTCTCGGGACGAACGGGGCGTGGAAAGGCCTCCGTCGGGCCGAACCCATGGTTTGCTTGCCATGACGCTTGAACGGTCACATCGAGACCGTTCATGTATAAGGGCGGCCATCCCTGGACCGTTTATCCTTTGTCGGTTGTGGTTGTGTGGTCTTACGATAGACTACACATCCCCCTTGGGCGGTTGGTCTTGGACCGTCCATCTTATGTCAGTTTGGGTTGTGTGGTCGTCTGCTAGACCACATATCCCCTGGGAGTTGTGCGGTCAGGTTCGGACCGTCCATCCTGTTGTGCGGTCCAGGTCGGACCGTTTATCTAGTTGTGTGGTCCCTTTGTGACCGTCCATCCCTTGGAGTTGTGTGGTCAGTTCCGGACCGTTCAACCCCTTTGTGTGGTCAGTTTCGGACCGTCCATCCTGTTGAGTGGTCCATTCTGAACCGCTCAACCCCGATGTTTTATTGGTTGGCCGTGATGGCTTCTCCCGGTGTTGTGTTAGAGTCATTGCTCTGGTCTGGTCGACCCGGTGTGATCCAATGGTCGACATGCGACCTTGCCTATGTCTCGATGGATTTGTCCAGCTCGAGACGTGGTTCTGGACACCTAGAGGTACGATTTGACCTCAGTTTATGTGTCCAGGTGCCTTGAGGGTGTCGGAGTTCCCCCAAGTCTTCGTATGTCCTATCCGTTTCGTGTCGGTCATCTACGTGAGTTAGGGCGGTGTTTCTAGTGGTCCTACCTTGGACTGCTAGTGTTGGATTGTCTGTCCGGTGGTTCCCTGGATCGGTCGGTTCAGGTGAATTGTGTGCGGTCTATTCCTTGACTGCTATAGTTTCTCTGAGCGACTTAATCTCGGACCACCAGTGTCTTTGCCTTTGGTTGCGAGGTGATTCCTCCTTGACTGCTTGGTTGACCTAGCGGCCGAGTGATGGATAGCCTACGCCAGAGAGTGGTTTACCGGTGGTTTGGTATCTTGGCTTGACCTTGGGTCGCCATTGTCACGTGGACATCACCCGATGTCCTATGAGGGCTGTAACCGTGTTCCGAGGTGGCCAAGAGGGTTTGTGCTTGTGTGTCTTTGTCTGGTTCCGGTCATCCCGGGGTGACCCAGTGGTTGACGGGTGACCTTGTGTGTGTGTCTCGGTAGTTCTGCCCAGTCTGAGACTTTGGTTCTGGACATCTCGAGGTACCATTTTACCTTGGTTTGCGTGTCTAGGCATGTTGAGGGTTCTCGGTGTTCCCTCAGGTCTCCGTGAGTCATTTTCTGCGGAGCGTCGTTTTCCCCTGGCTTAGGATTAGACCGATTGGCGGCTTGTTCCACTGTCAGTGACGATCTTGTGTTTGAGTCGTCCGACTCAAGGATCGTTACATTGTAGGTCTAGTTGCCTAGTCCTGAGTCTGTTGGCAGTAGTTGTACTGCCTGTGGTGCCTAGTAGTACGTGCGACAGTGCGTTCTAGCTTGTCTGTACTCTAGCACTTGTGTTTCTGAGTCTGGTGTCTTGTGAACCTCCACTAGTCGTAGCCTGTCAACGCACGCGATCTAGTGTGTTGACCCACCTCGGAGTGGTGGAAAGGGCAGTTCCCGTAATACGGTTTGTAAGCTAGTTCCGTGGGCTCCCGGCCAGCGGTAGCGTCCTACCGAGGGAGAAAACTAGCTAGAGGGCCTGGCTTAGGCAAGAGCCAGTGTGTGCACATGTGGTCAGGGGCTGAGGACTTACGTCGACGGGCGTAACCCTGACGAGTTACTTGTTGTTGTAGTTCCTGTTTGGTTTAGTGCGTGTCTGCGACTCTGCCGTGGCTTTGGCGGTACCGTAGGCGAGACACTCGTGGCGCAGTGTAAGACGTCAGTGGACGCAGCCGGCTATTTTTCTGATGAGGAGGTGCTTCCGTCACGTGACACGTGACTCTTCGCGTTTCTTGTGCGTCGTGACCTTTCTGAGTTAGCCCTCTCGTGGCCCTACTCGAGGTCAGTGTTATGTTGCGTGCACGTTGTTCTAGTTGTGTGTGTCATCGAGTCTGTCTGTCGTCTGTCTAGATCTTTTCTAGACTTTTGTTTGTCCTTACAGGTCTTCATCTTAGGCCTGACGTTGTGTCGACAGATCGGTAACTCCTGACTTTGTCAGATCAGAGTCGCCCTTCTGTCGCGGCTTGGAGTAGCTTAGGGAGCCGAGTTCCTCTCGGTGGCCGTGTTCCGAGTTTTACGGCCTCACTTTTCCCTTTTCTTTTAGCTTCCCTTGCTCTTAGCCTATTCCATACTCCTGCTGTTCCCGTTCTTTTTACAGCTTTATAGTGTAGCTTTTCCTGCTTTGCTACTACTGTTGCTTTTTGTTCCGTGTGCTGCACGCTTTTCAGTGGGGATGCGCGTGACCCCTACTGAGTCCCTGCTTGGAGACTCACCTCTATTTTTTAGGTGGGTGGCGTTGTCTCTGTCCGTGGTTCCTGGTGTGGCGCGTCTATAGCTGCCAGCGGTACCTGCGTCGGGTTTCCCCCGACCTCAGTGTACGTTCTTTTCCTGTGGCCTGTACTTGTCTTTAATTTCTTGGACTGGACTCTGGTATAATTGTTAAATTGAAATTGTTAATTAAAAAGTAATTTTATTTCAGCTACTTTAGCAAACCGATCTAATGAAATTTAATTATTTTCTGTTATATCTCTGTGGCTTCAATATACTACATGACAATCCTTTTATCCCTTCGGAGCTTTACCGCTCTTGGGAGGCCTCGCGGGTTCCAAGTGGTATCAGGTGTATCCGGTAGTCCTATCGGGTATATCTGGTATCCGGGATCCGGGTCGTCACATGAGCTACCTAAAAAGGGGGAAACAACTAGGTGAGCGAACGCTCAGTAGGTAATAGCAGACAATGTTTAAGTAATTAACCAATTACATTAATGTTATGCAATAAAGAAAAGGAACGGCGAATGCGATAAGAGAATAAAGAGAGCAAAAGAACATGATCATAGTATAACAGGGCACTGGCCGACCAAGCAAGAAATAAACAAGTCATGTAAATTATTCCAGGGTGAAATTATAACTCGTATTCAAGAGAAGGAGTCATGTAAGGGAATATGTCATAGACATCACGCTAGTCATGCACTCGGTGCAATGCCTCACCATGTCATTACAACTCCCCGGGGCACTAGTACTTTTCGGGCGCTCCTCCCTGGACCAGACCGGGCCCTTATGATGCGGTGGCATTGATTTGGTGGATCCAAGATCCCAAGTTGTCTAGACATTCAAAAGACTCGGCCAGGAGAGATAAGTTCTCAAGATATAACCTGGAATAATCAAGAATAATCCAGGGTTTGCATAGTACGAGCCACACATGGCCCGAACCAAGAGGCATACAAGAAAACGCGAAAAAATCAGATGCTGGAAGGTACGCAGTCACCTTTGGGCCGCTTAAACAGGAACGGTCTCATATTGGGCCGTGCTAAGATGACTGGGCCGAAGACAACCCAGCCGAAGCCAAGGGTACACGGTCTTAAATGGGCGGCTCCAATATAGAACGGTCCATTCTGGCCCGTTCATAACTAGAGGAATCTAAAACCCACGACGAGAGGTACAGGGGTTGGATTGGGCCGCGCTATCACAGAGCGGTCAGTTAATGGTCCGTTCCATGGACTTAAATGGGCCGCGCCTGTCCGTTCCATGATTGGGCTAAGCAAGACAAGAAAAACTCACCCAATGGGCTCCTAGGCTGCCATAGGTGGTGGAACCGAATCAGGGTTCAGCCCACTGCTCTTAGGTCAGTCTAGAGGCTTTTTTGGGTCGACCAACATGGCCAGGTCGAAGAAACATCAAGGATAATCGACCAGCAAGATTTGATACTCAGCCAGAATTACAAGGTCTCCATTGGGCCGCTCACTAAGTCACACGGTCCGATTCAGACCGTGTAAAGACTTAGATGGTCCAGTGTAGGCTGTGACTCAGAACAGCGGTAATCCAAGTGATTCGATCGAGTCAATAGGTGCAGGACTTGAGGTATAACCTGTCCGGCGTCCTTGTGGGAATCCCAGGCTCACGGGGATGTACGGAGGTCTCATAATGGAGGTCCTAGTCCGACGGAAGGAGTATCTGGCGGAGAGTTCCAACCATTACAAGAATTGAGGGCTAGAATTCATCGGAAAATAAATATACGGCGGTCAGTCAATTCCACCAGAGTGGAATGATTATCAAAGCAATCCTAGTATCATCATTCCATTTTTCATTGTGACATGTTTGAGGTTAAGCTCTATTTAAATTGATAAGAACAAGGGAGACATGATAAAAGTAAATCAAGCAAAAGTATTAACAATTATTAACTTCCATATGTTCCAATTTAACTATGGGTTGCTATCCTATCAATAGCCTTATTTAACCAAGATGAATCATGCTAAAAACAATGATATACCAATCTACGTGACATAACGGTCCGCCCAGAACCGCCTCACAGGCCTTCACGGTCTGTCGATAAGCCGTTCAGGTTATGCAGGCCCGAAGACCTTACAGGCCCTGCACGGTCTATCGAGGGGCCGCGGGGTCTCTGAGCGGTCTGGAACGAGCCGCCAGCAAAAAGGAACGGTCAATCGTTGGGCCGTCCTATTCATGGAGGTATCCTACGCAACAAATCAATTAAGCGGTCAAGTAAAATCCGTCGCCCTAGACCACACGGTCCATCGAGGGGTCGTTCAAAACAGAGCGGTTCCTATAGGACCGCGCTAAGGTCGCCATGCCCGAACTCTAGCGGGCTCGGCTAGGGTTCGATAAAATGACTAAATACTCATCATATAGAGCATTAAAATTGGGCAATATGCCATCACTGGAACAAGAACAACAAGATGCATGACATGGCATGATCAATTAAGTTTTAGCGCCTGCTAATCCCTACATAACTCGAGGATAGATTGGGAAACCCTAAATGTGACATGCTTCGACTAGATGGACTAATACTCGCAGGATACGAAACTATTTTTAGGGCTTTTTATGTCTTTAGAAAGAGGACAGAGAGACAAATCTAGCAATATATGACGCTTAGGATTTGGTCTGCTAGAACTTATCTTAGATGAAGGAAGAAGGGGACGATGGTCACGGGCCGTGCTAGGGACACCTCTCCAAAGATCACCAGAATTCTCCCTCATCCACGAACCTCGTCGATCGCCACAGCATCCAATGGCTTCTAGGTCGACCAGGGTTTAGTTTTATAGGGTCAATTGGACTCCAGAAGCATCGATTCGGGGGATAGAGTCCTTCCTTCGTGGGAGCGCGTGAATCGCGCTTGACCCGGTCACGTCGCCTCCCCACCGCCAAATTCTCTTCCTAGGGTTAGGGTTCTGGATGGGAAATAGAGGGGAAATGATCAACTAATCAAGGTCGTTCGTTTGGGTCCAATTTGGGCTTAAATGATTGAGAATTGGGCCTTAATTTGGCGATTTAAGGTCTAGTTAGGTTAAACGTAGATTTGGGCCTAAACCCACCATTCGGCTTACTTAGAATTTTATTTTGGATTAGCCACAGAAGACACTTTATCTAAATTTTCTATTTTCTATTCGATTATAATTTTTACAGATTTTTATAAATTGGTTGAAATTTTACTTATCGTATTTCCCGCAGAATTTCTTATAAATTTCTCTTATTATGTTTATTTAATATAATACTATGGTGCTACACCCTCCCCCACTTTAAGGAATTTGGTCCTCCAAATTCACTGCACTTATCGAAATGGGGAATGAAATAACTAACCTTAAAATAAATCAGGGTATTACTTTCGAATAACGTCCTCGGACTCCCAAGTAGCTTCTTCAGTTCCACGTCGGCTCCACTGAACCTTGACCATGGGTATGGAACGATTCCTGAGTTGCTGCTGCTTGCGGTCTAAAATCTTGATGGGTCTTTCTTCATAAGTCAGATCTTCCTTTAATTCCAAATCCGCATGTTGAATGATGTGAGTGGGGTCATACGCATACTTCCGTAACATAGATACGTGAAAAATATTATGTACTCCAGATAATTGAGGTGGTAAAGCTAATCTGTAAGCAACCTCTCCCACTCTTTCTAGAATCTCAAAAGGGCCAACATATCTAGGACTTAGTTTGTCACGAATGCCAAACCTTCAGATTCCTCTCATGGGCGAAACCTTCATAAACACATGCTCGCCAACTTGAAATTCCAAGGGTCTTCTTCTACAATCAGCATAACTTTTCTGTCTTGATTGAGCCACTTGTAGATGGTCCCGGATAATATGGACATTCTTGGTTGATTCTGAAATGAGATATGGTCCCAACCATTTCTTCTTGCCTACCTCATCCCAACACAGAGGTGATCGACAACTTCCTCCATAAAGAGCTTCAAACGGAGCCATCTGGAACTGGACTGGTAACTATTATTGTAGGCAAATTCAATCAAAGCTAAGTGATCCTACCAGCTGCCTCCAAAATGAATCACGCAAGCTCTTAACATAACTTCCACAATCTGATTTGTTCTTTCAGTCTGTCCGTCTGTCTGCGGATGAAAAGCAGTGCTGAAATTCAGACGGGTACCCAAGGATTCTTGCAGTCCTCCCCAAAAGTGCGAAGTGAACCTGGGGTCTCTATCTGACACAATATTTACTGGTATTCCATGAAGTCTTACAATTTTCTTCATATACAGAGCAACCAAAACATCGACCGTCCACTTGGACTTAATGGATAAGAAATGAGCAGACTTATTCAGTCTATCTACAATAACCCATATTGCATCGAATCCACTGCGAGTCCTAGGTAGACCCATGATAAAATCTATGCCAATGCTCTCCCATTTCCATTGGGGTATATCAAGTGATTTTAACTTCCCAGCAGGTCTGAAATGCTCAGCCTTGGCTTGCTGACATACTAAGCATCTGCTCACAAATTCTGCAACTTCCTTTTTTCATGTTCGGCCACCTAAAGGATCTTTTCAAGTCCCGATACATCTTAGTGCTTCCAGGATGAATAGTATACCTGGACCTATGGGCTTCTTCTAAGATCTTGTTCTTTACTTCAGCTACATCAGGCACACAGGTCCTTCCTCGAAATAACAATATGCCGTCATCGGCTAAAATAAAATCTGGTCTATTGCTCAGACTTTCCTTGATCTCCACTAATATCGGATCATTTTCTTACAAGGACTGGATTTCTATCAATAACTCTAGATGAAGCTGAATCTGTGCGATCATAACTCGATCCCCGCCAACATTGAGGTCTAAACTAGCCAATTGTTCTAACAATCTCCATTCCTGTAACATGAGACTTGATAATTTTGCTATTGGTTTGCGGCTCAAAGTATCTGCCACCACATTGCCTTTTCCAGGATGGTACTCAATAGAGAAATCGAAATCTTTTAAATACTCCAGCCACCTTCTCTGCCTCATGTTAAGCTCCATTGGAGAAAACAGATACTTCAAGCTCTTATGATCCTAGAACACTGTGAATGCCTCTCCGTACAAGTAGTGCCTCCAAATCTTCAAGTCAAAAACTACTGCTGCTAGTTCCAAATCATGGACATGATAATTCTCTTCATGCTTCCTTAACTGTCTAGAAGAGTAAGCTATCACCTTCCCGTGCTGCATAAGCACACATCCTAGGCCAATACTTGAAGCATCGGTGTATACTACAAAACCCCCTTCTCCCGAAGGCAAAGCTAATACAGGGGCAGAGGTCAAGCATTCCTTCAGAGTCTGAAAACTTCGTTCATAATCTTCCGACCACTCAAACCGGTTCTCCTTGCGGGTCAATCTTGTCAGAGGTATCGTAATTTTGGAGAAGTCCTTAATAAACCTTCGGTAATAACTTGTCAGGCCTAGAAAACTTCTTACTTCAGTTACATTAGTAGGCCTTTCCCAGTTCTTTACTGCCTCTACTTTCGAAGTATCAACAAAAATACCCTTCTTAGTGATAATATGTCCCAGAAAAGACACTTCTTGCAGCCAAAAATCACAGTTACTAAACTTGTCGTATAACTGATGGTCTCTTAATAATTACAATGCCAACCTTAAGTGCTCAGCATGCTCCTCCTCATTCTTAGAGTATATCAAGATGTCATCAATAAATACTACGACCCACTAATCAAGGTAGGGTCGGAACACGCTGTTCATCAACTGCATGAAAGCTGCTGGAGCATTCGTTAGTCCAAAAGATATTACTACAAATTCAAAATGCCCATACCTGCTACGGAAGGCGGTTTTAAAGATATCCTCATCCTTGATCCGTAGTTGATGATATCCTGATCAGAGATCGATCTTAGAAAAATATTGTGCTCCTACTATCTGGTCAAACAGTTCGTCCATCCTCGACAATGGATACTTGTTTTTGACAGTAAGCTGGTTCAATTGTCGATAATCGATGCATAATCTCATCGAACCATCCTTCTTCCAGACGAATAATACTGGGGCTCCCCACGGGGATGTACTTGGATGAATAAACCCCTTTTTGAGCAACTCCATCAATTGTCGCTTCAATTCCATCAGCTCCGCAGGAGAGATACGATACGGAGCTTTTGAAATAGGAGACGCGCCAGGAATTAGATCAATAGGAAAGACTACCTCTCTCTCAGGCGGAAGTCCTGGCAAATCCTCAGGAAAGACATCTGGAAAGTCTTGAGCAACAGGAATGTCCTTTATCTCAATCCCCTTCTCAGGGGTTAAAGAAACCAAGGCTAGAAAAGTCTCACATCCTTTCTTCAATAGCTTCTCAGCTCGAAGAGCCGAAATAAGCGGCACAGACTTAGAATGCCTAACCCTGACAAAAGAAAGCTCGGGGTGCCCAGCAAAAGACACAGAGCTAGTGCTACAATGGACACTGGCCTCATTTTTAGCCAACCAATCTGCGCCTAGGATCACATCATAATCCTTCATGTCCATACAAACTAAATCAGCTGGCATATTCCGCCCACTAACCAAAACCTTACTAGAAGGGTAATAATATTTAATTGCTGATCTTGAACCAATGGGGGTTGAAATTTCCAGGGAAGAATTCATTAACACAGGATTCACAGCTAAAGACTTAGCAAAACTCCGGGAAATAAAAGAGTGCGTTGCTTTTGTATCAAATAGGACAAATGCCAGTTTATCATGAACAATAAGTGTACCTTTAACAAGTCCACCCTCCTCGGTGGTTCCTGCCTCTTCTTCTTGTAGGGCTTGAAGCTTGCCCTGCTGTTTCCGACTTCCTTGCGGCTTGTTTGGTGTAGCTTGATCTGACAGGAGGGGACATTATGGGATGCGATGGTCCCGGCTTCCGTAGCATAGACAGGCGCCTAACTTGCGCCAACATTCCTCCATCTTGTGACCTGGACAGTCACAATACTTGTAAAGGCCTTTGAATGGTACAATCGGGCCAGGCTTCTTCTCGTCACTCTTTGGCACTGTGGACACTAAAATTTCTCACCCCATGTTTACGTGCAGGGGAATAAATAAGAAGAGAGAAGAAAAGAGAAAATGAGAAGAAGAGAAGAAGAGAAGGGAGACACTCAAATGCTCTTCAATGGCACACTCCCCTGGTGCCCCCAGCGGTGCACTCCCCTAGTGCCCCCAGCGGCACACTCCCCTGGTGCCCCCAGCGGCACACCCCCTGGTGCACCCAGCGGCACACTCCCTTGGGCCCTTCAATGGCACACTCAGGGCCAGCCCCAGCGGTACACCCTGCAAGTGCCTCTCAGCAGCACACCCCCTCGAAAGCCTCTCAACGACACACCTTGCCAAGCCCTCCAGTGGCACGTCCCGTTGGCACCCTCAGCGGAACACCTCTAAGTGCCTTCAACGGCGCGCTCTGCTGCCCCCAGGGCTTGCCCTCTAGTGGTGCACTCCTTCAAATGCCCTTAGCGGCACACCCTCACGGCCCTTCAGCGGCACGCTCCCAAGGCCCTCTAGCGGCACACCTTTCCAGCCTTTCAGCAGCGCGCTCTTGAAGGCTCCCAGTGGCACGGGTTTTCACCCGTCCAGCAGCACGCTTTAAGTTGTTCTTTGCCCGGTGCAACCGACAAGGGAGATCTAACGCCATCACTTACGGCCATTGGCGCGTAGCATGACTAGCTGAGGTGTCGTTCCCTCATGAAGGCACGGTGGCTATTCTCTGCAGCCAAGGACGGGGGAGAGTCAACTCCCATTTAATGCCCGTCGTCATCGGACGCTCCCACCATCGACGGCTCGGCCTGAACGCTCCCGCTGCTGGGGTATAAAGGGCCCCTTCTCCACGGAGACAGACACGCAGACAACAGAGAGACCAGAGAAAAGAGGAAAGGCCCCCGCGTAGAAAAGAGAAGAAGAAGAAGAAGAAGAAGAAGAAGAAGAAGAAGAAGAAGAAGAAGAAGAAGAAGAGAAGAAGAGAAGAAGAGGCTGGGGGCTCCCCCTGGTGCTTCACCCACCGTCGCAGGAGTGAGGAGAAGAGAAGAAGAGAGAAAGAGAGAGCGCTGCCCCATTCACCATCGTCTGTGAGAAGAGAAGAAGAGGAAGAAGGAAGGAGAGAAGAGAAGAAGAGAGACGAGGAGCTAGTGCTCCGTCCCCTTTCCCTCTTCATTGTATCTTGCTCCCCTTTGTTCTTTTGTTTGCTTTTCTTAAGATGTATTAGCCCCCAGGGCTGCTTCCCTTTTTTTTATAAGAATAGAAGTTCCACAAGCGTTCCTGACCCATGAATGTCCTCCGGTGCTCCTCTCGCTTGCGCCTTGAATGATTTCCCCCCTCTTGTTTGTTTCGACCATCTTTCACCCCACGGTGTACATGGTGGATTATTTTCCTCATCCTTTCATTTCTCATCTTTCGGGATGCCTGCTCGTTGGGATGTTGCAGAGTCTATCCAACCTAATGGGTGGTGTCTCTAGCATGATGGCATGAGGCCGGCTTCCTTCCAACGGTTTTCCGTAACGGGTTGATCCCCCCTCCACCGGCACACCTAGCATGTTCAGCCTGGTACACACTCGGGGTGCTCCATCCGGCACACTCCCAACGGCCTTTGGCCGGTGCACTCCCCAGCCTGCCTGCCGGCACACCTTAAACCACCTAGTCCGGCACACTCCCAACAGCCTTTGGCCGGTGCAGTCCCCAGCTTGCCTGCCGGCACACCTCAAACCACATAGCCCGGCACACCCCAATATGCCTTGCCCGACACACCCCCTGGTGCCTGCCGTGGCCGGCACACCCCTGGCTAGTGTAGCCCGGCACACCCTAGCCACCGATTCCCCGGTGCACCTGTAACTCGAGTCAGTCTAGTGTTTTCTCGTTCGATGTTTTCCCCGGGTCTTCCGAAGTTTTCTCAAAGGTGGCTACCTTGGCACACACCTTAAATTGTCGGGTCATGCCATTCCTTGTGGGCGTGTTTCCTTTTCACTCCCTTACCATCCGGGTTAAGGGGAGATGCTGTCGAATTTTTGTCAGAAATAACAACACATTAAAAGACAAAAGGAAGCAACAAACAAATAAAATAAGCCTTAATAAAACATTCCAATCAAAACAAGGGAACCATGCAAGACTCAAAGAGCTGGACTGCTGAACATGACCATGGACTTAATCACACAACAACAGATCGAAAGCTTGCAATTCAAGGCCCTTCATCTGAATTTTACGAACAAAGGAGACCTCCTCCCAGACCTTACTCCACCTACATGGACTCTGCCCCAACTGCATTGGCGCCTGCACCCTCCTTCACCCGATGCACTCCTATACTCTTCTAGCGGCACACTATCAAACTCCCCTACCCGGCACACCTTCGGCCTCCATCTGTCCGGTACACGCGTACCTCTCCTAGCGGTGCACTCTGCCTTCAACCCTATCCGGCACACTACACCGGTGCCTTACCCGAGGCACCCGCTAGCACCTCCGCCCGGTACACTCTCATCCCCTTCCAGCGGTACACCCCCAGCTCAAGCCACAGCTGGTGCACCTTTTCGCTACGCCTCCAGCGGTACACCCTTAGTTCACTCCCCGGCGGTACACCCTCCCGTTTACACCTCCACCCGGTACACTCTCCACACCTTCACCCGGTGCACTCCTATCCTCTTCTAGCGGCACACTATCAAACTCCCCTACCCGGCACACTCATCTGCTCCCAGCGGTACACCCCATAACCTTTCAACGGTACACTCCCCACCACTTTGTCCACACACGTGCCAAATGCAACAAATAATAATAATAATAACAGACTCACAATAAAAAGGGGATAAATAATAATAATAATAATAAAATTATAATAATAAAAAGGGGGTAAATAATAATGATGACAAACTCAATAAATAAATAAATAATAATAATAAAAAGGAAATATGTAATAATAATTACCAACTCAATAAAAAAAATAAATAAGCAAATAATAATAATAAATGAGTAATAAATGAATAATAATAACAAACTCACCAAAAAATATAAAAATAACAAATAATAATAAAATGATGAGATCCGCTCCGCAGCCTCGTTCTCCTCAAAACTCGGTATAAAGGGAACATTAACGTCGCCTCTCCAATTCGGGGTCGGACCTTGGGAGCCATCCCAATATGGCCGTAATCCGACATCGCTCCGGGCCGATAGTTTATCAAACCGGACTCGTTCCCATTGGGATTCGTTTCCGCTCTTTCATTGAAATTACCGTAAACTCGGCATACATTTGTACGGATTTATTTCTGTTTGCGTCATACCTTCGATGCGAACTTTTGTCCGAACATAAAGTGGTCCATGAATGACCGACAGAAATCTGAACGGAACGAGAAGGCTCTCGTCACCCCCGAGCCCTACGCATGGGAATATCGATAAGACCTTCGTGAGTCACGCTTAGACCACGGGTTTGCCCTAATCATGGTCATTGCCTGACCCACATCCACGGCCGACAGCCAGCTATCTCTGTACACATCTTCGTTTTGGAATCTAATCCAGGGACTCTCCCCCGTTACCCCTTGGCACCGGAAATACTAATGACGCTCACACAAGTCTTGTTTCGATCGCGGGGGGCCCACCGCAGTATGGTCGCGACTTGATCTTGTGCCGAGACGATAAATTTGTTGGTTTTCGACCGCCTTAACAAGGATTTAACCGAATATTTCTCGTTTCTCTGAACAATAAATTTGACGTACCCCGTCATACATATGTTCCGGTCTTCTCGTGACGATTGCGCTTTTCTCGAGCCGGACATTCGTCCGAATATTAAATGGTCATCACATGACCGACATGATCTTGAATGTTTTCTTCTCACCCTCGTACGGGGATTTCGATGCTTCCTAATACGCCTTTTATGCAATTAATTTCCTGGCCATGAGGCCCTGATTCCCAGCGATTAATCAAGGGTGTTCCCTCGTATGGGGGATGTAAATGACGCCGTGACCTTTATGGCGCGGCGGGTTTTGGTCCCGACCCAAACCACACAATCGTCTGATCGAGTCAGATCGAGCGCACCATGGGCTCTTCGGAGCCCGAACAAATTGTCACTTCGGTGACTGGCACGCCCACGCACTTAATAGATGAATCAACCATTCGAATAGACGAACAAACGTAACGAGCTTAATGAAAAGTGCGTCCACAGGCACCTTGCCTTTCCATGAGCTAGACCCACCGTTGGGTCTCTTCTTGCCATTGCCGGGTTTAAAGTTCCCGGAACTGGTAGTTTGTTCTTTCTTGGAGTTCTTCTCACGAATCCTCTCCGTCATGTCTAAGGTATCCGTAGACACGCCAAAATCGATGCTACGTTGAGTAAATCTCATGTCACCATGTGACGCCCCAAAGTGGACTTCAATATTGGCTTAATATGAAGTTTTTCTAGTTTCTCCATATTTAATTGTGATTTCCTGGCTTTTTACTTTAATAATTAAAATTAACGCCTGTGGGGAGGGCGTCATTTAATTGACGACCTATTTAGGGGCATTTTTCTTAAATAAACGACTGTCCGAACGGTCGTCGATTCCTGGATTTTACAAATTCTAACGAAAATAAAATTCAAGGTAATTGACGTCCTATTGAGGGGCGTTGATTATTTAACGCCCGTTCAAAGAGGCGTCATTTGACAATTTTAAATAAGGAAAGTCCTTTATTCCTATAATTAAATTCAGGAATTGACGACTGTGTGAATGTCATCATTTCAATTGACGCCCCTAGCTAGGTCGTCATTTTCGCTTCCGTCTCCCTTTCACCTGCTTCTTTCCAGTAGTAACCCTTTCCCCATTTTTCACCTTGTGTTCGATTGGGAAGAGGGTTCCTTATTGAGGATTCATTGCCTTGTTTTAATCCCATTAAGGCAAGGATTTTTGGCCCTATAAATACCCCCTTGAATCCCTCACGCGCGAGAGAGAGCGCAGAAGAAGAGTGTAGTAGAGGACATCGCAGAATAGAGCTAACAACTACACACAGAGAGAGCTAACAGTGAGGAGCGTTTCGTTGTTTGTAGGTTGTTTTCTCCCAAGCTCTTCCTCCGGCGTACTTCTTCCACGGACGTTCTTCTTCCACGGCGGTGGAGATTTCTCCTTCCGACGTGCTTCCTTCCTCCCGTAGCAGCGGAAGCTCTTGTCCTCCCCCCTTTACTGCTACCATACAGCAGAAGGGTGACCCCTCTCTCTTATTCATTTTATTTTGATGTTATCATATCATTACATATCATTCTCTAGTTGCTTTGCTAGAGAGGATCATATTACACTAGTTTACGTTGCATTAGCATACTCATCCATAATCCCATCCCTTGTTACTCCTCTTAGGGGTTTTAAAACCAAAACACACAAGGTGTGTGTCCATGCTTGATTTGATTGATTTCTATACTTCTAGAGCATTGATACTACACATCTTTGGCTAATCCATATCTTTATTTTGTGTGTTTATGCAATGGTAATCAAGCTATAAACCCCATTCGTCGGTCGGCCGATAGAAGGAGGAAGGAAGAACCCCCAATCTCACCCGCTCAATATAAGGTACATGCGATCACTCCTTTGATATTTTGAGGTAACCCCTCTGGCGATCACTCTCCTTATTAGCACCACGTGCATCCTTAATTCTTTTATGTCTATATTTTCTTAGTGGATTTTTAATTAGATCTACAGTATCCTCCAGAACTTGAGATTTCTTTACCATCTCGACGTAAGTCTGGATTTCCATTGGGGCCAACTGGTTGATATATTGCAACTTCAATCCATTAAGGAAGCGCTTGGCCTTCATCTTCTCAGTGGACACTAAATGAGTGGCATAACGAGACAACCGGGAAAACTGAGCTGCATATTCAGCAACAGATAGGTTCCTCTGTTTCAAAGCAGCGAACTCCGCCGCCTTCTTCTCTTGCACTCTATCAGAAAAGTACTTGTTGTTGAAGAGTTCCTCGAACTCCTTCCATGTCACTTGATGGTCTCCCAATGTGGCTTTTACGGCATCCCACCACGTTCTTGCATCTCGTTCTAACTGGAAAGTCGTCAGGAGAACACGCTCTTGATCACTGCACTGCATCACTTCAAAAATTCGATCCATCTCCTTCAGCCAATGCTCGGCTTCGTGTGGATCCGTCGATCCACTGAATCGTGGGGGATTCATGCCACGGAAGTTTCGATGAAGATCTCCTACTCCCTGGTGTGCTCCTCCTCCTTGGGCCACTTGCTGAAGGGCCCGAGTTAAACCTTGCACTGTTCGCTGCATGTCTCTACATTGCGCACGCTCCGCTGCCATTGCACGAACCCTACATGTGGAAATATTAAATTAGAACAACCTAGCGGGAAAGTTTTAGAGTTAATTATTAACTTAACCTGAGTCTCTACCCGATCTCACTAGACGAAAATCTTAAACTTTTAACTAGTCATGGTTTTAAGACACCACTAGGGAACCTAGGAACCTTAGAAAACCTAAGCTCTGATACCACCAAACTGTCACGCCCCGATGCAGAAAATCGGAATGCGGCAGTAGAAAGAGTTAATAATAATATGTTGATTCCCAGACATGCTGTGTCTGGGCTAGAGAATCAATACATTTAGCACAATACCATGGACTGAATAATTCCATCCATCTATTAATTACCAAATAAACAACATACCGAGTTTTACAATCACCACGTAATGAATGAATAGAAGAATTCTCACCATTTCGCTAACATCCTCACATTAAAACTTTAAATAAAACAACTCTGAGCCACTACCACAACACTAAATTGGAAATTTTCATCTCTTGAACACATCTAGACTCAAACTATCTATGAATGACTCCACAAGATCTTCTAGCTGGTTCACTCCAGGGTCTTCACTCCTGCCCATCCCTATCAGATTGAGAGTCCTCATCTGAGCTACCTGAAAAGGGGGAAACAACTGGGTGAGCGAACGCTCAGTTGGTAATAGTAGGCAATATTTAAGTAATTAACCAATTACATTAATGTTGTGCAATAAAGAAAAAGGAACGGCAAATGTGATAAGAGAATAAAGAGAGCAAAAGAACATGATCATAGTATAACAGGGCACTGGACGACCAAGCAAGAAATAAACAAGTCATGTAAATAATTCCAGGGTGAAATTATAACTCATATTCAAGAGAAGGAGTCATGTAAGGGAATATGTCATAGACATCACGCTAGTCATGCACTCGGTGCAATGCCTCACCATGTCATTACAACTCGCGTGCCCCTCCCTTTGGCGCCCTCGCGTGCCCCTCCTTCGGCGCCCTCGTGCGCCCCTCCCTTTGGTGCCCTCGCGTGCCCCTCCTTCGTGCTCCACGTAGCACACTCCTTTTATGCACCACGTGCACACCTCCCACTGGATTAGCCAATTTGCATAGTATCCATATCATTTTAAAGAAATTGATTTCTGTTTGTCATCAGGGGTAACGGTTCTCTGGAACTGAATAACGCCCTTCATACCGCCGTCATTTCCATATACAACGACCATTCGAACAGGCGTTGTTTCCATTTTTTTATTACGAGCATTTTCATCATTTATAATTAACGCCCCTCACAGAGGCGTCATTTCTCAATATAACGCCTCACACCAAGGCGTCATATTTTTAATTACTGCATTTTGACGCCCCTCCCAGAGGCGTCTTTTACTGGTACAGCGCCTTACTGAAAGGCGTTATTTTGATTATCATTACGTTTATTCACATTTTAAGTTCAACTTCTGCTATCTAACGCCCATGTGCACAGGCGTCATTTCCAAAGACAGCGCCTTACTTTAAGGCGCTATTTTATTTTGATTGCTATCTGTTTGCACTGTTCACAGTAACTAGCGACTGACACTCAGTCGTCTCTTGTTGATATAGCGACCTTATCCAGGTCGTCATTTTTTTCTGTGCCCACAGAACCCTGCTTACTACTGTTCGTTCGCTTGACTGATTCTCATATCACCTGCTTGATATTGCCTGCATTAGGCTGCATTTAGGGCATTCGGTTTGGGAGACCTCCTCTCCCCACAATTTTAGGAGTCACACCCCCCTCTTGGTGAAGGAAGGACCCTCCTTTGAGCATTCCGTCTCATTGGATCGGAAATTCCTAAACTAAGCCTCTGTAAGTCCCCGCACCCGTGGATTCCCTCACGGACGCTGGGCAGGTTGTACCATTGAAGCACCCGGAGTATAGTTGACCCACACGTTAGTGAGGAGAGAGAAAGAACCTAGATACCCGGAGATTATACCCAAATTTTCAACCAGGACCCACCTTCAAAGGGGAGAGCTTATTATAAAATTCACCTTAATCTTTAAAGAAAACCTTAAAACTTTGGGCTCATTACAACTTGAGTGTTTATTTTGTTTGATAAGGTGATATCTCTTGGGTATACTTATTTGTTGGAAACCTATTTCTTCTTCCTTCAGCATGAAACTCCGTTCAGGTAAAATCATCAAAATGGCCAACTACGGATATACTTATGATGGTTATGAGGCGGGTCACTCTGACCCGTTTTATGAGGTTCCCTCTCAGGATCCTGTCTACCACGAGGGAGACTATATTTCTTCTCCCACTCAAGTCCACATGGTGGACACCACTTCTCTAGAGGTTGAGCCTTCTTCCCAAGCTCAACCTACCACTCAAAATACTTCGGGGGATGTTTCCCCTTCTTTCAACTTCAACGAAGTTCTCAAAGTTCTTGCTCACCTGGATGACTCCCAGCGCCAGGCGGCCCCAGCCGCTTTACAGGGAAAGTCTGTCCCGTCATCTTCTAACCCTCCCCAGGCCATGGGTGGCCACTCTGCTAGTTCTCCCAACGACCAGGTGGTCGCACCTAGGGTGCCCTCGCGCCCATCAACTCCTGTTATGACTACGCCAGCCCAATCGGTAAGTCACTCCATTGCTAGGCCTCAACAACCTCCTGTTCCTCAAATTTTGAGAAGGCCTATGACGAACCAATACTCTTTTCGTCCGGCCCCAGCCGAGTCCGATAACCACACTATACTCCTCCAAAGGATGGCTAGTATGGAGGAGCAGCTCAAGAAGGTCACTGCATCCAAGGTCGCTCCCGAAATTATGCTTCCCACTCTGCCAATTTTTCACCTACCCCCGTCTGAAATGCCGAATTTCCGACGGTACAATGGAACGGGTAATCTGCACATCCACTTGAAAGACTTCTTATAGGAGGCATCATTCTGGCAAGATAACAAGACTTCTCTGGCTTATCTCTTTAGGTGATCTTTAGATGGCCCGGCACTAGAATGGTTTTACTCTCTGGAGCCGGCAGATGCCGGTGATTTTGATGTAGTTCAATGAAAGTTTCTGCAGAAATACATGGACCGTGTGGGTCCCTCTTTGTCTGTTACTGATCTGGTTGCCGAAAAGATGGAGTCTGAGGAGGACTTCGTTTTGTTTGCTGATAGGTGGAGAGCTATGGCCGAGAAGTTAAAGGACACATTGTCGGAAACGGAGCAAGTGAAGATGATTATATCAAACTCCACTCCGCAGTTCCGTCATATTTTAGCCATGAACAAGTTGAGCACTATGGAAGAGCTCTATGAAAGAGATAGATACATACAAACACAGATGAAAGATTCGCCTATTATGGGCATGTTTGAGCCAAGACCAAAGGTAATAAAGAGGAACGTTAATGTCGGCAATACTGGTGCGACCACTGAAGACACTGTTATTAATGAGCAGGTGAGCGCGTTCGGTAATTCCACACCCTTCCGCCACCCTCCAAACCAAGGGCCACCACCACAACAGCCCGCCTTCCAAAACCAAGTCCACCAGCCAAATAATAACCTTCCTCATACCCTACGGCCTCTTCCACCTCCTTAACAACATCAACCTGCACAGTACCACCAAATGCCCCCGCCAGCCAATTATGCACAGCAACAACTGCAACCACCAAGAAGACCATTGGGTCCCCGAAAAGCACAATACCCTCCCTTACCCGAAAGCCTATTAGATATTTTCAATGCCCTCATGGCCGCCAATCTGCTCACCTTGCCTAAAGAAAGAACGATATGGCCACAACATGTAGACACCTCTCGGTATTGCGTCTTCCATCGACAGCCGGGGTAGAACATCGATGATTGTTTTCACTTCAAGGATTACATACATGATATGAATGATCAAGGTGATATTGATTGGGATGAGATGAGGAGGGTTATTGCTACTCTAAAAGCTCGAAGGCCTCCTCGGTAACCATCGGCTCAACAGCACCCGCAACAAGGTCAGCAACAACAAGTTCCCCAGCAACAGCAGGCTCCTGCACCCCAGCCAAATATGGGGATTGTCAATAATCCGCTACCGGAGTACCCGGTTCAAAATCAACAAGTAAACCTTGTCACCTCAATCCATGAAGTGGAGAGAGGGCAGGTTTGGCAAAAGGAAAACGCCTCTGTCGGGGCCATTAATCAAAACTCCAGTCAACCGCAACCACCACAATTGAGAAGGAGGCTTCAGCCTGTACCCCCTTCCCAAATGCCATGCCCCCTTATACGTTCCAGCACTCCAGGGCCATTCAACCCTAACCCTACTCCTTCACGGTATCTTCTTTTACACCAACCCACGAATTCTCCTTCACCCCAAAACCCTCCACCAAATAGACCTCCCCTTATCCGCCCCTCGCCGGCAATCGTCACCCCTCCTGTTTCACCACAATCTACCCCATCCACCGCCATCATGCTTCCAAGGCCCCTTCTTGTCACTCGATCCCCATCGCCATCTTTCGATAATCCTCAGCCGGCGAGGCCTCTTATAAGAACCCCTTCTCCAGCTAATCCTGCACCGGCACCCAACACGCCCTACACCATTCCCTCTACCTCCTCTACCCCTTCATCCACTCTAAGCCCGACAGAGGCTCCGAAAACAATGGTGCTACGTAGTGGACGGATGTTCCATCGAGTGTTTCCCCAACAGGAGCAGGAGCCGATACAAGAACAAGGAGAATATGAACAAGAGTCTGCACCGGGCACGGAGTATGACTTACTAAAGCATTTGGACAGAACACCGGCCCAAATTTCTATTCTGGAATTGATCAAAAGATCTACTACACATCAGCAGGCTTTGAAGCAATTTCTGCAGAAAGTAATGGTAAACGAAGATATCCCAGTTGAACAGGTCACTACAATCTTAAGTCCAGCCAGCAATCAACCAGGCATCACTTTTTATGAACATGAATTGGCTCCGCAGCCAGCCAGAAAATATGCACTATGCATTACTATTGACATTAACAAGGTGGCAGTGAAACAATGTTTGGTGGATACTGGGGCATCCATTAATGTTTTGCCACCAAGTACCTTGAAAATGTGTGGCATTCCGGAGAGTCAAATCTGGCCCTCTACAATCACTGTCACAGCCTATGACAACACCAAGAAGTCGCCTTTAGGTATGATCACTTTAAAAGTTGGTTTGGGTCCAATCTCAGTCACAGCAGATTTTCATATTGTAGACATGGACCCAACATTCAATGACATTTTGGGTCACCCTTACATTCAAGAGCTTGATGCTGTGCCTTCAACAAATCATCAATGCATAAAATTTCCGCACAAAGGGCGCATTATTAAAGTTACTAGTATGCCCATTTTGCCGACAGAAGATACACATTCTGCAACATCAGTGCCTTCTATGTGCCCTTCCAATAGGCCTTTACTCTCAGTTTTAGATGTTGCCGATCTGCGGCAAGACTTGGTAAGGCCGTCTCCCTCAACCCCTCCTACCACTCAAATGCCACCACAACTATCCAAAGGCAAGAAGAAAAAGGGTTTGATGAACACACCAGGATGGAACATTCTGATAAAAATGGGGTATAAAACTGATAAAGGCCTGGGTGTTAATCTTCAGGGGCGAGTCAAGCCCGTCAGGCATCAAAAGATGATTCCCCGAGGTGGCCTAGGGTACAAAGGGACAAGCAAAGACAAAAATAAGCCATGGGCCGTCATGACTTCCACTCTCAAGACAGATCGGCAGCCCCTGACAAAATGCTAAGGAGAGCATGATGACCAAGCAACAACAAATAAGCTCCCCCTGACAAAATGCATGATATGCAATGAATCATTTCAAATTCACAATTTCATTTAATGGAATTTAAGCACAGTTCAGAACTGACCTGATTTGTAGGATCTTAGGGGCTTCATTCTTGAGTGCCTTGACTTATTAATCCCCCTTTATTCATTCCAAGGCACACCTGCAGCAAATCAATCACTTTGATCTTGCAGGAACCCAAGAAGTCTTGGGTCCTGAATTACCCCTATCAGGTGTTCTAAACAGTCTTTTAACAGTATGATCATCAAATTCCATCAGATAACAGTCAAACATGGAATGTCCAAATTTTCCACAATAGTAACATGAAGCCACAGAATTTTTTATTATTATTCATGTTAGCAGAAACATGATGCCCATGTGCATGCACATGAGTATGAAAATTATGTGTATGAGCATGAGTATTTCTTTTATTAACATGAAAATTTTTCTTTCCATACTCAGCCAGCCGACAGTTGGCAACATAATGAGTCACACTGACTCATCAAACTATTCTCCCCCTTTGACATAAGCAAAAAGAATGGAAATGGTTTGAGAGTCAAATGCAGCACACAAAGACAGCACATAAATTCAGAGAATGAATCATGGTTCATTAAAATGAAGATCTCCCTTATGATAATGAAACAGCTCTCCCCCTATCAACATGCATGATTGACTACTCTCCCCTTAGATGCAAATAAACCATAACTCCCCCTGAAGCACAGGAATGGACTCTGGTTATCCAATAAATCAATCTGAAATCAGCTATTACAAAGAATCTGAATTCTAGTGAAAAGACCACATATGCAATAAGTCACATATGCATGAACAGAATGAAATAGGTAAAAAGACCGCAGAATCAGAACTTATTACAGAACAAGATGGAAGATTCCAATAGTGTGGAGAGTAAAGTGATTGATGATAGAAGGGCAACAATAGACAACAATCATCACAAGACATCTCAATGAATAATCAGACTGAATCTGATCAGGCTATCTGGAAAATCTGATCATGAGGGATATTAATGCATACATCACTTCAATAAGTCTTAAAAGGTGTAGACTCTTCTATCATAAAGGGTTATGAAGTGGCAACCTAACCAATCTGATTTAATTTTGATGTATACCAAATTTGTCAAATTAAACTCAATACTCATATCTGAATCCAAGTTTTAATAAAGGTGAACCAAATATTCAGATAACACTTAAAATCAATCATCTTTTATCTTACACATACGATCTCAATAGCACCTTTGAAAGATACACAGATTAGTACTGAAGTTAAACACTTTTTCAAGAACATGAGTTGACAGATTTTTCAAGATAATTTCATTTGAAGCACATTATATTTTTCTTGAGCAATTTAGGTTGATCAACACCTTTTTACATGAGGCACAACACGTCTCAGGTGAAGTGACCCAGTTACTCAGTGTGATAACTGTCATTGCCTCTCACTTTGAGAACATAGTTAGCAATATGAGTGTCTTTTTACATGAGAAGACACCTTGATCAGAGGCCAGACTCCCCAGTTACTCAACACCAATAAGCTATTGCTCTGTCAGGTTTTGTTTCACTAAATTTTTATCAGAGATAACTATGGCACCTCATGACATGAGTTACTTTATTTCAATGATAAAGAACTCAGTTTCTCAGTGACCGAGTCATTGCTCTAATAAATGTATAATATGACATCAGATGAGAGTTGATCAATTATTAGACAAGAGGTGTTCAGGATGTGGCAATCAAAACACCAATTCTAAATGCTCCCCCTATCTAGATGCAATGAAATTTCTTTTTAGGTTTTTAAAAAAAAATTTATGATATGCACTGCCCTTCATATGAAAAGTATGCAACAATTCTGATAAGGAGAGCATGATGGCCAAGCAACAGCAAACAAGCTCCCCCTGACAAAATGCATGATATGCAATGAATCATTTCTTTTCAAATTTAATTTTCTTCAAATTGATGATTTGCAGTACACTATTCTATATGGGCCATGCCCCTTGGTACTTGGTTGAGAACTTGGTCTCAAGGACCATCTCACACATAGTAAGAATCTCCAAGCAGATTTCCCTGCCTTTTAGTAGCTTACTATTTGATATACCAGGGTAATGCAAGAAATGCAGTGCAAAGCAGTCCTATATGCATTAATCAAAAACAGTTGGACTCCCCCTGACTATATGCATGAAATTTATTGAAGCACATCACATGATATAAGTTTTGCATTCAGATATGATTCATGCAAATTAGACAGAAGAGAGTTACCATAAACATGATTGTGCAATTCTTAATTCAGAAAACTTCAATTTCAGCATCAACAAGTTAACATGATATGCAATCATTTCAAATTCACAATTTCATTTAATGGAATTTAAGCACAGTTCAGAACTGACCTGATTTGTAGGATCTTGGGGGTTTCATTCTTGAGTGCCTTGACTTATTAATCCCCCTTTATTCATTCCAAGGCACACCTGCAGCAAATCAATCACTTTGATCTTGTAGGAACCCAAGAAGTCTTGGGTCCTGAATTACCCCTATCAGGTGTTCTAAACAGTCTTTTAACAGTATGATCATCAAATTCCATCAGATAACAGTCAAACATGGAATGTCCAAATTTTCCACAGTAGTAACATGAAGCCACAGAATTTTTGTTTTTATTATTCATGTTAGCAGAAACATGATGCCCATATGCATGCATATGAGTATGAAAATTATGTGTATGAGCATGAGTATTTCTTTTATTAACATGAAAATTTTTCTTTCCATACTCAGCCAGCCGACAGTTGGCAGCTTTGTGGCCTAGCTTACCACATTCAAAACATGCAGAGTTTTTCCTTTTATTACTCAAGTTATTTCTAGCAGAATCATAAAAAGCATAGAATTTTACAGATTTAGAGTTCAATCTATTTCCCTGAGCATGCCAGCAGTCTTTGACTGCATGCCCATACTTACCACATTCAAAGCATTTAAAATACTTGCTTCTTGATTCATTTTTACCCCAATGATTTCCTGACCAGCACTCATTAGCCTTATGCCCATGCTTGTTGCAAGTGAAACAAATGACATGCTGGCCTGAAGTAGATCTATATCTATGTGGGTCATGAGCATGTGTGAAGGATCTAGGATTCACATTGTTATCTTCTTTCAGTTTAAAACATGCATTCATTAGATGACCACGCCTACCACAGTAGTAGCAAGATGCATCAGATTTCTTAGTGGTATGGTTTCTATCAGATGAGTCAATGGGTTTTTAGGTGGTTCGGTCCAGCAGACCTACATCCACCCCACACTCAAACCAGAGTGTGGATTCCGCTGACTCACAGCTTGAACAGCTGGGCATCACAGCTTGCCATACAACCGCTGAGCAACACAGCTTGCTGTCCAGTGGAATCCACTACTGCAACGCTGGGGATTACAGCTTACCCGACCAGAGGCAACACCTCTGCAAACCGCTGGGCAATACAGCTTAGCCGTCCAGTGGAGTCCACCACTGCAATCGCTAACTAACAGCTTGAGGAAATGTATAAAATGAAAACACAAAAGATGAACCAACAACGACTGAAAGCTGGAAATAAAGCATAAGAAATATAGCTCTCGAAGGAGCAGATCTGGCTTGGATTTGATCCAAATGCCAGACAACCACAATCTCTCTCACTTTCTCTGCTCGAACTCTCTATCTCTCTCTTTCTCTTCTTTCTTTTCTGCTCTTCTTCTCTCTCTTTTCTCTGGATCGAACAGGCTAACTCTTACTGCTTCTGTTTCTGCTCTTCTGCTTTTTTCTACTTCTTCTTTGATCAGCCTCCATCTGAAGATGAAGGCTTCATTATATACTAGCAGCAGGTGGATGAGGGCGCGTGGCTTCCACATTTCCCGTCCAGAGAATTCACCAGAACCGAGGCAATTCCATCCACATGGCAGCATCCTGGAAAGGCTTCTTCCACGTGTCATCATCATGGTACCTCGTCCTTCTTGCATCACGAGCCAGGTCATGAGTCCAGGTAAAGAATCCCTGTCAGACAGAATACCAGATTATCAGTTTAAGTATCGAACTCTGTATAGACTTGTGAAATGAAATGCGATGTATAGACATGAAAACACAGGGAGTGTATAGACTTGGAATTTACACGCAGGAGGGAGCAGTGTATAGACTTGCTGTGAAGAACAGTAATGTGTAGACTTCGTTGAGAACAATGCATGAACACAGTGTATAGACTTAGAAGTCTAAAGGGGGTCGACCCATGATGCATGAATGAATACACTTCCAATGTGTAGACTTCGGACTTGCCATGATGTATAGACTTGGAGCACAAAAGCCACGATGTACAGACTTCATGAGACTCTAATGAAGACAGACGATGTATAGACTTCATGACTGATGCACGATGCAGACTCGTCCAATGTATACACTTGCTCAATGTTCAATCTTCACGAATGATGTGCAGACTACCAATGTGTAGACTTGCCAAGACACATGAACGATGTACAGACTTGAACAAGGCAAGGTCTGTACAGGCTTTGAGGTTCACATTGTATGGACTTTGGCAACCCAACGGCTGTACAGACTTCCACTCAACAAAGTTGTATAGACTTGGAGATCTGGGGGGTCGACCCATCAAAGAAGGGGGTCGACCCATGATGCATGGACGAGCCTATTCAATGTATAGACTATGCACATTGAATGACAAAGCAATGTACAGCCTTGAAGTGAAGGCCAATTGTATAGACTTGAAAATGTGAACGGGAGGATGTATAGACTTGGCCCCTTGAAGGATGTACAGACTTTGAGGAAATCAGGCGATGTGAAGACTTTACCAATGTATGGACTTGGGCCAACAAAGAATCGATGGATGTATAGACTTTACGAGCACAGTCCAATGTATGGACTTTGCGAAGCATAGTCCAATGTATGGACTTTGCGAAGCACAGTCCAATGTATAGACTTCAAAGGCTTGAAGGCCCAATGTGCAGACTTGGAAGCTTGAACCAATGTACAGACTTAACAGTCGCCTTGGCTGTACAGACTTGGTCACAAACTGAATAGTCGGTTGTATAGACTTGCACAAACCAAAGTCTGTACAGACTTGAAAAGAAAACCAATGTATAGACTTCGTGAGCGCCTAGAGGATGTACAGACTTAGTGACTGTACAGACTTGGAAGGCTCAGCGAAGGATGTACAGACTTCAACGAAGAGATGCACGATGTACAGACATCATTCAAAGGCCAATGTGAAGACTTCACAATGTATAGACTTTCCAAGTGAAAGGCTGTACAGACTTGAGCACAGAAGCTCTGTACAGACTTGATCAAGACAAGGCAGTACAGACCTTGATGTCCAAGGGCAATGTATAGACTTTGCCTTAGAAACGAATGTATGGACTTTACTTCGTGCATGCTACAGGGCTGATGTACAGACTTGCCAATGTATGGACTTTCAGTCCAATGCAAAAGGCTGTGTAGACTTGAAGAAATGCTTCAAGTGGATGGCTGTACAGACTTCATGAATATGCAGACTTGTCAACGAGATGCACAATGTATAGACTATGCACATGCATGAAGAGCCCTGACGATGTATAGACTTGCTAGCCAAACACTATACAGATGCTCATATGCAATGAATGTATAGACATGCGAATCTGAGGGGGTCGACCCATCTAAGAGGGGGGTCGACCCACAGAGCTGGCACACTCATGCACACACTCATGCACATAACAGATCAGATAGAACACACTCATGCATTCTTCCACAGAATAGATCAGATATATTCAAAACAATGTGGTGACTCATTCATGTTGCTATCATTAAAACACCACATCATCAACAAAGCACAAGGGGCACAATAATCTCCCCCTTTTTGATGATGGCAACATAATGAGTCACACTGACTCATCAAACTATCCTCCCCCTTTGACATAAGCAAAAAGAAGGGAAATGGTTTGAGAGTCAAATGCAGCACACAAAGACATCACATAAATTCAGAGAATGAATCATGGTTCATTAAAATGAAGATCTCCCTTATGATAATGAAACAACTCTCCCCCTATCAACATGCATGATTGACTACTCTCCCCTTAGATGCAAATAAACCATAACTCCCCCTGAAGCACAGGAATGGACTCTGATTATCCAATAAATCAATCTGAAATCAGCCATTACAAAGAATCTGAATTCTGGTGAAAAGACCACATATGCAATAAGTCACATATGCATGAACAGAATGAAACAGGTAAAAAGACCGCAGAATCAGAACTTATTGCAGAACAAGATGGAAGATTCCAACAGTGTGGAGAGTAAAGTGACTGATGATAGAAGGGCAACAATAGACAACAATCATCACAAGACATCTCAATGAATAATCAGACTGAATCTGATTAGGCTATCTGGAAAATCTGATCATGAGGGATATTAATGCATACATCACTTCAATAAGTCTTAAAAGGTGTAGACTCTTCTATCATAAAGGGTTATGAAGTGGCAACCTAACCAATCTGATTTAATTTTGATGTATACCAAATTTGTCAAATTAAACTCAATACTCATATCTGAATCCAAGTTTTAATAAAGGTGAACCAAATATTCAGATAACACTTAAAACCAATCATCTTTTATCTTACACATATGATCTCAATAGCACCTTTGAAAGATACACAGATTAGTACTGAAGTTAAACACTTTTTCAAGAACATGAGTTGACAGATTTTTCAAGATAATTTCATTTGAAGCACATTATATTTTTCCTGAGCAATTTAGGTTGATCAACACCTTTTTACATGAGGCACAACACGTCTCAGGTGAAGTGACCCAGTTACTCAGTGTGATAACTGGCATTGCCTCTCACTTTGAGAACATAGTTAGCAATATGAGTGTCTTTTTACATAAGAAGACACTTTGATCAGAGGCCAGACTCCCCAGTTACTCAACACAAATAAGCTATTGCTCTGTCAGGTTTTGTTTCACTAAATTTTTATCAGAGATAACTATGGCACCTCATGACATGAGTTACTTTATTTCATTAATAAAGAACTCAATTTCTCAGTGACCGAGTCATTGCTCTGAAATCACAATTTTTTTTTCATTTAGTCAACATTTTTCAAGTTAATGTTTAACAACAATACACACTATATGCATCTTAAGCAAAGTAGCCCTGAATTCAAATTTTCAGATATCTGATGAGAGAGTCTAAGGTTTACATGACACAAGTGGTTAAAATTTATTAAACCTTATCATTTAGATATTTTCAAATCATTTAACTACAAATCTGAGAATACATTAATCTTATATCAGTCTGATTCAGTGATAATTCTTAAACCTATATGATAGGAGTTTCTACCAATTTCTCAGACTAAATTGCATGACATGCAGCATAAGTTCCTCAGATCAGAACAATAAATTCAGCAACCAACAATCAATAGTAGAAATAATTCAGTTACACCAGCTGAGAAGAATGTGAAAGATGAGTATAAGCTGGTGCAAGAGTAAATCACCAGTAGAGAAATATGTCAGAAGAGTGAACATCAACACACAGTAGCTGAGTCTGGAATTCAGACAGATCAGCTGACAGATAGTATCATGAAGGGAGTTGAAAGAAACTCTTCTTTAACAGCTCAACAAATAGAAGGCAGAATCCTTTTTCAAGAGAGAGAAATATGACATCAGATGAGAGTTGATCAATTATTAGACAAGAGGTGTTCAGGATGTGACAATCAAAACACCAATTCTAAATGCTCCCCCTGTCTAGATGCAATGAAATTTCTTTTTAGGTCTTTCAAAAAAAATTTATGATATGCACTGCCCTTCATATGAGAAGTATGCAACAATTCTGATAAGGAGAGCATGATGACCAAGCAACAGCAAACAAGCTCCCCCTGACAAAATGCATGATATGCAATGAATCATTTCTTTTCAAATTTAATTTTCTTCAAATTGATGGTTTGCAGTACACTATTCTATATGGGCCATGCCCCTTGGTACTTGACAGAGAACTTGGTCTCAAGGACCATCTCACACATAGTAAGAACCTCCAAGAAGATTTCCCTACCTTTTAGTAGCTTACTATTTGATATACCAGGGTAATGTAAGAAATGCAGTGCAAAATAGTCCTATATGCATTAATCAAAAACAGTTGGACTCCCCCTGACTATATGCATGAAATGTATTGAAGCACATCACATGATATAAGTTTTGCATTCAGATATGATTCATGCAGATTAGACAGAAGAGAGTTACCATAAACATGATTATGCAATTCTTAATTCAGAAAACTTCAATTTCAGCATCAACAAGTTAACATGATATGCAATCATTTCAAATTCACAATTTCATTTAATGGAATTTAAGCACAGTTCAGAACTGACCTGATTTGTAGGATCTTGGGGGTTTCATTCTTGAGTGCCTTGACTTATTAATCCCCCTTTATTCATTCCAAGGCACACCTACAGCAAATCAATCACTTTGATCTTGCAGGAACCCAAGAAGTCTTGGGTCCTGAATTACCCCTATCAGGTGTTCTAAATAGTCTTTTAACAGTATGATCATCAAATTCCATCAGATAACAGTCAAACATGGAATGTCCAAATTTTCCACAATAGTAACATGAAGCCACAGAATTTTTGTTTTTATTATTCATGTTAGCAGAAACATGATGCCCATGTGCATGCACATGAGTATGAAAATTATGTGTATGAGCATGAGTATTTCTTTTATTAACATGAAAATTTTTCTTTCCATACTCAGCCAGCCGACAGTTGGCAGCTTTGTGGCCTAGCTTACCACATTCAAAACATGCAGAGTTTTTCCTTTTATTACTCGAGTTATTTCTAGCAGAATCATAGAAAGCAGAGAATTTTACAGATTTAGAGTTCAATCTATTTCCCTGAGCATGCCAGCAGTCTTTGACTGCATGCCCATACTTACCACATTCAAAGCATTTAAAATGCTTGTTTCTTGATTCATTTTTACCCCAATGATTTCCTGACCAGCACTCATTAGCCTTATGCCCAGGCTTGTTGTAAGTGAAACAAATGATATGCTGGCCTGAAGTAGATCTATATCTATGTGGGTCATGAGCATGTGTGAAGGATCTAGGATTCACATTGTTGTCTTCTTTCAGTTTAAAACATGCATTCATTAGATGACCACGCCTACCACAGTAGTAGCAAGATGCATCAGATTTCTTAGTGGCATGGTTTCTATCAGATAATTTCCTAGAATGCATTGTTTCATTTGCATGCTCATTTTCTTTTAATATTCTACAATCATCCATGATATTCCCTACCTTGCCACAATAATAACATGAGAATTCCTTCTCAGATGCATGCGAGTGAGTGGATGAATTGTGAGTGACATGCGCCAATCTATCAGACTCCACACTGCTAGCAGAATTCACAGCACATGCAGGGACAATTTTGACTTTATTCATTTGACCATTCTTTTTCAATTTATTACCCCCTTTCACAATTTTCGTCTGTTTTTCATTTTTCTGAGCTTTGAACTGAAATACAGATGTTGAAGGTGATTTCTAATTTTCATTTTATTTTGGGGATTGCTTTGAGGTACCGGCTACATCAGTGCTTTGTACAAAAGTAGTGTATAGCTGGTTTTTAGTGATTTCCTTCACATCAGAAGAGCAATTTGTTCCCCCTTTTGAATTATCATCCTTCCTTTTCACAACAACTTTTATTTTTCTTTCATTCTTAGTAGAATTGGATGCTAATTTTTCTAGATCCTGAATCTTATTTTCCAAAGATGTTATGTGAAGCTCATAACTGGCTATTTCCTGTTCACTGCAGTTGACACATTCACTTAAGACTTTATTTGCAGTTTATACTTCTCAATTTCTTGTTCTAGACTGTTCAACATTTGTGATTCTTCATCACAAGTGAGCTTTCCCTTCTTTAAGGTGAGAAGTGTTTCAGATAAGCCAGCATTTAACAACTTTAATTTTTCAACTTCAACTTTCAGTTCAGTGTTTTCCTCCTCAAGTCTTTGTGATTGAGCTTCCTTAATAACAGATTTTTCTTTTTCGATAGTCAGAAACCTATGTGAGAAAACATTATTTAAAACCATCAGTTTCTTATTTTGTTCCCTCAGTTCTTTGTTCTCTTCAGATAGCTTCATGACTGTTTCATTGCATTTTCCACTTCCAGACATCAGCTCCAGCTTTTCAACTAGCTCCTCTTCTCTTTCCTCCACTCTAATTTTCTCAGCCACCAAGTTTTTGTGATCCTCTTTAAGTGAGATAATTTATTTACTCAGCCATTCATTCTCACTATAAAGATCTTCATTACGTTCTCTTAGAGCTGAGCACATATCACAGTTTGACTCTACATAAGATATATGCATTGCTTCCTTTTTGATTTTCTCTATTTCAGCTTCAAGGTTTTTATTCTTCATCTGAATTTCTACATTCTCAGCTTTTGATTTCTTCAGATCAACCTTAATCCTTTCCAACTCTTCCAGATTCATCAAATGTTCATTAGTTTTCAATTTCAGCTGACTTTCTAATTCGGAAATTTTATTGAAACCTTCTTGGTTTTCCTTTTTCAATAGGCACATTTGTTTCATATTCAAGTGATTCTCAGACAGACATTTATCATACAATTCATTTATCTTCAAGTACTTTTCACATGATGAATTAGAATCACTTTTATCAATTTTTCTTTTCATTTTCTTATTCTATTTTCTTAAATGATCATAAGACTCCTGCAGTTCATTATATGCAACAATCCAATCATCCAGGGTGTAATTTTCAAAGATGTTTACCTAATCATCGTCCTGTTCTTCATCTTGATTGCTACTTGGCTCACTCCCTTGAGCCATCATGCATAGATCCTTATCTCTATCGCAAGCAGTCTTCAACTTATCCAGGATTTCCTTGGCAGACCTGCAGGATGAGATGCATGAGATTAGTGCTCTATCAATTGATGATTTTACCATATTCAATGCTCTAGAGTTGATGGAGTCCTTCATTTTATCCTTCTTGGTCTATTTGGATTTATCTTTCGACAGTTTGTATGAACCGTGAGTCATTACCTTCCACAAATCAGGATCGGCTGTCCTTACATACCGATGTAACTTTTCTAGCCATGGGCCAAGGTCATCACCTCTGAATATCGGTGGATGAGCCATCAAAACAGATAACAGACAGATTTAAAGCACAAAGTAATTGACAAGAAATGCACTAAAATAGATGAGCAAAGTAAAGCACTAATTCAGTGAAACAAAACACGATCTCAAAAGACCCACTCTGAAATGCACCAACATCTAGCAGGATCTGCTGCGGATTGTTAGATCCTATGCACAGTAACCTGCTCTGATACCAAGTGTTGGGTTCGGTGCTATGTATTCAGAGGGGGGGTGAATGAATACCCTTTAAAAAACTTTCGCCCAATTAAAATTCTAGTGCTCAGAACTGCAGAATAAAAGCACTAAGACTACCTAAGAAAAACTACTCCAGTCATCTATTGAACCTGTAGACAAATATGAAGAGTGCTCTTAAGCAAACATCTAATGTGGGCAGTAATTAGACAGATCAAACAAACACACAATACCACTGTCAAGCATATAGTGTGCGCATCAATGAAATGAACACATATAGAAGATCAACCTATCTCGACCCTATGCATTCATCTAGCGCCAAACACACAAAGAATTCAAACCACTGCTCAATGGGTTTTTAGGTGGTTCGGTCCAGCAGACCTACATCCACCCCACACTCAAACCAGAGTGTGGATTCCGCTGACTCACAGCTTGAACAGCTGGGCATCACAGCTTGCCATACAATCGCTGAGCAACACAACTTGCTGTCCAGTGGAATCCACCACTGTAATGTTGGGGATTACAGCTTACCCGACCAGAGGCAACACCTCTGCAAACTGCTGGGCAATACAGCTTAGCCGTCCAGTGGAGTCCACCACTGCAATCATTGACTAACAGTTTGATGATACCAGTTTATAGGATCAATCCCCTACCGTTACGCTAAAAGCTCGAGCTGGTAGCGAAGGCGGAACCTTATTTCCTTATGGCAGCGCAGAACCCCACACTATCGTGCTGTGGGTGGACATGAGGGGCTTCACACATGGACCGCATAATCCATGCGGTGGGTTGGGCTGTCAAGCGCCGATGCACCATGTGGGTCCCATACCCCACGTGGAGTAACAAATCACAAGGGAGACGCTGGAAAATCCAACAATCTCCCCCCAGCGACACCCGGGGGATTTGAACCCGCGACCTCGCTCTGTTACCAGTTTATAGGATCAAGCCCCTACCTTTGCGCTAAAAGCTCGAGCTGGTAGGGAAGGCGGAACCTTATTTCCTTATGGCAGCGCAGAACCCCACACTATCGTGATGTGGGTGGACATGAGGGGCTTCGCACATGGACCCCATAATCCATGCGGCGGGTTGGGCTGTCAAGTGCCGATGCACCACGTGGGTCCCATACCCCACGTGGAGCAACAAATCACAAGGGAGACGCAGGAAAATCCAACACCCCCTCCCTCATATTGATGTCTTGATTGACAATACGGCAGGATATGAGACTCTCTCCTTTATGGATGGCTTTTCAGGTTACAATCAGATTCGCCTGGCTGAGGAGGATCAAGAGAAAACATCGTTCACAACACCATGGGGAACTTATTGCTATGTGGTCATGCCCTTCGGACTCAAGAATGCTGGAGCCACCTATCAAAGGGCTATGATGGCAATTTTTCATGATATGATCCACATTTATATAGAGGTGTATGTTGATGATCTGGTAGTAAAATCAAGAACAAGGATTGAGCATCCCGGGGTTCTAACCAAAGTCTTGCAAAGTGCGCGGGAGTATAAGCTAAAAATGAATCCCAAGAAGTGCGTGTTTGGTGTTTCATCAGGGAAGTTGCTTGGATTCATCGTAAGTAAGAGGGGTATCGAGATTGATCCCAACAAGGCGAAGGCCATAAAGGAAATGCCTCCTCCCAAGAATTTAAAAGAAGTCCGAGGGTTAATCGGGAGGTTGCAATTTATTCGCCGATTTTTTTCTCAGCATTCACAAAGATGTAAGGCCTTTCTATGAGCTTACTAAGCCGGGAGTCAAGTTTATTTGGGACGACAAATGTCAGGCATCTTTTGACGGATTGAAGGATTATCTCTCAAATCCTCCTATCCTGAGGCCGCCAGTTCCAGGCAAACCGCTTGTTCTCTACATTTCCGTCCTGGATGACTCTGTAGGCGCTGTCCTAGCCCAAGTAGACGAAGAAGGAAAAGAAAGGGCAGCCTACTACTTGTCAAAGCTTCTCAACCCCTGTGAGCATAGGTACTCAGCTATAGAAAAGACGTGTGCTGCCTTAGTCTGGGTAGTTCAGAAACTCAAGCATTATTTCTTAGCTCACGAAATTCATCTCATTGCCCGTATTAATCCAATCAAGTTTCTTCTTGAAAAATCCGTTCTCATGGCAAAGTTTCCTTTCTCAATTCGATATTATCTACATTCAGCAAAAAGTAATTAAAGGCTATGCCATAGCAGAACATCTTGCTCATCACCCTCTCCCTAGATTTGACCCTGTTCGCTCAGAGTTTCCAGATAAGGAACTAATGTCCGTCAATCAATCCGATTCGATGTGGATGTTAAATTTTGATGGAGCTTTAAATTCAAAAGGAAAAGGGATTGGCATTGTTCTTCTATCACCGGAGGGTATCACTATTCTGCTCGCCTCTCAGCTTGCATTTCCAGTTACAAATAATATAGCTGAGTATGAGGCTCTTCTGGCCGGACTGGAGGCCGCTCATCAATTCGGTGTTACCCAATTGCGGATTGTAGGTGATAGTCAGCTTATTCTTTGCCAAGTGCTCACCAAGTGCCGTACGCTCAATCCTAAACTCCAACCCTGTCAGGAATTGACTTGTACTTATACCAAGCTTTTCACCAAATTAATCTTCATTCACGTTCCTCGTGAACATAACATTCTAGCTGATGCTCTCGCTTCTCTTGCATCTTCTTTGGTTTTCCTTCCTGAAAGGGATTCCCATTCTATCATTGTTCACAAGCGGCTCACTCCAGCTATTAAGGATCCAGCTTTCCTTAGTGTTAAGGAGGAGGTGCTTAGGAAGGTTAAGCAAGGTGGAATCATTGAGAATAAGGAGGTCATGCTATTGGATTTAGAGGAAGAATTGGACGATGAAGAAAAGCCGTGGTATTACGAGATTGCTAAGTATTTCCAGGATCAATCCTATCCGGAGGAGGCCACGGTTGAAGAAAAGAAAGCCATTTGAAGAGTTGCTCAGCGATACACCCTGATTGGAGGCATACTCTACAGAAGAGGTCTCATCGGAGTTTTATTAAGGTGCCTAGATGATGATGAATCTTGGAAAGTCATGGAAGAGGCGCATTCAGGAGTGTGTGGTGGTCACGTCAATAGCCAGATGCTTGCTAAGAAAATCCTTAGACTAGGTTTCTATTGGCCCACTCTAGAAGAGGATTGTTCCATCTATATTCAAAGGTGTGTTAAGTGCCAACTGCACGCCGACAAAATTCACTCTCCTGCTTCTTCACTCCATCCTATGTCCTCCCCATGGCCTTTCTCCATGTGGGCTTTCGACATCATTGGACCCCTTGGTGATCCAAACCTCCTCACAAAACCAAAGTCATTTATACTCACGGCCACGGAGTACTTCACCAAGTGGGCGGAAGAGGAAGCTTACGTGGAAATAAAAGCGTCAACCGTCTGTAAATTTATAATGAAGAACATCATCGCAAGGTTCAGCATCCCAAGTACCATCGTCACCGATAATGGGCCACAATTCATCTCTCAGGAGCTTCAGGACCTCTACAACAGGTATAACATTGCATTACATCATTCATCTCCTTACTATCCGCAGGGCAATGGCCAGACAGAGGCCACTAACAAAACTTTGATTAAGATTATTAAGAAAATATGTGAGGCTAATAAATTTGCGGATTGGCCAGAAAAGCTGGTTGAAGCTCTTTGGGCCTATCGCACTTCTATTCGTACCCCTACTGGGCAGACCCCTTTTGTCCTTACTTATGGAATGGAGGTGGTAGTCCCTTACGAGATTCTTATCCCTTCCCTTAGAGTACAATTGGACAAGGAGCTCCCTATTGATGAGCGTCGCGAATCTCTCCTTGCTCAGTTGGAACTCCTAGATGAGAAGCGTTTGGCCGCCGCCGAGCATGCGCGTATTTATCAAAACAGGCTTTCACGTTTTTACCAAAAGAAAGTAATTGAGAGAAAATTCAAAATCGGTGAAATGGTAATTATAAGAATCTTCGTAAAACCCGGAGGGTCTCTTTCAAAGCTTCAACCTAACTGGGAAGGGCCCTTCGTCATAAAAGATGTTTATCCTGGCAACGCTTACAAATTAATTAATGCTGAAGGTGAAGAGCTGGCTCCCCCCTGGAATGGTCTTTACTTGAAGAAATACTACCCCTAAAAAAAAGAAGAAAAAAAAAGAAAAAAAGTCGGAAAGAGAATATCAAAAACAACAAAACAACAAAACAAAAGTAAAAAATTTTGCAGACTAGCACGGTACATAGGCCGCGAGCCCGAAAAATCAAAATCCTTAATTCATTCTTCAGTCTTGAGGGTTTAACTTTGGGTTCAACTCCCACACACACTACACGCTTTACTTTTAAACTCGAGCGGCCCGGAATTTTGAGGAAAGTCAGACCCAAACTAAGAGTATAGGAACCTTACCTATTCTCTCCTCTTCGGCTCACGAGAGGAAGTACGAGTCAGGGAATACTAACCAAACCTGTCCGCCGCCCTAGTAGGTGGAAGTCAGGGCCCAAAAGGGAACAGAAGCTTAAAGCCCAAGTACAATTAGGTCTCTATATGTTTGAAGAAAAGAAAAAAGAAAGTCGAAACAAAGGAAAAGCATGTCAAGAGGGTAAAGTCCCCGCAGGGAAAACCCTGGTCGTAAGCATGTATGAATAAGGGCAAAAGAGTAACAAAATTTCCCTAAGCCGAAGACCGAATCCCAACGGGCATTAGGGCAGGGGAGGAAAGTTTCCCCGTTCCCGGAAACCTCCCATGAGCTTCCTCAACTTATTCTTCCCTTCCCCCTCCATGGTAGGTTACAAGCTCAAGGCATGACGAAGACCGACTAAGAAGGATGGGCCACTAGAGAAAATGAGTAAAAGTACAAGTATTTAAGCATGTTGACCCTTTGTTAAATCTTTTAAGAAATATTAATGAATTCGAGACGGTGATTGTGTAAGGTTTAAGACCCTTATACTGTGCCCAGTCCCATCAAAAGAAGCAAACAAAATTGTTTTCCTTAAAAATAACGCCCTCTGGGCAGGCGTCATTTTCATGAGCCGCGACTCCTCTAGGGTCGTCATTTCCAAAAAAAAAATAACAAAAAATAAACAAAAATATAATTGATCTTTTAATTCACGCCCTTTATAGGGACGTCATTTAATAAATTCACGGCTTTGTCGATGTCGTCATTTTTCATAATAAAAAAATAAGAAAAACAAAAAATGTAATGGGACGATTTCGGGCAAGTTTGGGTGTAACGGTCTACTATAGGACCGTCACATGTGTGTAGACACACCAAAATTGACATCATTTTGAGCATATCTCCTATTACACTACGATGCCCCATTTAACCCTCAAATCGACTTATTTGAGTAGTTTTTCCTCATTTTTCTTGAATATCCAACTTTCCCAAGCTTTCCACATATTTTCCTATTTTTCTAGATTTTTCTGAGCTTTTTCTCCATTTTTCTGGGCATTAAATCAATTGGTGGCAGGGACCAGGGCGCCATTTAAATAGCGCCCCATCAGGGGGCGTCATTTCTTTAATTAGCGACCGTTCGGAAGGTCGTCAATTCTTTTCTTCACATTTTGAGCCAAAATTGGATTATTTTTGATTCCACGACTGCATGGAAGTCGCTATTTCATGAAATAGCGCCCGTGTGCAAAGTCGTCAATTTCATTGCTATATTTTGAGATTTTAAATCCGTCCGGAACTCGTATTAATTCCTAAAGAGCGACTTCCTCAAGGTCGCCAATTCTTTTCAAATTTCAGAAAGTCCGATTCCGTTTCGAAATACCTCAGAATTAGCAACGCTCCTCACGGGCGTCATTTTAAATAGCGACTGCCTGTCCGGTCATCAATTCTTGTTCAATTCCGAAGAACCCCTTCCTTTCCTCACTTAAACTCCTTTTCCACTTGGGAAAGGGTTCCTATGGCTTCCTAATATTGTAAGGACACTTGGAGGAAGGATCCCCCCTTCCAAATCCCACCAAAACTCAGTTTTTTAATTTTTATTGAATTAAACTCCGAATTTCACTTCCCTTCCTCACTTTAACCTCCTTTTCCTCTTGGGAAAGGGTTCCTATGACTTTCTAAGGTTGAAGGGACACTTGGGCAATGTTTGTCTCATTCCAAATCCAACTAAAATATATTTTCCTAATTTCCCTTGGAATTAATTCTGAATTTAAGCCCTATAAATAGGACCCCTCTCTCCCTTGTGAAAAGAACAATCAAGATCAATTCAAGAGGAGGTGATGCTGGACCAAAGGCTCAAGGATGAAGACTCCCATGCACTTAAAAGCTACATCCATGGAGTTCTTCTTCCTCTATTGAAGATTTGAAGCCTCTACATCTATGGAGTTCTACATCCTCTTCTTCCTCCATTGAAGATCTTCATCCTTGAAGCCAAATTGGAGAAAATCACTAAGCTTTCCACCTCCTATCTCTTATTTTTTGCTTTAGTTAATTGTATGCATCATATCATATTCTTCTTTTATTTCTTTTTATCTCAATATTGAGATCTTCCCATGTTGTGCACTCTAGCACATCTCCCTTAGTGCAACACTTGCACATCTCCCTCTATTTTTCATCATACATCATCTTTTACCTACCCTTTTGCATAGGAGTTTAAAGGCCAAACACCAATAAGGTGTGTTCATATCTATGCTTTCTATGTCCATATTTACATTTGGATTTGATGCTACACATCTTGGTTTCTAATCCATGTTTGTTTATTGGTGTTTGTTAATTTTGCAAGGGTAATCAATCAAGGAAAACTCTCTTCATCGGCCGGCCAATAGAAAGAGAAGGTGCACTCATAATCTCCCCCACATTTAAGGTATTTATATCGCGATCCCTCCTCTATTTTCATTGTTATATCTTTGAGGCCCTCACGTCTCTAGCGATCACCTTTCCCCTTAGCATCTTCGCATGCTCCCCTTTTCTCCCCTTTTCCCTTCTTTTCCCCTTAATTCTTCTTAGTTTTCCTTAAGTGGATTTCTTAGAATCTACAAATTGGCGATCACGGTGGGACTCTTTTTGTTTTAGTTTGATTACCCCTCCCTTTGGCGCCCTCGCGTGCCCCTCCTTCGACACCCTCGCGTGCCCCACCCTTTGGCACCCTCGAGTGCCCCTCCTTCGTGCTCCACGTAGCACACTCCTTTTGTGCACCACATGCACACCTCCCACTGGATTAGCCAATTTGCATAGTATCCATATCATTTTAAAGAAATTGATTTATGTCTGTCATCAGGGGTAACGGTTCTCTGGAACTGAATAACGCCCTTCATACCGCCGTCATTTCCACATAAAGCGACCGTTCGAACATGCGCTGTTTCCATTTTTTTATTGCGAGCATTTTCATCATTTATAATTAACGCCCCTCACAGAGGCGTCATTTCCCAATATAACGCCTCACACCAAGGCATCATATTTCTAATTACTGCATTTTGACGCCCCTCCCAGAGGCATCTTTTACTGGTACAGCACCTTACTGAAAGGCGTTATTTTGATTATCATTGCGTTTATTCACATTTTAAGTTCGACTACTGCTATCGGACGCCCCTGTGCACAGGCGTCATTTCCACAGACAGCGCCTTACTTTAAGGCGCTATTTTATTTTGATTGCTATCTGTTTGCACTGTTCACAGTAACTAGCGACTGACACTCAGTCGTCTCTTGTTGATATAGCGACCTTATCTAGGTCGTCATTTTTTTCTGTGCCCATAGAACCCTGCTTACTGCTGTTCGTTCGCTTGACTGATTCTCATATCACCTACTTGATATTGCCTGTATTAGGCTGCATTTAGGGCATTCGGTTTGGGAGACCTCCTCTCCCCACACTTTTAGGAGTCACACCCCCCTCTTGGTGAAGGAAGGACCCTCCTTTGAGCATTCCGTCTCATTGGACCGGAAATTCCTAAACCAAGCTTCCGTAAGTCCCCGCACCCATGGATTCCCTCACGGACGCTGGGCAGGTTGTACCATTGAAGCACCCGGAGTATAGTTGACCCATATGTTGGTGAGGAGAGAGAAAGAACATAGATACCCGAAGATTATACCCAAATTTTCAACCAGGACCCACATTCAAAGGAGAGAGCTTATTATAATATTCACCTTAATCTTTAAAGAAAACCTTAAAACTTTGGGCTCTTTACAACTTGAGTGTTTATTTTGTTTGATAAGGTGATATCTCCTGGGTATACTTGTTTGTTGGAAACATATTTCTTCTGCCTTAAACATGAAACTCCGTTCAGGTAAAATCATCAAAATGGCCAACTACGGATATACTTATGATGGTTATGAGGAGGGTCACTCTGACCCGTTTTATGAGGTTCCCTCTCAGGATCCTGTCTGTCACGAGGGAAACTATATTTCTTCTCCCACTCAAGTCCACATGGTGGACACCACTTCTCTGGAGGTTGAGCCTTCTTCCCAAGCTCAACCTACCACTCAAAATACTTCAGGAGACGTTTCCCCTTCTTTTAACTTCAACGAAGTTCTCAAAGTTCTTGCTCACCTGGATGACCCCCAGCGCCAGGCGGCCCAAGCCGCTTTAAAGGGAAAGTCTATCCCGTCATCTTCTAACCCTCCCTAGGCCATGGGTGGCCACTCTGCTAGTTCTCCCAATGACCAGGCGGTCGCACCTAGGGTGCCCTCGCGCCCATCAACTCCTGTTATGACTACGCCGGCCCAACCGGCAAGTCACTCCATTGCTAGGCCTCAACTACCTCCTGTTCCTCAAATTTTGAGAAGGCCTATGACGAACCAATACTCTTTTCGTCTGGCCCCAACCGAGTCCGATAACCACACTATACTCCTCCAAAGGATGGCTAGTATGGAGGAGCAGCTCAAGAAGGTCACTGCATCCAAGGTCGCTCCCGAAATTATGCTTCCCACTCTGCCAGTTTTTCACCTACCCCCGTCTGAAATGCCGAATTTTCGACGGTACAATAGAACGGGTAATCCGCACATCCACTTGAAAGACTTCTTATATGAGGCATCATTCTAGCAAGATAACAAGACTTCTCTGGCTTATCTCTTTAGGCGATCTTTAGATGGCTCGGCACTAGAATGGTTTTACTCCCTGGAGCCGGCGGATGCCGGTGATTTTGATGTAAATCAATGAAAGTTTCTGCAGAAATACAAGGACCGTGTGGGTCCCTCTTTGTCTGTTACTGATCTGGTTTCCGAAAAGATGAAGTCCGAGGAGGACTTCATTTTGTTTGCTGATAGGTGGAGAGCTATGGCCAAGAAGTTAAAGGGCACACTGTCGGAAACGGAGCAAGTGAAGATGATTATATCAAACTCCACTCCGCAGTTCCGTCATATTTTAGCCATGAACAAGTTGAGCACTATGGAAGAGCTCTATGAAAGAGCTAGATACATACAAACACAGATGAAAGATTCGCCTATTATGGGCATGTTTGAGCCAAGACCAAAGGTAATAAAGAGGAACGTTAATGTAGGCAATACTGGTGCGACCAATGAAGGCACTATTATTAATGAGCAGGTGAGCGAGTTCGATAATTCCACACCCTTCCGCCACCCTCCAAACCAAGGGCCACCACCACAACAGCCCGCCTTCCAAAACTAAGTCCACCAGCCAAATAATAACCTTCCTCATACCCTACGGCCTCTTCCACCTCCTCAACAGCATCAACCTGCACAGTACCACCAAATGCCCCCGCCAGCCAATTATGCACAGCAACAACTACAACAACCAAGAAGACCATTGGGTCCCCGACGAGCACAATACCCTCCCTTACCCGAAAGCCTATTAAATATTTTCAATGCCCTCATGGCCGCCAATCTGCTCACCTTGCCTAAAGAAAGAACGATATGGCCGCAACATGTAGACACCTCTCGGTATTGCGTCTTTCATCGGCAGCGGGGGCACAACATCGATCATTATTTTCACTACAAGGATTACATACATGATATGAATGATCGAGGTGATATTGATTGAGATGAGATGAGGAGGGTTATTGCTACTCTAAAAGCTCGAAGGCCTCCTCGGCAACCATCGGCTCAGCCGCACCCGCAACAAGGTCAGCAACAACAAGTTCCCCAGTAACAGTAGGCTCCTGCACCCCAGCCAAATATGGGGATTGTCAATAATCCGCTACCGGAGCACCCGGTTCAAAATCAACAAGTAAACTTTGTCACCTCAATCCATGAAGTGGAGAGAGGGCAGGTTTGGCAAAAGGAAAACGCCTCTGTCGGGGCCATTAATCAAAACTCCAGTCAACCGCAACCACCACAATTGAGAAGGAGGCTTCAGCCTGTACCCCCTTCCCAAATGCCATGCCCCCTTATACGTTCCAGCACTCCAGGGCCATTCAACCCTAACCCTACTCCTTCACGGTCTCTTCTTTTACGCCAACCCACGAATTCTCCTTCACCCCAAAACCCTCCACCAAATAGACCTCCCCTTATCCGCCCCTCCCCGGTAATCGTCACCCCTCCCGTTTCACCAAAATCTACCCCTTCCACCGCCATCATGCTTCCAAGGCCCCTTCTTGTCACTCGATCCCCGTCGCCACCTTTCGATAATCCTCAGCCGGCGAGGCCTCTTATAAGAACCCCTTCTCCAGCTAATCCTGCACCGGCACCCAACACGCCCTACACCATTCCTTCTACCTCCACTACCTCTTCATCCACTCTAAGCCCGACAGAGGCTCCGAAAACAATGGTGCTACGTAGTGGACGGATGTTCCATCGAGTGTTTCCCCAGCAGGAGCAGGAGCCGATACAAGAACAAGAAGAACAGGAACAAGAGTCTGCACCGGGCACGGAGTATGACTTACTAAAGCATTTGGACAGAACACCGGCCCGAATTTCTATTCTGGAATTGATCAAAAGATCTACGACACATTAGCAGGCTTTGAAGCAATATCTGCAGAAAGTAATGGTAAACGAAGATATCCCATCGCAGGATACGAAACTATTTTTAGGGCTTTTATGTCTTTAGAAAAAGGGCAGAGAGACGAATCTAGCAATATATGACGCTTAGGATTTGGTATGCTAGAACTTACCTTAGATGAAGGAAGAAGGGGACGATGGTGGCGGGCCGTGCTAGGGACACCTCTCCAAAGATGACCAGAATTCTCCCTCGTCCACGAACCTCGTCGATCGCCACAGCATCCAATGGCTTCTAGGTTGACCAGGGTTTAGTTTTATAGGGTCAATTGGTCTCCAGAAGCATCGATTTGGGGGATAGAGTCCTTCCCCTGCGGGAGCGCGCGAATCGCGCTTGACCCGATCACGTCGCCTCCCAGTGGCCAAATTCTATTCCTAGGGTTAGGGTTCTGACTGGGAAATAGAGGGGAAATGATCAGCTAATCAAGGCGGTTCGTTTGGGTCCAATTTGGGTTTAAATGATCGAGAATTGGGCCTTAATTTGGCGATTTAAAGTCTAGTTAAGTTAAACGTAGATTTGGGCCTAAACCCACCATTCGGCTTACATAGAATGTTATTTTCGCTTGGCCGCAGAAGACAATTTATCTAAATTTTCTATTCTCTATTCGATTATAATTTTTTCAGATTTTTATAAATTGGCTGAAATTTTACTTATCGTATTTCCCGCAGAATTTCTTATAAATTTATCTTATTATTTTTATTTAATATAATACCCGGGTGCTACAAATTCATTCATCAGGATTGAACATAGTGAGTCATAATATCTGACATAATATTGACATTTAGGCAAAACATTGACATCTTTGACATAATATTTGACATCATCAAAATCACAGAGATCCAACAAGTGTTACATGACATCAATGTGTATGGTCTTTTCATGATATATCTGATTTTTTGTTAGATGTATGGCACTCTGGCTATCATAGTACACCAAAGTCATCTCTTGCCAACCAAACCTCTCAGTCACAATGCTTCTTTCACTCCTTCTACCACTGGGATATACTTTACTTTTGTTGTCGACAAAGTCACAATAGACTGCAAAATAACCTTCCAACTAACAGCAAAGCTTGAGAGTGTAAAAATATAACAAGTCAAGGATCTCCTCTTATCCAGGTCACCAGCATAGTCTGAATCGACATAGCTAATCAGCTGAGCACCATCACTATTTCCTCTCTGAAACACCATGCTCACATCAAAAGCACCTTTGAGGTGATGAAGAATTCACTTTATATGCTCCCAATGGATCTGATGGGGTCATCGCTTACCACTTCCCATTTCTCCATGGGTCCCGATGATCGCCATTGTGTTCGTCTTGATTTCTTGAGTCGAGTTATGTAATTTTCATATTTTTCTGGAGTCATATCATTGTAATTTCTCTTTTATTTGAGTCAAGTCCCTAGGTTAATGAGTCATCTACCTAAGTTTATTATCATTATGTCAGTTAGATTGGTTAATGGGCCCAGTTATATGGGCTTGACCCAGGGGCGCCCCTTTCCCCCTTGGTTAGTTGTCATTAGTCCAAAAGTCAGGGACTTATGTTGAATTGTGGGATTCCTATAAATAGGACCCCAATCCCACTAGTTGAAGCTAATGAAGTATTGAAAGAATTTTGCCAAAGCATTAGTGCACTTCTCCCTCTCTCTCTAGATCTCTCTCTCTCTCTCTCCCTCTCTCTACTTCTCTCTCTCTTTGAAGGGGGCGAACCCCTCTCTCTCTCCTCCCCTCTCTCTCTCCCTTGGGCGCACCTGCCCCTTCACCTCCCCCACTTGCCACATCAGCCCCACCCCCATTAATCACAACCCTTCACCTCCCAAGGCCCATAAACCCCATTTACTCCCACCACTTCCCAAGCAACCCTCCCCCTTTCCCATACAACCTTCCATCTTCCCAAGAGGAATCCCCACATCCCAAACAACTCTTCCCCTCCCCAAGGCAACCCCTCCCCTTTCCTAGGCCTCCATTAAACACCTCCATTAACCCTCCACCCAAATCAAAGAGAACCCTCCCCATTTCCCCAAGCCACTTGCGCCCCCATCATCCCACCTCCACCCCCTTGACCATTTGCGCACTCACCCATACCCCTGCTAGCTCCGCCCCTGGTCTCCTCCCTCACCACACCTTCCTACCTCCCAAACCCCTCCACCACCACCATTGCTAACCCTCCACTTGCATCAACCTAGTTCCACCACCAATCCCTTCCCCTTTGTCCAGTCTGCAGGTGGCAGAGAAAGGCTCGACTTGCAGAAGCAATCACGGATTCATACGGCAACGTCTGAGGGCGTACCATACCTTTCTGGAAACGTCGTCCAATCAGCTTTGCAGGCGAGGCAATCCTATCCCATTCTGAGTTTGGGGCTGTCCGGGAGAACCATTCTCCCCCGACTGCGCTGGACTCCATCTGCAGAGTACCTGAACCCGATTAGAAGCTGTACCACGACAAACGGCGGAAGATTCAGACCAAGAGCCCTTCTAAAACGTTCTTCCTCCTCTAGTCCTCGATCAGAATCAAGAAGCAGAACTGCATTCGGTGTCCGGAGGCCAAAGTTACCAATTTTCTCCCTCGGCTGCGCAGGCCTGCCTCCCACAGTCTGCAACGACCATCCTTCACTATTCTGCATCCCCCAGTCCTCTCCGACATCAGACGGCTTCCCCGTCAGTTTTGCTGGGAAGAGGGCTCGTCCACGGTTCCATAAACTCTGGCGGTTCGTGAATCGGAGTCCGGGAGCTGTCGGGGCAGCCTCTGCATCCTGCTGTTAGGAACCTGAAGTCACCTTCCCCAGATTCTGTCACTCTGTTCGACTCCCCACCCGGACCAGCTGCGACACTAGAAGAATTCTAAAAAATTCTGAGGCATCCTAGCTCCAGTTACGAAGATTTCCCCTCTGGTCTCATCATCAGCAGCATTGCGGACTAGAAGTTACGACCTCAACAGTGACTGTCAGTCATTCATCGCAGAGTGTAGGCAGATTCGACATCGGCTTCTCCGCTCAAGTTTTCGGCGACTCTCCCCTTCCCGCCTGGCCGGCTTATCGCCCCTCCCTGCGTGGAGGTAGTGTTTGAATTGTAACTCTAAGTTCCCCACCCCAAGTCCACCCTCCTGCGAGAGGTGTAGTGAGTGTAATTATCTAAACAGGGTTCAAGCTTCACCGGCGCAGTGTGCGGGGAACCCACACTTCCCTGCTCGCCCATCGTCTCCGACCGGGGTTGGTTTCTTCAAACCAACCAGGTGAGCTTCTGCCCTTGCTCCATTTACTTCTGTTTGTTTAATATCCGTCAAGCTAGTCCGCTGGCTAGTAAGAGAGTGCCCGTTCCCGGATCCACCATCTTGAGTGGTCATCGTGGACAATAGTGAGTGAGTGACCTAGTGCCCCCAAGGCACTCGGCCACCCTTGATTGTGGGCATCATACCTTCGGGAGGGTGAACCTTAGTTGTGCTGGCCCTCTACCAGCAAGGGTCTTTCTCCACCACCTCGACTCGACATCATCGAGTCACCACGGGGTACGGGTGCGCACGGTGAGGCGGCGTCTTCCAAGCTTTCTCGACTTTTTGTGAATGCGTTTGCGATTTAAGTCCAAGGGATCATTGTCACTTGCTGCATTCCCGTCAATGTTTCACATCAACTTGGTATCAGAGCCAGGTGAACCTTAGTTGTGCTGGCCCTCTACCAGCAAGGGTCTTTCTCCACCACCTCGACTCGGCATCATCGAGTCACCACGGGGTACGGGTGCGCACGGTGAGACGGCGTCTTCCAAGCTTTCTCAACTTTTTGTGAATGCGTTTGCGATTTAAGTCCAAGGGATCATTGTCACTTGCTGCATTCCCGTTAATGTTTCACATCAACATGGTATCAGAGCAAGTTCTAGACTTGTCTCTACTAAGTCTTGTCCTAGGGCACCTAAGCATTTAGAGTCATTCAGTTCATCAACATGGCTACCTCTCTTTGGTCCCACTCGGCCCTTCACAAAGGTCCGATCGACCACCCATTTTCAGACATCCTTATAGATGAGAGTATCACCTTTGATGGGTCACATGCTAGTGATTATGTTAGGTGGGAGACTTTCATGACAAAACACTTTGATAGGACATGGGTCTATGGACACGCTAGAGTCCGCAGGGCCACAGGGCGACTTCGGGGATAAGCCAAGAAGGAGTGGGAACGCATAGTGAGCTTAAGGAGGATTTGGAGGCAAGAACCCATAGGATCATGGGAAGAGATGAAAAGTGAGCTTAGGAAGATCTACGCCCCCCGACCCTCCCACGCCTACCGTGAGGACCATAACCCGAAGAGCACTCCCACTCCCTCGTTTCCTCCCAGTCAACCCAAGACTTCCATTAGGACCCAAACCCCACCACCCAAAGGACCCCTAGATTTATTGGAAGAGATAAGGGTTGAGATCAGGAAGATCTTCACTCCCCAACCCTCCTACTCCTACCTTGAGAACCATAACCCAAGGAGCACTCCCACTCCACCTTTCTCTCCCAGTCAACCCAAGACCTCCCTTAAGGCCCAAACTCCACCACCCCAAATGATTCCTATCCCGATCACCACCACCATTCAAACCAAAGTGGCCCCCACCCTCACTCCACCTAGGCCCATGACGGCCATCACCTAACCTAAAATTCTCCATCAAACCCACACCCCACAAGCTTCCACGGTCCCCACCACTACCCTTCCATCTTCCCCTAAAAGGGACACACCTCCCAGAATCAATCAACCCAGTCCTCCTCGACCCACCCATCTTCCACTACCAACCCCAGTCCTACCCCAACTTAGGTCTCCACTTCTTCCACTCCCAAACCCAACCCAAGTTCGAACACCCTCACCACCCCGGATGCACCATGCCCCAACCTTCATCACCCCATCCACAAAAGACCTTCCCATTCCCTTGGAGAGCAAAACCCCCACACCCCAAAAGGATAAAAATGTGATTGAGGAATATGAGGCTCCCCTAGATTGGGAGGAAGAATATGAAGCCCAATGCCAAGGGTTGGGTCAAGAAGGCTCCTCTTTATCCAAAGAGACCACAATGAGCCTAACTAGGAACATCCTCCCCCTAGAGTTGCCAGATGACCAACCAAGTCCCCCCACCCATCCTTCCATAAGAACTGTGATTTTAGGGGAACCCCTCATTGAGTGGCTTAAGCAAAACCTCCTCCTCCACATCATGCACCTCCTATGGAGAATCATTACCCAATTTTGCCCACTCCTCCATTCCACACAACCTACCAATCATTCTCCTTTGTGGGAGCCATGAGGGACTTGATTAAGAGTATACTTTGGCAAATAGAGGTGACAAACATGTGGGCCTTAGGAGCAAGCCACATGGGGTACCTTAGTTTCTCACACCCCTCCATCGGGACCATCACCTCCATTTACACCAAGGGTCCTTGCATGAGTAAACTCCTATTATTTCTACCCGAGCCTAATGAGTCTTACATCACCCCCTTACCCTCCTACAAGGAGCATTGCATCGGGTCCCACCAGGGTCATGACTTCCACTTCCCTATGTGTGCTAGGGACCCTAGGGCGATCACTTGGATTGAAACCCCCCTCCACGTCACTCACCCCTTAACCCATCTTGATCTGTTTGGCCACTCCCCATGGGCTTCCAAGTACTCATCACTTACCACCCACTCCCTCCTACCTTCACCCACCATGTCAGTCCTAACCCACCCATTCCGAAATTCCGCCCACACTATGAGAGTCAATGCCAAAGGTAACATCAACCTTGGAAATAAGGGAGTGACCCATCCCAAGAACCGCTTCGATCCCCATGAGTGGAAACCCCCAAATCTCACAGATGGGACCATCTTGATAGGAATCCATGTATCACAACCTTTCGCATCATGTGGTCAAGCTAGTCACATCATTTGTGTCACTCACACACTAGGTCCAGTGCACGATAGGTTTACATTTGGACAAGTTGGTCTTCCCCCACTCTTCATCCGTCTCATGCATGATAGGGCCACTTATGGCTGCCCCGGTCCACCTAAGTGCACCAAGGTCCACATGGTTTCTAAGCATGATAGGTCAATTCATGGATGCCCTGGTCCTCCTAAGTCTGTCAAAACCAAACTAACACTTGAAAGGGCTGAATTTGGTTGTCCAGGCCCTCCCTTCATCCCTATAGGATCATCATTCATGACATTGCATGGTAACATTCGCAAACACAAAAATAGGAGCAGCAAGGTTCTTAAGGAATTAGCCGATTCCCACTGTTGCCACCAAGAAATCCATGTCGGTGATTTTGTGATGGTGAGGACTGAGATTGTCTCAAAATTGAGGTCTCGTGGAGCAGGCTCCTTTCAGGTATTGAGGCGCCTAGACACAAATGCTTATGTGTTCGACCTCCCCGAAGGGTACGGAGTAAGCCCCACTTTCAATGTGACTGACCTGGTGTCCTACAAGGGTCCCACGGTGACACCCAGTGAGGAGATCCAGCCTATCCCACCCCTTGAGAGAGCCCCCACACCAACGAGAGCTCCATCTGGCCAGAGAAACCAGCGTGATCAAGTGGAGCGGATATTAGATGAACATATCACTACCACCGGAGCAAGGCGTATGAGCGATATCTGCTTAGGTGGAAGGGACGACCACCTTCGGTTGACGCCTGGGTGATTCGGGAGGATCCCCAGCAGCTGGATCCTGATCTATTGGAGCAGTACAGCAGCAGGGTGGACCCTTACTCGACAGAGTCAAGTTCTCTGCACCCCGAGAGTATGATGGGGACATCGCTTACCACTTCCCATTTCTCCATGGGTCCCGATGATCGCCATTGTGTTCGTCTTGATTTCTTGAGTCGAGTTATGTAATTTTTATATTTTTCTGGAGTCATATCATTGTAATTTTTCTTTTATTTGGGTCAAGTCCCTAGGTTAATGAGTCATCTACCTAAGTTTATTATCATTATGTCAGTTAGATTGGTTAATGGGCCCAGTTATATGGGCTTGACCCAGGGGCGCCCCTTTCCCCCTTGGTTAGTTGTCATTAGTCCAAAAGTCAGGGACTTATGTTGAATTGTGGGATTCCTATAAATAGGACCCCAATCCCACCAGTTGAAGCTAATGAAGTATTGAAAGAATTTTGCCAAAGCATTAGTGCACTTCTCCCTCTCTCTCTAGATCTCTCTCTCCCTCTCTCCCTCTCTCTACTTCTCTCTCTCTTTGAAGGGGGCGAACCCCTCTCTCTCTCCTCCCCTCTCTCTCTCCCTTGGGCGCACCTGCCCCTTCACCTCCCCCACTTGCCACATCAGCCCCACCCCCATTAATCACAACCCTTCACCTCCCAAGGCCCATAAACCCCATTTACTCCCACCACTTCCCAAGCAACCCTCCCCCTTTCCCATACAACCTTCCATCTTCCCAAGAGGAATCCCCACTTCCCAGGCAACTCTTCCCCTCCCCAAGGCAACCCCTCCTCTTCCATAGGCCTCCATTAAACACCTCCATTAACCCTCCACCCAAATCAAAGAGAACCCTCCCCATTTCCCCAAGCCACTTGCGCCCCCATCATCCCACCTCCACCCCCTTGACCATTTGTGCACTCACCCATACCCCTGCTAGCTCCGCCCCTGGTCTCCTCCCTCACCACACCTTCCCACCTCCCAAACCCCTCCACCACCACCATTGCCAACCGTCCACTTGCATCAACCTAGTTCCACCACCATTCCCTTCCCCTTTGTCCAGTCTGCAAGTGGCAGAGAAAGGCTCGACTTGCAGAAGCAATCACGGATTCATACGGTAACGTCTGAGGGCGTATCATACCTTTCTGGAAACGTCGTCCAATCAGCTTTGCAGGCAAGGTGATCCCATCCCATTCTGAGTTCGGGGATGTCCGGGAGAACCATTCTCCCCCGACTGTGCTGGACTCCATCTGCAGAGTACCTGAACCTGATTAGAAGCTGCACCACGACAAACGGCGGAAGATTCAGACCAAGAGCCCTTCTACAAAGTTCTTTCTCCTCCAGTCCTCGATTAGAATCAAGAAGCAGAACCACGTTCGGTGTCCGGAGGCCAAAGTTACCAATTTTCTCCCTCGGCTGCGCGGGCCTGCCTCCCACAGTCTACAACGACCATCCTTCACTATTCTGTGTCCCCCAGTCCTCTCCAACATCAGACGGCTTCCCCGTCAGTTTTGCTGGGAGGAGGGCTCGTCCACGGTAACAGAAACTCTGGCAGTTCATGAATCAGAGTTCGGGAGCTATCGGGGCAGCCTCTGCATCCTGCTGTTAGGAACCTGAAGTCACCTTCCCCAGATTCTGTCACTCTGTTCGACTCCCCACCCGGACCGGCTGCGACACCAGAAGAATTCTAAAAAATTCTGAGGCATCCTAGCTCCAGTTATGAAGATTTCCCCTCTGGTCTCATCATCATTAGAATTCCGGACTAGAAGTTACGACCTCAACAGTGACTGTCAGTCATTCGTCGCAGAGTGCAGGTAGATTCGACATAGGCTTCTCCGCTCAAGTTTTCGGCGACTCTCCCCTTCTCGCCTGGCCGGCTTAACGCCCCTCCCTGCGCGGAGGTAGTGTTTGAATTGTAACTCTAAGTTCCCCACCCCAAGTCCACCCTCCTGCGAGAGGTGTAGTGAGTGTAATTATCTAAACAGGGTTCAAGCTTCACCGGCGCAGTGTGCGGGGAACCCACACTTCCCCGTTCGCCCATCGTCTCCGACCGGGGTTGGTTTCTTCAAACCAACCAGGTGGGCTTCTGCCCTTGCTCCATTTACTTCTGTTTATTTAATATCCGTCAAGCTAGTCCGCTGGCTAGTAAGAGAGTGCCCGTTCCCGGATCCACCATCTTGAGTGGTCATCGTGGACAATAGTGAGTGAGTGACCTAGTGCCCCCAAGGCACCCGGCCGCCCTTGATTGTGGGCATCATACCTTCGGGAGGGTGAACCTTAGTTGTGCTGGCCCTCTACCAGCAAGGGTCTTTCTCCACCACCTCGACTCGGCATCATCGAGTCACCACGGGGTACGGGTGCGCACGGTGAGACGGCGTCTTCCAAGCTTTCTCGACTTTTTGTGAATGCGTTTGCGATTTAAGTCTAAGGGATCATTGTCACTTGCTGCATTCCCGTCAATGTTTCACATCAACTTGGTATCAGAGCCAGGTGAACCTTAGTTGTGCTGGCCCTCTACCAGCAAGGGTCTTTCTCCACCACCTCGACTCGGCATCATCGAGTCACCACGGGGTACGGGTGCGCACGGTGAGACGGCGTCTTCCAAGTTTTCTCGACTTTTTGTGAATGCGTTTGTGATTTAAGTCCAAGGGATCATTGTCACTTGCTGCATTCCCATCAATGTTTCACATCAGGATCTTCCCAAGATTTTCCATATACTTGCTGACCACGCTAACACCATGAGAAATATCTGGTCGAGTACACACCATGGCATACATGATGCTACCAACTGCACTCGCATAAGGAACTTTAGCCATCAGTTCCATTTCTTTCCAAGTCTTCGGGGAATCTACTACAAACAATCTAAAGCAGGCTTCCAATGGAGTACCAATAGTTTTGCAATTCTTCATGGCAAATCACTCCAGGACCTTCTCCATGTACTTCTTCTGTGATAAGTACAACTTTCCAGTGTCATAGTTCTTGTGAATTTTCATGCCCAAAATCTTCTTTACTACCTCAAGATCCTTCATATCGAATTCACCACTCAACTAAGACTTTAAGTGATTGATGTTTAATATGTTTTTGACAGCTATCAAAATGTCATCCATGTATAACAACAAATAAATAAATGAACCATCTCGAAGCCTTATGTGATACATACAGCATATGGTCAATCCTAGAGTAACTTTGACTCAACATAAAAGTATCAAATTTCTTGTACCATTGTTTAGGTGATTGCGGATAGAAATGTATGCCCTACAAGCCAATCACATGAGATGTGATGGTGACATTTCTTTTAATATCTAATTCATATTTATATTAATGACATTTATTCATTGCATTCAGTTAGTATTAATAATATGAATGTAATGAAGTCCTTGAACCTGTGCGATGATGACTGGATCATAATGAGATCAACCATCTAGAGGCATATGTTCTAAATGTTCCCAGTCGTAGGATCTTCAAGAAGGGACATTGAAGATTCGGAGAGACTGGCACACATGATACTTACTCATATGATAGGTGTGATTGTTCTCATAGTCATCAGTGTGAAGACATTTAAGTATGTGTGTGGATGCTCATTAGTGGAATGAGTACACTGAACTTACCCGATCTAGAATCCCTGAATGGTAATCATACTAATTGTCCATTAGGGTATTCTATCCTCACAGTAGAACAGTTGGATATTAGACCTGAGTCACTAAAGATGTCTTGCATGAGGGATGTTGAGAGTTTAATTACTAACTTATGGACTCCTGTTAAGTGATCTTTTATAGTTAGTTATTTGAACTTAGTGGAACTCGTGTGAAGGCAATTAGTTTGACAACATAGGATAATTTACTCTCAGTATGATGTATGAGAGAGAATACCCTACGGATCTGTACTTGAAAAACCCCTGGCCAAGATACGGGAGTTCATTATGGAAAATGAGTTTTTCTAATGAAACAGTTTGGAGTACAGGGTTCAGTTGAGTCGGGGCACAATAGGATTTGACAGTTGGACCATACCCTAATCCTGGTAGGGGCATTGGATGAATAAGGATTTATAGCTGTGTGGAATCTCTAGACAGAAAGGTTCCACTGTGAGTTGCTTATCCCCAATATCATTTGGGATCACGAGGTGTTGCTTGGTGCCTTTCGTGATCAGAAAGCCTGTTGATTCCATTAAATGTTAATGGACTGAGTTTATTAAGTTAAGAAGAGTTCTTAACTTAATGGGCTGGAAAATCAAACAGACCATTGGGTCAAGAGGCTCACACACAATGGAGTATTGGACATACCGGGATGGGTGGACTTTATTGATAATTATTGGATTTTTATGAAAAATGTTAGAGGTCTATAAATATACGCTGAAGGGAGAAACATTGGCCCAAGCTCTAGGAAACCCTAGCCGCTCTCTCTCCTCTCTCTCTATCCTAGGGGCGCCCCTCCTTCTCTCTCCTTCCTCCCTGGTGGATGGGGGTGTTGAGATCAGGTTGGCGTGTAACGACCCAACATCCGAGTACCAGAAAGGAAACGGCACGACTCGAACCTCGGCCCGCCACCCACGAGCCCAAATTCTTGGAAGGTTTAAAGGATGGTGTGAGGGTACAAGAGAAGCTAAAATAACTATAGAACTAACACAATAATTTTAAAGAAATAATACAGGAATTAAGATAAGTAATCTCTAAACGGCTACAAGGTCCAAAGTATCTCATGTCCAATATAAGTATAGTCAATAGAAAGAAAAGTACAAGTACACAGGGCATTCCCCGGATCTGGCAAACTGGCGACTAACCCTGGCTACTGGAATCACACTGAAACTCCACCGCGCCTCTCGACGACCCTGCCTCACCTAAAAAAATAGGGGTGAGCCTCATCTCATTGGCTCAGTAGGGATCCCTCGGACCCCCACCTCACAACGAGGAAAACAAGACAACAAAGTGCGAACGAGCACGAAAAGTAACGCTACCTAGCAGGAGTACGGTAGTAGCAGCAAGCAATAATAAATAAACAAAAAAGCTCTCTACAACTAACCGTACCTAATAAACTGACCTAGAACCGGCGGGAAAATAAGTCTGTACCTGCCACAAGATAAGAGCACCACCCACTAGAAGCAAAGCCGGATGCGTCCCCTGACGTCTTACACCGTGCCTCAGTGTCTCCCTACAACGCCCCAGGCAGAGACTGAGACACACAACAAGTACCACGAACAAGGACTAGCTGGGGTCGCGCTCGTCAGTGCGGGTCTGACGCCCCCAACCAAGTGTGTAACGACCCAAGATCTGGATATCGGGAAGAACCCGATACCATTATAATCCTGGCCCGCCACCCACGTGCCAGGAGGGTTCGGAATGGCTAAAAGGAGTGTGAAGGTACAAAGAAATAGGAAATAAAGCAGGATAATTAAACGATTAACAGAAATAAATAAACAACTACAACAGAGTCCAGTCCAACAAAAAGTATAGTCTAAGGCAGAAGAATGTACCCAACGTCAAATGAACACTCGGCCCGACAAGTTGGCAACTAAGAACCCCTGAACAGTACCCTCGAACCTCGAGGAAGAACCGCCACACTAGAAAAGTAGGGATGAGCCTCCAAACAAAGGCTCAGTAGGGGTCTTGTGGAACCCCAACCGAAAACAACGGCGGAAAGGAAAACAACACTAGCTAAGCAACAGCAACAGCGACGGAGTAACAACTACGACGAAGGGAACCTGTTCACCGACCCACGGCAACCGATAAGACCACGGCTCTACAGCTACTCCTACTGATAACGGGAAAAAGGGGACTCCCAATCTCACCATCGGGGACCGGACCACACTAACACCACCTACTGAGGTGAAACCTACGGTAGCCCCGCCGTAAAGCCTGTCCTCCCAAACATGGCCAACCTGGACATGTTGTCCAAGGTGCAACCCCGACCACCTGGTCACAGACACCACTCTAATAAGACGCAACCTCTATAAAGCCATTGGCACCCTGGCCACTACCTCGGAAACCCTGGACGGTCCAGAAAATCACGTCTCGCAGACGGGAAACAAAACCGGAACAGGAGAGTCACGTCTCACGTGCCAGGAGTACCTGCCCACTAGAGGCAAGGTCGGATGCGTCCACTGACGTCTTAGACCGTGCCTCAGGTGTCCCCCTCATCGCCCCTGGTGGAACGGGGACACCGTACAAGTAACCACTGAACAAGGATTGGTCAGGGTCGCACTTGTCAGCGTGGGTCCGCGGCCCCCGACCACATGTGCATACACAGACCATGCGTCCTAGGTCAGGCCCTCTGACTGGTTTTCCCCTCAACCGGACTCTGACTGCAAGACGTGGGGCCCTACGGTAACCAGTCTATGTTGTGTAGTGGACAACAGATCTACAAGGGAGGGGTGAATAGATCTGCCCCTCTTTTCGCAATGCAACTCTCTTTAAAGCTAGATGATGAAATAAGCAGCGGAATATAACTAGCTTGACGAAGAACACAAATGATTTGCTTGGCAAGATGATTACGCAATATAGATATTGAACCTAAGCATGCATCTAACACATATCAATCGCACAATCAAACCACAACACAAAGGATTTTAAGGTGGTTCGGACTGAATCCCCAGTCCTACGTCCACCCCTCACCAAATCCGGTGAGGCTTCACTAGTGCAGCACACCAAACCGCAAATCGGAGAACCACCGATTGCCTTCCTACTAACCACCGGTAGGGACGTCAACATCGCAGATCGGACAACCTCCGATTGCCTTCCTACTAATCACCGGTAGGGATGATTTTCAGTTCCAAATGTTTGAATGAAATGGAAAAGAACAAGATATGAAAACACTTAAACAAGATATGAAATATGCTCAAGGATAAGGATCTTGTCTGAGATTGCTGGGGCTTGAATCTTCTTTTGAAGTAGCTTGAATCACTTGGAGATTTGATGAAGAACTTCTTCCCGGGGTACTGTTCACAGCTACAGTACTCGAACTCTTCTCCCTTGAACACACCCTTGCAGCCTCCTTTGATCTCCCTTATTAGCCTTTCTTGCTTCTACTCTTCTTTGGAGGTTACTGGATTGAGATATGAACTTGAATCACCTTGAGTTGATGGAGAGAGTTGTAGATCGTGATAAATCCACACATATGGAACAAACCACTCATATGAGATATATAAAAGGATGGAGATGATAACAAAGACAAAAGAAAGCACGTGGTGCTATAAAGGAGAGTGATCGCCAGAGGGGTTACCTCAATAATAAAATAAATGATCGCGAATACCTGGTGATAAGTGGGATGCGGGATAGATTGTGAATTCCTTCCTCCTCCTTCTATCGGCCGGCCGATGAAGGGGGTTTTTCTTATTGATTACCCTTGCAAAAAAAGAACAAACAAGTAAAAAAGATGGATCAGCCAAGAGTGAATGTAGTATCAATCCCAAATAGAAAATACGATGATGAAAGAGAACACAACATGCGCACCTCTTTTTTTTGGTTTTAAAAACCCCTAAAGAGTTAGGGAAAGGAGAAATATGATACTAATGCAAGAAAAGAAAACGGTGGATGATGACCGATGGAAAAGCACAAATAGATAAGCAAAAGACCCCCGCTGTCCCTGACGACAGTAGAGGGGAACCGGGGTTGATGCTGCTGGCAGGAAGAAGAGGAAGCAGAGAGCTCTTCTAAAAGATCGCACAGGAAGAAGATGAAGAGAGCCTCTGTAAACCCTGTATGTATCTATATGTATAACCTCTGACCTCGGTAACCTCTGTCAAGATCGACCAGAGCATGCTTATATAGGGTTTAGATCAAGATAACCACAGATTTGGGAAGATAAGAACGGGCAATGGTTATCAATGGCAAGGACTCCAGTTCCCTGATCGAGCAAGGTGACCAAAGAAGGCAGGGAACTATTCAGGAAAGGCACACTCAAACAGGACACCGAAACATAAAACGCGACCTTCAGAAGGGCGTCAAATTTGAATTGACGACCTACCTTAAGACGTTACTCCATAACACGACCTGGTCAAGGGCGTCACTTCTTGGATTTAAATTTGGAAATAAAACTTTCTTTATTTGAAAATTATGAGAAAACGCCTGAGATAAAGGCGTTACTTGAAAACACGCCCTGAGGAAGGACGCCAATCAGTAATTGGAATTTATTTTGAAACCGGATAATACCAGGAATTGACGCCCTGACATTTGGTCGTCCTTTCTTTTGAACACGCCCTAGGTAAGGTCGCTTTTAAAATAACGCCCCTCTTCAGGTCGCGAATCACAAAAATGCAAGAACAAACCAAAAAACACACAAAAATAGAAAAACTTCATATTATGAATGTATTGAAGTTCACTTTGGGGCGTCAACATAGTGACATGAGATTTGATCAACATAGCGTCAATTTTGGCGTGTCTACAGCTGCCCCGCCTTGGCGTCTGCTTTGCAAGGGAGTGAGACGAAAATGAAGCGAAAGTGCAACCAGCGGAATGAAGTGGAATGAACTGATAAGTAGACGCCAAGGTGTGATGTGACACGCCTCAGACACCAAGCATTAGAAATCTTTCCAAGATTCTGAGTGAAACAACTCCGAGTGATTCCAAGGAAACATCAATTTGCTGGATAAAGGAGATTAAACTAAACAAGTAAAAAATGTGCACGCGGCACGATAAGGAGACACCATTGGAGAGCAGTTACCAGCCAATGTGGACGTGCTACAACCAAGGTGGATTTGCAGAAAAATAAAGGGAATTGAGATGGAGACCCAGCAAAGGAACATTTTCAAGGAACCAGCCTGAGCGGCTTCAGAGAGAATAAAGTACTCAATTTGGAGTGGAATATCTCATGTCAACTCAATCAAGAACGAGTGACTTTCATTATCGCCATAATATGAAGATTTTCATCATGAACCTCAAAGTCCTACATGATGCATGTTGGGCTAAAAGGAAAAAATAAAACAAAAACTAAAATAGAAAATAATCAAGGATAATATTGCTAAGCCATCTAGACTTGGTCAAGAATCCATCCCTCTGAGCTGACACTAAGCCGAAGCCCGTTTGTCCGCGCATCATCTCAGAAAGTGGAACCATCGTCCCAAACCTTGGATGACTCAACGGCCTATCCGTGTGATCAAGACTCTCCTGGAATTATCACCGTTTTTGATGAAGGGGAACTCAAATTCCAGGTTCATCAGAACCACAAGGTCCTTGATATATTATAATAACGTAGAATACCATATAGTAATAATGCTTACAGGAACGAAATACAAGAACAACATGATGTTACTCCAACAGTGATCCGGGCATCTCGAAACCTGCAATCCTCTGCACTTGAAAGTTCATTAGCCCTCCCACAATTTCAATATGAATAACCCTCAATTCAAAGCATGACATGATCATAAGTGCTAAATTAAAAACAATTCCAACAAAATAATAGCACTTAAGTTCATCAAAGCATGTAGGGAAGCAAATTCATAAGCTCACAAATTCACGCCTGGATAGAACGGCGTCAAAAACATGAAAGGCGCCTGACATGAGGGCGTCAAAAGAAGAAACACGCCCTTCCAAAGGGCGTGAAATGCATCGAGAGTCCAGGAAGAAGACGACCCTGGAAAGGGCGCTACATAAAACACGACCTCCGTCAGGTCGTCAATTCAGAAATCGACGCCCCAACAGAAGGCGTTAATTAACATGCTTCCGTTTCCAACGCGAAAGCTAAACCCAGTCCTAATAGCAACCAATCTCACAACTCCGAACAGCCCTAAGACCCTTCGGACTTCTATAAAAGGAGGACACTTCCTCTGATCAACCAACGCAACCTCTGAGAGTTTCTATTCTCTGCTTCTTCTGTTCGTGTTCTTCTTCTCGCAGGGACTGCAACCGCCCGAGCCCTTCCTGCAAACCAAAGATGGAGAGGGCGTTTAAGAGGTCCAAAACTTCTACCCCTCGACTAACTGAGATCAACGGTCACATAAGCAGTAGAATCTCCATGAACCAGGTAAAGTATTATTTCTTCTGTTCTTCTCTTTTCTTATCTTCACTGAACTACTTCTGTCGCTCATGCATTCTCCTTCTTTTCTTTCTTCCACAGATTATCCAAATGTCCCAGGAGCTAGGAGATTTACAAAAATTAAGTGGCTGCCACTTATCCTTTCCAAGTTTTCTTCGGATATGAGGGTATACCTAGCAAGATGGCACCTCCTGAGCCTAGTTACCCATGCTAAACACCATGATCAAATCCATCTTGATTGGGCAGCTATAGGAGCTCTTGTAGAGATATGGCATCCTTCTACTCATACCTTTCTCTTCTCTACCTTTGAAGCCACCATCCTATTAGAAGAATTGGAGATGATCTTAGGTTTAAAGAGAATGAAGCAAGGGGATGAAGAGAAGATGGCCAACATGCCAAAACCAATTTCTTCTCACGAGCTATTAACCACATTGATACCTAGCCCAAACTTAGTGAATCAAATCAAGGTCACTAAAGGAATTAATCTTCTAAAGCTTGCCTCATGGGTGTACAAGAGAGCGGATCAAGCTAAAGAAGAAGAAGAGATCGAACGGGTGACCAAGGCCTTCGTGGTATGCTTAGCAGGAGCACTCTTATTCCCATCCATGGAGGATTTTCTAGAGGAGGCACAGTTGAGCGCCGTGGTGAGCTTATGGGAGGGAGAGAGAATCGGACCGGCTGTTCTAGCTTATCTCTATAGCGGGCTTACCTCGGCGGCAATGGGAAGACCCATCTACGGATGCATGCTAGCTCTCTCTAGTTGGGTAGACCTTCACTTCAAATTTGATCCATGTGATGAGGCCCAACAGCCCTCAAGAATCTTCTCAAAGAGCCCACTCTCTTATGTGACCGGTTCACTTGGGATAAGCAACAGAGTGATGAACCGGATACCCCAAATCAAGAAGAGAGCGGAATGGAGAGAGCACCTCAAAGTAATGCCAAAGAACCTCTTCACTTGCGCCCGGGAATACTCAAGACTCAAGAACTCCGTGCAAGATTTTCTCCCGGAACGGACCTTCGACTCATAGGCGCTTCAGAATTCGTTTTGTATAACTCACACCGATGCCTTCCTCAACTCGGGCTTCCACGGCAGGTATTCGAAGACCCATCTCATCTTCCTTCAATCAAGATACGGGACCTCGGCAGCAACGAAGATGGAGAAGAAACCACAACCATTCATGCTCTGTGGAAGATCAATAAGATTCATCAACCTGTGGAAAGCTTGGATGAAGATAGAGAGCAATGGAAATCTTATGTGACAGTTTTGAGAAAACTGAGGCCCAAAGTGGCTCATTGAATGCAATGTGATCTTCTTTTCTGATAAATCAATGATACGTTCTTATTGAGCCAATTTCAAAGTGTTTATGATCAAATCTTCCAATAACCTGAGATTCTGTTGCAAATAACGACTCAAGCAATGTCGTTAATTCTAAAAGTGACGCCTCAGCACAGGCCGTCTTCAATGTTCGAGCTCTTAAAATTGACGCCTCCAAATATAGGCGTTAACGAAAAATGACTTAATCCAGGGCGTTAATTGATTCAAATTCCCCAAAATATATTCGTTGAAATCCCAAAAGTAACGCCTCAAAATAAGCCACGTTCCATGCAAATCACGCCTCAACATTAGTCGCTAATCAAGAACAGCAATTATGACCCCCGTCACATCAATCAATCCTCATTGAATGCGTCTGACGACGGTTATCATTCCCCATGCAAACCAAAATAACGCCTCAGGTGACGTCGTCAATTATCAAAACACGCCCTCATGTCGGGTCGTCAATTCCACAAGAAACGCCCTTCCTCAGGGCGTGACTTCTTTTCGCATGCTAAACCCCCCCTTTTCCCCCTTTCTTCTTCTTCCTTCGTCCTTTTTCCCTCCGTTCTTCTGCAAGCCCTAACCGAAACCCCCCCGTTCTCCCTTTCTCAATCTCTCTCATTCTCTTTCCCCTCTCTACACCCTAGCCCTAGCCATGACCGGTGGCGCACCCAAGCGGCAGCGTGTGACTGCCCCAGAAGTTGTCGACCTGGGCGAGGACGAGCTCGCCCACGCCGGTGAAGATAACGCCATGGAGGATGCTCCAATGGCGGCCGAAGAAGAACATGCCGTGGAGGCCGGCGACGAGGCCGAAGGAGGCCAAGAGGCCAACGAAGGAGGTGAAGAAGATGAAGACAGTGGAGATGGACAGGGAGGAAACGAAGAGGGCGAGGGGGAAGAAGATGGAGAAGATGAGGACGTCGGCAAGCCACCGTCCACGGCGGCGACCGGCCCTCGCCCCAGCCAGCTCCGGCGACCACGCCAGCCACGGCCCCAACCCCAAGAACCAAAGCATAAGAAGGTAGGCCCCTGACCCCAATTCCAATTTTATTTTTATTTTTCAGCATTTTCCATAGCCCTCGGGGTAGAAACCCTGCAACTCAGAAAAGAGACGCCCCCCGTGGGGGTGTGATTTAGAGATGAAACGCCCATCCCAAGGGCGTTAGTTCAAATTATTTTCTGCAAAATAATTAATTTTATGAAAACACGCCCTACAGCATGTCGCCCATTTAAATTCATCATTTTTCATATCATGCTGTTAATTTCCATTAATTTCCATGCTTTAATTATTTCAAATATTTTTCCATGAATTTGTTTCGCATGATGTTATTTCTATGTCATTTTGTGAAAACCATGAAAACAACGCCCCCCACCAGGGCGTTAATTCAATAAAAGACGACCAAACCGGCGGTCGTCAAATCATTAATTTCAAAATTTATTATGAGACTCCAAAACCCCGCTTTGAAAACAACGTCCCACATTGGGGCGTGACTTAAGCAACAGACGACCCTGGGATGGGCATCAATTGAAACATCGTTAGGAATTAGAAATTTAACCACAAATCCACGCCCAACACAGAGGCGTTAATTTGATAAACAACGACCTAGTCTAGGTCGTTAATTCACAGCACACTTAAGAACCGCGCCCTCCTTAGGGGCGCCAATTGAACAAGCCACGACCTGGGGATGGTCGTTAATTAAACCAAACATCAACATTTCAACCCAAGGCAATCAAATGAATTTCCACATGAATAATCAAAACAATTAAGCCAAAAATTCTTTCTCTATGCATGCAGGGGTTGATGAGGACGCGCATCTCCTGGGTCATGGTCCGGGCGGCATACCACGGCCTCCCCGAGTTTCAGAGAGCTAGGGTAGACGCCATGGGATTCGGGGCCTTCCTATCCATAGAGCCAGTTAGACCAGACCTACCACTTATCCAGGTTCTGAGGGAGAGATGGGACAGGTCTAGTCGGGCATTCCTGATGCCATGGGGGCATATGATTCCTACCCTGGAGGACGTAGCTAGGATCACCGGGTTGAGGGTAGACGGTGAGGCTGTGAGTGGGATCACCTACCCTGACTACACTGAGTTCGCCCAGAGACTGCTAGGGCTAGAGATGGTCTACGAGACTCCCAGCGAGTGTAGGACTATCTTCCGCACCGACCTGACTACGGTGATGGGCTTAGGGGATGCTAGGCATAGATCAGGGGAGTCCTTGGAGCAGTTCTCACAGAGACTGACGGACGGGGCGAGAGCGGTCTACTGCCAGGACCCAGCTGACGGGGAGAGCGCGGACCGAGACTTGAGGAGGTTCCTGCTGCTGCTACTGGGGAGGCTATTGCTGGGGACAAAGGGCGACGTCATCAACTGCCGATTCCTGGGGATACTCGAGGATCTGGAGGGAGTCGGCAGCTACGCCTGGGGAGCGGCACTACTGGCGCACTTGATGGCCGACCTGTCCACGGGGACAGGGCGAGAGACGACCGTCAGCGGCTTCTCACCATTTCTTCAGGTATGCATTTTTCTCTTTTTCTTTTCTTTTCTTTTTCTTTTATTATGCATGTGAATGCCTCACTAATGCAATGCATGGATGCAGGTTTGGAGCCACCTATACATGCCGATGGGGCGCGTCGACCCACGGCCTGGAGGTGAGGGAGCTTTCCCTCTAGCGCGGCGCTGGCTGCCGGTGGTGTTCGGGGCCCCACTGGGCTACGAGTTGTGGGTTCTACAGAGAGAGTTCCGCGACTTCCCTCCCTCGCTGGTATGATGAATGTTATGCATCTTTCTTTTGCATTTATTTGAATTTATTATGATGATGATGAAATGATGATGATATGTATGTTTATGAATGCAGGTGCGATGGAGACCCTATGAGGGGATGACAGACGAGGGCCAGCCGTGGGTCGTAGCGGGGCGACCTCGCTTTGAGCATGAGCTGTGGGTCCACTGCTTGAGCGAGATCGAGCCGTTACGGCTTAGGCTAGTGATGAGGACCCTGGGCCTGCACCAGGAGTGGATTGAGGTAGGGGAGCCACGCGGCATCGGGAAGAAGACACACGGTCATACAAAGGCGACCGACTGGAGGGTACGGTTCGAGGAGCAGTACGCCGACTGGGGGCGAGGCGGGATCCGAGTCACCTCCCACGCGACCGACAGCTCCGAGTACCTCCGACGCTACTGGGAGGTTTACGCCGGACGACCTCAGATGAAGGTCCTAGGGGTATGTATGAATGCAATTATTTCTAAATGCAAATGCTTATGTATCTTTATCATGCAACTAATATGCAATGGATGTAGGACGCGCGTGACATCGCGGCGATGGATGCACAGACCTATCTACACAGCCTGGAGGACCAGCTAGCCGCCACGTGGGCAGACCTAGAGACCCTGGTGAGTGTTTAAATTATTTCTATATGCAAATGTATTTTTGTTGAATTATTGATGATTAGCCACTGACGATCTCAATGAATGCAGCGTGCCCAGCAGGGAGCAGTGAGGAGAGACCCAGGGGAGGCCTCCAGCTCGAGGGGGCCCAGTGCAGAGGTGACTGCACTGGCAGAGCAGCTAGCTGGAGCGACCGCACGAGCCGAGGCAGCAGAGCGCGACCTCGCTTCACAGGTAAATTCCAAAACACAAATCCATTCAAATATTGATTATATAATTGTGCACTGATGAAAATTCATTTTACAGACTGAGGAGCTTCGAGCCGCTCTTGCCTGCGTCTGCGAGGGACAGCAGACGATGACTGCTCAGGTGAGTTTTTATTTAGTCATGTGTTGCTTTATTTCATAAATTGTTGAGTTGATGATTTGTTACCTGTTTGCAGAGCACACAGCTACGGGCGGCACGTACCGAGTTGGCGATCCGCGAGCAGCGGATCTTAGAGCTAGAGAGGACCCTGAGACGACGCGAGGAGCTGCCTCAGGACGTGGCCGAGCTGCGGGTGGCTCTTGAGCTGGAGAGGAGGGAGCGTGCCCGGGAGCGCGAGGAGTGTGCTCGTGAGCACGAGGAGCTGGCGGACCTGAGGACCCAGCTAGTCCTTTCTCAGGAGCGGCTACGAGTTTCTGAGGAGCGTCTCCAGCGAGGTCGAGAGAGGGCACGAGCGGCAGGGTACAGCCTTGGTGGTTCTTCGTACATGGCGGGCTCTTCTTTTCGACTGAGGAGCGAGGCAGGGGATCAGGCTCGACACCCAGCAGCTTCACGGGGCTCCATGCCCCCTCCACCAGCACCGCCTCGGGACGCCGAGGGTGAGGTTGAGAGCAGGAGAGAGGCGGGTGGAGGCGAGAGCTGAGAGACTGTACTTGTACTCCTCCACCCTCACACTTGTGCACATGATAGACATGAGATATATATATATATGAGATTTGAGCTTTTGTTTACCTGAGCGCTTGTGTGGTTGCGGACTTGTGTTTGTGTACTTTGCTTCTTTTCCACGTTCTTCATTTTTGCTTTGCTTTGCCCTGTCCCCACAACTGTACTCCACACTTGACAAACAGGTTAATTCATCTGTTCGAGTTGGCCCCTTGCTCAATAAGCAAGGGGTATCAATATTTGACCTTGATGACGGGTCAAGGGGCCAAGCCTTTAATCAAACAAGGTAAATGAAATAACTGATAACGGGGAGATGCAACATGCAAGCACGCATATGCAAACAATAATTAAAGATGCCCAGGCAGAAATGCGAGCATACATTGTGACGAATGCATTTTTTCTTTTCAATATATATATATATATATATATTTTTGTTATTTTTCTGAAAAATGCGCCTTAGATTAGGTCGTTATTTAAAGAAAATACGCCCTATCTGTCGGCGTGAATTTTAAAGCGAATCTGAAGATTGTTGGAAAGATGACCTGACCAGGGGCGTTACTATAAATAGAGACGACAGGAACAAAGGCGTGAATCAAATAAAAAGTGCCTTAAGCGAAGGCGTGAATTATTTTTGTTTTCCAAGTTGGGTTAACAAGGCTACCCAGACTGTGGGTCCTACACGGTCACCATCTAAAATTCATTAACCTTTCTTGAGTAATTAGAAGGGAGTCGACGTGATCATAGTTGACTTGTATTCGAGATTTCGTACAGTGCAATCTCCTAGATTCGTCTTGACCATCCTGCAGGTTATGACTTACCACAAAGAAAGGATGGAAGAAAATATAAGGAAGCCCATAAGGGATTCTGAGATGCCGAAGCAAAGCTACCTCCCCTACCCTATGCCTGTTGGGGTTCGGTCTTTGGCGTAGGGAAACTTTGTTGCCTTTTGCCTCTTTTATATTGCACGCATACGCCCAAGGTTTTCCTTGCGGGGATTTTGCCCTCTTGACATGCTTTTCTTTTCACCATTTGACTTTCACTTTGAACTTGATTTATATTGATGAACAACCTAATTGTACTTGGGCTTTTGTGGTATTTGTTCCCTTTTGGGCCCTGACTTTCACTTACTAGGGCAGCGAGTAGGCTTAGCGCATCTACCTCGAGGCGTCCCTTCCTCCCTTATGGGCCGAAGAGGAAAAGAATGGGCATTGCCTTCACCTTTAGTCAGGTTTTGACTTTCCATCGGATCTTGCACTGTTTGAGTTCAAGAATAAAGCGTGTTAGTGTGTGTGGGTGTCAACCCCGTTTTAAGTTTAACAAGACTGGTGAATGAATTCTGAATTTTGACCTTTCGGATTTTAGGCCCATCGTGTGCCATGGCAACCCTTTTGAAAATTTTTCAATATTCATTTTTTTTTATTTTGGAAATATTTATATTTTTTTGTTTGGATATATATATATATTTTTTTGGATTTTTGAATCAAGGGTAGTATTTCTTAAGATACAAACCATTCCAAGGGTGAGTTAGCTCTTCTCCTTCAGCATTAATCAGTTTATAAGCATTGCCAGGAAAAACGTCTTTTATAACAAATGGTCATTCTCAATTGGGTTGGAGTTTTGAACGAGGGCCACCGGGTTTTACAAAAAATCTTTTAATTACCATCTCACCGATTTTGAATTTTCTCTCAATCACTTTCTTTTGATAAAAACGTGAGAGCCTGTTTTGATAAATGCGCACATGCTCAGCGGCGACCAAACGCTTCTCATCTAGGAGTTCCAATTGAGCAAGGAGTGAATCACGACGCTCATCAATAGAGAGTTCTTTGTCAAATTATACTCGCAGAGAGGGAATGAGAATCTCGTAAGGGACTACCGCCTCCATTCCATAAGTAAGGGCGAAAGGGGTTTGCCCAGTGGGGGTACGAATGGAAGTGCGATAGGCCCAGAGAGCTTCAACTAGCTTGTCTGGCCCATCCGAAAATTTATTAGCCTCACACGTCTTTTTGATAATTTTTATCAAAGTTTTATTAGTGGCCTCTGCTTGGCCATTGCCCTGCGGATAATAGGGAGAAGAATGATGCAATGCAATGTTGTACCTGTTGTAGAGATCCTTGATTTCTTGAGAGATAAATTGAGGTCCATTGTCGGTGACGATGGTGCTTGGAATGCCGAACCTCGTGATGATGTTCTTCATTATGAACTTGCAGACAGTTGATGCTTTAATCTCCACGTAAGCTTCTGCTTCCGCCCACTTGGTGAAGTACTCCGTTGCCGTCAGGATGAACGACTTTTGTTTCGTGAGGAGGTTCGAGTCACCAAGAGGTCCAATGATATCAAAAGCCCACATGGAGAAAGGCCATGGGGAGGATATAGGATGGAGTGAAGAAGCAGGAGAATAAATTTTGTCGGCGTGCAGTTGGCACTTAACACACCTTCGAACATAGATAGAACAATCCTCTTCTAGAGTGGGCCAATAGAAACCTAGCCTAAGGATCTTCTTAGCTAGCATCTGGCTGTTCACATGACCACCACACACCCCAGAATGCGCCTCTTCCACAACTTTCCATGATTCATCATCGTCGAGGCATCTTAATAAAACACCGGTGAGCCCTCTCCTGTAGAGCACACCTCCAACCAAGACATAACGCTGAGCCACTCTTCTGATTGCTTTCTTTTCTTCCACAGTGGCTTCTTCGGGATAGGACTGATTATTGCAATATCTGGCAATCTCATAATACCAAGGTTTTTCTTCGTCAGCCAGCTCTTCTTGCCAATCTAATAACATGACCTCTTTGCCTTTAAGAGCTTCCCTCTGCTTGACCTTTTCGAGCACTTGATCCCTAATATCGAGGAATGCACGATCCTTAATAGCTGGAGTGTCGCGCTGATGAATCAGAGGAACATGAAAATCACGCTCAGGAGGGAAGACTAAAGCAGAAGCTAAAGAGGCAAGGGCGTCAGCCAAGATGTTCTGGCTACGAGAACATGGACGAAAATCAATTTGGTGAAGAGCTTGGCATAAGCTGAAGCAAGTTCCTGGTAGGGTTTGAGCTTGGGATTGATAGTGCGGCACTTGACGAGCACCTGGCGTAGAATAAGCTGACTATCACCAACAATCCTCAAATGGGTGACACCATATTGATGAGCGGTTTGAAGACCGGCCAAAAGAGCTTCATACTCAGCTATATTATTGGTGACAGGGAAAGTGAGCCGAGCAGCAAATGGGATGGTGACCCCTTCTGGTGTTAAAAGAACCATGCCGATCCCTCTTCCTTGGGAATTTAGAGCTCCATCGAAATGTAATGTCCACATAGGATCCTGGGGTTGATTAATGGACATCAGTTCTTCATCTGGAAACTCCGAATTGACAGGATCAAAGCGGGGGAGAGGGTGATGAGCAAGGTGTTCGGCAATGGCGTAGCCTTTGATAGCTTTCTGTTGAATGTAAGTGATGTCAAATTGAGAGAGGAAGCTTTGCCAGCGTGCTAATCGATCAGTGAGGACAGATTTTTCAAGAAGGAATTTGATCGGATTCATGCGTGCAATGAGGTGAACCTCGTGAGCTAGAAAATAGTGTTTTAATTTCTGGACTACCCAAACCAAAGCAGCACAAGTCTTCTCCATGGCTGAGTACCTCTGCTCACAGGGGTTAAGAAGTTTAGACAAATAGTATGCTGCCCTCTCCTTACTTTCTTCATCCACTTGAGCCAAGACAGCACCTACAGAGTCATCCAGGACAGAAACATAAAGAACAAGCGGTTTGCCTGGAATTGGGGGCCTCAGGACAGGAGGATTGGCCAAATAATCCTTCAATCCGTCAAAGGCTGCCTGACACTTGTCGTCCCAATCAAATTTGACTCCCGGCTTAGTAAGCTCGTAAAACGGCCTACACCTTTGTGAGTGCTGAGAGACGAAGCGGCGAATAAATTGCAACCTCCCGATTAATCCTCGAACTTCCTTCAAATTCTTGGGAGGAGGCATGTCTCTAATGGCCTTTGCCTTGTTGGGATCAACTTCAATTCCCCTCTTGCTAACAATGAAACCAAGCAACTTCCCTGAAGAAACGCCAAATACACACTTTTTAGGGTTCATCTTCAATTGATATTCTCGTGATCTTTGCAAGACTTTAGCCAGAACCCCAGGATGCTCAATCCTTGTCCTTGATTTTACAACCAGGTCATCCACATACACCTCAATAAAAATGTGAATCATATCATGAAAAATCGCCATCATTGCCCTTTGATAAGTGGCTCCAGCATTCTTGAGTCCAAATGGCATGACCACATAACAGTATGTTCCCCATGGTGTTGTGAATGATGTTTTCTCTTGATCTTCTTCAGCCAAACGAATCTGATTGTAGCCTAAAAAACCATCCATAAAAGAGAGAGTCTCAAATCCTGCCGTATTATCAATCAGAACATCAATATGAGGTAGGGGGAAGTCATCTTTAGGACACGCACGATTGAGGTCCCGGAAGTCTATGCAAATCCGAACCTTTCCATCTTTCTTCATGACCGGGACGATGTTAGCCACCCAGTTAGGATAGAGGACAACTCTGACAAATCTAGCCTTATGGAGCTTGTCGACCTCTTCTTTCATTTTCAAAGCCATGTTAGGGTGGAAACGCCTCAACCGTTGCTTGACCGGTACAGACCCTGTCTTAAGTGTAAGGCGGTGTTCAACGAGCGCAGGGTCTAATCCGGGCATATCTTCATAGCTCCATGCGAACGTGTCCTTATATTCTTGAAGAACCAAAATAAGCGCCTCCTCTTCGGAGGGCGGCAAATTCTTGCTAATGAGGACGATCCTAGGGTCTTCCTCGGTACCCAAATTAATTTCTTTGGTAGGCTCTTCTACTGAGGCTGATGGTTCGTCGAATCTTCTCATGCCACTAGCAAAGGCATCAGCCTCGTCCTCATATTCTTCATAACTTTCTTCCCCCTCTTCAATAGGGTCTTCATCATTCATGATTTCATAGACACCCAAACCCTCGTAAGAAGCACAAGTATCCTCATATTCCAATTCTGGCAGGATGATTGGATCCTCCACAAATTCTGAAATGGCTAAACAAGCTCGGCATCTGACGGCTAATTCCAACAAAAATCTACGGGGAATCTGCTTACCCTTGGGTTTCTTATGTGAAGCTACCCCACGAATTTTATTATTAGAAGAAGAGGAACAACTAGCTTGATCATTAGAGGGGAAAGAAGGGGGTGAAAAAGCGGATACAGGAGGTGACACAGAAGAAGACCCCTCACCAGAGGGGGAGAAGAGATTTATCAAGGAATCCGGGAAGAGTGGCCCCTGGGTTGGGACGCACTCGTGAAGGAGATAGGAAGTCTCCTCAACAGAGATGGAGGATTGGAAAGTTGGGGATTTGGCATTTTTTTTTTCGTTTTCAACTTTATCTTCATTTTTATTTTCTTTTTCAAGAAGAAAGCAGTGTGAAGGGAGAATAGCAGGAGGAGTGGAAATTGCATGATCGGAGAAAGATTGAATCAGTGATGGCCCACGCTGGGGTGTGATGGAGAGTTCAGAAAATCGCTCGAGGAGCGAGGAAGGATTTGTGAGAAAAACTTGATACGAACTTGGAGAGAAGCTGACCATGATTGGAGGCGGTCTCGGCACGCGAGAAAACAGTTGAGAATATAAAGATGAAAGCAGAGATGGATGCATGGAAGTGAGGGAAAAGAGGCCGGCCCACAGCCTGTCCACAGTGAAACCTTCTTCAAACGGAACATCTGGCTCCCCAGTGTCTGTGTAATCACTTAGCAACTGCCTCTTGTCTGTAATCACGGCCGGCTTTTCAATCAATTCATGTATCAGCGGCGGCCATTCCGGATCTGTTGGCATAAAGAGACGGCTCAGAGAAATAGTGATGTCATTCATGTCAAACCACCTGTACCAGTCACATTCCGGATCGTCCATTTTCCTTCTTTTATCTGGTCTCAAAGACTCCAGGGCTTTATATGTGACCAACGGAGCTATATGACGAGCAAACTGTCTAGCATGAACATCCTGGCAATCCAGCATGGAAGTGACTTTAGTAGTTTGCTCATTATTCTGAACGCCACCTGTGACAAAATGTGTCTTCAATGTCCAGGTAAGCGGCTGACGGTCAGTCTTCAAAGTGGATGTCATAACTGCCCATGGTTCTTCTTCATTTTTGCCCGGCCCTTGGTAGCCCAAGCCACCTCGTGCAATCAGCTTCTGGGATTTAACAGGCTTAGTCCTGCCCTGGAGTTTGATACCTAGGCCTTTGCCGTTTTGATACCCCATTTTCAGTAGAATGTTCCAGCCAAGGGTGTTCATCATAGTTTTCTTTTTCTTCCCCTTGGAAGGCAGGGGTGTCATAGCAACTGTTGTGACAGTCTCGGATAGCATTGACTGTGGGCTGGGGGCGTCCAGCACTGATAGCAACGGCTTGTTGGCAGGCCAAATAGACGGAACTGATGAAGCCAAGTGGATGTCCTCCTCTGGCAGAATCGGCATACTGGTAACCTTGACAATGCGGCCCTTGTGTGGAAACTTGAGGCATTGATGATTTGTGGAGGGCACTGCATCAAGCTGCTGGATGTAGGGACGGCCAAGAATGCCATTAAATGTTGGATCCATGTCCAAAATATGAAAATCAGCTGTGATTGTTGCTGGACCCAAACTTACTTTTAAAGTAATCATGCCTAGAGGAGGCTTCTTCGTGTTATCATATGCAGTGACCGTTATGGTGGACGGCCGAATTTGGCTTTCCGGAATGCCACACAACTTCAGGGTGCTAGGGGGCAAGACATTGATGGATGCCCCAGTGTCTACCAGACATTGCTTGATAGCCACCTTATTGATATCAACTGTGATGCATAGAGCGTACTTTCTCGCTGGGAGAGGTGCTAATTCATGTTCATGAAAAGTAATCGCCGGCTGATTGCTAGCGGGCGTTAAAACGGTGACTATCTGCTCAACTGGAATGTCCTCGTTGACCATCACTTTTTGCAAATATTCTTTCAATGCTATCTGATGAGTGGTGGACCTTTTAATCAATTCCAGGATTGAAATCCTTGCCGGAGTCCGGTCCAAGTGCTTTAACAAATCATACTGAGTCCCTGGCACTGACTCTTGTTCTTGTTCTTGCTCTTGCATCCCCTGCACGGGCTCTAGCTCTCTTTGAGGGAAGATACGGTGGAAGATCCGTCCACTGCGGAGTGGTGCCACATTCTGCCGTGCCTCTGTCGGGGCAAGTGTAGGAGGAGGATTAGAAGAAGAAGGTGTATTGGCGTTAAGAAGTGGTGGAGGGGTGTTTGCAGAAGGAGCCCCCGCGGGGGGTACTGATGAAGAGTTCGACAAAGATGCCCCCGTAGGAAGCGTAAGAGTAGAAAGGGATACCCGAATGCGAGGAGAGTTGGGGGGTGGAACGAGGAGAGATATGGGCACAAAAGGTAGGGGAACTGATGGTGGAGGGATCCTTGCCGGTGGAGGAGTAATGGTGGCGGGTGCAGCGTGCGTTGGCGACGGGCGGTTAAGGAGTGGCCTGGATGGCAATGGTGAAGGGTTGGCGGTAGAGGGAGAAGTTTGCTGTGCGGTAGGCTGCGGAGGTGGAGAACGGGTAAGAAGGGGGCGAGCCGACAAGGATGTGGAATTAGTTGAAGGAGATGGATTGATGGGGCGTACAAGGGAACGGCCCAATTGGGGAGTAGGAGAAGAAGGAAGGAGAGTGCGCAAAAGGCACGGAGGTTGGTTTTGATTGTGATTGAATGCCCCGACAGAGGCGTTTTCTTCATGCCATCCCTGCCCTCTCTCCACCTCATGGAGAGACGTGACAGGGTTCACGTGCTGATTTGGCGGGTGCTCCGACAATGGATTGTGGACAATCCCCATATCCTGCTGTGGTGCTGGAGCTTGCTGTTGCTGCTGAGGAGCTGGTTGCTGTGGCTGGTGAGCATGTTGCAACCGAGGAGGCCTTCTTTCTTTCATGGTGGCGATGAACTGTCTCATTTCATCCCAATTGATGCCGCCCTGGTCATTTAGATCATAAATATAATCTCTGAAGTGAAAGCAACGATCAAGGTTGTGACCAGGGGCGCGATGGAAAGCACAGTAATGGGATGTGTCAACATTTACGGGCCACGCTGTCCTTTCCCTTGGTAATACGAGCAAGTTGGTGGCCATTAAGGCATTAAAAATATCCGGGAGACTTTCTGGTAGTGGAGGGTAGTGGTCCCTTTTGGGGCCAAGTGGTGGTCTCCGTTGTTGTTGTTGGCCATAGTTGGTAGGTGGTGGTACCTGGTGGTACTGTTGCGGAGCTGGAGGGTCAGCACGGGGCGCTTGGTTTTGTGGTGGAGCAAAAGAGTGTTGAGGTGCAAATTGGTGTTGTGGAGCGGAGTTGAAGGGAGTGGTTTGTTGTGGAGGTGGGTGAGGTCGCGAGTTAGATTGGTAGTGGGGGTGGCCAACTACGCCAACCTGCTCATTGGCAATGGTGCCCTCAGTCGTGGGCCCGCTATTGTTGACATTTGTATTTTTCTTGAACAGCTTGGGTTTTGGTTCAAACATGCCCATGATGGGCGAATCTTTCATCTGGGTTTGGATATAACGAGCTCTTTCATAGAGCTCCTCCATGGTTGCCAATCTGTTCATGGCCAATATATGCCGGAACTGAGGAGTTGAATTGGAAATAATCATCTTGACCTGTTCTTGTTCCGCCAATGTATCTTTCAACTTCTCGGCCATTGAACGCCACCTATCAGCAAATATTATGAAGTCCTCTTCGGGCTTCATTTTCTCTGCAACCAGGTCTGTGAGTGAAAGGGAAGGTCCGACCCGGTCTCTATACTTCTGCAAGAACTTCTTCTGGACAATATCAAAGTCACTGGCATCAGCAGGATCCAATGAATAGAACCATTCAAGGGCTGGCCCCTCTAGAGATCTCCTGAAAAGATAAGCCAAAGAGGCCTTGTTGTCTTGCCAGAAGGAGGTCTCATACCTGAAATCCTTCAAATGAATGAAAGGGTTACCAGTTCCATTGTATCGCCAGAAATTCGGCATCTCAGAGGGTGGCAGATGGAAGACTGGCAGTGTGGGGAGAGAGATTTCCGGGGCATTCTTGGCCGCAGTGACTTTCTTAAGTTGCTCTTCCATGCTAGCCAACTTCTGAAGCAGTAGAATATTAGTATCAGACTCGACTGGGGCCGAATTTGAATGAAAGAATTTGGTATAGGCGTTCGTAGAATTTGAGGAGGTTGGAGAAACTGGTGCCTAACCGCAGAATAGCTCGCCTGTTGGGCCTGCATGGCCGCAACGGGCGTTGGTGGACGGGAAGGAGGTTTATGCAAGACCGCCTGGTCATTAACAATGTGATGGCCACTCACGGCCGGAGGGGGGTTGGAGGAGGAAGAGGGAACGGACTTCCCCTTCAAAGCGGCCTGGACAGCCTGCCGCTGGGAATCATCTAACTGAGACAAAGCTTGAATTAAATCGGTGACATTAATGGATGGGGAAGAATTCCCCGAGGTGTTGGAAGGTACAGCCTGAGAGGAGGGCTCAACTTCTTGGGAAGTGGTGTCAACCACGTGAACTTGTGGATAATGAGAATGAGGAGGAGGGTAATTCCCCTCGTGATAGATGAAATCTTGGTGGGGGACCTCATAAGATTGTCCAAAGATATTTTCTTCCACATCATCATAAGTGTACCCATAGCTTGCCATGTTGGTGATCTTACCTGAACGGAGTTTCATGTTTAAGAAGGGGGAAAGCTTTTATGAAAGGGGTTATCACACAAAAAGCACTCAATCCAAGCAAACTTTAAGCAAATCAATCCAACCAAATTTATGCAATCAAGTTGAGATGAACGTAAAATTTTAGTGTTATGCTTGAGATTAGAGTGGATTAATTTACAGAATAATTCACTCCTTTTGCAAAGTGAAACCTAGTTTGGATCCAAGTGTGACTTCCGGGTCAACTAGGTTCTTTCTCTCTCTTCACCAACGATGGGTTCTCTATACTCCGGGTACTTCAAGGGTACAACCAGCCCGGCGTCCGTGAGGGAATCCACGGGTGCGGGGACTTACGGAGGTCTTGGAAAAGGGATTTCCGGTCCAAAGAGACGGAATGCTCAATGGAGGGTTGTCCCGATTCCAAGAGAGGTGTGTGGAATCCTAGTGTAGAGAGAGGAGGTCTCTCAACCAAATGCCACAAGATGCAAGCCAAGATATGCAGATCACACCAATATAGCCAAATAATCAATATAAGAATCAATGCAGCATGAATAAGCAAAGACAGCAGGGTTCTGTAAAATCACAGGAAAGAGACGACCCAGCCACGGTCGCTATCAACAAAAAAGACGACAGTGGGACTGTCATGAATCCCTGGGGATCCCACAGGCAATGGAGAAAACGCGCCTTGGTGTGAGGCGCTATGAAAAGGACGCCTTCGGCAGAGGGCGTCATATATGGAAACGCGCCTTGATGTGAAGCGCTAATCAATAAAGAGACGCCCTGGGGCAGGGCGTGAATCCACAAACAGCGTAATAAAAGCAGGGGATATGATGAAGCACACCTTATCAGAAGACGTTAAACATAAATCAGACGCCCTGGATGAAGGCGTTAAATTAAAACGCGCCTCTGGGTGAGGCGTTAATTCAGATCACAAACTGGCTGATCCCGGGAGTGTGCAGTGTGCACGGTGGAGGGTGCCCGTGGGGCACAAAAGGAGGGGTACCGTGGGTACCGAGGGGAAAGGGCACACGTGGATGCCGAAGGGGAAAGGGCACACGTGGGTGCCAATAGGAAAGGGCACACGTGAGTGCCAATAGGAGATGGTAATCAAAAGAAAAACAGTGGAAGTCCCACCGTGATCGCCAATTTATAGAACGTGATAAATCCACACATATGGAACAAACCACTCATATGAGATATATAAAAGGATGGAGATGATAACAAAGACAAAAGAAAGCACGTGGTGCTATAAAGGAGAGTGATCGCCAGAGGGGTTACCTCAATAATAAAATAAATGATCGTGAATACTTGGTGATAAGTGGGATGCGGGATGGATTGTGAATTCCTTCCTCCTCCTTCTATCGGCCGGCCGATGAAGGGGGTTTTCCTTATTGATTACCCTTGCAAAAAAAGAACAAACAAGTAAAAAAGATGGATCAGTCAAGAGTGAATGTAGTATCAATCCCAAATAGAAAATACGATGATGAAAGAGAACACAACATGCGCACATCTTTTTTTTGGTTTTAAAAACCCCTAAAGAGTTAGGGAAAGGAGAAATATGATACTAATGCAAGAAAAGAAAACGGTGGATGATGACCGATGGAAAAGCACAAATAGATAAGCAAAAGACCCCTGCTGTCCCTGACGACAGTAGAGGGGAACCGGGGTTGATGCTGCTGGCAGGAAGAAGAGGAAGCAGAGAGCTCTTCTAAAAGATCGCACAGGAAGAAGATGAAGAGAGCCTCTGTAAACCCTGTATGTATCTATATGTATAACCTCTGACCTCGGTAACCTCTGTCAAGATCGACCAGAGCATGCTTATATAGGGTTTAGATCAAGATAACCACAGATTTGGGAAGATAAGAACGGACAATGGTTATCAATGGCAAGGACTCCAGTTCCCTGATCGAGCAAGGTGACCGAAGAAGGCAGGGAACTATTCAGAAAAGGCACACTCAAACAGGACACCGAAACATAAAACGCGACCTTCAGGAAGGCATCAAATTTGAATTGACGACCTACCTTAAGACGTTAATCCATAACACGACCTGGTCAAGGGCGTCACTTCTTGGATTTAAATTTAGAAATAAAACTTTCTTTATTTGAAAATTATGAGAAAACGCCTGAGATAAAGGCGTTACTTGAAAACACGCCCTGAGGAAGGACGCCAATCAGTAATTGGAATTTATTTTGAAACCGAATAATACCAGGAATTGACGCCCTGACATTTGGTCATCCTTTCTTTTAAACACGCCCTAGGTAAGGTCGCTTTTAAAATAACGTCCCTCTTCAAGTCGCGAATCACAAAAATGCAAGAACAAACCAAAAAACACACAAGAATAGAAAAACTTCATATTATGAATGTATTGAAGTTCACTTTGGGGCGTCAACATAGTGACATGAGATTTGATCAACATAGCGTCAATTTTGGCGTGTCTACAAGAGTGTTGGATGTAGCTTTGATCTTTCTTTTGATCCTCTTGAGTTGATGAAGAGGAAGAAGGATGCAGTTTAGATCACCTTTGAACCCCTTGATTGCTTCTTCTTCCTTGGAGGTTGAGATGGCTTCAGATCTGGACTTGAATGCCTTGGAATGGATGAAGAACTCCTTCCCGAAACACTGTTCACGGAGGTGCTACAGTACCTCAAAAATGGCCTCCCTTAATCTCTCTTGAAACCTTGAAGCATTAGGGTGTCTAACCCTTCAAGTGTTGGTTTTATAGACCTTGAATGGTCCATAGACACCCTCCAGACCAGATCCATAAATCATGGAAGATTAGGTAAGGTTTGATTAAACAAATCCATGGAAAGGGGCTGGCCACGAGGTGGAATTCGAAGTCAAACAAGGCTGCATCGGGGCTGGCGGTCGACCTGCAGCTCCTGGCGGTCGACCGCTACTGTGAAACCTGCAAATGGGCGGTCCCTGGGATTTCCTGTTGACCGCCACTGGCTGGCGGTCGACCGGCAGCTGAACCAACTTCGAGCTGGGATTCCCTGGCTGGGGCGGTCGACCGCCCCTGTGCTGGCGGTCGACCGCCAGCTGGGCAGAAGCCGGGCTTGCCCGGGTCGGTCCGTTAAGTCTTGAACTCTGTCGTTCAACTCCATTAGCAGCCCGTGCATGTTTGTGGCATCACTCTTGATAGTCTAGAAGGTATCAACTGAGTCTTTAACCTTGGATTCTCTTGGCTATACATCTTTGTGCATTGACCTTGGATGAGTGACGAGCCGAATATGAAATGTCGACTTTTGCTTGTAAGAGAGATGAGATTTGCATCCTTGCTTGGGCGTGATCAATGAGCTTTCACTTTGGCCATTGCCACTTGATTCCTTGTCCATTCATTGGCATATCTGTCATGAATAAAAACATCACGTATGTCAATCACATGAGAGTGGAAGATATCAATGACTAATAGTGTTTAGCCATTATCAAAACCAAGAATACCATAGAACTCATATGACTATAGAATGATGTCGAATGACCCAAGTGACCACAAGATGACTCAAATGACCTCAGGGACACAACAGTCTAAAAATCGTCTCTCTCGGGGTAGCCTCGCCACCACCCGCTAGTGGGACCACACGGGTGTCGAAAGCCTACGACTAGTGGGGAGTCTCTGATGTGACCACTCTCCAAAGAGAAACTCTAGGAACCACGCACGCACCCTACGTGAAAGTCGGGAAGAACCAAGTGGACTCTGGACAGTCCTCTAGACTCACTAAATCTGACAGTCCTTGAGTCACAAGACTCGGGCTCAAGACCGTTGCATCGAACGGCGCTATGTTGTCAATCTGCCCTAACCTTAGGGTCAGAAACCTTGGCACGATGACTCACGAGATAGTTCACAATTGCCAAGACCATTCTCTCGAAAAGGGAACTAGAAAACCTCCAGCCCCAGGATGGATAATTGGACACATAGTCCAAGGGTCAAACCCACGGCCCACTCGAGACCACTTACCGGGAAGCCAAAGACGTGCGGGAATAACCCACCGCACACATGCCAATACACGGCAACTCATTCTAGCGATAACACGAAAGCCAAAAACACATGGGGTCACCCAAACCCACAAAACCTATGGGCACGCTAATCGAGGTAACACGGTATCACCAGACACCCCCAAAATACGGACACAGAAGCCACGGGGTGTCAGGGACATCTGCAAGACCGATGGTCGACCACTGGGTCACAACCGGGTCGACTTGGGCCGACACAACACAACGGGAACACAAGAGAGTCACCCGAACCCTTAATCCCATAGGCACCCTAATCTTGGGTAAACAGAACCTCTGGACACCCAAAAACACGGTCACGGTACCCACGGGGTGTCCGGGACACTCACGGGGCCACTGGGCGGCCAACGGGGTTCAACCGGGTCGATCGGGGCCCAAAACGGACAAGAAGGGCAAGGATCAGTCGACCAACCCGGCTGGTCGGCCGACCATCTGGCTGCCGGTCGACCGAACCAGCACGATCGCCCCCCTCCGCAGCGGGCCGGTTTGGTCGACCAAACCTGTTCGGTCGGTCGACCGAACACGGCGCAGACCCAGTCCGTGACCCCATGCATGTGGTCCAAACCACGCCCGTTCGATCCCGATCTAACAGGGAAATAAAGGGGATCATTCCCCCGACCCCGAAGCCCAAAAATGGGAGGAAGAATCGAAAAAACGGCGCTCAATCTAACGAATCCGTCGCACGCGCTAAAAATATGATTTTCTTCCTCCACGGCAATAAACCCATGCTCGGCTCACCACAGGTTACCAAAATCATGGAAAACGTGAAGTTCGACGATCAATGACACCCAAGAGGGGGGTGAATTGGGTGTTTACAAAACTGAAGGAAACTTTTGGCCTTTTTAAACAATGTGATACAATGCTAATCAAGAGGTTCAAATCTGTTTGTTCACAGATTGGATTTATCAAACTTAATTTGATGATGATATGGATTATGGAAGATATACGTGGATAAATCCGGAACAACAATTTACACTAACACTCACGTAGAATGGAGGTAGAAGAAAAGGACCAACCACATAATTTAAAACACAATGCACAGCGGTTTTTAAGGTGGTTCGGATACAACGATGGCAATCCTACGTCCACCCCTCATAAAACCCGGTGAGACTTCACTCGTGGATAAATCCCCAAACGGAGACGACGCTCCAAACACACACGGGACGATGCCCGTACACACACACGCACACACACGGAGACGATGTCTCTAACACGATCCGACAACCGGATCAACAACACACACACACTGCGACAGATGCATCACACCACATATTAGAACGATCGGATCTAGATAGATCCACACACACACGTAGATCTAGAAAGATCTACGCACACACACGAATTAGACACGACACACACACACGACCACGGATCCAAAATGATCCACACACATACAAGTGCTTACAGTTTATGAGGAACACAAATATAACACCCAAAATACAAAGAGAATGAGGCACAATTTAGAAAACTCCTGATTTGGCTTCCCTTTGAATGTACACTGCTGAACTTTGAACGTGGCTTCAATCTTCACTTCAGTAGAGCTTGAAAGACTTTAGATGGATCTTGAGAAACAATATTCTTTCACCTTGTAGCAGCCTTCTCTCGAATCCGTGCTTGCTTGCTTCTTCTTCTTTCTCCCTTGGACAATCTTCCTTTGAATCCTTGCTTGCTTGCTTCTTCACTTCCTTTGAGGTTGCTCGCTTCAGATTGAGCTTGAATCACCTTGGAGATGGATGATGAACTCTTGCACGAAGTACTATTCACAGATCTACAATACCCTTCTTCTCCGTTGGATAGCCTCCCCTTATATCTCTTTGGTGCGGACACCCGAGCAGTTGAGCGGCGCGACACGTCGAGCCACTGGTACCGCACACGGAGCACGACTCGAGCCACCTCAGCGTCCATCTGGCTCGGAGACAGCCTGGAGACACCGCCTTGAGTCTCCCCACTTTTCATATTTAATTAGACTTTATTTGTGTGTAAGGTGTGTTTATTTCATTTTATACGGTTTGCAATTATGAGTGTACGAGGGGCTTATTTGTAAAATGGGACCCCTGGGCCCTATGGGACCCCCAGGCCCCCTCCCATTGGTCCATATCAGCCTTGTGGGGTTGGTCAAAATCCAAGGTGGACATCTAGAAGCCTTGGACTAGTCAATTGTCCACATGGGGGACAAGGGACCAAAATGGTCAACATTTCCAACCAAACCCACCTACCATGTCCCCCCCTTGGTCAAGGTGCGCCCCCCCTCCCCTTTTGTTTAATATTTTTGTTGTGTTTTGTTCAAACTTCATCCTACCCATCCATCCCTAACCCCTAGATCCAACGGTGGATGATGGATTAGATGGGTGACCTATATATGCTTGTATTTTCCCATTTTCATGAATTAATGCCATTTGATTCAAAGAAATTCAAGAGCAAGGGCTGATGCGCCCCCCTCCTCTCTCCTCCCTCTCCCCCTTGAAGCTGTGAAGGCTTCCATTCTGTGGTGTGACACCTCGTGTATCGGTTCCGACGATCGCCGCCGCCGCCACGAGCCGCCACCGCACCGCCTTCGCCATCAATGGAGTTCTGCCCGTGCAGTACCACAGAAGCTTCCATGAATTTCTCGTCTCAGCCCCAAGGTCAGATAGATCTGGAGATTTTAGTGGATGTTCCAGAGGTGTCAAGGACGTCCCACAAATTTTGGTTTGCCATTCAGATCTCGTTTCATATTTTTTGATTTTCGTCCACTCTTCCATTTCGATTCTTCCAGAGTTCTGTCCAGATTCATCCCCGCCTTGAGTTTCATGTTTTAGGTCCACTTTTTGATTTCTGTTGGTTCACCCAATTTTATAGGGGGTTCCATTCATCCACCCCTTCATCCATAATTTTTCTCAATTTTTTGTTCGTCCATCTCATATTTTCTAAAAATCGTTCTCAGTCCCAGCTACAGTTCTGTCCCCCTGTTCCCAGATCCGACCACCAGTCACCCCAAAAATCATAGTACATCACCACCACCTCCAAATCAAATTCCAAACATAGTCCCAGTTCCGTGGTTTGATACCCTACAACTTTGAAGAAGAGCTCAAGAGCTGAATCGGAGGTTTACTAGGCGGTCAACAGTGGTTCTCAGACAAGTACCCTGCAGATCTGAGATTTTGGTTACTGTACAACAGGGGCTTGTAAATTCATTAACATTCTGATCCGACCAGATCCAGTAGATCTATCTAGGTCTAGATTGAAGAATTTTAAGAGAGCTTTCCAACGATAGCTTATGCGTCCCGATCCGACGTCGGGATTGATCGCAGCGGCCGTTTTCGCCGGAGCGCGCGCCTGAAAACAGCAACTAAAAATCCGTGGGCAGCAACTTCAAAGCTTGGGAATCGGGACCGATCGACCCCCGATCGGTGTTCCCGGCCGACCGCCGTCCATGGAGGCGCACCACCAGGGGTCCCCATCATAGTGGATCCCACCCCGCAGATCCGGAGGACAGCGCCATCCGTGGGCCCCGCGGGCCCGCAGAACCCGCCGTTCGGAAAGCACGAAAAAGCGGAGTTCGGCACCGCCGGGCGACATCAAGATGCTGCCCGTCAACCCGAGTTGCGTGATTCCCGGGCTCCACATGTGACCTTTTACCTCCCTGCGTGGAGTGGGTCAAATCTTTGTATTGCTGTGATATTGTTTAACCGGGAGTCCGTGATTCGGCCGGGGTTGTCTTCGCCACGCCGGGTGCGTGGAGGTAATGGTCCGAACCTCTTGGCGTTCATTTGCTTAGCTAGTATACGGTCTTTTGCCTCTGCCGAGAGTGTAGGTACTGGCCCGTGTGTCCATGTCACCGCTGTGAGAGCGAGAGTGACCCGTCCCGCGACTCGATCCGAGTCCAGAAGTTGAGTCGGACTACCCTTGACCTCCGCCGGTTCCTTAACCGCGCACGGTCCGCGCTTTCCCTCGCTTGGGACGACGAGTGAGCTTCCACTTCTGTTAGTGACGTTTCGCCACTAGGAGCTCGTAGTGTCGGGCTTAGTGTTTCCCTGGTGTGTGTTGCTGGTCGTGTCTTCATCTAGAGTCCGAGGGTGGCACCATACAGTGTCGTCTCCCGTGTCCATCCCGCATCAGTTTGGTATCAGAGCGAGTTGAGTCTAGGGTAGTCATTGCGTAAGTCTTGCATGCATCATGGTCTAAGTCGAGTCTAGGATCATCATCATTTTCCAAACAAAAAAAAAAGAGTTTTAAAATTACATTTCATCCCGATAACCCGGTATATCAAAAGGTGTTGTCCGAACGATAGGTTATGCCTATCGGGAGGACCGCACACTTGCGAGAGTGATCTTCGGATCGATTAACTCCGCCACGTACCGGATATTAGTTTAGGTCTAGGTGCATTAGTCGGTGTTTGCATTAGTTAGTGCATTCCACCCTTGCATAACCGGTCTAGTGTCGTGTCCAAGTGTCGGCATGTCCAACATGTAGTCCCCCCCCAATTTCACATGGAATCCCCATCACCCGGGCAATATGGCCGTTGGTCCACCCATGGGCTTGGCAACCATCCTCTCCCCTTCCGTAGGCCCGAAGCCTCTGATTTTTATGGCTCTAATGATCCGGGCGACTACCTCAATTGGGAGGCCGCGATGGACAAATATTTTGAATGTTACACCATGTCCGATGCCATGCAAGTTAGTTTTGCCCGAGAGAGGCTTGTCCACAAAGCCGCCTGGAAATGGGAGAGCATTGAGCGCATGAGAGAGGTTAGGAGGCAAAGGCCCATCGAGTCGTGGCATGAGATGAAGGACGAACTTAGGAAGGTCTACCTACCCGGCCCGGTCACCTCCAACCGACCCCACCCAATCACATCCACCCAAGTGGGCCATAATCGGAGGCAACGCGCCGCGCATGTAGAAGAGCCTAGGTCCACGACTAAGCCGAGTTCATATGGGAGAGTCCACCACATTACTCCTACTCCAAACCCCACCATTACCGAACTCTTCCAACTCATTTTGGATAAAGTGGATAGGAAGTGTGCTTATATCGAGTCCCTGCTTCCCCCTTGCCTACCTCCTAGCCAGGGAGGAACCAAACACGAACCTAAGGAGGTAACAGCCGGTAGTCCCAATCCGGTGCCATCTATGGTTCCATCCCACGGTCCCCTCCCCATCATAGTGGATCCTCGTTCCCCACCCACGAGAGCCCCTTTGCCTATACCCCCTGTCCGTCAGGAGGATAAGGGTAAGGACGCACTTATCAAGGAGCGTAGTGGTTCACGACAGCAGTGTTATCGCTGCCTGGGATTCGGCCACTTTGCAGGACAGTGTCCCACTCGGACATCTCGAGCTCTAGGGGACAAAAGGGTTGGAGAAGCCTCACTCTCCGATCTTTATTTGGAGCCTTCTCAGCAAGAGCTACCCGTGTTTCTAACGGGAAAGCTACTCATAGCCGAGCCACTCTTTAGCTGGCTTAAGATAGGTTTGGTCCCATCTCCCCTCCCATCTATGGACCCTATCCTACCTCTGGTGCCAATCCATTCATTTCACACCACTTTCCGGTCTAGTCACCGTGTGGATACATTGGATGACCTTCTTAAAGGGTTAGACCGGCAACTAACTTTTATGCACTTGTTGGCTCCAGGCTTTGACCAACCTATAGGTCATAGCTTCACACATCCATCCTTAGGGTCTATCACCTCCGTGTACACTGTGTGCCATATCACCATGGAGGTTCTTTTACTCCTCCCCTTACCGGCCGAGCCTGACTTCACTCCTTTTATCCCGAGGGAGGAGCCCTATCTGCTATACACAGTCCCATCTACGTCGATGGATGAAGGTGACCATCAACACCTTCTAGAATTCCACACATGGGATCTTGAGATGAGGGAATCCATATCGAGGGGTCACACATTCTTTGATCCCTTCGATCCCTTTCTTAGTGGGCCCCTTGGTCCACAATCTCCATTCCTCTTCTTTAGGGGAGGTCACCATTATACCCCTTCCCCATGGACCGGGCCATCGGCACCCACCGAGTCGGTTCACGGGCGAGAGACACCCTACCCTCCAGTCCCACCCAAACCTCCCAAATCCAAAGGACCGTCTTATGATTGTACCGACCCTCGGTCACACCTAGGGTATGCATGGCACACATTCGGATGTCCTGGACCACCTTGCATATGATTGGGTCGGACTAACTGTAGGGTTGTTTAGGGTTGTGTGTGCATCCGTGTGTTTTTATTTTGCTAAGCATTTTAGGAGTGCATAGTGAGTCTGCCGAGTCTAGTGCTAGGCATGTTAGGAGTCTGCATGAGTGAGGCCAGCAATGCACGTTACAAAGAGCTAGCCGATGCCCATCGACACCATCGAGAGTTCCAAGAGGGTGAATATGTCATGATCAGGGTAAGACCTAAACGGTTTCCCTCTGGAACCGTTAAGAAGTTGCAAGCTCACGGAGCCGGTCCCTTTAGAGTGTTGAAACGTGTTGGATCCAATGCGTATGTTGTGGATTTGCCCGAGGAATATGGTATAAGCTCTACCTTCAATGTATCGGATCTTGTTGCATATAGGGACCCATCGGTGATCCCTAGTGAGCCTTTTGAGCCATCTCCTCCCCTTGAGAGTGATCCCACACCTGAGTGTCCACTTCCACCTCTAGCCCCTTTTTCACGGCAGCGTGAGCATATAGATCGTATACTGGACGAGCAAGTGACAGTTACCAGGAGTGGATCTTACCCGCGCTACCTAGTGCGATGGAGAGGACGGCCCGCTACTGAGGACACATGGATCACACATGGCGAGTTGCAGCGGATCGATCCGGACCTTCTGGAGCGATACAGGAGCGATGCAGACCCTTACTCGACAGGGTCGAGTTTCTCCCACCCGGGGAGAATTGGTGCGGACACCCGAGCAGTTGAGCGGCGCGAAACGCCGAGCCACCGGTACCGCACACGGAGCATGACTCGAGCCACCTCAGCGTCCATCTGGCTCGGAGACAGCCTGGAGACGCCGCCTTGAGTCTCCCCATTTTTCATATTTAATTAGACTTTATTTGTGTGTAAGGTGTGTTTATTTCATTTTATACGGTTTGCAATTATGAGTGTACGAGGGGCTTATTTGTAAAATGGTACCTCTGGGCCCCATGGGACCCCCAGGCCCCCTCCCATTGGTCCATATCAGCCTTGTGGGGTTGGTCAAAATCCAAGCTGGACATCTAGAAGCTTTGGACTAGTCAATTGTCCACATGGGGGACAAGGGACCAAAATGGTCAACATTTCCAACCAAACCCACCTACCATGTCCCCCCCTTGGTGAAGGTGCGCCCCCCTCCCCTTTTGTTTAATATTTTTGTTGTATTTTGTTCAAACTTCATCCTACCCATCCATCCCTAACCCCTAGATCCAACGGTGGATGATGGATTAGATGGGTGACCTATATATGCTTGTATTTTCCCATTTTCATGAATTAATGCCATTTGATTCAAAGAAATTCAAGAGCAAGGGCTGGTGCGCCCCCCTCCTCTCTCCTCCCTCTCCCCCTTGAAGCTGTGAAGGCTTCCATTCTGAGGTGTGACGCCTCGTGTATCGGTTCCGACGATCGCCGCCGCCGCCACGAGCCGCCATCGCACCGCCTTCGCCATCAACGGAGTTCTGCCCGTGCAGTACCACAGAAGCTTCCACGAATTTCTCGTCTCAGCCCCAAGGTCAGATAGATCTGGAGATTTTAGTGGATGTTCCAGAGGTGTCAAGGACGTCCCACAAATTTTGGTTTGCCATTCAGATCTCGTTTCATATTTTTTGATTTTCGTCCACTCTTCCATTTCAGTTCTTCCAGAGTTCTATCCAGATTCATCCCCGCCCTGAGTTTCATGTCTTAGGTCCACTTTTTGATTTCTGTTGGTTCACCCAATTTTACTGGGGGTTCCATTCATCCACCCCTTCATCCACAATTTTTCTCAATTTTTTGTTCGTCCATCTCATATTTTCTAAAAATCATTCTCAGTCCCAGCTACAGTTCTGTCCCCCTGTTCCCAGATCCGACCACTAGTCACCCCAAACATCATAGTAAATCACCACCACCTCCAAATCAAATTCCAAAAATAGTCCCGGTTCCGTGGTTTGATACCCTACAACTTTTAAGAAGAGCTCAAGAACTGAATCGGAGGTTTACTAGGCGGTCAATGGTGGTTCTCAGACAAGTACCCTGCAGATCTGAGATTTCGGTTACTGTACAATAGGGGCTTGTAAATTCATTAAAGTTCTGATGCGACCAGATCCAGCAGATCTATCTGGGTATAGATTGAAGAATTTGAAGAGAGCTTTCCAACGATAGCTTATGCGTCCCGATCCGACGTCGAGATTGATCGCAGCGGCCGTTTTCGCCGGAGCGCGCGCCTGAAAACAGCAACTAAAAATCCGTGGGCAGCAACTTCAAAGCTTGGGAATCGGGACCGATCGACCCCCGATCGGTGTTCTCGGCCGACCGCCGTCCGTGGAGGCGCGCCACCAGGGGTCCCCATCATAGTGGGTCCCACCCCCGCAGATCCGGAGGACAGCGCCATCCGTGGGCCCCGCGGGCCCGCAGAACCCGCCGTTCGGAAAGCACGAAAACACGGAGTTCGGCACCGCCGGGCGACATCAAGATGCTGCCCGTCAACCCGAGTTGCGTGATTCCTGGGCTCCACATGTGACCTTTTACCTCCCTGCGTGGAGTGGGTCAAATCATTGTATTGCTGTGATATTATTTAACCGGGAGTCCGTGATTCGGCCGGGGTTGTCTTCGCCACGCCGGGTGCATGGAGGTAATGGTCCGAACCTCTTGGCGTTCATTTGCTTAGCTAGTATACGGTCTTTTGCCGCTGCCGAGAGTGTAGGTACTAGCCCGTGTGTCCATGTCACCGCTGTGAGAGCGAGAGTGACCCGTCCCGCGACTCGATCCGAGTCCGGAAGTTGAGTCGGACTACCCTTGACCTCCGCCGGTTCCTTAACCGCGCACGGTCCGCGCTTTCCCTCGCTTGGGACGACGAGTGAGCTTCAACTTCTGTTAGCGACGTTTCGCCACTAGGAGCTCGTAGTGTCGGGCTTAGTGTTTCCCTGGTGTCTGTTGCTGGTCGTGTCTTCATCTAGAGTCCGAGGGTGGCACCATACAGTGTCGTCTCCCGTGTCCGTCCCGCGTCACTCTTGTTGTTGTTAGGGTTTATGACCCTTTAGGTTGGTTTTATACCTCTTAGATGGTCAAGAGACATGCCCCAGACCAGATCCACGAATCATGGCTTAATTGGGGTCATTGGGATTAAACAAATCGGTCGACCACCCCAAGACTGTCGGTCGACCGAAATCTGGGATTTTCCAGATTTTGAACGTTCAACCCCTTAAATCCAATTGCAGTCCATGGGATCAAACTCCTTCGACCTTGAGGATATATACTGAGTATTTTGACCTGCAGGAACATAGATAATTGATTAGAACTATAGCTCAAAAAAGCATGAAGTACATTCATGAAAAGCACATGAGCAAAGTGCACATGAGATGTTTGAACACTTATTCATCCAAATTGATTGATCAAGGTTAAGTCAATACACCTACCAACAAACAAATCCATATGTTCAAGCATAGAGAACCTTTTCACATTAGATCAAATCAACTTCCCATGTAAGTAAGTCAGCTTTACTTACTTTAACAGAATTGAGAATTCCATAGCCTTACCAAGGGTTCTTGAAGAGTGTAGACATGAATTACCACCTGTTTGAGATTGTGGATAGCAATGTACTTATCCACACGTTTGTTTTACCTTTCAAGGAATCGTCATGATGTTTGATCCTCTTGTTCTTGTTCATAATAAAGAGATTATGAAACCTCTTCCCTCTTGTTCTTGTTCACAATAAAGAGATTATGAAACCTCTTGTCTCTTGTTCTTGTTCACATTAAAGAGATTATGATCATTGACATCTCAGCCATACATAAACAACAAGAGCACAAGAACACTTGAAATTCTTGTTCTTGTTCACATTAAAGAGATTATGATCATTGCCATCTCAACCATACATAAACAACAAGAGCACAAGAACACTTGAAATATCACACAGCCAAGTAACATCATGAATCCTCAAGTCATACAGTTAGTTCTCATCAAACTATGAAGTTTAGTTATCATCAAAAACATATGCACCATATACAACAATCTCCCCCTTTGACATGATCAAAAAGTGGGAGGAAGACAATAAAGTTCAAATAACAGCAAGCAGAGTCATGAAGCTATGAGGAACTACATCAGAAGTGCAAGTGAGACAATAGCAAGGCAAGGATACGGTGATCAAACCATGTTGATTCTTTGTGATGCCAATTATTGATTATTGGGGTCAGAAAGGTGTGTAGACTTAAGAGTTGTAGACCCGGATTCACAAATCAAGATGAGACCATGGAAGGCAAATACAGTCAAGCACGTATTGATTACCCATTGAAGGTAATGGTTGGTCTCAAGGATATGAAACAGTGGTGGAAGATGTTCACATGAGAGGTGATTAGCTTGATAGCATTCAATTTCTCAAACCCATCTCAGATTTTCACAACATGCAAGAGTAGGAGGGTATAGTAAAAGATTTTCTTTGATTTTCAAATTTTTCGATTTGAAATGCAACGGTGAATGTATGCAAGCATATGATGACACTGTGAATGTATGCAATGCAACTAAGAAGACATGATGACACTATGAATACCATATAGCAAGTGTAAAGAGATTGAAGTCTAAAATTTTGGAATTTTATTGATTTTCAGATTTTTGTACATTTTCTGTGGAAATGCATGAAGCTATGTACATGCAAATGATGACACATGAAGTGCACACAATGCAACCAAACGGTTACATATAAACATACATGCAACATATCTCCCCCGTACGTATATACGAAGGGAATGTGTATAAGAAAGATGCATGAGAGTCATGACAACCGGAATACACATGTGTAGCACATGGGAGATTGTGCAATCATATAGGAGATTCATGCAATTACTAAAGTAGTCAATCAATTTTCTGAATACATAATAAATCAAATTTCTAGATGTGTAAGTGAGTAACATGAAAAACGATAGTTGCAATATGGATATTCAGATTTTTAGATCAACATAAGGAGACATTTCACATACTGCACGTCAATCTTGAGAATAGCGTATTGGAGGCTTCGCTCTACCTCTGAGATTTACACATCAAAATTTTTAATGATATCACAAGATAATCATAGTTTTTCTAAAGAGTAATCAGGTTCAAATAATTCCTTTTTATGCGAGTAGACGCATGGAGCTCATGCCAGAATCCCCGGTTACTCAGAATACTGAACCATTTCATCTCACTTGAACAGAGGTACTTTAGGCAACACTTTTCAGAAATGAACCACATCACGTCTCAGGTGACATGTGCCCAATTTACTTAGTGAGACTGAGCATTGCTCTGTCTTTTTTTTATTTCAAATTTTTCAACAGGGATAGGTAGGCAGTTTTTTTCTCAACTGTCTCTTCAACATACATGCAGCAAGTTTAATATCTCCAGAGTTTTGAAAAGAATTTCATATATCCTTATCTTAAACACTCATTTTCACATTTTATGTTTGAAGTGAGCGAATTTGATTCAGCATATATACCGAAAATATCATGAACACATAACAATGCAACTCCCCCTAAATAGAAGCACTTATAAAGTATGAACTCTCCCAAAGTGTATAACATGAATCACTCCAATGATGACTCAAATGCAACATTATTTATCAAGAAGGCATAAGGTTATAGAAGGTTCAAAGGGTGGGGGTGAATAACATATAATGTCAAGCAAGCACACAGAGGGAATGTATGCAACATACAATGCAAATATGCAATGTAATACAAAATTGCTGATACCAATCGAATGGATATCAACTGAATGAACTAAATGCAACTAATGCATGAGTTCTAATGCAATGCAACCTATGAGGATATAAGAATACAATGCAATATGGAAAGGGAAGATGCAAGTGCTTATTTTTCAAACCAGTGAGACAAATGGCATTCACATTATATTAATGAATCAACCAAGCATCTTACATGACATGACCTTTATGAATAAGGGTGCATACACGATCAAAACTTAAGCAATGTAACCCATTTTTCAGAAATTGTTCAATATAGATTTTTAAAAGTCTTTCACAAGTTTTTGAAATGAGAAATCATCCACAAGCCAAATGTTTAGATTGTTTGATCAAAAACATATTTTCAATTTAAATAGCTCAATTTAATGATTCATTCACAAATCAACCAATCACAAGCCAAGCAAAAAAATTTAAGATCTGGTACGAGACGGAGATTTTAGTCCGAAAACCTAACTCAACGCATATGGAGTGCTTCCAAGTGGACATAATCCACTCTTCCACAGACGCCATTTGATATACCAGATGTGCAGTTAAACTCAAATGTGATTATGCAATTCAAATTGAGAAATATTCAATAGCCAATCACATTTCTCAAGATCTTAAATTTGGTTCAACCAATTTGACAAGTTCATCACATAAAACTAGATTCGACGAATTTGTCAAGTTTTCAGAATTGTATACCTGAGTGCAGCAGATCTGTTGAGAGGTGCATTCCATAATCTTCCACATGCAAAGGTCATGGTTCATCAACAATGTATATGCATGAAGATGGATATGCATTCTAATATTGAAACCAGTTTTTTTTATTTTTTTTATTTTCATTCATGGAAATATGGTTAAAACAAATGTGGGTTTTTTAAACAGAGCTCAGAAGTTAATTTTCAATACTTGTGTCTTGAGCATCCATCATCTTCCAAGTCTTCCACCTGTAATCCAAAGAAGAATAGAATTTAGTTCACCCATTAAGCTTACTTTGAAATCTCCTTGCATAGTCCCTGCAAATTGTTCACAAAAAAGACATTATTAGTAGCCTTCAAAATTGATATTATCCACATGTACTTGAACAACTAAAATGTCTTTACCTGCTTACCTCGTGAAAAGTGTTTGATCAACTTTACCTATTGAGTTCGTTCTCGACCAAAACGATGTGAACCTCTCATACCATGCCTTGGATACTTACTTCAGCACGTACAAGACTTTGACCAGCATGTACTTAAATCGATCCCAGAGGTTGTTCAAGTTCTGGTATCCCATCTCCTGGTGGCAATTAAGAAAGTTCTCATCATTTTTTATCCTTACAAGGTATTCCTTTTATTGACTCAAGTTTGTCCATGACTAGCCCATCATCATTTGGATTTTGGGAGTATAATCTGCATCCAAAGACAAAAGGACTTGATTTATCAATTTCGATTCAAATTTATTAATCAATGACATAAAAAATTCCTTTGACAACCAAACATCCCCTTAATAAACTCCAGAGTTGATGCATGGGTCATATGTGAACCTAACACTAAGTCCATATGACGAATGTGGTTGCTCCCCCTTAGTGTGTGCGTGAATGCAAGATGTTCAACAATCATTCTAATACTAGATGCAGTCATGGATGTGATGAATGCAAATGAATTTCAATACATTATTGCAAGAATTCACAAGGGTGAACTTCGGCATGACAGGATGTGAAGACATATGACACATATGAAAAACTCAATATGTGTGGTGGAAGTAAATTTGAAGGTTTCCAAATTCCCACAACAGTATGCTTATGTGACAATTGACATGCACAGGAATACGTAACTGACTATGAATGAGATGCATGTTCAGACATATACATGATTACATGACTATATGACACAGAATAAATCAAAACATGACACAATCATTCGAGAGAGTGGGAGGGATGTCACCTTAGTGTTTAGATTTCAGTTTTGATTTTTCTTTTAACCTTGCTTGAGTCACTTGACTTGTGTGCCTTACCTTCTTAACAAAAAGCACATTCCACACTTCATATTCTCATGGCACACCTGCAAAATAGATTTCTCAATTTACATTCTTAGGTACCCAAATCATCTTGGGTCCTTGTGGGTTAGCATCAATATTGGCATGTAATTTCTAATTTTTAACAACATTCAAATCATCATCTTTCACAAGAAAACAATCATGCTTAACATTTCCAGATTTGCCAAAGTGATGGGGGGAAACACGTGGCATTACAATTTTCTTTCTCATTGGCTCTACTGGTTTGTGTATGTGAGCATGACGTGTTGAGTGAAAACTCTTTTTCTTCATGAGTAACCAGCAGTGTGACTTTGTGTGACCTCTTTTACCACAATGATTACAATGCATGGAAGGTTTTGTGGTAAATGATTACTTTAAGTTTTTCAGACCAGCTTGGTTTCTATGTGCTCTCAAGTCATCATCTTTCATAATGAAATAATTGTGCATGGCATGTCCATGTCTTCCACAGTAAAAGCATGAGAGTTTCTTAATCAATGGATATGTGTGTGTGTGTGTGTCAGAATTATGCTTTACATGCATAGTGATGCTAGCAGTATTTTTAGATTTTTGATGCAAGGTGATTTTTTGATTTTTTGTTTTCTTTTTGAATCTTTTGGACATTCACACTATTTTTCGAATCTGGTGGAGTTCTTGACATGGTGTGCTGCTGGGAGTGAGATGTGGAGGTGCTGGGTGCACAAGTGGTATGAACAAATGAAGTATGTAGTTTACTTTCAAATTTCTTCTTGTTCACAAGATTAAACCCTAGCCCTTCTATTTGAAAGTTCACTTTCATTCTCAACAATTTGTCCAAATTTTCTTGACCATTCACAAATCTAGACAATGAAGCATTCAAATCAAGGATTTCCTTTTCAAGTGATGAAATGTGCAATTCATAGGAAGCCATCTCTTTTTCACACGAATTGACTTGTTCATGTAAAGTAGTATTGATGGTTTTATGACTTTCAATTTCTTGCAACAAAGCATGCATTTTTTCAGATTCATCAATATTCATATATTTTCCTTTTTCAAAAGCAAGCAATCTTTCAGAAATGGCCGTGTTCAATTTCTTCAGTTTCTCATTTTCTTTTTCAAGCTTTTTATCATGAGCAAATTCGTTTTGGCCATTGTTCATCAGACTTATTCTCCCTTTCAACTCTTTATTTTCATTTCTCAAGGAGGAAATTTGATCTTTATGAATTTCAAGATCGAACACATGAGATTCAATCAATTCTTCTAGATGCAAGTATTTTTTACAAGAGGAATTGCACTTATTTTGTCCGGCATCCTTTTTCAATTTTTTATTTTCCGATTTTAACTTCTTGTATTTATCAGCAAGCTCATCATATGCATTCAACAACTCTTCATAGCTAAATTCATCTTCATTATCAGAATCATAATTTACCTTTGAGCTTGATCCAGTTTGCTGATCACTCCCTTGATCACTCGTGCCTGCCACAAGACATTGGTGTTCATGTTCTTCCTTGAAGTCTACTAATCCATCTAATATTTCCTTTGCGGATCTGCAATGGGAGACAAACGGAAAATGATTAGAATTGAATGTGGCAGTAAATACCTTTAAAACTAGATAATTTTGATCATGTTTGAGCTTTTGATTTGCAGTCCAGACATATTTATTTTTAGGCAATTCATAAGGACCATGTAAAATAAGATTCCATGACTTAGGATCATATGAATTGACTAGATTAAGCATTCTTCCTAACCATAAATCAAAATTACAACCATCAAACACGGGCGGAGAGTTCAATGTGTACATTTCGGTAGTCATTGATCTGGATCTCTCTAGATCGTTAGATCGATGAAAAATAGAGTCTCAGCTCTGATACCAATTGAAATCTAGCGATCAATGACACCCAAGAGGGGGGTTTATCCGGTGTTTACAAAACTTAAGGAAACTTTTGGCCTTTTTAAACAATGTGATACAATGCTAATCAAGAGGTTCAAATCTATTTGTTCACATATTGGATTTATCAAACTTAATTTGATGATGATATGGATTATGCACGATATACGTGGATAAATCTGGAACAACTATTTACACTAACACTCACGTAGAGTGGAGGTAGAAGAAAAGGACCAAACCATACAATTTAAAACACAATACACATCGGTTTTTAAGGTGGTTCGGATGCAACGACGGTAATCCTACATCCACCCCTCACCAAACCCGGTGAGGCTTCACTCGGGGATAAATCTCCAAACGGAGACGACACTCCAAACACACACGAGATGATGCCCGTACACACACACGCACACACACGGAGACGATGTCTCCAACACGATCCGACAACCGGATCAACAACACACACACATACACGCTGCGATAGATGCAGCACACCACACACTAGATCGACCGGATCTAGATAGATCCACACACACACACGCAGATCTAGGAAGATCCACGCACACACACAAATCAGACACGACACACACACGACCACGGATCCAAAACGATTCACACACACACAAGTGCTTATAGTTTATGAGGAACACTAATATAACACCCAAAATACAAAGACAATGAGGCACATTTTAGAAAACAATTGATTTGGCTTCCCTTTAAATGTGCGCTGCTGATCTTTGAACGTGGCATCAATCTTCACTTGAGCAAAGCTTGAAAGACTTTAGATGGATCTTGAGAAACAATATTCTTTCACCTTGTAGAAGCCTCCTCTCGAATCTGTGCTTGCTTGCTTCTTCTTCTTTCTCCCTTGGACAATCTTCCTTTGAATCCTTGCTTGCTTGCTTCTTCACTTCCTTTGAGATTGCTAGCTTCAGATTGAGCTTGAATCACCTTGGAGATGGATGATGAACTCTTGCACGAAGTATTGTTCACGGAGCTACAGTACCCTTCTTCTCCCTTGGACAGTGTGACGACCCGGATTTTCGGATACCAGATATACCCGGTAGGACTATCGAATACACCTGATACCACTTGGAATCCGTGAGGCCTCCCAAGAGCGGTAAAGCTCCGAAGGAAAAAAGGATTGTCGTGTAGTACATTGAACTGACAGATATAGCAGTAAGCAATTAAATTTCATTAGATCGGTTTGCTAAAGTAGCAGAAATACAATTACATTTTTATTAACAGATTTTAAACAATTATATACCAAAGTCAAGTCCAAAGCAAAAGACAGCAGTCTAGCAGTACAGTCGATAGAAAGAAAAGACGTATCGAAGAGTCGGGGGAAGCCCGAAGGGGGTACCAGCTGGCAGCTACAACCCAAACTCCAGGATCCGCGGAAGCAGAACGAACACATCACCCCACCAGAAAAGCAGGGGTGAGCCTCGTGTCACTGGCTCAGTAGGGGTCATGTGGATCCCCACTGAAAACACGTAGTAACATGGAACAACAGGGACAGCCGTAAGAAATAGCACTAGAAAGCTGCAAAAGAAAGGGAAGCAGGAGTAGGGAACAGGTAAGGACGAGGAGAATAACCCGAACAGGCAAGCAGGCCTAGAAAGGGAAAGAGGAGTAAGGAGCAACGAGGAAAAAGGGAAAAAACCACGCATAAACACCCCAACATACACCTACAACAGGCATGCAAAAGAAAGTCTAGAAAAGACCTAGACAGGCACAGACCTCGAGTACAGCCACGGAAAGGCCAACCCGGACAGGTCACAACACAGGAAGAGCACGGGAGTCATGCGTCACGCGACGGAAAACCCCCGCACCGGGAGAACGGCCAGATGCGTCCACTAACGTCTTACACTACACCAGAACACCCACCACAAGTGTCCCGACCACCCGCCAAGCGCGACCAACAAGGACAAGGCCGAGTCGCAGACCCACGTGGAACCACAGATACAAGTACTAGTCAGGGTCACGCCCGTCGGCGTCAGTCCTCAGCCCCTGACCACGTGTGCACACACTGGCTCCTGCCTAGAGCCAGGCCTCTAGCTAGTTTTCTCCCCCCGTAGGACGCTACGGTAACCGCAGGAGCCGACGAAAACTAGCTTACAAACCGTATATCGGGGTCACCTTTCGACTACTGCACGTCTAGGGTGACGCAAGGAAGAAGCTCGAAACGCGGCGCTAAAGTACCGACAGTCGAACATGCACTGTCACCCGTACCTCAAACACCGAAGGCAGCACAAGAAACGACCGATAGACTCGGAAACGTAGTCTTAGCCTTCATAGGAGCATCGACCGATGTCCACGGGAAAAGCGTCCAGACCACGGGAGCGACAGACATCACCCTAACATAGACAGACACACACACTGACACGCCACAAAACAACCCCTAACGTTACCTAAGACAGACCCACAACACACGACCACACACCAAAAAGCCCAACGGCCATCACGGCCACAACAGGACTGTAACGGCCTAGCACAGGCACGTTACACGGGCCTGACGCACCAGGGCAGGCCCGTCAGAGCTAACAGGCACGAAAACACAACGCGAGCCACGTAACGCACCAGGGCAGGCGCGTTACAATGGCGTAACGCACTAGTGCAGACGCGTTACGCCCACCTGACGCGTGGGGACAGGCGCGTTACGCCAACCGACCCAAAACTGAAACTCGAACAAACAGCACGTAACGGTCCACGGCGGACGCGTTACAGCACAGTGACGCAAGGGGGCTGGGCCGTTAGAGACAGCCGACACAGCCACCCAACACAACAAAAATAGAGTGTAACGGCCTGGGGCAGGCGCGTTACACAAACCTGACGCTCCAGGGCGGGCGCATCAGGGGAACCGACTCACCCAAAATGCTAGATGACAAAACAGGCGTGACGCATCACCCCGGACGCGTCAGAGAGCTGTGACGCGCCTCCCCTAGGCCGTCACACTCCCGAAACCACGAAGAACTAAAAATGCCCAGACGCTGTGACGGTCTGTCGTAGGGCTGTCAGGGACATGTGACGGTCTCTGAAACGACCGTTACACCAGTCACGACGGGAAAATAGTGGAAACGCCAAATCGGGCCGTTCCACGCCCCATTCACGTCGAAGCACAGGGGAAATAGATCTAGATGACGAAAAACAACTCTAGGAGGCTCAAAAGCCCACATGCAAGCCCTAAAACGAGAGATCGGGGTGATTTAGACAAATCGACCCTAAATGGGTCACCAAGGTTCCCGGACTCCTACCGGCCTCGAATGACAACCGATCGACACGAAACTGACATGAATGGGATCCAGACATCCCAGCGGTCATTTTGACACTAACTACGATGAGAATGGTTTCTGTTTTCCGGCGAACCCTGAAAACCCCAAAAACTATGATTTTCACTAAACCGGCCCGATCTACCCCGATCGAGCACCAAACAACGCACAGAAGCATGGAAAACGTACAGAAGGAAGTGGCGGTCCATCTCCCTACCTCCACCGAAGAAACCATGCCCCGAAGGGACTAAACCATGCCGAAAACCATCGAATCACGAACGACGCCCTCACGGAATCCACCGAGGGATCGCGCCCGCCACGCTCCATCTGCTGCTCCTTCCCGCGAACCGATCACTCGAGCACGTCCACGCCTCAGCCAGCTCCGCAACGGTGCGCGCCCCGCGTCGAACGGACCAGAGACGGGAGAGAACGGAGTGAGATAGCGTGAAGTTGAAAATGAGCAGGAGAGATAGTGGAATTTAATTTATAGAAAGAAATTAGGAAATTTTCCTAATTTCTGAAAAATCTGATTTTTGGCCCCATCTCCGAAAAATACGCAAAAAAAGTCAAAACGATCGGCTCGACGAGTACATCGCCACTGTATCATCCACGAGTCGATGAATTGAGAAATAAACTCACCGCAGGGTTCCGTAACTAGTACGAGAGAAAGACCCACACGGATCGTAAAACTCAACTCCGGAGCTACAAAAGCGATCCGAAACTCTCCGAGAAGGATCCGAAAGACCCAATAAAGATCCAACAAAGATCCGGGACATTACATCCTCCCCTCCTTTAAGAAATATCATCCTCGAAATTCAAGGACTAGCAAGGGTAAGCAGGGAAGAACAACCCGACAACACAACCACAAAATGACCTAATGCCAGCTGAAGACTGTACTGGACTTAGCGACTCTGGACACTGTATATCTGAGATTCCCATGTACTTCACACAACAACACTCTGATACCAACTGTGACGACCCAGATTTCTGGATACCAGATATACCCGGTAGGACTACCGAATACAACTGATACCACTTGGAATCCGCGAGGCCTCCCAAGAGCGGTAAAGCTCCGAAGGAAAAAAGGATTGTCGTGTAGTATATTGAACTGACAGATATAGCAGCAAGCAATTAAATTTCATTAGATCGGTATGCTAAAGTAGCAGAAATAAAATTACATTTTTATTAACAGATTTTAAACAATTATATACCAGAGTCAAGTCCAAAGCTAAAGACAGCAGTCTAGCAGTAGAGTCGACAGAAAGAAAAGACGTACTGAAAAGTCGGGGGATGCCCGACGGGGGTACCAGCTGGCAGCTACAACCTGAACTCCAGGATCCGCGGAAGCAGAACGAACACATCACCCCACCTGAAAAGTAGGGGTGAGCCTCGTGTCACTGGCTCAGTAGGGGTCACGCGGATCCCCACTGAAAAACACGTAGTAACACAGAACAACAGGGACAGCCGCAAGAAACAACACTAGAAAGTTGTAAAAGAAAGGGAAGCAGGAGTAGGGATCAGGTAAGGACGAGGGGAATAACCCGAACAGGCAAGCATGCCTAGAAAGGGAAAGAGGAGTAAGGAGCAACGAGGAAACAGGGGAAAAATCACGCACAAACACCCCAACCTACACCTACAACATGCATGCAAAAGAAAGTCTAGAAAAGACCTAGACAGGCACAGACCTCAAGTACAGCCACGGAAAGGCCAACCCGGACAAGTCACAACACAGGAAGAGCACGGGAGTCGCGTGCCACGCGACGGAAAACCCCCGCACCGGGAGAACGGCCAGATGCCTCCACTGACGTTTTACACTACACCAGAACAGCCACCACAAGTGTCCCGACCACCCGCCAAGCGTGACCAACACGGACAAGGCCGAGTCGCAGACCCACGTGGAACCATAGATACAAGTACTAGTCAGGGTCACGCCCGTCGGCGTCAGTCCTCAGCCCCGGACCACGTGTGCACACACTGGTTCCTGCCTAGAGCCAGGCCTCTAGCTAGTTTTCTCCCCCCGTAGGACGCTACGGTAACCGCAGGAGCCGACGAAAACTAGCTTACAAACCGTATATCGGGGTCACCTTTCGACTGCTGCACGTCTAGGGTGACGCAAGGAAGAAGCTCGAAACGCGGCGCTAAAGTACCGACAGTCGAACATGCACTGTCACCCGTACCTCAAACACCGAAGGCAGCACAAGAAACGACCGACAGACTCAGAAACGTAGTCTTAGCCTTCATAGGAGCATCGATCGATGTCCACGGGGAAAGCGACCAGACCACGGGAGCGACAGACATCACCCTAACATAGACAGACACACACACAGACACGCCACAAAACAACCCCTAATGTTACCTAAGACAGACCCACAACACACGACCACACACCAAAAAGCCCAACGGCCATCACGGCCACAACAGGACTGTAACGGCCTAGCACAGGCGCGTTACACGGGCCTGGCGCACCAGGGCAGGCGCGTCAAAGCCAGCAGGCATGAAAACACAACACGAGCCACGTAACGCACCAGGGCAGGTGCGTTACAACGGCCTAACGCACTAGCGTAGACGCGTTACGCCCACCTAACGCGTGGGGACAGGCGCGTTACGCCAACTGACCTAAAACTGAAACTCGGACAAACAGCACGTAACGGTCAACGACGGACGCGTTACAGCACTGTGATGCAAGGGGGCTGGGCCGTTAGAGACAGCCGACACAGCCACCCAACACAACTAAAACAGAGTGTAACGGCCTGGGGCAGGCGCGTTACACAAACCTGACGCACCAGGGCGGGCGCGTCAGGGGAACCGACTCACCCAAAATGCTAGATGACAAAACAGGCGTGACGCATCACCCCGGACGCGTCCGAGAGCTGTGACGCGCCTCCCCTGGGCCATCACACTCCCGAAACCACGAAGAACTAAAAACACCCAGACGCTGTGACGGTCTGTCGTAGGGCCGTCAGGGACATGTGACGGTCTCTGAAACGACCGCTACACCGGTCACGACGGGAAAACAGTGGAAACGCCAAATCAGGCCGTTCCACGCCCCATTCACGCCGAAGCGCAAGGGAAATAGATCTAGACGACGAAAAATAACTCTAGGAGGCTCAAAAGCCCACATGCAAGCCCTAAAACGAGAGATCGGGGTGATTTAGACAAATCGACCCTAAATGGGTCACCAAGGTTCCCGGACTCCTACCGGCCTCAAATGACAATCGATCGACACGAAACTGACATGAATGGGATCCAGACATCCCAGCGGTCATTTTGACACTAACTACGACGAGAATGGTTTTCATTTTTCGGTGAACCCTGAAAACCCCAAAAACTACGGTTTTCACTAAACCGGCCCGATCTCCCCCGATCGAGCACCAAACAACGCACAGAAGCAGGGAAAACGTGCAGAAGGAAGTGGCGGTCCATCTCCCTACCTCCACCGAAGAAAATGTGCCCCGAAGGGACTAAACCATGCCCAAAACCACCGAATCATGAACGATGCCCTCTCGGAATCCACTGAGGGATCGCGCCAGCCACGCTCCATCTGCTGCTCCTTCCCGCGAACCGATCACTCGAGCACGTCCACGCCTCAGCCAGCTCCGCAACGGTGCGCGTCCCGTGCCGAACGGACCAGAGACGGGAGAGAACGGAGTGAGACAGCGTGAAGTTAAAAATGAGCAGGAGAGATAGTGGAATTGAATTTATAGAAAGAAATTAGGAAAATTTCCTAATTTCAGATAAATCTAATTTTTGTCCCCATCTCCAAAAAATACGCAAAAATAGTCTAAACGATCGGCTCGACGAGTACATCGCCACTGTTTCGTCCACGAGTCGATGAATTGAGAAATAAACTCACCGTAGGATTCCGTAACTAGTACGAGAGAAAGACCCACACGGATCGTCAAACTCAACTCGGGAGCTACAAAAGCGATCCGAAACTCTCCGAGAAGGATCCGAAAGACCCAATAAAGATCCAACAAAGATCCGGGACATTACAGACAGCCTCCCCTTAGATCTCTTGTTGTTGTTAGGGTTTATGACCCTTTAGGTTGGTTTTATACCTCTTGGATGGTCAAGAGACATGCCCCAGACCAGATCCACGAATCATGGCTTAATTGGGGTCATTGGGATTAAACAAATGGGAAGAAAGACCTCTCCACACGCTTGAAACATAAAGTGAAACAAGGCTGCATCGGGGCTGGCGGTCGACCGGAGCTACAGGGTCGGTCGACCGGAATTTTGCAGGTTTGAAGATTTGGGTTCTGGTAAAATCGATCGACCGCCCCAAGACTGGAGGTTGACCGAAATCTGAGATTTTCCAGATTTCGAATGTTCAACCCCTTAAATCCAGTTGCAGTCCATGGGATCAAACTCCTTTGACCTTGAGGATATATACTAAGTATTTTGACCTGTAGGAACATAGATAATTGATTAGAACTATAGCTCAAAAAAGCATGAAGTACATTCATGAAAAGCACATGAGCAAAGAGCACATGAGTTGTTTGAACACTTGTTCATCCAAATTGATTGATCAAGGTTAAGTCAATACACCCACCAACAAACAAATTCATGTGTTCAAGCATAGAGAACCTTTTCACATTAGATCAAATCAACTTCCCATGTAAGTAAGTCGGCTTTACTTGCTTTAATAGAATTGAGAATTCCATAGCCTTACCAAGGGTTCTTGAAGAGTGTAGACATGAATTACCACCTGTTTGAGATTGTGGATAGCAATGTGCTTATCCACACATTTGTTTTACCTTTCAAGCAATCGTCGTGATGTTTGATCCTCTTGTTCTTGTTCACAATAAAGAAATTAAGAAACCTCTTGCCTCTTGTTCTTGTTCACAATAAAGAGATTATGAAATCGCTTGCCTCTTATTCTTGTTCACAATAAAGAGATTATGAAACCTCTTGCCTTGTGTTCTTGTTCACATTAAAGAGATTATGATCATTACCATCTCAACCATACATAAACAACAAGAGCACAAGAACACTTGAAATTATTGTTCTTGTTCACATTAAAGATATTATGATCATTGCCATCTCAACCATACATAAACAACAAGAGCACAAGAACACTTGAAATATCACACAGCCAAGTAACATCATGAATCCTCAAGTCATACAATTAGTTCTCATCAAACTATGAAGTTTAGTTATCATCAAAAACATATGCACCATATACAACAAAACGAAGTACAGGGGCTAAGGATCCATCCCCCTACCTCCACCCAAGATTTCATGCGCCGAGATCGCCGTTCTACGCTAAACCGTCCGCAAAACCCACGCCGGTTCACGAACTCGCACCCGAGCTTCAACGCGCAACCACGCCTCGATCCTCGACCCGTCCTCGTGCTCCTCGCCCCCACGGCGTCTCCACCTCGCCCGCCATCACCTCTGTCGGCCGCCCAGAGGAGAGGGGGAGAGAAAGAGAAGAGAGAGGGAGAGAATGGGGAGAGAGAGGGTTAGGGTGGTTTAAATAGAAAATGAATTTGGGATTTTTAAAATCCAAAAAATACAAAAATAGAAAAAAAATACTCCCCACGGTCCTTGAAAAACACATAATGCAGTGGTAATGTCCCGGAGTCGGAGAATGCAACGGTTCACCCTATACGGGGTTCCGAAGGTCCGACATGCAAAAACACGTGTAATCTGCAAAACTTAATCTGGGACCCTGGAAATCGATCTGAAACCCACAGATTCTGATCTGGTAAATAATCTGAAAAATCTGGGACGTTACAAAGTGTGCACACACAGACCATGCGCCCTAGGTCAGATCGTCTAGCTGGTTCTGCCCCAAAGCCCGGACTCAGGCTGCGCGAAGGGGCCCTACGGTAACCAGCCGAACAACCGTCTCTCTTGGGTAAGCTGCTCCACCACCCCTGGGTGGGTCAGCACACGCGTGCCGTAAGAAGGCAATGACTAGTGGACATGTCACTGGAGGTAAGGCTCTGACTCACGGAAACCACCGCTCGAAGGAAACGGAGTGACGGTCCACCCAAGACTGCCCTCAGCCTGGTGGTCCTCCATGGACCGCAAAACAGGCCTAGTGGTCTCCCTGAGACCGCAAGCTTTTTTTAGTGTTGGTGTGCTACAAGCCAATTTAGGGTCGGGTACACCCGATAAATGTACGATCTTGTTCATTATTAATAAAGTGGTATTTGAGCGTAAATATGTGATTGTATATTACTTTACGATGTCCATAGGATATGTGATTGTAAAGTCAACTCGAGATGGGATCTCGATCATGAGACTGACTTTACATGGACACATACCTTAAATTGTTCCTGGTTGGAGGGTAATCACTCGGGGAATTTGATTACCTATTAAACCAGTACACATGATGTGTGACTGACCAGTCTCATGGTCATTGGTGCGGGGCACCAACACATGTGTAGGTGTACGTCCTGGGAGGAAGTGCACTAAACTGATCCGCTATTGGATCTTCAGATGGTTGATTATACCTAATGTCAACTGAAGATCAAACGGTCTCAGTAGCATCGTTGGTCCTTTGACCTGAGACATTGATCGGATCTTACACGAGGACTGGAATGGTTTAATTACTTGGCTAAGTGGATTTAACCATAAGCCATGAGTTGTCGAGTCATTAACCCCTCCAGGATATGTGTGAAGATCATCAATGGTCAAGAGGGGATCGCTCACTGTCGGGTATATATCAGATAGTTAATGGGTCATGACATTGACGCTCCGTTAAATCCCTAGCCAGGGTCGTGTGAGTTCGTTTAGAACGGACATCATACACTTTAAGGAGGTCATGGTCAAATGGCACGATCATGGGGTTTGACAGAAACCATACTCCCGATCGTACAAGACTCATAGAAGGAGCGAGGGATTATATCGATGCGGTAACTGTGGACTTACAGGTACCAGACAGGCTAGTTTAAATCCGACGTCCTCTAGGATCACGCGGATTTACTTGACCCAACGTGATCAAAGGTTCGGAATAAATTAAACTATTATTCAGCTCTAGTAGAAGTGAATAATAAGTTTAATTTACTTCTAATTGGGAATTAGAAGTTAATGGGCCTTAAACTGGAGTGACTGTGGGCCTAGAGGATCACACACAATGGATTCTTGGGTGACGAATTATTATTGTACAAATGTATATATTAGTTCCTTTGAATTCCTTTTGAAAAGGAGTATAAAAAGGGCTTAATATTTATGTATAATAATAGAAAGGTCATATATACAGTTTTGGTCCTTTGAAGCTCTTTTAGAAAAGGCCAAATTCTATATATATGGATGCTACGAGAATCACTTCTTCTCAAGGGGCTTAAGCAAGCACATAAGCAAGAGAAGGAGTGATTAACTCCTCCCCCCTCTCTCTCTAGAAGCTCTCTCTCTCTCTAGAAGCTCTCTCTCTCTAGAAAGGGAAGCAAGGGAAGATCGTGGTTGAGGGATACCGTCGCTGCGCGAGGATCCGTGTGGATCTACTCTAGAGGCCGTACTTCTGTGCGGCTCGGTGTTCGTGAGATTCTGCATCGAGCACTGCGGACAGCGTCAAGGTGGAATCTGTAACCTGTAGTTAGGGGTTGGGTGATTAAAACATCGATTAGAGCATGGATCTAGGATTCCATGAAGCCGGGTTCGGGTAAATTAATTTTTTTTGTTATCCGCTGCGTTGCCCGAGGGTGCTGTGTGGAACCTTACAGGTTTATCCAAGTGGTCAACCCATGGCCGCAAGGAGGCGAGTCACAGAGGGGCAAACGGTCTATCGCCAGGCCACTACCCCAACCAAACGGTCCTTATCGGACCGCAAGGCAGAATGAAACGGTCATGCCCTGACCGCAACCCTGCACGTGACTCCCAACGGTCAAAAACACACACCCCGAGGGTGCTCTGACCCAACGAGGTAAACGGTCATGTGCTGGCTGCTACCCAATGGGTAGCGGTCAGTTGCGAGACCACTTTACCTCGCCTAGCGGTCCCCGGGGGCCGCTAAGCCCAACCGACATAATGAAATGCCTGGCGGTCCTCTAAGGGCCGCCAAAGGGGCCCTAGCGGTCACTGGAAGGACCGCAACCCCAACCCGAGCACGGGAACGGCGGGAACAGCCCAAAAATCTATTCCACACGCCAATCATCCCTTGATGATGGGGAAACAAAGGGGAATCCATCCCCAACCCTCCTAGCATGATTCTACACCCATAGATCGGTCAAAACCCCGAGAAATGAGAGATCTGATGCTCATACCCCAAACATGCATTTTTACCCACCCGGCTCAAATACACCCCTCTCGACCTCCCCTTGGCCTAGAAATCATGGGGAATGCGAGAAAGAGGGCAAGGATACGTCCCCCTATCTCAAGGAAGCTCGAAATCCGCCGGATCGTCATCGATCTTGAAATCTTGGCCGAACACAAACTCCACACCCTACGCCATGAGAATGGCACCACCTCGATCACCTCGCCGCTGCCGTCATCGCCACGCCGCCGCCGCCGCTCGTCGTCCTCAGTCGGAGAAGGAAGGGGGCACCTCGGGCCGCGCACGGAAGAGCGGTAACGGTCAGCCGCTCACGGGAAGAAAAGAAGAAGAAAAGAAAATGGTTATATATATATAATCTGAAAAATACAAAAAATATGAAAAATTAGAAAAAAAATATTTCCTCGATCCTCGGAACACGCTCGATGCACTGGTACCGTCCCGGAGTAGGAGAACGCAACGGTTCGCCCTATACGGGATTCCGAAGGCTCGTCAGGGAAAAACACACATAAACCAAAAAATGCGCTCTGATACCCCCGAATGTGACTCGAAACCCACGGATGCAGATCTGAAAAATGTCCGAAAAACCCGGGACATTACAACCCTCCCCCGTTAAACAAATTTCATCCTCGAAATTAAGAACGGCACGTGATCCGGGGAGAAGACTCACTCGAACAAGTAAGAATACTGCTACCGCATCTCATCCTCACGCTCCCACGATGCCTCGCCACCAGAGTGACGCTACCAGACTACCTTAACTAGAGGAATAACCTTGTTCCACAGGCGCTGCTCATGCCGGTCCTCAATGCGGATAGGGTACTCCGGAAGGGACAAGTTTGGTGTCACCTCGTGCCAAATAGCGTCCTCCAAGACATGGGAATCATTGGACGTATATCTCTGCAGCATAGACACATGGAACACGTCATGCACGGTAGATAGATCCAGGGGTAACTGCAACCGATAAACAACTTCACCAATACGCTCGATAATAGGAAATTGACCAATATAGCAGGGACTTAACTTCCCATGCCTGCCTAAGCGCATCACACCCTTCATGGGAGAAACCCTCAAAAACACTCGATCTCCTACAGCAAAGCAGAGGGGTTGCCTCCTCCGATCGGCATAACTCTTCTGCCGACTCTGCGCCGCCAACATCTTCTACCGAACTAGATGCACCACTTCAGTACACTGCTGTACCAAATCCGGTCCTGTCAGGACATGCTCACCCACCTCGAACCAATCAAGCGGAGTCCGACAAGGTCTCCCGTACAATGCCTCATAAGGAGCCATACCAATACTCGAATGATAGCCATTGTTGTAGGCAAACTCCATTAATGGTAAATGGTGGATCCAACTCCCTTGCCACTCCAGGCAACACGATCTCAACATATCCTCCAAAGTCTGGATGGTCCTCTCAGAATGACCATCCGACTGAGGATGGTACGCCGAGCTAAAAGTCAACTCCGTGCCTAGAGCTCTCTAGAAGCTCCTCCAGAATCCCGAAGTGGAGCGAGGATCATGTTCAGACACAATGGAGATGGGAACTCCATGCAACGGGACGATCTGCTCCACATACAGACGGGCCAATCTTTGCACATTCCAACTAACCTTGATCGGCAACAACCGAGCCGTCTTCGTCAGTCTATCCACCAGCAACCATATACTATCATGCCCACTGGATGCCCTCGATAACCCAACCACAAAATTAGGTGTGACGTGGTCCTACTTCCACGCGGGAATCTCCAAGGCCTGAAGTGTTCCACCCAGTCGCTGGTGCTCTGCCTTCACCTGCTGGAAAATCAAACACTTGGCCACAAACTCTGCAACATCTCTCTTTATCCTAGGCCACCAAAACTGTCTCTTCAAATTCTGGTACATCTTTGCCGATCTGGGGTGCACGGCATAGTGGCTCCCATGAGCCTCTCGCAACACTGCGCACCTTGCCTGCTCCTCGGCTGGGACGTACAGTCTACCTCGGAACCTCACAGCTCCATCCTCACCAAACTCCACCTCGGCCATCGACAAAATTTGAGGCAGCTCAGGGTCCGCACGTTGAGCCTCAGTCACTTGATGACGAATAGTTGGCGTGATAGTCAGGCTCATAAGAATAGCCGAACCCTGATCCCTAGGGATCTTGAGCCTAAAAGTCATGACCGACACCTGCTCCCATAACCTCCACTTCCTCAGCAACATCTGACTGACCACCACCTTCCTACTCAAGGCATCAGCCACGACATTCATCCTGCCAGGCTGATACGATATAGTAAAATCATAATCCTTCATGTACTCCATCCACCTCCTCTGCCTGAGATTAAGATCCTTCTGGGTGAACACATACCTCAAACTCTGATGGTCGGTAAAAATCTCGAACTTCTCGCCGTACAGATAATACCTCCAGATCTTTAAAGTGAAAATCACTACTGCCAACTGAAGATCATGAGTGGGATAGTTTTCCTCATGTGGCTTCAACTGCCGAGATGCATACGCCACAACTCTGCCATGCTGCATCAGCACGGCACCCAAACCTATCCTGGAAGTATCTGTACACACCACGAAACCTCCTATTCCCGAAGGTAACACCAACACCAGAGTGGTCGTAAGCAATCTCTTCTGCTCCATAAAGCTCCGCTCACATTCTTCCATCCAGACAAACGGCACATCCTTCCACGTAAGTCTGGTCATCGGGGCCGTAATACGAGAAAAATGCTGAATGAATCTCTTATAATAGCCTGTAAGCCCCAAAAAGCTCCGAATCTCTGTGACAGAGCTCGACCGCGGCCACTGCACCATAGCCTCGACCTTGGCCGAATCCACGGAAACATCGTCACCAGAAATCACATACCCCAGAAAGTGCACCTCTTGAAGCCTGAACTCACACTTGCTGAGCTTGGCATACAGCTGGTGAGCTCGCAAGGTCTGTAACATCACCCTCAAATGATGCACATGCTTCTCAGCAGATCACGAATACACAAGGATGTCGTCCACAAACACAACCACGAACTGGTCTAAATACGGATGGAACTCTCTATGCATCAAATCCATAAATGTTGCGGGGGCATCGGTGAGCCCAAACGGCATCACCAAGAACTCATAATGCCCGTACCTCGAGCGGAACATAATCTTCTTAATGTCAGACTCTCGGATCCGTAGCTGGTAATAACCCGACCTCAAATCGATCCGTAAAAACACCTGGGCCGACTGAAGCTGATCAAACAAGCCATCAATCCAAGGTAACGGATACTTGTTCTTAACAGTCACATGGTTCAATTGTCGGTAGTCAATGCACAACCTCAGACTACCATCTTTCTTCTTCACAAACAATACAGGCGCATCCCAAGGGGAAAAGTTAGGACGAATGTACCCCTTGGCCAGCAACTCCTGCAACTGTGCCTTCAACTCTCTCAACTCAGTCGGTCCCATTTGGTAAGGGGCCTTCGACATAGGCGTCGTACCTGGTACCACATCAATCACGAAATCAATCTCCCGCTGTGGTCGCAACCCTGGAAACTCCTTGGAAAAAAAATAGGAAAACTCACACACAACCGTAATATCCTCCACTTCCGGACACTGCTGATCAACCAGAACCACTAAATCAAGAAAACCGTAACACCCCGCATCAACCAATGTACGGGCCTTAATGGCCGAAATAAGAAAACGGGAAGAGGAAGATCAGTTACCTTGGTAGTAGAAGGTGGCTCTGCTAGGATGCTGGAAGTATACCCTCTTCAAGCTGCAATCCACCACAGCACGATGGGCCTAGAGCCAATCTATGTCCAAAATCATATCAAAGTCTCGAAGCGGCAATACATAAAGCCTGGCCGGTAAGTTCCGCCCATCCACCCACATAGGCACCTTCTCAAGGCAATACGGGATGAGCATGAAATCACCGGTAGGCAACTCCACTGCCAGGTCACAAGATACCTCAGTCACCGACTCCTCGGCACTCTGAGCAAAATCCTCCAAAATGAACAAATGGGACGCGCCAGAATCAAACAAAACTCGACCCGTACAACCCATAATCAGAATAGTGCCTTCCACCAACTGCGACGCCCCAGTCTCTGCTCTGGTAATGTGCATAACTCGGCCTCAGGATCTCTGCATCCCTACAGTAGTAGATCACGTCAACTGTGAAAACTGGCCCTGATGCTGGTATTGCTGCAGCTGTGGTGGTAACTACTCGGGCTGGAACTGCTGATGAAACTCGTGCGGCTGACGCGGTCTCTGCGGACAGTCACGTGCCATGTGTCCTGGCAGGTCACACCTGAAGCAGATCACGGACGCCGGGCACTGCCTGCCTGGATGAGAATCGTGGCATCGAGGACACCCACCCCAAGAACCACTCACTGAATCCTGGCACTGGTAAGGTGTAGGCTACTAAACACTGCCCACCGATACCTGCCCCTAATCTCTACGATCCTGACGCCTCCTGCCAAAATCGGCTTTCTTAAGTAGCTTCTTGAGCTTTGATCCAATGGACGATGAATCTGTCGCAAACGCCACCGACGGAGATGCCCCTGAACTGCCTGCCGAGGGATGGATAGTACTCTGCTGCTGCACGGCCGTTGGCTGACTAAAACCCATCTGCGTCTGGCCTACACTGCCCTGACCTTGAGTCCTTTGCAAATCTCACTCCAACGTTGTTGCTGCTCTGCAAGCTGCATCCAGGTTGGCCAAACCCGACGCAAGCAGGGGATGCCTCAGCTCTGGCCTCAACCCCCCGACAAACTGCTCGGTCTTCAGCTCCTCATCTGTCATGATATGCGGTGCATAACGGCCCAGCTCAATGAACCTGGATCTATACTGCATCACTGTCATGTCACCCTGGACCAACTCTAAGAAGTCGCACATCCTCTGCGATCTGATAAAGGATGGACAAAAAGTACGCTCGAAAGCCGTGACGAACTCCCGCCACGTGATCTATCAAAGAGGATGGGACTGGAACGCTGCCCCCCACTCTAACATCCACCACGTCTAGGCTGACCCCTGCAATCGATGCGTAGCCAACACCACCTTCTCCTCCTCAGCGCACTCCATCGAACTGAATACCCTCTCCAAGTCATCTAGCCACTCCCTGGTCACCTCTGGATCTGGCTGCCCATTGTAAAGAGGCGGTTGGAACTATAAGAAATCTCTCAGCACACGGCCATGGCCACCTCGAGACGATGAACCCACGCCAGCATCACTGCCCTGCTGCTGAAGAACATACTGATACATGCCCTGGAAGAACTCCTCTGCTCCGGGAACTCTCGCCTCTTCAGCTGCATCAACTGGAAGCGCTGCTCTGCTCTGCCTTTTCTGGCCCCCACCTGTCTCTCCTTGCTGGGAACGAGTCCCTCTTCTATGCGCCATAACCTCCCCTGTTAACAAAAACAATCAGCGGAATCAATAAAAACACGCGGAGCCCTAAGCCAGTTACCAACTGTACAGGACATTCATGGACCTTCTGGACCACTACAATCATTTCAGGTTCTTATGTACCTCCACAACCTCGCTCTGATACCAACTATAACGACCCGAGATCCGAGTACCGGAAAGGAACTGGCGCGACTCGAACCTCGGCCCGCCACCCACGAGCCCGAAGACTCGGAAGTGTTTAAAGGATGGTGTGAGGGTACAAGAGAAGCTAAAATAACTGCAGAACTAGCACAATAATCTAAAAAAATAATGTAGGAATTATAATAAGTAATCTCTAAACAGCTACAAGGTCCAAAGTATCTCATGTCCAATATAAGTACAGTCAACAGAAAGAAAAGTACAAGTACACGGGGCACTCCCCGGCTGTGGCAAACTGGCGACTAACCCTGGCGACTCGAACCACACTGAAACTCCGCCGCGCCTCTCTACGACCCCTCTTCACCTGAAAACACAAGGGTGAGCCTCATCTCATTGGCACAGTAGGGATCCCTCGGACCCCCACCTCACAACGAGGAAAACAAGACAACAAACCGCGAACAAGCACGAAAAGTAACGCTACCTAGTAGGAGTACGGTAGTAGCAGCAAGCAGTAATAAATAAATTAAAAAGATCTTTTGATGCGGGACGGACACGTGACCTGGGACTCTAGCTCGCGGGCGTCCCTAGCGAGGGAAGACGTGGGACCGTGCGTGGTTGAGAAACCGGCAGTGAGTCTCGGGTATCGGCCTTTCCGCGTTAACTCGGGTCGAGTCACGGGACGGTCACTCACTCTCGCTCTCGCAGCGGTGATAAAATGATAACAAGCTAGATAATCTATCACACATGCAGCGGCATATATAAAAATGTACGAGTAAGGCAATGCCTACGAGGAGGGTAGCGAGTGTACCTCCACGCTCCGGGCGTGGGGAAGACGTTCCCGGTCAAGTACGGTAACTCCTGGTAACAACTGTAAAAGTTAATTACAACAGTAACTTTTATTGTCCACTCCACGCAGGGAGGTAAAGGGTTATAAGTGGGGCCCGGGAGGATCGATCCTGGGTTGACGGGCAGCAATATGGAGATGCGTACGGCACGAACTCGGCCTGCTGGGCACTATTCCAACTCGGTGCTGTGCCAACTCGGTTGTTGACTCGCTGGACAACAAACAACGATTTCCAAAGGAGCGTCGCCTTCTTGAGATCTTCTGGAGGCGCCGCTTGGCTAGGACGATGGCGGGATGTCCCTGATCGACTCTCTGAAGGGGCGGTCGCTGAAGTTGACCTTTGATATTTATTTATGAATTTTCTCCCATATTGAGTTGTGCTGGCTGAATTCGGATCTGCTCTGCACACCTTCACGAAAAGAATTCCTACGACCAGATCCGATGTCAGATTGATGTAAAAAAGGTATCGATGGATAGAGGACTCAGAGATCTACAACATATATTTTTTGTGGCTCCATCCACAGAACGGATTAAAAATAAAAACGAATGCAAACTATTTTTGTGTTCTGACCCGGACTGACAGACACATAGGGCAGAGATGGATCTGTCTGAAATAGACCTTTGACCGAGGGCTAAATGACTTGTTTTGACTCAACTAAAATTATGGTGGAAGGGGGTATACGTGAGGAACACTAGGGAATTTTTGTGGATTTTCTAAAATTTATTAAGTGGGTGGGGAAATTGTAACAAGGAGACTTTATCTCGTAGGTCTGTAAAAGGGCATATTACTGAGAGGACAAACAAAAATACGGAAAAAATATCAAATGGACTCCAAATGACACGAAATTTTAAATGAAGGTTAGGGGAGATGGACAGAACAAACTATCAAAATTAGGGCTCAATCAGACAACAAGAACTAGAGATAAAATTTCAGAGGAGAGGTTCTATCATGATTTGGATAGAACTTCGATGTAGCGACGGTGGCGGCGCTACGGCGGCACGAACGGCGGCGGCGGCAGTAGAGGTGAACTCAGAGGGGCTAAGGAGAATGGGTATCACACCCTAGAGGGCTGGGGGAAGAATGTGAACCAGGATGAGAGAGGTAGGGGGCGCACCCTTCAAGAGAGCAAATGCCAATTTCTAAAATTTCATATGATTAATTCTACTAAAATTGTGAAATACAAGCTATTTATAATAAATGAAAAAAGACTCTAAATGACCTCAGATCTAGGGTTAGGGAGGGCAAACTAGGAAGGTCAAAACTAATTGTGCCATGTGATTTGGAATCACATTAATTAACAATATATGGAAGGGGGCGCCCCCTTGACCAAGGTGGCATCCAAATTGGACTTTTTGGTCCACTTGTCTCCCATGTGTCAATTGACTTGTCAAAGCTTCTAGATGCCACCTAGGATGGTTGACCAGCCCCACATGACTTAGTTGGACCAATAGGAAACGGATGGGGGGCTCCTTGCTGGACCTACTACACTTTTGCACAAAAACCCAAAGAAGCCAAGGGAATGACACATTGGCTTATAAAGCCTTACAATTGCGTACATACTTTCCCGAGGATATAAAAGAAAACTAAAAGGACACAAGTGCAAAAATAAAAGTCAGTGCTCGACGTCGATTCCCATCAACTCTCCCCGGGTGGGAGTAACTCGATCTCGTCGAGTAAGGGGTGCGACTGCTCGGGTAGCTCCGGCGGACCCGTCACCGAACCTGGAAGCACGGAGTACGCTCCACTCCAAGTAATCGACACATGCTCATCCCGTATAGATTCGATATGCACACTCTGCTAGGCAATGAGGCTAGAGGTGGACACTCCGGGGTGGGGTCACTCTCAAATGAAGGGAGGCGGCTGGAAGACTCACTGGGAATCATCTCTAAGTCCCTTATGTGACTAGATCCGATATGTAGCGTAGAGTCGATCCCAAAGTACAATAAGTCTCGTACTTGAAAGGGACTAATAATGCGAGCGCACAAAACCTACTTGACTCAACGTATGCACATACACACAATGCACTCGACAAACAAACCGGACGAAACAAAGATGCACACAGATCCTAAACAAACCTAATGTTAGCCCGACCCGTACGTGTGTGACGGCAGACCAGGACACCCGAATATGTGCCATGCATGCATCTGACGTAACCGGTGGTTGACGTCATGGGGAACTCCTAGACATCCTACAATGCACCACTCACGGGCAGTAGGCTTGATCGTGGGAAGTCTGGGAGGTTCGGGTGGTTTAGGTGGGCCGGGGGAACCAAAGCCTTCCTTGTTCCCAAATGTTGGTTCAGACCTATTACTATGTGGAGGTTGCTTGGCCCGAATGGAAAAGGTGTGATAGTGAACTCCGCGGAGGAAGTGAAGTGATGACGATAGCTCGGGAGGTTCACTAGTGAAGGGGTCAAAAGGGTCAAAGAAGGTATGACCCCCTGAGATGGGCTCCTATATGACACGGTCCCAATCAGGAAATTCTTGAAGGTGTGGGTGGTCACCTTCTTCTGTCATGGTGAATGGGACGGTGGTCATGTGAAAAAAATAAGATTCCTCCCTTGGGCAAAATGGTATGAAGTCGGGCTCGGCTGGCATGGGGAGGGATAGAAGAACCTCCGTGGTGACTTGACCCACGGTGTACACGGAGGTAATGGACCCTAGGGCGGGGTGGGTGAAGCTACGACTCGTGGGTTGGTCGAAGCCTCGGACCAACATATGCGTCAACTTCATTTGTGAGTCTAATCCCCTAATAAGGTCATCCAATGTATCGATATGGTGACTAGATCGAAAAGTTGTGTGGTAGGAGTTGACGGGCACTATTGGTAGTGTGGGGTCCATAGGTGGATAGGAAGGTGGAATCAAGACATCCTTGAGCCAACTATGTAGTGGCTCGGCGATGAAAAGCGTACCCGTTAGAAACACGGGTGACTCGGACCTTGGTGGCTCCAAATAAGATGGTTTCGAAATAAGATCAGAAGATGAGGTTGATGATAATGGAGCTCTCATGGGTGGGGAAGGATTCCCCGACTGGAGTGGCACCGAGAAGTACCGTTCCATCCGATCTACCCCTGTAGTCAACCGATCCAGGCTTGTACTCAACCCCTTCATTGCTCCCATAATGGCTCGGAACATTCCGGCCACCTCGTCGGGACTATGGACTCGGGGTGTGGCCATGGTGGCCAAGATGGGGTTGGATCCCCTAGGAATGGATATGCAAGGCCATTTTTTTGTTTTTGTTTTATAAGCGAAATGTTATGCCACCTAATGCAAGCACCTAGACACGACTTAGAATGTGATGCAAATTCAAAGTTGGAACGTACTAACTAATGCACACTAAGGACCCTAGACTTAAACCAAGACTCGGTACGTGGCGGAGTTAATCGATCCGAAGATCACTCGCGCAAGTGTGTGGCCTTCCCGATAGGCGTAGCCTAACGTTCGGACAACACCTTTTGATATACCGACTAATGCGATGCAAGTGCAACCTAGACCGACTTAGACAATGACTAATGACTAGACGTAAATGACACTTTTTTTTTAATTTTGGACACCCTAGACTCAAGCTCGCTCTGATACCAAATTGATGCGGGATGGACACGTGACCTGGGACTCTAGCTCGCGGACGTCCCTAGCGAGGGAAGACGTGGGACCGTGCGCAGTTGAGAAACCGGCAGTGAGTCTCGGGTATCGGCCTTTCAGCGTTAACTCGGGTCGAGTCACGGGACGGTCACTCACTCTCGCTCTCGCAGCGGTGATAAAATTATAACAAGCTAGATAATCTATCACTCATGCAGCGGCATATACAAAAATATACGAGTAAAGCAATGCCTACGAGGAGGGTAGCGAGTGTACCTCCATGCTCTGAACGTGGGGAAGACGTTCCCGGCCAAGTACGGTAACTCCCGGTAACAACGGTAAAAGTTAATTACAACAGTAACTTTTATTACCCACTCCACGCAGGGAGGTAAAGGGCTACAAGTGGGGCCCAGGAGGACCGATCATGGGTTGACAGGCAGTAATCTGGAGATGCGTACGGCACGAACTCTGCCTGCTAGTCCGACTCGGCACTATTCCAACTCGGTGCTGCGCCAACTCGGTTGCTGACTCGCTGTACAGCAAACAACGATTACCAAAGGAGCGTCACCTTCCTGAGATCTTCTGGAGGTGCCGCTTGGCTGGGACGATGGCGGGATGTCCCTGATCGACTCTCTGAGGGGGCGGTCGCTGAAGTTGACCTTTGATATTTATTTTTGAATTTTCTCTCAGATTGAGTTGTGCTGGCTGAATTCGGATCTGCTCTGCACACCTTGACGAAAAGAATTCCTACGACCAGATCCGATGTCAGATTGATGTACAAGTGGTACCGATGGATAGAGGACTCAGAGATCTACAACATATATTTTTGGTGGCTCCATCCACAGAACGGATTAAAAATAAAAATGAATGCAAACTGCCTTTTTTTTTGACCCGGACTGACAGACACACAGGGTAGAGATGGATTTGCCTGAAACAGACCTTTGACAGAGGGCTAAATGATTTTTTTTTGACTCAACGAAAATTATGGTGGAAGGGGGTAGAAATGAGAGAACATTAGGGAATTTTTGTGGATTTTATAAAATTTTCTAAGTGGTGGGGAAATTGCAACAAAGAGACTCTATCCCGTAGGTCTGCAAAAGGGCAGATTACTGAGAGGACAAACAAAAATATGGGGAAAATATCAAATGGACTCCAAATGACACGAAAATTTAACTGGAGGTTAGGGGAGATAGACAGAACAAACTCTCAAAATTAGGACTAAATTAGACAACAAGAACCAGAGATACAATTTTGGAGGAGAGGTTCTGTCCTGATTTGGACAGAACTTCGATGTAGCGGCGGTGGTGGCGCGACGGCGGCACGAACGGCACCGTCGGCAGTAGAGGTGAACTCAGAGGGGATAAGGAGAATGTGTATCACACCCTAGAGGGCTGGAGGAAGAAGATGAACCAGGGGGATAGAGGTAAGGGGCGCACCCTTCAAGAGAGCAAATGCCAATTTCTGAAATTTCATATGATTAATTCTACTAAAATTGTGAAATACAAGCTATTTATAATAAATGAAAAAAGGCTCTAAATGACCTGAGATCTAGGGTTAGGGAGGGCAAACTAGGAAGGTCAAAACTAATTGTGCCATATGATTTGGAATCACATTAAATAGCAATATATGGAAGGGGGCGCCCCCTTGACCAAGGTGGCATCCAAATTGGACTTTTTGGTCCACTTGTCTCCCATGTGTCAATTGACTTGTCAAAGCTTCTAGATGCCACCTAGGATGGTTGACTAGCCCCACATGACTTAGTTGGACCAATAGGAAAGGGCTGGGGGGCCGCTTGCTGGACCTACTACACTTTTGCACAAAACCTAAAGAACCCAAGGGAATGACACGTTGGCTTATAAAGCCTTACAATTGCGTACATACTTTCCCGAGGATATAAAAGCAAACTAAAAGGACACAATTGTAAAAATAAAAGTCAGTGCTCGACGTCGATTCCCATCATCTTTACAACTAACCGTACCCAACAAACCGACCCCGAACTGGCGGGAAAACAAGTCTGTACATGCCAGAAGATAGGAGCACCATCAACTAGAAGAAAAGTCAGATGCGTCCCCTAACGTCTTACACAGTGCCATAGTGTCTCCCTACAACACTCCAGGCGAAGACTGAGACACATAACAAGTACCACGAACAAGGACTAGCTGGGGTCGCGCTCGTCAGCGCGGGTCTGACGCCCCCAACCAAGAGTGCACACACAGGCCATGCGCCCTAGGTCAGATCCTCTAGCTCGTTCTTCCCCAAAGCCTGGACTTAGGCTGCGCGAAGGGGCCCTACGGTAACAAGCCTAACAACCATCTCTCTCAGGTAAGCCGCTCCACCCCCCCCGGGTGGGTCAGCACATGCGGGCCGTAAGAAGGCTACGACTAGTGGCCATGTCACTAGAGGTAAGACTCTGACTCACGGAAACCACCGCTCGAAGGAAACAGAGTGGCGGTCCACCCGGGACTGCCCTCAGCCTGGCGGGCCTGCCTGGACCGCAAAACAGGCCTCGCGGTCTCCCTGAGATCGCCAGGTTCATCCAAGCGGTCAACCCATGGCTGCAAGGAGGCGAGTTACAGAGGGGCAAATGCTCTATCGCCAGGCCGCTACCCAAATCAAACAGTCCTCATCGGACCGCAAGGCAGAAAGAAACGGTCATGCCCAGATCGCAACCCTGCATGAGACTTCCAACGGTCAAAAACATGCACCCCGTGTGTGCTCTGACCCAACGAGGTAAACAGTCATGTGCTGGCCGCTACCCCATGGGTAGCGGTCAGTCGCGAGACCGCTTTACCCAGCCTAGTGGTCCCCCGGGGGCCGCTAAGCCCAACCGACATAATAAAATGCATGGTGGTCCCCTGACGGCCGCCAAAGGGGCCCTAGCGGTCACTGGAAGGACCCCAACCCCAACCTGAGCACGGGAACTGCGGGAGCAGTCCAAAAATCCATTCCACGCGAATCCATCCCCAACCCTGCTAGCATGATTCTACACCCATAGATCGGCCAAAAACCCCTAGAAACGAGAGATCCGACGCTCAAACCCCAAACATGCATTTTTACCCTCCCGGCTCAAATACCCCCCTCTCGACCTCCCCTCGACCTAGAAATCGCGGGGAATGTGGGAAAGAGGGCAAGGATCCGTCCCCCTACCTCAAGGAAGAGTGAAATCCGTCGGATCGCCGCCAATCTTGAAATCTTGGCCGAACACAAACTTCACACCCCACGCCACGAGAATGGCACCGCCTCGATCACGTCACCGCTGTCGTCATCGTCACTGCCTCCGCTCGCCGTCCTCAGTCAGAGAAGGAAGGGGGTGCCTCGGGCCACGCACTGAAGAGGGGCAACGGTCGGCCGCTCACAGGAAGAAAAGAAGTAAAAGAAAGAAGAAGAAAAGAAAAAGGGAAAAGAAAAGGTTATATATAGAAAATCCAAAAAATTAGAAAAATTAGAAAAAAAATCATTTCCTCAATCCTTGAAATACGCTCGACGCACTGGTACCGTCCCGGAGTAGGAGAACGCAACGGTTCGCCATATACGGGGTTCCGAAGGCTCATCAGGAAAAAACATGCGTAAACCACAAAATGTGCTCCGGGACCCCTGAAAGTGACCCGAAACCCATGAATCCAGATCCAAAAAATGTCCGAAAAACCTGGGACATTACATGGCATGCGGAGATCACAGAAATGATCATGTCTACTTTCACTGCTCGTGTGGATACGTCTAGAGGCCAGACGCTTGGAGGTTTCATAACTCCGAGGTCCTCCTCTCCTTCGCCTTCGAGCTTTTGGGAGATTCTCGACCCCGCAAAGGTAAAGAATCGTTATTCACATCACGGGATTTACCGATCTAGTTTGATTTTGAAAAACTGACAACGATATACAATCTAGGGTTCTGCTGCACTTCTGGTTGAAACCTTATAGTGGTATCAGAGCTAGGTTGCTGGTTTGATCAAAATCGGTGTGATTTTGTCATGTTTTCATCGTTCATGTTCTTGCATAGGGCTCAATGTTCATCGCTCGATTGGGTCGCTCATGAGATGAGCAACGACCGATTGATGCCAGGAATTATTCCTTGCACCGAGAGGATCAAAACGCACATCTTGGTGTGTTGATTGACCCACCAGCAAGGCCGAATTGACCACCACATCATCGACGAGTTTGCCATTTGCGGCATAGGGAGAGGGCCACTTTAGAGCTTCAAACCCTAATTGCTGGTGATCTGGAGGGATGGCGGAGGTCCAGCAAGATCCTCCACGGCGAATAGCGGCGTGTGATGGCGTGGAGAGGTCAGAGGAGATGCTGCAACGGCGTTCTTCGGCGGAAGGGGGGAACGTGGCCTTTTCTCCTCACTCGCACGGCCGAAGGCGACGACGACGGCGCCGGAGCTGTAGTGTCTGGCTGGGGCGGGGGACCATCGATTGTCAACTCCGGTGGTGATGGGCGACGGCCGGGGCTCCTCGGTGAGCTTGGGCGGCGCTAGGGTTTTACCCTAGCGCCCCGTGTTCGGGTGGGGGAGAAACCCCCCGTAGGTTTCTGGCGGGTCGGATCCGGCCGGTGTCGGATTCGGACCCGATAACTCTTTTTTTGTATTTTACATTTTAAAAAGGTTTAAAATTTGTATAAATCCCAGAAAAATCCCAAAAAAATTATGAAAAATATTTAATAACTGCTAAAATTGTTTTAGTGACATATTAATTTATTTTTCATTATTTGGCCACTGGTTTATTAGTTAATAAGAATTCTAAAATGGTTATAGGTATTTCCTATTATCTAATTAACAAAAGTTAATTAATATAAGCATGTGATTCTTATAAAGTTAATTAACTTTAAATTATGGTTGAACCCATGCATTAATTGTGAATAACATTGGTCTAAATTTGTTTAGACTTATTTGATTTAACTAATTTGTTTTGTTGAATGTTCCAAATGTGCCATTTCAAAATTAATTATTATATTTTTGAAATTATCGCTATATCTCGCAGTAATTATATGATAATTACTGTTAGATGCATGTGATGTGTCTGGTGTGTGGATGGATGATCATGGACTTAGAAATCATGTGATGATGGTCATTATGGCGAATGGTTTTATGTGATGTGATTATTGGGGCCTACGTGCCTCCTTCTCTCTCTCATATTAATCCGAGTTGTACATTCTATCTCCCGCCTGTGTTGTACTCCCCTTGACTGGTTCAAGGTTTCTTATTATTATCTAATGTACATTTGTGGGCCTGCATGCCCAATTGTAAATTCTACTTGTTGAGTTATGGTTTTGATGATTGTTGTGATTGTTAAGTTATGGTTTTGATGATAACTAAACTTAATGTGTGATTAAGCGATGATAACTAAACTTGTGGTTGATTGCTTATGCTCTTGTTATCTATGTATGGTTGAGATGGCAAATGGCAACGGTTACGTGGTCTTGATCCTTGGTTTGCATATGTTGGTTTTACAAGAGGCAAGAGATTTCATAACCTCTTTAATGTGAACAAGCATGGTATTAACTCTGACTATCTTGCTTGCAGGATGAAACTCATGGCAGTCACCTGGTGAACTAAACGTGTGGATAAGCACCCTGCTCCTCTACAATCCAAAACAGGTGGTATATGTCATGTACTGTCAAGAACCATTGGTAAGGCTCTTACCCTGTTATACACTCCTTGTTATTGAGTGTTTCATGAGGTTATTTCATGAATAATTTACTTGGGATGATTGAGTTTTATCTCTTGACTCTTAGCCCAAAACTTGATCCTTACCTAAGAACATGTGTGTTTCAAAGTGTTCATATGCACCTAGTTCATGAGATTTCAAGCCCTTGCAAAACTCGCCATCGGGCGCCCTCGCACGCGGATCCTTACCTCAGAACAAGTGCTCATTTACTTTGAACCTTCCATATGCATAAGCTAAGTTAATCCAAATCCAAAATGCATGAAATTGATGAGGACATGAAGCTCTTGACTTATGGACATGTTTTGCTAGGCTAACAACTTGTTTTTGCAGGATCTTCACTATTCGGTTGACCTGAGGACAAGGTCCGGTCGACCTAAATTTCCACGGACGAAAAAGCTACAAAAATCTCAGTAGCGGTTGACCGCCCCTAGGCATCCGGTCGACCGGTTTTGCCAGAACCAAAAGGTTCTGTCTGCAGACAGTTCCGGTCGACCGCCAAGTGTCGCCGGTCGACCGCCAGCCCCGAGGCCCCCTCCTGTTGACTTTTGTTTCAAGCTCGAGGAGAGGTCTTTCTTCTAATTTGTTTAATCCCAATGACCCCAATTACACCATGATTTGTGGATCTGGTCTAGGGCTTATCTATGGACCATTCAAGGGCTATAAAACATCTCATTGGAGCCATAAACCCTAACCATCCAAGAGGGCGTCAAGTGAGATCAAGAGGAGGCTATCCAAGGAGGAAGAAGAGGATACTGTAGCTCCGTGAACAGTAGCTCGTGCAGCAAGTTCTTCATCTATCTATAAGCAAGGTACTTCTCAAGCCAACAAGCATCTATGAAGTGAAGAATCAAGCAACCAACAAAGAGAGATCAAGGGTGAGGCTATCAAGAAGCAAGCAAAGGTTTCAAGAAGAGATCAAGGGAAGGTTATCCAAGTGAAGAAGGAAGAGTACTGTAGCCGTGAACAGTACTCTGTGCAGCAACTCTACATCCACCCCAAGGCCATTCAAGCTTAATCTGAAGCCATTCAAGTGAAGCAGGAAGCATTGTTCCAAGCACTACATCATACACTCAGTGGAAGCCAAATCAGGAGTACTCTAAACTGTGTTTCATTATCCTTGTGCTTTGGGCTTTATGTTTTTGTTCTTTATAATATGCAAACATTTGTGTGTGTGTGTGGATCACTTTGGATCCGTGGTCGTGTGTGGTCGTGTGTTCCATTCATGTATGTGTAGATCTTCTTAGATCTGCGTGTGTGTGTGTGGTTTTATCCAGGTCTTAGTGTTTGTGTGTGGAGAGTGCTGCATCTGTCGCAGCAAGTGTGTGTGTTGTTGATCCGATTGTTGGATCATGTTGGAGACCTCATCTCCATGTGTGTGTGTGTGTTGGGGCGCGTCCCCGTGTGTGTGGGCATGCGTCGTCCTGTGTGTGTGTTTGGAGCGTCGTCTCCATTTGGAGATTTATCCCCGAGTGAAGTCTCACCGAGTTTAGTGAGGGGTGTACGTAGGATTGCCGTCGTTGCATCCGAACCACCTTAAAAATCATTGTACAGTGTGGTTTGAATTGTGTGATTTGATCCATTTCCTCTACCTCCATTCTACATGAGTGTTAGTGTAAATTGTTGTTCTGGATTTATCTATGTATATCTTGCATAATCTATATCTCATCATATAAAGTTTGATAAATCAAATTTGTGTACAAATAGTTTTGAATATCTTAATTAGTAGTTTATCACATTTTATAAAAGGCCAAAAGTTTCTTTAAAATTTGTAAACACCCGATTCACCCCCCTCTTTGGTGTCATTGATCACGGGACTTCACTACTTGCAATAATGAGAAGTAGATGGAGACAAAGAAGGAGATCGGCTGTGAGGACCTCGGGAGATTCTTCACATACAGTGGGAGTATTGGATGCTCCAACATTTTCTATTACATATATTTGATATATGTGGATGTGCTACTAGTTACATATATATATATATATACTCCAAATTTTTATATGCATGTAGCACCTCTATTGATGAGATAAAAAAAAGTAATAACCCCCCGATATAATATTAGGTTGTAAACGTGAGGCATTAATAATAACCCATGCATGTAGCCTTCCGTTGTTCTAGTCTAAGTGAGCTGCTCTTAGATTGTGTGAGTTTGTTGTGCTGCCATAAGGCCCTCACAGCAAGGGGGTAGAAACCTAAACTAAGGCTTAGGCCGAACCTTGGGATGGGTACCGGCATGGCTTTGTTGTGCTGCCACAAGGGTCATGTCTTGAGCTCACTCTCATAACGTAACAACGTGTCTAACCTAACTAGACTTTGTGATTTATTATATTGCCACAAGGTCACAGGTGTTCTAGACGCTGAAGATACCAGAAGTTGTAAAGAGTTGCAATTGGCAAGAGTTGCCTACCCATTAAGTATGGGGTGATTTGTTGTGTTGTCATAAGGCCACTACCATAATGTTAATGGGATTCTGGTCCCACTAGGATACAGTTGGCGTATTACATCTTTGCACAAAGGGGGTTGTGCAAATTCGTCAAAAATTAGTGGGAGTTATTAAAGTAGGATTAAAGACCATATCTTAATTTTAATTAATGAATATCTATAATATTATCTAATTATCACAGATCTCCTCTTGTAGACTTCAATGGCGAACCACTCGTTACGTGGCATACTTGATGCCAACAAGCTTACTGGTCCAAACTATAGTGACTGGCTTAGGAACTTGAGAATTGTTCTCACTATTGAGAAGATAGCCTATGTTCTTAACCGGCATGTACCTCCTCTTCCTGTCGATGATGCTAAATAGGGAGAAATTATTACTTATGAGAAGCATAAAGATGATGCCACCCTTGCCCAATGTTATATGCTTCCCTCTATGACTAATGAGTTATAGAGACAGCATTAAAAGATGAATGCAAGATCCAATTTGTTTCATCTTGAGGAGCTCATTGCAGCTCAAAGTCGAACAGAGAGATATGAGATATCTAAAAGTCCATTCGAGGCAAGAATGTCTGAGAGAACATCTGTACAGACACATGTTCTCAAGATGATTGCGTGGATAGAAAGATTGGTGGAATTGGGATTCGGCATGAATAAGAATCTTTCTGTCGATTTAATTATGTAGTCTCTCCCTAATTCTTTTTCCAGTTCATTGTAAACGTTAACATGAACAAAATGGAATGCTCTCTGGTAGAGCTTCTAAACATGTTGAAGACTCCTGAGACCATAATAGACAATGAGAAAGGTCCTATGATGCTTATTGGTAAGACCAACAAGAAGAGGAAAAATCAACAAGCCTTTGAGAAAGACAAGGCAAAGAAGAAGGCAAAATAGGTAAGGCAGGAAACAAAGAAGAGACTAGCAAGGACAAGGGCCAATGCTTCCATTGCCATAAGGATGTCCATTGGAAGAGGAACTGTAAGTTGTACCTTGCTGAGAAAGCAAAGTAGAAGCTTAGAGAAGTTTCAGATATGTTCATGATTGACTTTAACTTGTCACATAGATCCACATCATAGGTATTACATACTAGATGTGCATCTCACATCTGTAATAATTTGTAGGTTCTGACAAGCTGTAGGTGACTGAACAAAGGAGAGGTTGACCAAGGACTGGGAAATGGAGCAAGAGTTGTTGCACTTGTTGTCAGGAGTGTGAAGCTTAAGCTTTCCTCAAGAGCTACATTGGAGTTAACAAACTGTTATTATGCCCCTTCTATAATTAAGAACATTATTTCCATGTCGTGCTTAAGTAAATGTGGATTTGTTGTAAGCTTTAGACATAAGACTTGTTCTTTATTATTGAATGATGAATTGTTTGCCAGTGAAACCTTAATTAATGATTTACTTTTACTTGATGTGGACACTCCTATTATATGTGTTGATGGACCTCTTAAGAGGAAGAGGAATGATGTGAATCAAGCATACATTTGGCACTATAAGCTCGGTCATATAAGTGAGAAAAGATTGAAAATGTTGCGCAAAGATGGTTATGTTGATCCATTTGATTATGAATCATTTACAACCTGTGAATCTTACCTCATGGGAAAAATGACCAACTCTCCATTTACTGGACATGGAGAGAGAGCTGGTGAGTTATTAGAACTCATACATTCTGATGTATGCGGACCTATGTCCACTCAAGCCAATCCGGATACCGGGAGTGACACGATACCATTCGAATCTTGGCCCGCCGCCCATGCGCCGGAGGGCTCGGAACGGCTAAAAGGTGTGTGGAGGTATAAAGAAATATGAAATAAAGCAGGACAATTCAACAATTAATAGAAATAAATAATCTAACTACAGAGTCCAGTCCAAATAAAGTACAGTCTAAGGCAAGGAACGTACCCAACACCGAGAGAACACTCGGCCTGACGAGCTGACAACTACGAACCTCCGCGCAGCACCCTCGAACCTTGAGGAAGAACCGCCACACCTGAAAAGCAGGGGTAAGCCTCCTATCACTAGCTCAGTAGGGGTCCCTTAGAACCCCAGCCGGAAACGACGGTAACTAAAAGCAGCAACAATAGTAGGAACAGCAAACACGGTGGCCGATAAAACCTCAGCTCTACATCTACTTCTATTATACCGGAAAACACCCCCCGATCCCATAGTCGGGGGACCACCGGACTAACGAAAAAAACCCCTGGCTACGCTGCCAGGAAAACCATCACGACACCACTATCATGGAGGCTTGACTCGCAGACGAAGTCCCATCCCAAGACCACGCGGTCCGAGAATAGTCACAACATCGCGGTCGTGATCCTAACATCGTCTAGGAAAAACCCTCGATAATGCTGACCGGAGACCCTAGACCTAGACATCAGGGAAAACACCAGGAAACTACACGGAAAACCACATCTCGCAGATGGGAAACGGAAACTTGAATCATGAGTATCTCACATCATGTGACGGGAGTACCTGCCCACTAGAAGTAAGGCCGGATGAGTCCACTGACGTCTTAGTCCGCGCCTCAGGTGTCTCCCTCCAGCCCAGCGGAACTGAGACACCGTACAGTAACCACAAAATAAGGACTAGCTGGGGTCAAACTTGTCAGCGTGGGTTCGAATCCCCCAATCACGTGTGCACACACAGACCATCTGCTCTAGGTCGGGTCCTCTAGCTGGTTTTTCCCTCAGCTGGACTCAGGCTGCAAAGGTAAGGGGCCCTACGGTAACCAGCCTAGAAACCGTCACACCGGGAAAGCTCTCCACCACTCCCAAGTGGGTCCGCACAAGCGTGCGCAGGAAAGCCACAGCTAGTGGAGGGTCACTAATGTGAACACCGAAATTCATGCACACACCCATCGCGAGTAACGCGAAGTAATAGGTGGCTTGAGGCCACCGGACCCTAGACAGTCCTCTAGACCTAGTACCCAACGGCCCTTGAGTCACACAACTCGGGTCTAGACCGTCGTACAGGGACAGCTCTATGCTGTCGATCTGCCCTAAACCTAAGGTCAAAACCACGGTCGAATAATCCTCAAGGCGGCCCATAACCGCTGAGTTAATTCCCTTCCCAAGGAAGCCCCCAGCCCTAGGCTGGGTCACAAAACGCTTGGTCACAGGCCATACGCATGGCCCACACGGAAAACGCTTTCTGGAGAAGCTCACGACGTATGGGAATAGCCCACCGCACTCACACCGATACACGGCGATTCGATCTAGTGGAAACATGAAAGCACAGAACACACGGGGTGACCCGAACCCTCTAAACACATGGGTATGCTAATAGAGGTGATTCGGCACCTCCGGACACCCCAAAAGCACGGACATGGAACCCGCGCGTGTCTAGGACGTCCATGAGGCCAAAGGTCAGTCATTGGGTCTCAACTGGACCGAATGGGGCACAACACAATGCGAACGGAACACAGCTTGCCCGGAAAACCAGGAGGCGGTCTTCCCCGGACCATCTCCTCAAGTGGCGGTCTCGAACGGGCCACTACCATCAGGTAGCAGTCCTCACATGACCGCCACCTGCCGGGACCACTTGGCAGAATGCGGCCATCTCCCTGGCCACATCTCGGAGGAAATGCTCAGCACTTGACCGCCTTCTCAGGGGCTCATCGAAGGACCCATGAAGTGGCGGTCCTGGCCTGACCGCCACTATCAAGTGGCGGTCAGTCACGTGACCGCTACCTCGAACCGACTTAAGGGGACAAGTGGCAGTCCTCAGAGGGTCGCCTTATCTAGTGGCGATCTCTGGTACGACCACCTCTTGCTTCCGAACTCCAAAATGGTGAACTCCTCGAAAAATAAGGGAAAACCATTCCCCAACCTCTCTAGCACCGAGAGGACCCATTTAAACCTCAAAAATGTAATCCAAACGGGAGATCCAGCGCTCACCCCAAAATCATGGTTTTGAACCCCGACGTGAAAATAAACCCTCTCGGCTCACCACGGGTTACCAAACTCGTGAAAAATGAAGTACAGGGGCTAAGGATCCATCCCCCTACCTCCACCAAAGAGATCCCGCGCCGAGGATTCCGATCTGCCATAAAAATGCCGCACAAACCACCACGACGCCTCGAACTCCCAGCCAAGCTTCGATGTGCCTCCACCGCCTCGATCCTCGCCCATCGACACCGCTCCTCGCCCCATGAACATCGCCGCCTCGCCCTCATCCGCCTCCATCGGTCGCCTGGAGAAGAGAGGGTGAGAGGAGACAACGTGAGAGAGAAGAGAGAGGGAGAGGGAGAGAAAATGAGAGATGGGGAGGGAGAAAAAGGGTGAGGTTAAATAGAAAATATGAAAAATATGAAAAAGAGGAGAAATACTCCCCACAATCCTCAAAAAAATCACAACGCGTCGGTAACGTTCTAGAGCTACAGAACGTGACGGTTCACCCTACACAAGGTTCCGCAGGCCAATCACCCCAAAACCTGCATAAACTACAAAATGCACTCCGGGACCCACAAGAGCGATCCGAAAGGCATGGATTCTGATCTGAAAAAACTCAGGGTGTTACAGCCCTCCCCCCTTATAGAAATTTTATCCTTGAATTTGAGACAACCACCAAGGCACAGGGGAAGAACAACACACCCTGCTGGCAACGCTTATAGAGCTCCAGCAGAATCTCGGTACTCGCAAAAATACCAATCCTAAGGGACACAACCAGACCTTGATCACGAGCAACACCTCACTCACAATATAATGGACATCGATCATTAGAGCAGGAATAACACAAAAGGACACAGTCTGGCAACACCTCAGCCACAACGGAATCCAACCGTGGCATCGCCGACACCATCTCGTCCACCGCGAAGACGTATTCCTCGCTACGAGAAATAGCCACCGATCAAACCATGCTCGGCGGACCAATCAAGCATCAACTTCCATATCAGCTGACTAATCTTGTGTCCCACACCAGGGACAACCATCACTGAGCTCCAACTAGCCCACACAGTCATCTCAACTGACTATGATAAATCCGTCGGCTCCACGCCTTGAACCATCTCATAGCTGGCAGGCCGAACACCCATGGCGGCATAAGCCAACTCTGCCAAAAAACAAACTTCTAGCAAATCCCAGATCCAATCCGGGAAGGGACACATCTCAAAAATCGGCCACCCAAGGCCTCACAGGCACACGGCTCTTGCCGTTCTCGAGCCGTAACAACCAGCATCTACTGTCTGTGAAAGACCAATCGCCGGTCACCAACTACTCATCAACGGGAAGCCTCCGCTTACTCAACTTCTTCCTTCTTTCCTGGTCCTCCACCAGATCCAAAGGGCACATTCCATATCTTGACAGGCCATCCGTTGATTCACGCCCAAACCATTACTGCACCTCGAGCCGATCCTCACTCGGATACGACATCCAGACCGATCCCTATGCCAACTCTACCCTCTCAGGGGAGCACGATAAAACCAAATGACAAGATCTCAGAATCCTCGATCCTCACCTCACTCGACTCAAGCTTATCGAGAAATTCCCCCATGCTGGTCACAATGACCAAGGACAACCATCCAACGCGAACGTCCCTTCAGGGACCTCCATAAACCGGCATCGTCCATCATCCTGTCTCATCAAATCCTATCTTCTCTCAATTACTCCAAATGGACGCCTGCTAATCCTCGGCTCCGCTCTCATCACAGAGCCACATGAAAACACCTAAACGATCCACGGCACACGTCTCCATAATAGAAATGTGCCGCCTACCTCCATAGCAACCTGGTCGATGATGCAGCGACCAATACACATGGGTCCCCAAACAATACACATCTTACCATGGTCGACCACTCGGTCAGCCTTACCAGCCGCTCACGGCCACCAACTGGGACTCATAATTTCTCAGAGATCACTTCTCAAGGACCACAATCTCAACCGAGGACACAACTTCCAGCACAAGTCGGGCACCAAGCCACCGACTCTGACCATCATGTCCTCGAAATTTCGTCAGGTGACTCCCTTAGCAACCCCCCTCAGGGTCTAGCACCAACGCCTGACACAGCTTCCTGTAAATGAACAGGGTGCTCATGCTGCAACCTTGCCGACATACTTCCCCAACTCTCCACCTACCAGTGCCGTAACCACAATCCCTCCAGCAATGGTACAGTAACAAAATGTCTCACACAACCAGAGATAACGCATACTGAGGAACCAATCCTTCGATGCTCTTTACACATCCTCGGAAAAATCCGCCTGTAGCAACAAACGCTATGATCTTGAACCTGTGGGTTATAGGCCCACCAGGCTTCCGTTGCGCACCCTGATCCACACACACAACCATCACAACAACTCAGGATCCACCATCTCGACAATCCTCAACTCGGCCGACCAATACCAGAAAATAGGGTTAGGAAAACTCCATTACCTCGAACCCAGAGCACAAATTCTCTCCCTTGATCTGACAATCCTCTGTAACTTCGTAGGCTCCGATTCACAATGCATCAAAAATCACAACACCAGCCGTAAAGTCTCACTAGCACAGCCCAACTAGCACTCATCCTTCTAGAATAGCGCCAACGCACCCTTACGCATCAGGGAATGGGCATTGCTCCTCACAGGCAACCACCTTGCCCATACGAGGCGCGTCTCGCGTAGACAGCACGGCATACAAGGGGCCAACCAATCTAAACACATAATGCAAGACGACAAGGCTTAGCAGAAGCATGATCTCTTTCGACCAAAGGAGAACCGACATACCTCCTGTGAAACGGGGGGGGGGGGGGGGAGGGAGGGAAACTCCACGCTTGACCTGAGCTTGAGCCACACGCACACTGGGAACCACACCTTCCAGCACCACGAAACCATCACTTCCATCAGGTCAGCATGCACCTCCAACAACACTTACCAAGTGTTCCATCAGACCACCTTCACAGCATCTCTCGAGATGCAGCCGCGCGGTCCACCACGCCAAGAGCCACAACACGATCCACGATGACACCTGTTAACGCTCATCCTCGAGTCCTAAACTTACTGCAGAACCTTCTCATCTCACCAGCCGCATTGCACGGCGCATCTAATGGGCCGCATAATGGCCCCAAATTCCACAATCTGGGCCATTAACCAAGCCACCACCAAACAATCTCGAACCAAATCCAGAGCTGACACAGCTCACCCGCATGCAGAAGCGTAGGACTTAGAGCTCACTGGGACAACTCTGCCCAATCCTGCCTCGAAATCTGTGAAAATAATCGAGACCGACATGTCATCTCCGACGCCACAGGGCATCACAAGAAAATCAGGCTCGAAAACTAGTAGCTCATCAGGAAAATCCTCTGCTCTCCCGAACACAACTCTCGACCAGAGCACCTGCTCCGACACCTTAAACCACGACCTTAACACCTCAGGGGCTGGATAAACCTCAGACTGGGGTGGCCAAACTCAATAACAGCTCCCTCAGAGTACGCTCACGACCACTTGATCACGAACAATCCTTGCCAGCCACCTGAGCTAGCTGCAAATACCACGAACGTAGCAGCGCAAACGTGCACCTGCCGGCAGACTATGCCCAACACAACACAACAGGGGCCGCCACCCATTGGGAAGAAATCTATTTATCACATCCCTTGGGCCCCACACCGACACTCCGACGAAATAGCAACTGCCTTCACGATGCCAACCCAGCGCACTCAAGCTCTTAAGCGAGAAATCAAGCAAAAAACAAACATAAATTCCTATGCCAACTACCGACTGTACTGGACCTTATGGACTCTGCTCATTGCAATATCTCGAATTTCCATGTACGTCCACAACCACAGCTCTGATACCAACTATAGCGACCCAAGATCCGGATACCGGGGGTGACCCGATACCATTTGAATCCTGGCCCCCCGCCCACTAGCCGGAGGGCTCGAAAGGGTTAAAAGGTGTGTGGAGGTACAAAGAAATAGGAAATAAAGCAGGACAATTCAACAATTAACAGAAATAAATAATATAACTATAGAGTCTAGTCCAAATAAAGTACAGTCTAAGGCAAGGAACGTACCCAACACCGAGAGAACACTCGGCCCGACGAGCTGGCAACTACGAACCTCCGCATAGCTCGAACCTTGAGGAAGAACCGTCGCACCCGAAAAGTAAGGGTGAGCCTCCTATCACTGGCTCAGTAGGGGTCCCGCGGAACCCCAACCGAAAGCAACGGCAGTAACGGAAAGCTGCAACAATAGCAAGAACAGCAAACACGGTGGCCGGTAAAACCTCGGCTCTACAGCTACTCCTACTATACCGAAAAACACGCCCCGATCTCACAGTCGGGGGACCACCGGACTAACGGAAAAAAACCCTGGCAACGCTTCCAGGAAAACCATCACGACGCCACTGTCGTGGAGGCCTGACTCACGGATGAAGGTCCATCCCAAGACCACGCGGTCCAGGAACAATCACAACCGCGCGGTCGTGATCCTAACACCGTCTAGGAAAAGCCCTCGGTAACGCTCACCGGAGACCCTAGACCTCTACATCAGGGAAAACGCCCAAAAACTACACGCAAAACAACGTCTCGTAGATGAGAAATGGAAACTCAAATCACGAGTATCTCACGTCACGTGACGGGAGTACCTGTCCACTAGAAGCAAGGTCGGATGCGTCCACTAACATCTTAGTCCGCGCCTCAAGTGTCTCCCTCTAGCCCGGCGAAACTGAGACACCATAGAGTAATCACAGAACAAGGACTAGCTGGCATTGCGCTTGTTAGCGCGGGTTTGACGCCCTCAACCACGTGTGCACACACAGACCATCTGCTCTAGGTCAGGTCCTCTAGCTGGTTTCCCCCCCAGCTAGACTCAGGATGCAAAGGCAAGGGGTCCTACGGTAACCAGCCTAGAAACTATCACATCGGGAAAGCTCTCCACCACTCCCTAGTGGGTCCGCACGAGCGTGCGCAGGAAAGCCACAGCTAGTGGAGGGTCACTAACGTGAACACGGAAGTTATGCACACACCCATCGTGAGTAATGCGAAGTAACAGGTGGCTCGAGGCCACCGGACTACGGACAGTCCTCTAGACCTAGTAAACCCAACGGCCCTTGAGTCACACGACTCGGATCAAGACCGTCGTATAGGGACAGCTCTATGCCGTCGATCTGCCCTAAACCTAGGGTCAAAACCACGGTCGAATAATCCTCAAGGCGGCCCACAACTGCCGAGTTAATTCCCTTCCCAAGGGAGACCAAGGATGCCCCCAACCCCGAGCTGGGTCACAAAATGCTTGGTCATAGGCCATACACATGGCCCACATGAAAATCGCTTTCAAGAGAAGCTCACGACGTGCGGGAATAGCCCACCGCACTCACACCGATACACGGCAACTCGATCTTGCGAAAACACGAAAGTCCAGAACACATGGGGTCACCCAGACCCTCTAAACACACGGGCATGGTAATCAAGGTGATTCGGCATCTCCGGACGCCCCAAAAGCACAGACATGGAAACCATGGGTGTCAGGGACGTCCACGAGGCCAAAGGTCAGTCATTCGGTCTCAACTGGACCGACCGGGGCCCAAAATAATGTGAACGAAACACAGCTGGCCCGGAAAACCAGGAAGCGATCTTCCCCGGACCATCTCCTCAAGTGGTAGTATCGAACGGTGGTGCGGACACCCGAGCAGTTGAGCGGCGCGACACTCCGAGCCACCGGTACCGCACACGGAGCACGACTCGAGCCACCTCAGCGTCCATCTGGCTCAGAGACAGCCTGGAGACTCCGCCTTGAGCCTCCCCATTTTTCATATTTAATTAGACTTTATTTGTGTGTAAGGTGTGTTTATTTCATTTTATACGGTTTGCAATTATGAGTGTACGAGGGGCTTATTTGTAAAATCGGACCCCTGGGCCCCATGGGACACCCAGGCCCCCTCCCATTGGTCCATATCAGCCTTGTGGGGTTGGTCAACATCCAAGGTGGACATCTAGAAGCCTTGACTAGTCAATTGTCCACATGGGGGACAAGGGACCAAAATGGTCAACAATTCCAACCAAACCCACCTACCATGTCCCCCCCTTGGTCAAGGTGCGCCCCCCTCCCCATTTGTTTATTATTTTTATTGTGTTTTGATCAAACTTCATCCTAGCCATCCATCCCTAACCCCTAGATCCAACGGTGGAGGATGGATTAGATGGGTGACCTATATATGCTTGTATTTTCCTACCTTCATGAATTAATGTCATTTGAATTGGAAAAAAGCTTGAAGCTCCAGCCTTGGTGCACCCCCTTCTCCTCTCCCTCTCCCCCTTGAAGCTGTGAAGGCTTCCTTCTGGTGGTGAGACTCCACCCTATCAGTTCTGGTCGCCGCCGCCACGAGCCACCACCGCACCGCCTTCGCCATCAACGGAGTTCTGCCCGTGCAGTACCACAGAGGCTTCCACGAATTTCTTGTCTCAGCCACGAGCTCAGATAGATCTGGAAATTTTAGTGGATGTTTCAGAGGTGTCAAGGACATCTCATAAATTTTGGTTTGCCATTCAGATCTCGTTTCATATTTTTTGATTTTCGTCCACTCTTCCATTTCGGTTTTGCCAGAGTTCTGTCCAGATTCATCCCCTCCCTGAATTTCATATCTTAGGTTCCACCCGTCCACCCCTTCATCCAAAATTTTTCTAAATTTTTGGTTCGTCCATTTCATATTTTATAAAAATCGTTCTCAGTCCCAGCTACAGTTCTGTCCCCCTGTTCCCAGATCCGACCACCAGTCACCCCAAAAATCATAGTAAATCACCACCACCTCCAAATCAAATTCCAAAAATAGTCCCCATTCCGTGGTTTGATACCCTACAACTTTGAAGAAGATCTCAAGAGCTGAATCGGAGGTTTACTAGGCGGTCAACGGTGGTTCTCAGACAAGTACCCTGCAGATCTGAGATTTCGGTTACTGTACAACAGGGACTTGTAAATTCATTAAAGTTCTGATCCGACCAGATCCAGCAGATCTCTCTGGGTCTAGATGGAAGCATTTGAAGATAACTTTCCAACGATAGCTCATGCGTCCCGATCTGACGTCGGGATTGATCGCAGCGGCCATTTTCGCCGGAGCGCGCGCCTGAAAATAGCAACTAAAAATCCGTGGGCAGCAACTTCAAAGCTTGGGAATCGGGACCGATCGACCCCCGATCGGTGTTCCCGGCCGACCGCCGTCCATGGAGGCGCGCCACCAGGGGTCCCCATCATAGTGGGTCCCACCCCCGCAGATCCGGAGGACAGCGCCATCCGTGGGCCCCGCGGGCCCGTAGAAGCCGCCGTTCGGAAAGCACGAAAACGCGGAGTTCGGCACCGCCGGGCGACATCAAGATGCTGCCCGTCAACCCGAGTTGCGTGATTCCTGGGCTCCACATGTGACCTTTTACCTCCCTGCGTGGAGTGGGTCAAATCTTTGTATTACTGTGATATTGTTTAACCGGGAGTCCGTGATTCGGCCGGGGTTGTCTTCGCCATGCCGGGTGCGTGGAGGTAATGGTCCAAACCTCTTGTCGTTCATTTGCTTAGCTAGTATACGGTCTTTTGCCGCTACCGAGAGTGTAGGTACTGGCCCGTGTGTCCATGTCACCGCTGTGAGAGTGAGTGTGACCCATCCCGTGACTCGATCCGAGTCCGGAAGTTGAGTCGGACTACCCTTGACCTCCGCCGGTTCCTTAACCGCGCACGGTCCGCGCTTTCCCTCGCTTGGGACGACGAGTGAGCTTCCACTTCTGTTAGCGACGTTTTGCCACTAGGAGCTCGTAGTGTTGGGCTTAGTGTCTCCCTGGTGTGTGCTGCTGGTCGTGTCTTCATCTAGAGTCCGAGGGTGGCACCTAATAGTGTCGTCTCCCGTGTCCGTCCCGCATCAGTTTGGTATCAGAGCGGGTTGAGTCTAGGGTAGTCGTTGCATATGTCTTGCATAGTATAAGTCGAGTCTAGGATCATAATTTCAAAACAACAAAAAAAAAGAGTGTTTCAAATTGCATTTGCACCCTTTATTCGGTATCTTAAAAGGTGTTGTCCGAACGTTAGGCTACGCCTACCGAGAGGTCGCACACTTGCGGGAGTGATCTTCGGATCGATTAACTCCGCCCCGTACCGGATATTGGTTTATGTCTAAGTGCATCATTTAGTGTGTGTTTGCATTAGTCGGTGTCTTCTAGGTCGTGTGTCTTTGCATGCCCACCCGTCGAGGCACCCAGTACTCGCCACCACCACCTATGACGGAGTCCCGAGCCCGTAGTTCCGATGAGTCTTCCACGGCCGAGATGTTCCGGGCCATCATGGATCGTTTAGATACGCGTATGGATGGTCTTAGTACGCGTATGGATGGCATAGGAACACGTCTGGAAGGGCGGATGAAAGCCCTCGAGGATCGGGCCGAGTCTTCGGATCAGTCCATCCAGGGCTTAGTTGGGAGGATTGCCATCCTCGAGAGGGGCCCAGTAGCGGCGCAACCCGCGCCGACGAACGGCCAACAGGAGCCGGTTCAGCAGCCTGCTGTGCCAAGGGCTCAGGCGGAGAATGTTGGGGTTCAACAGGTGCATGTGGTGGATGATTATGCATCTGATAATGATCATGGAGGTAACGGTCATCGTCATCAACGACGGAATCGTGATGACGAGGATAACGACCGCATTCTTAGGGGTGTACGTGCGGACCCTCCCACTTTTAGCGGGTCCTTGGACCCTAGGGTGTATTTAGATTGGGAGGCCGGCATGGACCGGTACTTCGAGTGGTTTGAGATGACGGACCACCGAAGAGTCCGATACGCAAAGATGAAGTTGTAAGGGCAGGCCCAAACTTATTGGATCAATGTGGGGAGCCTGCTCAACCAGCGACGTCAACCCTAGATCTGTACTTGGGATGATATGAAAACCAAGTTGAGGGAGAAGTACCTTCCCGCCTCATATCGCCAACGTCTCATAGATAAGTGGCAAAGCATCTCCCAAGGGAACCGATCCGTGACCGAGTACACCGCCGAGTTCGATGAGTATTACTTGCAGTGCGGGGTCACAGAAGAGAGCACCATGACGATATCCCGCTTTCGGAGAGGTCTGCGGCCCAATTATCAATATGAACTCTTTCGCCGCAACGCGACCACTTTGGAGCAGGCGTATCAGATTGCTCTCGAATTGGAGCAGTTCGAGGCCGAGTTCGAGTCACCCCACCGGTTGGGCTCTTTTCCCCTTCGTAGTGTCGAGCCCCGTGGCTCTTCTGGCACGTATCCGAGGGCCCCCATGGCTCGACCTCAGGAGCCCGCTCGTCCCGAGCCGTTTGCTCCTAGGCCTCGTCCTCCACCCCCGAGGGACCTTCCTCGTCCCCAGCATCTTACAGCCCCACCCATAGCCCGTCCACCGACACCCGCACCTCCTGCACGTCCTTTGTTGCCTACGCCTCCTATCCGTCGGGAGGATAAAGGTAAAGGACCTATGATTGGGGAGCCTAGTGGATCACGGCAGCAGTGTTATCACTGCAATGGGTTTGGCCATTTCGCCAACCAGTGTCCCACCCGCCCATCTCTTCACATTGGGGACACACAGGCCGAGGATACCACCCCTACGGGCCTCGAGTTAGTCAGCTATGAGGCAGATGAAGAGTTAGCTGACGAGTACTATGAGATGGGAGGTGAGGCCCAGGATGTCCAGCAGTCGGACAATACCCACGTGGGGGTCGTCAGATGTATCCTCACCCAGTCACAGGCCAGTGATGACTGGCGTCGGACCACTATCCTTCAGGTATTCTGTAGGCTGGGAAAGCAAATTTGCAAGGTGGTCATCGATAGCGGGAGTTGTATCAATGCAATCTCCACTGAACGCTGTCGCTCGTCTTGGTCTCACACCCGTAGACCACCCTTGCCCCTATCAGGTATCATGGGTGGATACCACTTCCATTTCGGTCAGGCTGCGGTGCTTGGTCCCGCTGCAGCTCCACTCCTACCGTGACGAGATCTGGTGTGATGTTCTCCCCATGGAAGTGGGAAGTATCATTCTTGGTAGGCCATGGTTATTCGACCGAGATGCCACACTCCATGGTCGGTCGAACACCTGTACCTTCGACCACGATGGCCAGCGGGTCACCCTCCACCCCGTTCGGCCCAGGAGCCCATCAGTCAGGGGTCCTACTGGCCCTAGTACTCCAAAGCCTTCCGTACCCGGGCCCAGTACCCCATCCCAGCTCGGACTATGACCGTTACCTCTGGCCCAGGAGAGCCCTCGACGAGGATATTGATGATGATCAGCTCTCGGGAAATGGAGCAGGTGCTTAGTCAGGGCTGTCCGGTGTTTGCCATTACGGTCCGAGAGGTGGAGCGGGACTCCGAGGGTGAGCTCCCACCCGAGGTTGTTCCCATTCTGCGGGAGTATGCTGATGTCTTTCCTGATGAGCTTCCCGAGGGACTCCCACCAATACAGGATATTCAGCATGCCATCAACCTTGTTTCGGGCTCTTTTTTGCCCAACCTTCCTCATTATCGCATGAGTCCCACGGAGCATGCCGAGCTTAAACGGCAGGTCGATGAGTTAGTGCAGAGAGGGTCTGTTCGGGACAGCATGAGTCCATGTGCTGTGCCCGCATTACTCGCCCCGAAGAAGGATGGCACATGGAGAATGTGTATTGATAGTCGTGCCATCAACAAGATCACCGTGAAGTACAGGTTCCCTATTCCCCGCCTGGATGACATGTTAGACATGATGGCAGGTGCCACTATCTTTTCGAAGATCGATCTTAAGAGTGGCTACCATCAGGTGAGGATTAGGCCAGGTGATGAGTGGAAGACCGCATTTAAGACCAAGGACGGTCTATATGAGTGGTTGGTCATGCCTTTTGGGTTGACCAATGCCCCTAGCACTTTCATGCGGCTCATGACTCAGGTCCTTCGACCTTTCATTGGAGTCTTTGTAGTGGTGTATTTTGATGATATCCTTATCTATAGCCGCACCACAGGGGACCACTTAGACCACCTTCGGCAGGTCTGTCTACTTCTTCAGCGAGAGCAGCTGTTTGCGAACCCACAGAAGTGTGCCTTCATGACACCTCAGCTTACCTTCTTGGATTTCATTGTGTCTAGTACGGGGGTCTCCGCCGATCCGGAGAAGGTCCGGGCCATTGTTGAGTGGCCGGAACCCCGTACCGTTCATGATGTCCGCAGCTTTCATGGCCTTGCGACGTTCTACCGTCGCTTCATCTGCGGATTTAGCTCCGTCACCGCCCCGATCACGGATTGCATCCGTAAGGGCACATTTGTATGGACGAAGGCCGCATCTGCCGCCTTCAAGGACATCAAGGAGCGTATGACCCAGACACCTATCCTTTGACTGCCTGATTTCTCGAAGGCGTTTGAGGTCTCTTGTGATGCGTCGGGCGTGGGAATTGGAGGAGTTTTGAGTCAAGAGTCCCACCCGATCGCATATTTTAGCGAGAAGCTGAATGACGCGAAGCTGCGATATTCCACATATGATAAAGAATTCTACGCAGTTGTTCAGGCTCTTAGGCATTGGAGGCACTATCTTTTACATCAGGAGTTTGTCCTATACTCCGACCACGAAGCATTGAGGTACCTCCATTCCCAAAAGAAGCTTAACTCGCGTCACAATCGTTGGGTCGAGTATCTCCAGCAGTTCACCTTTGTGCTTAAACATAAGGCTGGAGTGGAGAACAAGGTAGCTGATGCCTTGAGTCGGCGAGCATGTTTGCTTACCACCATGAGTGCCGAGGTCATAGGGTTAGAGAAGATGAAGGAGGCTTATGTTGATTGCCCTGACTTCGGTCAGATTTTTACCACTCTCCAGGCCAGACCCTCGAGAGACCTTGATGAGTACGTGCTTCAGGAGGGTTACCTCTTTCGAGGTAGCAGGCTATGTGTTCCCCGAACTTCGGTTCGAGATTTCTTAGTGTGGGAACTACATGCGGGAGGTCTAACCGGCCACTTTGGTCGGAACAAGACTATTGAGGCAGTGGAGCATCGATTTTATTGGCCGAGCTTGAAGCGCGATGTCGCTAACATCGTGGCTCAGTGCCGTACATGTGCTACGGCCAAGATGAAGAAGCAAAGCTCGGGCCTTTATACGCCTCTACCCGTGCCTGATGCCCCGTGGCAGGATGTTAGTATGGACTTTGTTTTGGGATTGTCACGTACCTCCAGGAAGCATGATTCGGTCTATGTAGTGGTTGACCGTTTCTCGAAGATGGCCCTCTTTATCCCTTGCTTGAAGACTTCGGATGCTTCTAGGGTAGCCCGCCTATTCCTTACTCATGTGGTGTGCAAGTTTGGGTTGCCTCACACTATAGTGTCTGACCGTGATGTTAGATTCACTTCCTACTTTTGGAAGACACTATGGCATATGATGGGTACTCACCTCATGTTTTCCACTGCATATCATCCCCAGACAGACGGTCAGACCGAGGTGGTCAATAGGAGTCTGGGAGATCTTTTGAGGTGTCTAGTTAAGGACCGCATTGGGGATTGGGATCTCATTTTACCTATGCCTGAGTTTGCATACAATGATTCGGTGAATAGGTCTACCGGCATGAGTCCATTTGAGATTGTCATAGGTCGTAGGCCTAGGAAACCCGTTGACCTTGTCCCCATGCCTATCCATGCTAGAGTGTCGGAGTCGGCCGAGTCGTTTGCTAGGCACATTAGGAGTTTGCATGATGACATCCGTCGTCACATTGAGGCCAGCAATGCACGGTACAAGGAGTTAGCCGATGCCCACCGACACCACCGAGAGTTCCACGAGGGCGAATACGTCATGATCAGGGTAAGACCTGAACGGTTTCCCTCTGGAACCGTTAAGAAGTTGCAAGCTCACGGAGCCGATCCATTCAGAGTGTTGAAACGCGTTGGATCCAATGCGTACGTTGTAGACTTGCCCGAGGAATATGGTATAAGCTCTACCTTCAATGTATCGGATCTTGTTGCATATAGGGACCCAGCGGTGATCCCTAGTGAGCCTTTTGAGCCATCTCCTCCCCTTGAGAGTGATCCCACACCTGAGTGTCCACTTCCACCTCCAGCCCCTTTTTCACGGCAGCGTGAGCATATAGATCGTATACTGGACGAGCAAGTGACAGTTACCAGGAGTGGATCTTACACGCGCTACCTAGTGCGATGGAGAGGACGGCCCGCTACTGAGGACACATGGATCACACATGGCGAGTTGCAGCAGATCGATCCGGACCTTCTGGAGTGATATACGAGCGATGTCGACCCTTACTCGACAGGTTCGAGTTTCTCCCACCCGGGGAGAATTGGTGCGGACACCCGAGCAGTTGAGCGGCGCGACACGCCGAGCCACCGGTACCGCACACGGAGCATGACTCGAGCCACCTCAGTGTCCATCTGGCTCGGAGACAGCCTGGAGACTCCGCCTTGAGCCTCCCCATTTTTCATATTTAATTAGACTTTATTTGTGTGTAAGGTGTGTTTATTTCATTTTATACGGTTTGCAATTATGAGTGTACGAGGGGCTTATTTGTAAAATCGGACCCCTGGGCCCCATGGGACACCCAGGCCCCCTCCCATTGGTCTATATCAGCCTTGTGGGGTTGGTCAACATCCAAGGTGGACATCTAGAAGCCTTGACTAGTCAATTGTCCACATGGGGGACAAGGGACCAAAATGGTCAACAATTCCAACCAAACCCACCTACCATGTCCCCCCCTTGGTCAAGGTGCGCCCCCCTCCCCATTTGTTTATTATTTTTGTTGTGTTTTGATCAAACTTCATCCTAGCCATTCATCCCTAACCCCTAGATCCAACGGTGGAGGATAGATTAGATGGGTGACCTACATATGCTTGTATTTTCCTATTTTCATGAATTAATGCCATTTGAATTGGAAAAAAGCTTGAAGCTCCAGCCTTGGTGCGCCCCCTTCTCCTCTCCCCCTCCCCCTTGAAGCTGTGAAGGCTTCCTTATGGTGGTGAGACTCCACCCTATCAGTTCCGGTCGCCGCCGCCGCCGCCACTAGCCGCCACCGCACCGCCTTCGCCATCAACGGAGTTCTGCCCGTGCAGTACCACAGAGGCTTCCACGAATTTCTTGTCTCCGCCACGAGCTCAGATAGATCTGGAAATATTAGTGGGTGTTCCAGAGGTGTCAAGGACATCCCATAAATTTTGGTTTGCCATTCAGATCTTGTTTCATATTTTTTGATTTTCGTCCACTCTTCCATTTCGATTCTACCAGAGTTCTATCCAGATTCATCCCCGCCCTGAGTTTCATATCTTAGGTCCACTGTTTGATTTAATTTGGTTCGCCCAATTTTACTGGAGGTTCCACCCATCCACCCCTTCATCCACAATTTTTTTCCATTTTTGGTTCATCCATTTCATATTTTATAAAAATCGTTCTCAGTCCCAGCTACAGTTCTGTCCCCCTGTTCCCAGATCCGACCACCAGTCACCCCAAAAATCGTAGTAAATCACCACCACCTCCACATCAAATTCCAAAAATAGTCCTAGTTCCGTGGTTTGATACCCTACAACTTTGAAGAAGAGCTCAAGAGCTGAATCAGTGGTTTACTAGGCGGTCAACGGTGGTTCTCAGACAAGTACCCTACAGATCTGAGATTTCGGTTGCTGTACAACAGGGACTTGTAAAGTCATTAAAGTTCTGATCCGACCAGGTCCAGCAGATCTCTCTAGGTCTAGATTGAAGCATTTGAAGAGATCTTTCCAATGATAGCTCATGCGTCCCGATCTGACGTCGGGATTGATCGCAGCGGCCGTTTTCGCCGGAGCGCGCGCCTGAAAACAGCAACTAAAAATCCGTGGGCAGCAACTTCAAAGCTTGGGAATCGGGACCGATCGACCCCCGATCGGTGTTCCCGACCGACCGCCGTCCGTGGAGGCGTGCCACCAGGGGTCCCCATCATAGTGGGTCCCACCCCCGCAGATTCGGAGGACAGCGCCATCCGTGGGCCCCGCGGGCCCGTAGAAGCCGCCGTTCGGAAAGCACGAAAACACGGAGTTCGGCACCGCCGGGCGACATCAAGATGCTGCCCGTCAACCCGAGTTGCGTGATTGCCGGGCTCCACATGTGACCTTTTACCTCCCTGCGTGGAGTGGGTCAAATCTTTGTATTGCTGTGATATTGTTTAACCGGGAGTCCGTGATTCGGCTGGGGTTGTCTTCGCCACGCCGGGTGCGTGGAGGTAATGGTCCAAACCTCTTGGCGTTCATTTGCTTAGCTAGTATACGGTCTTTTGCCGCTGCCGAGAGTGTAGGTACTAGCCCGTGTGTCCATGTCACCGCTGTGAGAGTGAGTGTGACCCGTCCCGTGACTCGATCCGAGTCCGGAAGTTGAGTCAGACTACCCTTGACCTCCACCAGTTCCTTAACCGCCCACGGTCCGCGCTTTCCCTCGCTTGGGACGACGAGTGAGCTTCCACTTCTGTTAGCGACGTTTTGCCACTAGGAGCTCGTAGTGTCGGGCTTAGTGTCTCCCTGGTGTGTGCTGCTGATCGCGTCTTCATCTAGAGTCCGAGGGTGGCACCTAATAGTGTCGCCTCTCGTGTCCGTCCCGCATCAAACAGGCCGCTACCATCAGGTAGCGGTCCTCACATGACCACCTCCTGTCGGGACCACTTGGCAGAATGCGGCCATCTCCCTGGTCGCAACTCGGAGGAAACGGTCAGCACCTGACTACCTTCTCTGGGGCTCATCGAAGGACCCACGAAGTGGCGGTCCTGGCCTGACCGCCACTATCAAGTGGTGGTTAGTCGCGTGACCGCTTTCTTGAACCCACTTAAGGGGACAAGTGGTGGTCCTCAGATGGTTGCCTTATCTAGTAGCGGTCTCTGGTACGATCGCCTCTTGCTTCTGAACCTGAAAGTGGCGAACTCCGCGGAAAACTCCATTCCACGCCCCATTCACACCCATGTGAAGAGGAAAACAAGGGTAAACCATTCCCCAACCTCTCTAGCACCGAGAGGACCCATTTAAACCCCAAAAATACAATCAAAACGGGAGATCCAGCGCTCACCCAAAAATCATGATTTTGAACCCCGACGCGAAAATAAACCCTCTCAACTCACCACGGGCTACCAAACATGCGGAAAATGAAGTATAGGGGCTAAGGATCCATCCCACTACCTCCACCGAAGAGATCCCGCGCCGAGGACGCCGATCCGCCACGAAAACGTCGCACAAACCACCGCTGCACCCCGAAATCATAGCCGAGCTTCGTCGCGCCTCCACCGCCTCGATCCTCGCCCATCCACGTTGCTCCTCGCCCCACGAACATCACCGCCTCGCCCTCGTCCGCCTCCGTCGGCCGCCCGGAGAAGAGAGGGTGAGAGGAGAGAACGTGAGAGAGTAGAGAGAGGGAGATGGAGAGAAAATGAGAGATGGGGAGAGAGAAAAAGGGTGAGGTTAAATATAAAATCCAAAAAATATGAAAAAGTGAAGAAATACTCCCCACGATCCTCGTAAAATGCACAACACGTCGATAACATTCTGGAGCTGTAGAACACGACAGTTCACCCTACATAGGGTTCCGCAGGCTAATCAGCCCAAAACCCGCGTAAACTGCAAAACACACTCCGGGACCCACAAAAGCAATCCGAAACCCACGGATCCTGATTCGAAAAAACTCGGAGTGTTACATACGTCATTACTTTCATTGATGATTTCTCTAAGTATGGATATATGTACTTAATGAAGTACAAATCTGAAGCCTTTGAGAAATTTGTGAAGTTCAAGAATGAAGTAGAGAAACAAACAGGAAAGAGTATTAAAACTCTTCGATCTAATCGGGGAGGGGAATACTTGAGTACGGAATTCACACCATACTTGAAGGATAATGGAATATTATCCCAGTGGACTCCTCCTTACATACCTCAGCTGAATGGTGTGGCTGAAAGGAGGAATTGTGCCTTATTGGATATGGTGCGATCAATGATGTGCTTTGCTGGATTGCTATTGTCACACTGAGGCTGTGTCCTAGACACGGCTGCTGACTTACTAAATAAAGTTCCGTCTAAGTCAGTGTCTTCCACTCCATATGAGATATGGAAATGAAAGAAACCAAACCTTAAGAATGTTAAGGTGCGGGGTTGTCCTACCCATGTAAAAGGCACAGTCCTGATAAACTGGCATCCAAGACTGAAAAATGTAGGTTTGTGGGATATCCTAAGAAAATTTATGGATATTATTTCTACTAGCCTAGCAATCAAATGGTGTTTGTAGCTAAGCGAGCTATATTCCTAGAGGAGGAGTACGTATATCCTTGAAGAAAATAGTGGGAGCATGGTAGAATTGGAAGAGATTTTAGAACCACAAACTGGAGCTGCATCGTCTCAGGAACCACTTGAAGTTGACACACAAACTATGCATAGGTCTAGTCGTGTACCTGTCCAACTAGATAGATATGTGGGACATATCTCTGATGGTAAGAATAAGACACACTATAATGAGGATGATGATACTAAGACCTATGAGGAGGTAATGAGTGGTATTGACTCATGGAGATGGTAAGAGACCATGAAATCAAAGATGGACTCCATGTACTTCAACCAAGTTTTGAACTTTGTAGATCCACCTGAGGGTATTGTACCCATCGGATGCAAGTGAATATTTAAAAGAAAAGTTAGAGTAGATGGAATGGTTGATACCTACAAGGCAAGGTTGGTTGCAAAGGGATATTGTCAAAGACAATGAGTTTACTATGATGAGACCTTCTCACCAGTTGTCATGATTAAGTCCATCAAGATTTTACTTGCTATCGCTGCGTACCATGATTTTGAGATCTGGCAGATGGAAGTGAAAATCACTTTCCTCAATGGACACCTTGAGGAAGAGGTGTATATGATACAGCCTGAGGGATTCATATCCAAGGAGCACCCAGATAAGGTATGCAAGTTACTGAGATCCATTTATGGATTGAAGCAAACATCCCACATTTGGAATTTAAGATTTGATGAAGCCATCAAGTCTTATGACTTCGTTAAGAACGAAGATGAGCCGTGTATGCATAAGAAAATGTGTGACAGTGTAATCACCTTCTTGGTGTCATATGTCGATGACATATTACTCATTGGGAATGATGTAGGTATGTTGTCATTATGTAAAGCCTGACTATGTAAGCACTTCTCCATGACGGATTTGGGAGAAGCATCCTATATATTAGGGATGAGGATCTATAGAGATAAATCAAATACGATGTTAGGCTTGTCCCAACCAATGTATATGGTTTCCATTGTCAAAAGGTTTGGCATGGAAAACTCTAAGAGAGATCTCATACTGATGAGACATGGAATCTACCTCTCTAAGGAAATGTCCTCTAAAACTCCTGAAGAGAGAGGACGCATGAGCAGAGTACCTAATGCTTTTGCCATAGGGTCCATCATGTATGCCATGTTATGTACAAGGGTTGATGTTGCGTATACTCTAAGTGTTACGTGCAGATTTCAGGTAGATCCAGGTGAGCAACACTAGATAGTTGTGAAGTGTATCCTTAAGTACTTGTGAAAGACTAAGGATATGTTTCTGGTTTATGGATAAGAGGACTTAAAACTTCGAGGTTATACTGACTTGAGTTTTTAGTCCGATAAAGATGATAATAAGTCAACTTCAAGGTATGTGTTTACCTTGAATGGTGAGGCAGTGAGTTGAAAAAGTTCCAAATAAGACACCATGCTGATTCTATGACCGAAGTTGAGTACATTACTACTGCCGAGGCGGCCAAAGAAGCGGTCTGGATGAAGAAGTTCATCGAAGAGCTTGGAGTTGTTTCGAACATCTCTGACCCGGTCCCCTTATTATGTGATAATAATGGGGCGATTGCACAAGCAAAGGAGCCGAGGTCTTATCATAAATTGAATCATATTCTACGGCGTTACCACCTGATCAGAGAGATTATAGCTAGAGGAGATGTTGTTATTGATAGAGTGTCTTCCAGTGATAACATTGCTGATCCACTAAGTAAACCATTGACTCAAAGTGTTTTTGAGCATCACCTAGGGCTGGTGGGGATTAATCATGTGGGTGATTGGCTTTAGTGCATGTTGGGGTTCCCACACACATGGAAAAACACTAATGCTCATTCTTTCTATCTTGTAGGCTGTGGACGCACTTTTCAAACACTCGTTGGGGCATCCGTTTATTGGTTTATTGAGTGCGTGGGCGTGCCAGTCACAAAGTGACAATTTGTTCGGGCTTCATGGAACCCGTGGTGCGCTCGATCCGACTTCGGTCAGATGATTGTGTGGTTCGTGTCGGGACCAAAACCCGCCGGTGCCGTAAAGGTCACGACGTCATTTACATCCCCCCATACGAGGGAACACCCTTGATTAATCACCGAGAATCAGGGCCTCATGGCCAGGAACTTAATTGCATAGAAATTTATTAAGAAATGCTGAAGTCCTCGTATGAGGGCGTGAAGAAAGCGTTAGAGATCATGTCGATCGTGTGCTGACCATTTAATATTCGGACGAATGTTCGGCTCGAGAAAATCACGATTGTCGCAGGAAAACCTGAATGCATGTATGCCGAGGTGCGGCAGATTTATTGCTCAGAAGAACAGAAAGCGTTCGGGTAAATCTCGGTTAGAGCGATCAGAAACCAGTAAGTCTGTTGGCCCGGTGCAAGATCGAGCTGCGACCATACTGCGGTGCCCCCCCCCCCCCCCCCCCCCCCCCCCCCCGCGTCGAAGTCAGGCTCTCATCAGCGTCATTAATATTTTCGGTGCCAAGGGGCAACGGGAGAATATCCCCTGGACCAGCTGGAAAGCCCTATGTCTTGGGGAGCGAACGTTCGAAACGTATCGGTCGTTCAGGAGACCGTTTAATATTCAGACGGGTGTCCGGCTTGAGAATATCGTAATCATCGCGGGAGGACCTGGAACATATGTATGCCGGGATACGGCAAATATATTATTCCGAGATATTAAAAACATTCGGTTAAATCTCGGTTAGCATAGCAGGAAACTAGTGAGTTTATTGGCCTGGTGCGAGATCGAGTCAGGACCATACCGGGGGCGCCTCCCGCGGTCCAAACGGGGCTTGCGTGGGCATCATTAATGTTTCCGGTGCCGGAGGGCAACGGGGAAGAGTCCCGGGACTAGATTCCAAAATCGAAAACGTGTTCAAAGGGAGAGGGCTGTAGGCCGGGGATATGGGTCGGACGATGACCATGATCGGGATGGACCCGAGGTCTAAGCGTGGCCCACGGAGGCCTTATTGATATTCCCATGCAAAGAGTCCAGGGATGACGGGAGCCACCTCGTTCTATTCCGATTTTGTCGATCACTCGCGGACCACTTGATATTCGGACAAAGGTCCATATTGAACGTACGATGTAGATAGAAACAACCCGTACAAATGTATGCCAAGTTTGCGGCAATTTCAATGGAAGAGCGGAGACAAATCCCAATGGGAATGAGTCTGATTTGATGAACTATCGGCCCACGGTGAAGTCGGGTTACGGTCATATTGGGATGGCTCCCAAGATCCAAACCCGACTTGGAGGGGCGGCGTTAGTGTTCCCTTTACACTGGGTCTTTGAGGAGAACGAGGCTGCGGAACGGGTCTCATCGTTTTATTATTGTTTGAGCTTTTATTATTATTTATCTATTTATTTATTTTCTATGTTGCTCATTAATTCTTCTTTTATTACATGTGCGTTATATCCTTTTCTTTTTCCTTTTTTTATTTATTTTCATCATCATTCTTTTATATATTTTTTTATTAGTACTTACTATTACTATACTATTTTTTTTATTACACTATTGCATCTCAGGGGTGCCTGATGAAGGCTGGAGAGTGTGCCGTTGAAGGCCAAGGGAGTGTGCCACTGGAGGCTGGTGGAGAGTGTGCCGTTGAAGGCTGGTGGAGAGTGTACCGCTGGAGGCTGGTGGAGAGTGTGCCGTTGAAGGCCAAGGGAGTGTGCCGGCGAAGAGTGGCCTGGGGCGTGCCGCTGGAGGCACAGTCGGCGTGCCGCTGGAGGCACAGTCGGGGTGTGCCGCTGAAGGCACAATCAGGGTGTGCCGTTGGAGGCGCAACTAGGGTGTGCCGCTGGAGGCACAACTGGGTGTGCCGTTGGAGGCACAGTTAGGGTGTGCCGTTGGAGGCACAGTTAGGGTGTGCCGCTGGAGGCACAACTAGGTGTGCCGTTGGAGGCACAATTAGGGTGTGTCGTTGGAGGTACGGTTGGGGATGAACGAAGGCGAAAACGCTCGACAGGAGGTGAACCCTAATGAAGGGAATAAAAGAAAGGGGCGTGAAACTCCGAAGGATGCAAACACGGAAGAAATGCCTTAGAAAAACATCTAAGAAAATATTTGCAAGCATTTTCTTTCTATTCACATAAGAGGAATGCCCCGAAGGGGCTAATATATTGCAATGACGACAAAAATGGAAGTGAAGGAAAAGAAAGAAGAAAAAGAAATACAATGGGGGGAAACGGAGCACGGACTCCCCTTTTCCTCTTCTCTTCTTCTCCTTCTCTTCTGTTCCCTCTTCGCACAGACGGCGGCGGTGGGTGGAGCGGCGAGGCCTCTCCCCTCTCTTCCTTTCTTCCCTCTTCTTCTCTTCTCCTTCCTCTTCTCTTCTTCTCTTTCTCTTCTCCTCTTCTGCGTGTGTGTCTGTGTCCTCCTCCTCTTCCTCCTTTTTTCCTCTTTTTTCTGTTCCGAAGAAGAGGGGTTTTTATACCCTGGTGGCGGGAGCGTCCGAAGGCGGGAAGCGTCCGGCGGGCATTTAATGGGAGTTGACTCCCTTGTCCTGGGTGGCAGGAGGAGTAGGCAGCGTGGCCCTCTCCCCAGGTGACACCTCAGCAAGTCCACTGCGCGCCAAGAATCCCAAGGGCATGGGCGTAAGATTTCGTCTGCCGGAATGTGCCGTTGAAGAGCCTGGACAGCGTGCCGCTGGCGGGCTAAACAAGCGTGTCGCTGAGAGGGCCAAAAGGACGTGCCGCTGAAGGGGCATCAGGGGCGTGCCGCTGGAGGGGGCACAAGGGTGTACCGTTGAAGGCTTCCAGGGGTGTGCCTCTGAAGGCTACCCGGGGCGTGCCGCTGAAGGGCGTGAAGGGCGTGCTACTGAAGGGGGCACAAGGGTGTGCCGCTGAAGGGCCTGAAAGGCGTGCCGCTGAAGGGGGCACAAGGGTGTGCCGCTGAAGGCTGCCAGGGGCGTGCCGTTGAAGGCTGTCAGGGAGTGCTGCTGAAGGGCCTGAAGGGCATGCCGCTGAAGGGGGCACAAGGGTGTGCCGCTGAAGGCTGCCAGGGGCGTGCCGCTGAAGGCTGCCAGGGCGTGCCGCTGAAGGGCCTTGAGGGCGTGCCACTGAAGGGCCTTGAGGGTGTGCCGCTAAAGGGCTAAATGGGCAGTTCTGAGCCCGTTGTGAGCGCGAGTTATGGCCCATTTGATTTTCTTCGAGGCCCATGGATTGTGGGGCTCCCGGTGGTTGATTTCTCTTCACTGTCGTGATTCCGGAGACAGCTTCACGGTAGTGTGTGTGCGTTCGGGGAGTCCGGATGGCCCCTCTTCCATGCGGTTTCTTCAGTTTGGGGTTGTTGTTGATGCTGGACTAGTTGGGACATACGGGCGTGCAATTTTGCATGTCCACAAATGCCCCCCACCCACGGGTAGTGCAGGCGAAGGATGAGCCGGGCGGTGCCCGTGGGTGTACTTGTCTCTTTTCTCTTCGTCAGCACCGACGGGGTGTTGGGAGCTGACGTGGCATGCTTGTCTCTTCTCTTCTTCATCAGTGCCGACTGGATGTCGGGAGCTGCCATGGTTTATTTATCTTTTCTTCTCTTCGTCAGTGCCGACAGAGTGCCGGGCGGTGACATGGTTTGTTTGTCTCTTCTTCTGTTTGTCAGTGCCGACAGGGTGTCTGGAGCTGGCGTATCATGTGGGTCTCTTTGTCTCTTCGTCAGTGCCGACGGGCTGCCGGGGACTGACGTAGCATGTTGGTCTCTTCTTCTCTTCGTCAATGCCGACAGGGTGTCGGGAGCTGGCATGGCATGTTGGTCTCTTTATCTCTTCGTCAGTGCCAACAGGGTGCCGGGAGCTGACATTGTATGTTGGTCTCTTCGTCCCTTCGTCGGTGCCGACGGGGTGCCGGGAGCGGATATGGTTTGTTGGTCTCTTCGTCTCTTCGTCAGTGTCAACAGGGTACCGGGAGCTGACATGGTTTGTTGGTCTCTTGGTCTCTTCGTCAGTGCCGACAGGGCGCCGAGAGCTGACATGGTATATTGGTCTCTTCGTCTCTTCGTCAGTGCCGACAGGGTGCCGAGAGCTGACATGGTATGTTGGTCTCTTCGTCTCTTCGTCAGTGTAGATAGGGTGTCGGGAGCTGACATGGTTTGTTGGTCTCTTTGTCTCTTCGTCAGTGCCGACAGGGCGCCGGGAGCTGACATGGTTTGTTGGTCTCTTTGTCTCTTTTCTTTCTTTTCTTCTCTCTTTTCTCTTCTTCTCTTCTTTTTCTTCTCTTCTCTTTTTTGCTATCTTTTTTTTCTCTTCTCTCTTTTTGTTGTGTTTTTTTTCTTTCTTTCCCTCTTCTTCTCTTCTTCCCTTCTTTTTTCTCTTTTTTTTTTTGAAGAACTCCGGGTGGCTGCTGGCGTGGATGCCAATGATATAAGAGCTGTCGGCACAGCGGTCGATAATTGAAAGCTGTTGACATGGCAGCCAATAATTGAAAAGCTGTCGACCCGAAGGTCGATGATTAAAAGCTGTCGGGTCAGGGGCCGATAATTGAAAGTTGTCGGCTCAGGGGCCGATAAGTGAATAGCTGTCGGCTCAGGGGCCGATAAGTGAGGCCAAAACAGCCAAGGCTGGAAGCGGACTTCAAGAGCCGAAGTTGCGAAAGGCGAGCCACAAGGGCAGAGAGAAGGGTTTATTGATGCAAAAGGGATGTTCATCGCCCGAAGGGACGGAGAGAAGAGTTTGTTGATTCAAAAGAAATGTTTGTCACCCGAGGGGACGGAGAGGTGGTTAAGTCATTGACACGGGCTAGTGTCGGTGCGAAGAAAGAGGGTTGATTCCTCACCCGATCGGCATGCTCGGGCCAGCGTAAAAGGGTTTTTTGTTCTTTGATGCGTCGGGGGTACCGGCTGTGAAACCCGAACTCGGGAAAGTGGGCCGCAAGGGCTGGAGTTGGTGTTACGGAAGTAGGCCGCGAAGGCTGAAATCGGGGAGGCGGGCTGCAGAAGCCAAAATTGGGGCGCAAGATGTGAAAGCCCAAATCGGGGAAGCGGACTATAGAAGCCGGAGTGGGGAGATTAACGGGCCGCGAGGGCAAGAGGTAGGTCATGGGGGGCCAAGATTGGGCTCTACGAGTCGGAGCTAGGAAAGTAGGCTTCGATGGCCGAAATTGAGTTTATTACATACGCACATTCTTATTATTTTATTATTTTTTATTTTTTTTATTTATTTTTATTTATTTTTGTTGTCATCATTTTTTCTCTTCTTTTTTTTTTTTAAACATGCAAGCATTCATTAGCAGGCATAACATAGATATAAGTAAGGCAGCTCCCTCTATAGGGGCATAGGATAGGGACATCGTCCATAATTCGTAGATGCGATGCGGGCCGGGAGGCACAATTGAGGGGTGGCGCACCCGTCAAGAGGATATCGCATGTCTTACATGCATAGTCTAAATTCACGCATTTCACCCGAGACAATTCTCTGTGGCATGGCAGTGCAAATGTGTGAACAAAGAGCCCTAACCATAGGGATATGCAGGTTTTTCTAGTGACACTCGAGGATCACTCTAGCGCCAACATATTCATTCCAGGCTTTTGACTTTCGGTAGCTTCACACAGCCCCCATCTGTTTATTTTGGTAGCGGATTTCACCGTTCGGCGCGAGTCTCCTGATGTGTCTCAATGGGGATTCCCGGCTACTAAGATTCGTCCTTATTGTGATTCGCTTTGCCATTTCGCGCGAGTCTCCTCATTTATTTTAGTGGGGATTCCCGGCTACTCGGATCCGCGTTTCTCTCTCTCTTCTTTTTTTTTCTCTTTTTTCTCTTTTTTCTTTTTTTTTACAGTGGGGGTAGGCAGCTTTTTACTCACGATTACCTTTCACGCGAGTGCAGGAATTCAAGTCTCCGTAGAGTGCTAAGAAGAAATTCGGGCAATCCCTATAGTCGAAGGCTATTGAACACATTAAGTGCTAAGTGTGGGAGCGTTGTCTCAGGTTTATTTTGTGAGTTGGGCTTAGCGATTCAGCCATGACTCTTCCCCTTGACATGTGCACCCGCCATAATCGGGTTCCCTTCGAGCGCGTGCCGTGACGCCCGTGCATCCGGAATCGGGCGATATTATTTAGCAAGGAAACACAGTCCTAGAAAATTTCAAGGAGGTGTATTATTCTATATTAAGCAAGCATGCAAACAGGGCAATCAAGCATTCTCTTCTTTCTTCTTCTTTTTTTTTTTTGCTTTTGTTTTGTTATTTTTTGTTTATTTTTTTTTCTTTTTTCTTTTTGCATAAGAAAATATTGTTGTTACGTATAAGTGTAGTGGTAGTAAAGGTATTAGGGAAGCAGACCACGAACGGCTGAAAGGGTATTAGGGAAGCGGGCTATAGAACCCAAGGGACATTAGGGGAGTGGGCCATAAGGGCTAAAGGATGCTGGGAAGCAGGCTGCGGGAGCCAGAATTGGAAAGAGAGGAGGGACGGATGGATTAATCCTGATAGTGGGCCCCGGCCGAAATGGCCCTGCCGAGGGGCGTTGGGTAGCAGGATGTGAGAGTCGAAACGAAGGGTCTCTTTTGTTCTCTGGCCGGGGAAGGGTCCCGACCAAAACGGAAGGTTTATTCTTTGATTCTCTGGCCGGGGAAGGATCCGAACCAAAGTGAGAGGTCTATTTTTTTTAACTGGGAAGCTGTCAGCTGGGTTGCCAATGATAAGGTAGCTGTCGTCTAGGAGTCGATGATGAGGTAGCTGTCGGCTCGGGAGCCGATGATGAGGTAGTTGTCGGCTAGGAGCCGATGATGAGGTAGCTGTCAGCTCGGGGGCCGATGATGAGGTAGATGTCGGCAAGGAGCCGATGATGAGGTAGCCGTCGGCTCGGGGGCCGATGATGAGGTAGCTGTCGGCTAGGAGCCGATGATGAGGTAGCTGTCGGCAAGGAGCCAATGATGAGGTAGCTGTCGGCTCGGGGGCCGATGATAAGGTAACTGTCGGCTAGGAGCCGATGATGAGGTAGTTGTCGACCCGAAAGTCGATGAAGGGGTAGCTGTCGACCCAAAGGCCGATGGCTGAATATCTGTCGGCTTGAAGCCCTGATGGCTGAAAGTTGGTCGATTTAGCGTCCCGTCGGCGGAAGGTCTAGTCGGTTTAACGCCCCGTCGGCGGAAGGTTTAGTCGGTTTAACACCCCGTCGGTGGAAGGTTTAGTCAGCTTAACGCCCCGTTGGCGGAAGGTCTAGTCAGTTTAAGGCCCCATCGGCGGAAGGTTTAGTCGATTTAACGCCCCGTCGGCGGAAGGTTTTGTCGGTTTAACGCCCCGATGGCTGAATATCTGTCAGATTGAAGTCCCGATGGCTGAATATCTGTCGGCTTGAAGCCCCGGTGGCTGAATATCTATCGGCTTGAAGCCCCGATGACTGGATATCTCTCGGCTTGAAGCCCCGATGGTTGAATATCTATCGGCTTGAAGCCCCGATGGCTGAGTATCTATCGGCTTGAAACCCCGATGGCTAGATATTTGTCGGTTTGAAGCCCCGATGGCTGAATATCTGTCGGTTTGAAGCCCCGATGGCTGGATATCTCTCGGCTTGAAGCCTCGATGGCTGGATATTTTCTGGTTTAACGCCCCGTCGGCGGGATATCTCTCGGCTTGAAGCCCCGATGGCTGGATATTTTCCGGTTTAACGCCCCATCGGTAAAATGCTGATTGGTTTCTATTTGTTGGATGGCTGGAGGTCGGAGGTAAAAGTTTACCTCATGAGTCTTCTTTCTCTTCCTCTCTTCTTCTTTTGTGTGGGGAGGCGGGTGCAAAGACCACGTCTGCCTCGGGACTCTTTCTTTCTTTTCTTCTCTTCCTCTTTTGTGTGAAGAGGCGGGTTCAAGGACCATGTTCACCTCGTGACTGTTCTTTCTCTTCTTCTCTTCTTCTTTTATGGAGAGACAGGTGCAAAGTCCATGTTCGCCTCGTGACTGTTCTTTCTCTTCTTCTCTTCTTCTTTTATGGAGAGGCAGGTGTAAAGACCATGTTCGCCTCATGTCTCTTTTTTTTCTTCTCTTCTTCTTTTGCAGAGAGGCAAGTGCAAAGACCATGTTTACCTCACGACTCTTCTTTCTCTTCTTCTCTTCTTCTTTCATGTGGAGAGGCGGGTGCAAAGACCGTGTCTGCCTCGTGACTCTCTTTTTTTTTCTTTTGTGGAGAGGCAGGTGCAAAGACCATGTTCGCCTCATGTTTCCCTTTTTTTTTCTTCTTTTGTGTGGAGAGGCGGGTGCAAAGACCATGTTTGCCTCATGTTTCCCCTTTTTTTTCTTCTCTTCTTCTTTTGTGTGGAGAGGCAGGTGCAAAGACCATGTTTGCCTCATGTTTCTTTTCTTTCTTTTCTTTTCTTCTTTTTGTGTAATGAGGCGGGCTCGAGGACCACGTCTGTCTCATGTGTCTTCTTTTGGTTCTGCTCTTCTTCTTTTGTGTGAAGAGGCGGGTTCAAGGACCACGTCTGCCTCATGTGTCTCTTCTTCCTTTTCTTCTCTTCTTTTGCGTGATGAGGCGGGCTCGAAGACCACGTCTGCCTCATGCATGTCTTTTTCTTTATTCTGCTCTTCTTTTCTCATTACTGCTTCCGCGTTGGAGTGTATTTCTCTTAATGTGCCCCCAGGTTGGGGTGTAGCTTTATTTGGTATGCGCCCCCCCTGAGGGGTGTGTTTTACCTCTTCGCTTCTGTGCCCCCAGGCGGGCTGTATTTTTCATGGCTTCTATGTCCCCAGACCAGGGTGTGTTTTTTTTAATGCCCCCGAGGCGGGGTGTAGCTCTCTTCAAATGCCCCCATGGTGGGGTATACTCTTCATGGCTTCTATGCCCCCAGGTGGGGTATGTTTCTTCTTCAAATGCCCCCAAAGTGGGGTGTAGCTCTCTTCAAATGCCCCCAAGCCAGGGTATACTCTTCACTGCTTCTATGCCCCCAGGCAGGGTATGTTTCTTCTTCATATGCCCCTGGTATGGGGCGTGTCTTTTGTTTCTTATACCCCCCCATGGCGGGGGTGAATTCTACTTTTTCTACCCCTGAAGGCGGAGGAGTGCTTCTCTTCATATGTCCCCGACACGAGGGTGTATCTTTTGCTTCTTATGCCCCCCTGAGGTGGGGGTGTATCTCTTTACGGCTTCTGTGCCCCCGAAGTAGGGTATGTTGTTTCTTCAAATGCCCCTTGGGCGGAGTATATCTTTCTTCTTATGCTCCCAGATCGAGATGTATGTCTCTTCGCTTCTGTGCCCCGGGTCGGGGTAGATGCTTCTACTTCTTATGCGCCAAGGGCGGAGTGTATTTTTTGTGCCCCCAGGCTGGGGTAGGTGCTTCTGCTTCTTATGTGCCAAGGGCGGAGTGTATTTTTTGTGCCCCCAGGCTGGGGTAGGTGCTTCTGCTTCTTATGTGCCAAGGGCGGAGTGTGTCTCTTTCTGTGCCCCCAGAGCGGGGTAGGTTCTTCTGCTTCTTATGCGCCAAGGGCGGAGTGTACTTTTTGTGCCCCCAGGCTGGGGTACATTCTTCATGTTTCTTATACCCTTTTCGCAGGGCGTATTCTCTTGCTTCTTATGTCCTAGGATCGGGGTGTATGTTTCTTCTTCTGACGCCCCTAAGTCGGGGTATATTCTTTCTTCATGTGCTCCCAGGTCGGGATGTATGTCTCTTTGCTTCGGTGCCCCGGGGTGGAGGTGTATTCTGTCTCTTTGCTTCTGCGTCCCCCAGGCGGGGTATGTTTCTTCTTCAAATGCCCCTGAGCCGGGGTGTTTTCTTTGCTCTTTATGCCCCCGGATCGGGGTGGATTCTTCGTCAAATGCCCCGGAGCCGGGGTGTATTCTCTTCATGCGCCCCCGGGCCGGGTGTGTCTTTCATGTCTTCTATGCCCCCAGACGGGGTGTGGCTTCTGCTTCTTATGCTCCCCGGGGCGGGGTACATTCCTTGCTTCTCATGCCCCCATGGCGGGGTGTGGTTTCTCTCTTTGTGTGCCCCCAAGGCGGGGCGGATCCTGCCTCCTTGCTTCTGTGCCCGGGCGGCGTATGTTCTTTATGGCTTCTATGCCCCCAGGTGGGGCATGCTTCTTCTTCTGATGCCCCTGAGCCGGAGAGTCTCCTCTATGGCTTCTATGCCCCCAGGCGGGGTGTATGTTGCTTCATATGCCCCCAGGGTGGGGTGTAATTCTTTTCTTCATATGCTCCCCTAAGCCGGGGAATGTTGTTTGTTCTGCTTCAGATGCCCCCCCCCTGAGTCGGGGCATGTTCTTTATAGCTTCTAGGCCCTCGAGGCGAGGTATGCTTCTTCTTCAAATACCCCCAAGATGGGGGTGTGTTTCTTGGCTTCATGTGCCCCCAAGGCGGGTTGTATCCTTCTGCTTCCTCTGCCCTAGAGTGGGGTATATTTCTCTTCGTATTCCCCTAAGCCAGGGTGCATTCTTTGGTTTCATAGGCCCCTATACGGGGTGTATTCTTTGCTTCTTTGCACCCGAGGTGGGGTGTGTCCTCTGCTTCTTATATCCCAGACCGGGGTGGATTCTTCTGCTTCTTACACCCCGCCGGGGCGGGGTGCGTTTCTCTTCATATGCCCCCGACGTGGGGTATATCTTTTGTTTCTTATGCTCCCGAGCCGGGATGTAGCTTCTTGGCCTCATATGTTGCCGAGGCGAGGGGTATGTCGCTTCATGTGCCCCCGGGGGGAATGCATTTTGTCTCTACTGCCCCGTGGTAGGGTATATCTCTTGGCTTCTTACGCGCCCAAGGTGGGGTGTGTTTTCTTCTTGTGCCCCCAGGGTGGGATATATCTTTCGCTTCTTATGCCCCCCCCCTGAGGCGGGGTGAAGTCTTTGCTTCAAATGCCCCTAAATCGGGGTATAGTTTTATCTCATATGCCCCTAGAGCAGGGGTGTATTTCTCTTCATGTGCCCCTCAGTCGGGGTATATTTCTTCTTCAAATACCCCCTGAGCCGGGGTGCATTTTTGCTGCTTCTTATGCCCCAGGGCGGGGATATGTTCTGCTTCTTTTACCCCCTCACGGCGGGGCGTATTTCTCTTCATATGCCCCCCCCAGAGTGGGGGTGTAGCTTTTCTTCATCTGCCCCCTAGGTCGGGGGGGTATGCCTCTTCACTTCTGTGCCCCCCAGGTGGGGTACATTTCTTCTTCAAAGGCCCCTGAGCCGAGGTGTAGCTTTGTTGTATGTAGCTTTGTTGTATGTTGTGCCCCCGAGCCGGGGTGTAGCTTTGTTGTATGTTGTGCCCCCGAGCCGGGGCGGATTCTCTTCATATGCCCCTAGATCAGGGTGTATATTTTTTGCCTCTTATGCCCCTATGGCGGGGTATATCTCCTCTTCTTATCCCCCATGGCGGGGTATGTGCATGCTCTCTTCGGGAGTGGTGGCCGTGCTTGGCCTCATTGCTATAAAGTATTCCCCACAGCGGGCAGCCATTCACCAAGCTACAATTGTGGCTCGCTGGGTCTTTTAACCACCACTCGGGGGGCCGTTTTATGCCGGATGGAGGCAGCAGGAAGGAGGAACGAGCGGGGTCATTGCACCGCAGACTCGGAGCCTCCTAGAGTCGGGCGGGATGCCGGGTTTCTTCTTGCTCTTTTGGTCGGCGATGCTGGCCAACTTTTCTTCTTTTCTTCTTTCTTTCCTTTTTTTTCTTCCTTTTTTTTTCTTTTTTTTTCGTCCCTGCTTCCCTTCTCTTCTTTTGTATGATTGACCAGGGTGGAGGTGCAGGAGAGCGCTCACCCCCTCAGGGAGGGGATGAGTGGTTCGCTCCATCGCATCAACCCCACAATGGTAATCTTTATTCAGCACGGGTCTCGACGGACGTGGCCGTACAACCCTCTCTCGCCGACTCTTTCTCTTCTTTTTTTGCTTCTTTCTTTTCTACTTTTCTTCTTTTCTCCTTTTCTCCTTTTCTCCTTTTCTTCTTTTCTACTTTTCTCCCCTTTCTTCTCGAGGAAAGGGGGGGTTTGATTTCCCCTCCCTTCTCTTCTCTTTCTCTTCTCCTTTTTTTATAACAGCCCCCATGATTCCTGGAAGCTGCATATGCTTCGAAGCAGCATCCTCGAGGCCACGAAGGCAACTGCATCGAGTCTGGATTTTCTCCCCATAGGCCTGGCGAAGACAGCACCTGCCATTCATCAAAGCAGGCAAACATCGTTAATTAGGAGGCCATGAGGCCCTAAATCCCGGCAAAGAGATGAAGGGTAGTTTAGGTCCCACCAGGCGTGCCAGACTTGTGGACGCACTTTTTGAACACTCGTTGGGGCATTCTTTTATTGGTTTATTGAGTGCGTGGGCGTGCCAGTCACAAAGTGACAATTTGTTCGGGCTTCATGGAACTCGTGGTGCGCTCGATCCGACTTCGGTCAGACGATTGTGTGGTTCGTGTCGAGACCAAAACCCGCCGCGCCGTAAAGGTCACGACGTCATTTACATCCCCCCATACGAGGGAACGCCCTTGATTAATAGCCGAGAATCAGGGCCTCATGACCAGGAACTTAATTGCATAGAAATTTATTAAGAAATGCTGAAGTCCTCGAATGAGGGCGTGAAGAAAGCGTTAGAGATCATGTCGGTCGTGTGCTGACCATTTAATATTCGGACGAATGTCCGGCTCGAGAAAATCACGATTGTCGCAGGAAAACCCGAATGCCTGTATGCTGAGGTGCGGCAGATTTATTGTTCAGAAGAACGGAAAGCGTTCGGGTAAATCTCGGTTAGAGCGGTCAGAAACCAGTAAGTCTGTTGGCCCGGTGCAAGATCGAGCTGCGACCATACTGCGGTGGGCCCCCCCGCGGTCGAAGTCAGGCTCGCATGAGCATCATTAATATTTTCGGTGCCAAGGGGCAACGGGGGAATATCCCCTGGACCAGCTGGAAAGCCCTATGTCTTGGGGAGCGAACGTTCGAAACGTATCGGTCGTTCGGGAGACCGTTTAATATTCAGACGGGTGTCCGGCTTGAGAATATCATAATCGTCGCGGGAGGACCTGGAACATATGTATGCCGGGATACGGTAAATATATTATTCCGAGATATTGAAAACATTCGGTTAAATCTCGGTTAGTGTAGCAGGAAACTAGTGAGTTTATTGGTCCGGTGCGAGATTGAGTCAGGACCATACCGGGGGCGCCTCCCGCGGTCCAAACGGGGCTTGCGTGGGCATCATTAATGTTTCCGGTGCCGGAGGGCAACGGGGAAGAGTCCCGGGACTAGATTCCAAAACTGAAAACGTGTTCAAAGGGAGCGGGCTGTAGGCCGGGGATATGGGTCAGACGATGACCATGATCGGGACGGACCCGAGGTCTAAGCGTGGCCCACGGTGGCCTTATTGATATTCCCATGCAAAGAGTCCAGGGATGACGGGAGCCACCTCGTTCTATTCTGATTTTATCGGTCACTCGCCGACCACTTGATATTCGGACAAAGGTCCATATTAAAGGTACGACGTAGATAGAAACAACCCGTACAAATGTATGCCAAGTTTGCGGCAATTTCAATGGAAGAGCGGAGACAAATCCCAATGGGAATGAGTCTGATTTGATGAACTATCGGCCCACGGCGAAGTCGGGTTACGGCCATATTGGGATGGCTCCCAAGATCCAAACCCGACTTGGAGGGGCGGCGTTAGTGTTCCCTTTACACCGGGTCTTTGAGGAGAACGAGGCTGCGGAGCGGGTCTCATCGTTTTATTATTGTTTGAGCTTTTATTATTATTTATCTATTTATTTATTTTCTATGTTGCTCATTAATTCTCTTTTATTACCTATGCGTTATATCCTTTTCTTTTTCCTTTTTTTATTTATTTTCATCATCATTCTTATATTTTTTTTATTAGTACTTACTATTACTATACTATTTTTTTATTACACTATTGCATCTCAGGGGTGCCTGATGAAGGCTGGAGAGTGTGCCGTTGAAGGCTGGTGGAGAGTGTACCGCTGGAGGCTGGTGGAGAGTGTGTCGTCGAAGGCCAAGGGAGTGTGCTGCTGGAGGCTGGTAGAGAGTGTGCCGTCGAAGACCAAGGGAGCGTGCCGCTGGAGGCTGGTGGAGAGTGTGCCGTTGAAGGCCAAGGGAGAAGGATGGGCTGGTGTGAGGGCTGAAAAGGGGCCCCTTTTGGCATATGAAGTTCATATGGAGGAGTTCTGGGTGGCCAGGTTCTCAATTCTTCATTGAGTGGTTAAGTCCGGGGCTACGTTCAGCAGCCCAAACCTCTGGGTCTCGTACGGTTCCATTGTTTTGATTAAAGCGCTTTTCTGTTGTTCTTTTCATTTGTTTGTTGCTTTCTTTTTTGCCTTTTCAACGTGTTGCTGTTCCATTTGTTTGTTGCTTCCTTTTGTCCTTTTAATATGTTATCGTTTCTAATAAAAATTCGGTAACATCTCCCCTTGACCCGAGCGTAAGGGAGATACAGGGAACGCGCCCACAAGGAGTGGCGGAACCCGACAACTGGAGGTGGGCGCCCGAGAGTGGCAACACCTTAATAAAACTTCGAAAAACTCGGAGGGAACGATGGACAAGGGACCCCTCTAGGGGCGGCTTGGAAATGTACCGGGCTAAAGAGGTTGGGGTGTGTCGGCGAAGAGTGGCCTGGGGCATGCCCCTGGAGGCACAGTCGGGGTGTGCCGCTGAAGGCACAATCAGGGTGTGCCGTTGGAGGCACAATCAGGGTGTGCCGTTGGAGGCGCAACTAGGGTGTGCCGCTGGAGGCACAACTGGGTGTGCCATTGGAGGCACAATTAGGGTGTGTCGTTGGAGGTACGGCTGGGGATGAACGAAGGTGAAAACGCTCGGCTGGAGGTGAACCCTAAAGAAGGGAAGAAAAGAAAGGGGCGTGAAACTCCGAAGGATGCAAACACGGAAGAAATGCCTTAGAAAAACGTCTGAGAAAATATTTGCAAGCATTTTCTTTCTATTCTCATAAGAGGAATGCCCCGAAGGGGCTAATACATTACAATGATGACAAAAAGGGAAGTGAAGGAAAAGAAAGAAGAAAAAGAAATACAGTGGGGGGAAATGGAGCACGGACTCCCCTCTTCCTCTTCTCTTCTTCTCCTTCTCTTATGTTCCCTCTTCGCACAGATGGCGGCGGTGGGCAGAGCGGCAAGGCCTCTCCCCTCTCTTCCTCTCTTCCCTCTTCTTCTCTTCTCCTTCCTCTTCTCTTCTTCTCTTTCTCTTCTCCTCTTCTGCGTGTGTGTATGTGTCCTCCTCCTCTTCTTCCTTTTTTCCTCTTTTTTCTATTCCGAAGAAGAGGGGTTTTTATACCCCGGTGGCGGGAGCGTCCGAAGGTGGGAAGCGTCCGACGGGCATTTAATGGGAGTTGACTCCATTATCCTGGGTGGCAGGAGGAGTAGGCAGCGTGGCCCTCTCCCCGGGCGACACCTCAGCAAGTCCACTGCGCGCCAAGAATCCCTAGGGCATGGGTGTAAGATTTCGTCTGCCGGAACGTGCCGTTGAAGAGCCTGGACAGCGTGCCGCTGGCGGGCTAAACAAGCGTGTCGCTGAGAGGGCCAAAAGGGCGTGCCGCTGGAAGACACGGCAAGCGTGCCGCTGAAGGGGCCTGAAGGCGTGCCGCTGAAGGCCATTGGGGCATGCCGCTGAAGGGGCATCAGGGGCGTGCCGCTGGAGGGGGCACAAGGGTGTGCCGTTGAAGGCTTCCTGGGGCGTGCCGCTGAAGACTGCCAGGGGCGTGCCGCTGAAGGGCCTGAAGGGCGTGCTGCTGAAGGGGGCACAAGGGTGTGCCGCTGAAGGCTGCCAGGGCGTGCTGCTGAAGGACCTGAAGGGCGTGCCGCTGAAGGGGGCACAAGGGTGTGCCGCTGAAGGCTGCTAGGGGCGTGCCTCTGAAGGCTATCAGGGCGTGCCGCTGAAGGGCCTGAAGAGCGTGCCGCTGAAGGGGGCACAAGGGTGTGCCGCTGAAGGCTGCCAGGGGCGTGCCGCTGAAGGGCCTGAGGGGCATGCCGCTGCACAAGGGTGTGCCACTGAAGGCTGCCAGGGGCGTGCCGCTGAAGGCTGCCAGGGCGTGCCGCTGAAGGGCCTTGAGGGCGTGCCGCTGAAGGGCTAAATGGGCAGTTCTGAGCCCGTTGTGAGCGCGAGTTGTGGCCCATTTGATTTTCTTCGAGGCCCATGGATTGTGGGGCTCCCGGTGGTTGATTTCTCTTCACTATCGTGATTCCGGAGACAGCTTCACGGCAGTGTGTGTGCATTCGTGGAGTCCGGATGGCCCCTCTTCCACGTGATTTCTTCAGTTTGGGGTTGTTGTTGATGCTGGACTAGTTGGGACATACGGGCGTGCAATTTTGCATGTCAAGGAAAAGGACAGGTGTTTTGCTTCATTGTTCAAATCTATTTATCCATTTGAATGAGTTCGGTGAGATTGAGAGAATCAAGTTTATTCTAATTATTTTAAATTCCACAATCTTGTTAATCTTGCTAATTCTGCGGTGCGAGTAGGTTTGAGATTTTAATTGAACTTAATTTTAGCAGAGGGATCTATTCACCCCCCCTCTAGATCCGTGTTCCTGCACTACGGGACCCCAACAATGCAAGTGGGAGATTGATAGAAATGTATGCCCTACAAGTCAATCACATGAGATGTGATGGTGACAATTTTGATAATATATCATTCATATATATATATATATATATATATATATATTAATGGCATTTATTCATTGCATTCAATTTGTATTAATAATATGAATGTAATGAAGTCCCTGAACCTGTGCGATGATGACTAGATCATAATGAGATTATGATAATGAGATCAATCATCCAGAGACATATGTTCTAAATATTTCCAGTCGTAGGATCTTCGAAAAGGGACATTGAAGATCCGGATAGAATGACACACATGATACTTACTCATATGATGGGTGTGATTGTTCTCATAGTTATTAGTGTGGAGACACTGAAGTACGTGTGTGGATGCTCATTAGTGGAATGAGTACACTGAACTGACCCGATCTAGAATCCCTGAATGGTAATCATACTAATTGTCCATCAGGGTATTCTATCCTCACAGCAGCACGGTTGGATATTAGACCTGCGTCACTAAAAATGTCTTGCATGAGGGATGCTGAGTTTTCTATTACTGACTTATGGACTCCTGTTAAGTAGTCTTGTACAATTAGTTATTCGGACTCAGTGAAACTCGTGCGAAGATAATTAGTTTGACAACATGGGATCATTCACTCTCAGTATGATATATGAGAGAGAATGCCCTATGGATCAGCACTCGAAAAACCTCTCAGGGTATAATAGTTCATTATGGAAAATGAGTTTTTCTAATGAACCAATTTGGAGTACCAGGTTCAGTTGAGCCGGGGCACAATAAGGTTTGACAGTTGGACCATACCATAGTCCTGGTAGGGGCATTGGATGAAAAAGGATTTATAATTGTGTAGAATCTGTAGATAGAAAGGTTCCACTGTGGGTTGCTTATCCCTAATGTCATTTGGGATCACGAGGTGTTGCTTGGTGCCTTTCGTGATCAGAAAATCCATTGATTCCATTAAGGATTAATGGACTTAGTTTATGTGGACATCTAAAATTTGCCAGCAAGAACTCCAAGCCACCCCGAGCCGAACAAGGGCAACGGAGAAGGAAAAGAAGGAGTACGTCAATGCACGTATACTAACACACATGTAAATGCACTTGAATCGGTGCAAGCCCATTGAATCGGTGCAATCCCTTCAACCGGCGCCAGGAGGAAAAGAAGGAGAAATGGGAAAAGGAAAGGAAAAAAAAGGGTGAACCGGCCAAGCTTCCATGGCCCATGAACCGGCACCCCCCTCCAAACCCAAGTGAATCGGCCAAGGGCCCCATCTAACCCAACATGAATCGGCCAGCCTTCTTGAAGGTGATGCGGTGCAGCCCCCCTTGGATCGACGCGCTCTCCATACACACACACTCCCACTTGAATCGGCGTGCAAGGCCCTCTCCAATCCACTGAATCAGCGCACAAGCCCCTTGTGGGCATGAACCAACGCTGCCCTCTCCAATCCTCTGAATTGGCGCCCTACATCCTACCCATGTGAAGCGACGGCAGAAAATGACACGGATTGAGAAGTGTCACTTCGGCATAGCTCATCCCTCACGGAACTCTATTCTGCGCCAGTTCACGCCAAGAAGAACAGGGGAATAAGAAGAGAGGAAGGAGAAGAAAGAGAGAGGGGTTGAGGCCCCCATCTGGAGATCCCATCCAATGGGAGGCCCTCCCCCTAACCGGTGTTTAACAGAAGCCCCTCACGTAAAGAGGATTATCCCCTGCATCGACCAACAGGTAAAGAAGGGTTCTCCCCTGCAAATCGTTCGCAGAGCTGGCCCGTCGCCACAGAAGCCCATAAACGGTAATCTTCGAGAACCGTTGCGGAGCGACGAACGACGGGTGTCGCATCGATCAGCCTCGACCAATCCTAGGAGGGCACCCTGCCTACCTTCTGCTGCCCCCTACATGTAGGCTCTCGTCGACCTCAAGCAGGGTGAAGAGGAGAAGAGAGAAGAAGAAGAGGAGGGAGGAGTGGGGGTTCGAAGCTCCCACCTTCGCTCCCTATAAAAATGGCTCAAGGCCCGTCGATCAGAAGGTTGGCTACTAGAGGAGAAACCAGCTGCAAGGAAAAAAAAGAGCTATCTGCACCTGTGTCTGTAGAGCGAAGAAAAGAAGAGGGAAAAGAGAGAATAGGGGAAGAGAGGTGAGGTTTACGGGGGAGGAGCCAATGCTCCGTCCCCCCCCCCCCCCCACTGTTGTATTTTTCTTTGCTTTCTCCTATTTTATTTTCTTTCTTTGCCATGATGTATGTATTCCTCTTGTATCTGTTGCCCTTACGGTGAATAAAATTTCGGTTGTGGCAAATGTCGCGGGCCTCATCTTGGCTCATCCTCTGCCTTGAGTATTGTTCCCAATTTTCGCTTGCCCGTCCCTGGGCTTTCCTTTTTTGTATCCTCCACAGATGTTGTCGTTCATTTCTATGGTGATCACTCTGGGCTCCTAGGGGCTTACTTCTTCATAGTATGGTCCCTAGAGAATCCCATCTAAAGAGTGAACAACAACAACTACCTGTCCGACAACATAATAAACCAAGGTCCCATAATTTTAGAAACTACGGTCCATGGGTCATTGGAGCCCCTTGAAGGCTAGCCATCGGGGTCTCCATGCTGAATCTGGGTTATAGGATAGCTATTCTCAGCTCACCCAGGAATCTGGAGGCCGCCTCGGATCCTTCCGTGGGCGAGTCTCTATTTTACACCCCATGAAGCCCGCGTCCGGGGGAAATGTTGCCGGATTTTTTTTTACTAGGAACTCGAAATAATGGCTGAACTTGTCAAAAAGGGGGGCATGAACAGAATGGAACGATGATAAAACATGGAAATTCCAATAAAAAAAACTACAGAACAAGGAATAAATAGAAGCTGGATAACTATTATCAAATGTGAAATCAGGCTGCTCATATGCATTGGCATGAACATTTCTGCTGAGCTCTCATCGACCAAAGATAGAGATTTTGGGCATCCCTTTCTGTATGCATTAAGGCATGGCATTCTTGTGCATAAGCTTGTACCAGAGCATGTCTCGACAAAACATCCAGGTATACATCAAGCTGCATGTCGGCCTCCTACTGCTTCTTCATAAGCCAACATTAAAAGGGGTGAAGAGCTCCATGTGATCACCACAAAACCAAACATATCACCTCCTCTTTTGCATCGAGTCACATGCATGCATATTGAATATCTCCTCTAGGTGCATATAGAGCCTTGCATCCATCACCAGTATGGCATACCCTCCGTCTAGCCTGCGTGAAAGTTCTTGCCTAATTCCCATGCGTCGACCCCAAGGTCCCTTGTGTTGACCTCGTGCATACATCAAATCGCATATGCATTTTCTACAGCATCTTCATGAACAAACACTAAAAGAATGGGGGCTCCATGGGCTCACCTCAAATAAAAAGGGACGAGTATCTTGTGCATTGAATCATATGCATCATAAGTACAGAATAAACCCCACATATGCATAATAGACCCTCACAATCTACTTTGCTAAATGAACAATACAGAAAAATCTGCCCAAAAAGCATGAGCAATGAAAAGCCCAGGCCCTGCGCAGCGTGGAGTTGACCTGTGGAGTCGAGCCATGGGGTCGACCCACCCTATTCTGGGCTCTGACGGGGGCGCTCTGGGCACCCCTGTGTCAACACAGGGGGTGAGCCTACGTCGACGCAACATCGGCCCCCTCCCTGCTTCTGGGAGGTTTGGTCGACCGACCTCTCAGTTCGATCGATCGAACCCTCCCCATTAAAAAAAATAAAAAATAAAAAAGCAGAAGTTAATTGTGGACATGTAAAAATATACGTCCATACATCCTACCCACTCCCATGTCAACGTCAACGACCTCGGGAGAAGACTCCGAAGAATACTACCGTCCGGCAAATCCTCACATTTTGCACGGGCAAATTAAATGACAAAGAAAAGGCAAGATACCCTCCTGAAATTTATACACTGCTATGAATCCAACTTCGGGTCCCTGGATGTGAAGAATGTCCCAAAGAAATTCACAATTCTGAGTTTCTGAAGAAGAGATCAACGCCTTCAACGGCACACTCTTGGGTGCCTCTCAAATGGCACTGCAACCTGCAAGCCCCCAGCGGCACACTCTCAAGAGCCTTCAACGGCACACCCTGAAGTGCCTCCAACGGCACACTCTTAAAAGTGTGCCAACGGCACACCCCCCTGAAGTGCCTCCAACGGCACGCCTTCTTGAGGCCCGCCAGCGGGACACCCTGGGTGCCTCTCCAATGGCACGCTCTCTGTACCCTTCAATGACACACACGTGAGGCCCCTTCATCGGCACACTGTGATGCCCTTCCAACGGTACGCTCGTGCCCCCCTTCAACCGGCACGCTCTATGGGTGCTTACCCGGCACTCCCCCTAGTGCCTCTGGCCAGTACACCCTCAGGGCGTTCCACCTGGCACACTTCAAGCACCACTTGGCCGGCACACCCGCCAAACGCTCCACCCGGTGTAGCGTTATCTCCTCTGCACCCGGTGCAGCGTTACAACCTTCAGACCGGTACCAACCGGCAGCAGACACAACGGTCACTGCGTGAGACCCTTGGCGCGCAGCTCGGCAACCTCAGAGCTAGCTAGCACCTTGCAGCGGTGTCACCCTCTGGTTCGAGCAGGCAGGCCTCCAGCTGACGAGGACGCGACTGGGGTCAACCTCGGACAGAGTCATCATCATGAGGCCCCCGTCAACGTCGGAGGTTTAAAAACCCCTCACGCAAAAGAAAAAAAAACAGAAGACAACAGGGAGACACAGTAGACAACAGACAAAGAGACGAGGACACACATCAAGGGAAGAAGAAGAAGAGAAGAAGAAGAAAAGAAGAAGGTAGAAGAGAGTTGGAGGAGAGGGAGAGAGTGTGAAAATGTAGCAGGAGGGGATGGGGTAGAGAAGGGAGCTTTTACCCTTCCTTGCTCCGGCCCTCTCCTCAGTTTTCTTTCTTCGCTCTTCCTTTTGTTTTCTTTTCTTATTTTCTCCTTCCCTTCTGCTTGATTGCATTACCCTGTATTCGCCCCTTGGGCATGGCATGTGTTACCCCCCCTTTTTTTATAAACGAAGATAGCATCTTCTTCTTGTTGTTCTGGCCAGTCCTTAATCTACGTTGCAGTTCATGGCTTGATTCCCCCTTCCCTTTGGTTTTCTCACCACTCAGGTTGCTCACCCTCTGAAGCGTGGCAGAGTATGTCCAACTCAAGGGACAGTATCGCTGGCGTGATGGCATGAAGCCAGTCCCCCTCTAATGGTCTTTGTAACCTTGTCATCCCTCCCTCTTTTCTTGGAGCAGCATGAGCCCGTTGGAACCCACTGCCCCTACTCAACACCATGAACTCATCCACTAGCCAAAGTGCTCCCCAGCCTGCCTTTTATAGCCAACAATACATACACTTCCCCTTTGCCCGGTGCACCCCTGCCACCTTCAACCGGCACATCTTGGGTTCAGCCCGGTCGGTACACTTCAATATATATATCTCTTGCCCCTCTAGCGGCACACTCCACCCAGGCCTCCCACCGGCACACCCTCACCTTGCCCATGTACCCGGCACACCTTTAGCCTATCCAGCCCGGTGCACTCCCAACCCGTTTACCCGGCACACCCTCGCCTAGTCCGGTGCACCCTCTGGACTGTGCCCTAGCCGGCACACCCCCCAGCCTGCCTTGGCCGGCACACCCTTGGTCTGCCTTTACCTGACACACTTAGGCCACTTCCAGTCGGTGCATCCTTAGCCCGTTTTAGCCCAGTGTCTCTCGTTCGCTGTATTCCCCAGGTTTTTTAAAGCTTTCTTAAAGGTGTCGCTGCCGTGGCACGCACCTCAAGTTGTTGGGTCATGCCACTCCTTGTGGGCATGTTCCCCTTACCCCCCTTAGCATCCGGGTCAAGGGGAGATGCTGTCGAATTTTTACCAGAAATAATAACACATTAAAAGATAAAAGGAAGTAACACACAAATGAAATGAGCAATAATAAAACACTCCAACCAAGACAAGAGAACCGTAGAAGACTCGAATGGTCCCAAAACACTCTCGGCAGACATTTGCATGGGTTTATTTCCGTTACCGTCTTGTCCTCAAGGCGGACCTTTGTCCGGACATGGAATGGTCCGTGAGCGACCGATATAATCTGAATGTTCATACCCCGATGCGGACTTTTAGCATAGTTCGACTGTCTCTCTCTTCTTGCATTAATAAGTAGTTCTTTCGGTCATAGGGCCCTTATTCTCGTCAATTAATCAAGGGTGGTCCCCTCTCCGAGGGGATGTAAATGACGCCATGACCTTTATGGCGCGACGGGTCTTGGTCCCGACACGACACGACACAATTGTCTGATTAGTCAGATTGCGTGCACCCAGGGCTTCCATGAAGCCTGAATAAACCGTCACTTTGTGACTGGCACGCCCACACACTTAACAAATGAACAAACCCATCGAACAAACTAATAAACAAATAAAAAAACTATTTAAATAAAAAGTGCGTCCACATGAACTGGCACGCGCGCGCGCTTCTCGCGCCGGTTCACCCCCTCTCCTCATCTCTCTCCCTCTTGCCGATTCACCCCCTCTCCCCATCTCTTTCTCTCGCCGACTCACTCTCTCTTTCCGCCTCTCTCCTCTTGCCGACTCACTCTCTCATCTCTCTCTCTTTGCGCCAGATCACCACCCTCCCTTTGTCTCAACTCAAAAAAAAAAAAAACAAAACAAAGGAGGAGTAAAATAAAACAAAAATAAAAAGCATAACAACAAGAATAAAAAAAATAAAATAACATTCAAAGCTATAAATAATCGATCAAAAGATATAATAACAACACTAACAAATAAATAAAATACACTCATGCATTTGAATGAATAAAAGAAAATTAAATAACTAAACAAAAATATAATAATAATAATAAATAAATAAATAAATAAAATGCACCCATGCATTTGAATGAATAAAAGAAAATCAAATAACTAAACAAAAATATAATAATAATGTCAAATAAACAAAAGAATGCATCCATGCATCTTAAAAAAAGGAATCAAGTAACCAAAACAACAAAAACATAATATATATATCATAATGTCCGCTCCGGACCCTCGCTTCTCCGGACCCAATGTGAAGAGAATATAAACGACGTCTCGGCAAGTCGTGTTTGGACCTCGGGGATCACCCCAATATGGCCATGACTCGATATTGCCCCGGGGCAATAGCTCAATAAACTGGACCCGTTTCCACTGGGATTTGATCTCGCTCTCTTATCAAACTTGCCGTATACACGGCAGACATTTACATGGGTTTATCACCATCTTCATCACGCTTTCAATACTGACTTCCGTCAGAACATGAAATAGTCGATAAGCGACCAACATGATTTAAACATTCACACCCCAATCTGAGAGCATTTTAACGCAGTTCGTGAATTTCATTATCTCATTTTATTAATGTTAATTCTAGGCTATAGGGCCCCTTTTCATGATGATTGAGGAGGGTAAATCCGGTTTGGCTCATGGACAGCCCAATAGCGGCGGGCCCAAATCGGATTCGTCTCCTTAGCGCGCCCAAGAGGCGCTCAAGGTGAACGGTGTAGACACGCCATTCCTGACGTCTCCTGAGAAAGTCTCATATTACTATACAACGCCCCGCGACGGCTTACGCGTTTTGAATCACTTGAGTGCTTCCTTTTCTTGAGTCTTCTTCCGCCCTTTTCGGCATCCGGAATCGTCTCGTCACGGCATTCGGATGGCATCAACACCAGTCAGACGCATCAGAGGTTCTGGAACCAAGAAGGGTATCTGCCGGGCAGCCGCCAACACGTTGTCCGAGGACCCGGGTGGGTCTTTATGGGGGCGTCCAGGCCCCTGGACGCCCCCAATCTTTTAATTTATTTTATTTTTATTTTTTAAGGCCCAAAATTAAATAAAAAATAATAAATTAATGGAGGCGTCCAGGCCTCTGGACGCCTCCATAAAAACAAAAATAAAAAATGTGTAAAATGCCAGTTGGCATAAAAGACAAAAAAATAATAAAAAATATATATATACATATTAATGGAGGCGTCCAGGCCCCTGGACGCCTCCATAAAAACAAATAAAAAAAACAAAATGCCAAGCCTGGTATAAAAGACAAAAGAAAAATAATAAAATAATATAATCTTGGAGGCGTCCAGGCCCCTGGACGCCTCCATCAACTCCCTCACGGGCGCCGGCCACCGAACGACGGTTTGTCGTGTGTGAAAAAAGCCAAATTATAGAGACGTCCGGTCAGCTGGACGCGCCCATTTCTGAATCACGAGGCGCCGCTCACAAAACCACGCGTTGTGCCAAAACGCGTGCGGCCGTCGTCGGCTTTCGGTGGACCTGCTTGAGGCGTCCGGGACCCTGGACGCCTCCACAAAAGTATTCTAAAAATATATATAAAAATAGAATAAAATATTATTTCGGCCCTGATGGAGGTGTCTAGGGTCCTGGACGCCTCCACCCTCCGGAGCTCTATAAATAGAGGCCCACCCCCTCAGTTCTGGGGGAGCTCAGAAGTGATCCGATAGGCTGCCGGAGCCCAGAGGCTACGGAGTCATTTTCTAACCCGTGGGTTCTTTTGTAGGTGGAGGTTCTGCCGGCTTCTCGGGTGCTCACGCTCGCGAGAGGAAGGTCGTCTTCATCCACCGCGCTTCCACGTCGTCCCCACGCTGCCGGAGCTCCGCCGGATTTCACCCTCGGCTCATCCAATAAGCCTTTTCTTCCCCTTTTTTCTTCGTAGTTCTTTTGCATTCATCATCTCGCATCCTCTATCCCCCTTCATAAGGGCGCCTCTTCTTTTATACTTCTTGCATCCATCATCTCATTTTCCTCCTACTCGAGTCCGAGAGGGGTTTAAAAGATAACACCAACCAGGTGTGTGTCTTGCCATCATTTCGTTATTTTTATTGCAAGGATTTGAATACTACACCTCCATCTTTCTAATCCACTTGTCATTTGTTTGTCGTTGTTTTGTAAGGGTAGCCGAGGAAAGCCCTCTCCGTCGGCCGGCCGGAGGGAGAGGAAGAAGCAACCCGCCATCTCCCGCTCTTGAGGGAGGCGCAATCACTTTCTTATTTTGGGGTCTTTCGGCCCCTGGCGATCACATCTTATTTTCGAGGCCGCGGCGAGTCACTTCCCCATTGGCCGTTTAAATTTCCGTTCTTATATTCTCTTTATACTTTGTTATATTCTGCTCATATTCTCGAGGCCGCGGCGAGTCACTTCCCCAATGGCCGTTTAAATTCTCGTTTTTATATGTTATATTCTTATCTATTCGTGTTCTCGAGGCCGCGGCGAGTCACTTCCCCAATGGCCGTTTAAATTCACGTCCTTATACGTTATATTCTTATTTGTTTGTGTTCTCGAGGCCGCGGCGAGTCACTTCCCCAATGGCCGTTTAAATTCCCGCTCTTTGTATTCTCTCTATATTCTGTCATCTTATTATCTGCTCATATTCTCGAGGCCGCGGCGAGTCACTTCCCCAATGGCCGTTTCAATTCTTGTTATTTAATTTTTGCACCATTCCCGTCCCCCCGAGGCCGCGGCGAGTCACTTCCCGCTATGGCCGTTTAAACCCCATATTTTGCTATATCACACTTGTCCCGCTCGCCCCGCCGGAGCAATCTCCCGTGGTGGCCCCTTCTCTCTCTTCTCTTATTTCTGTGTTGCAGCAAACAAACACCAAAAGAAACAAAAGAGGAGCCCGCGCGCTCCGCGTCCTCTCCGCTCTTCCGAACCGCGTGACGTCGCTCACAGATTGGCGATCACGGTGGGACATCTACTGCTTCCTTTCGGCTACCCTTGCAAGTTCGGCACCGTCCGTGCCTCTCCACCTTGGCGCCCGCGCGCGCCCCCGTTGTGCTCACGGCAGCACTGTCAGTTTTGATTGGTTGTTTGTTTATTATATGTCTGTTATTTCTGTCATTTTCCCACTCCATATCTCTGTCCGCATTCATTGCATGCATCCATCCTCTTTTCTATCCTTTTTTTCATTTTTTGAGGATCACCCTTTCCCGGTGAAGGAAGGACTCTCCGTTTGAGAATTCCTCTCAACGGACTAGAATCTCCTACACTGGGACCTCCGTAAGTCCCCGACATCGAAGAATCTCCTCTTCGTTCACTGGGCTGGTTGTACCATTGAAGTTCCCCGGAGTTAGTCATTTCATTCGTGGTGAGACGAGAGACCCTAGCTGACACGGCAGTGAAACAAATTGGAATTAGGGTCCTTCCTATTTTGTGTGAACTTCTGATCTGGTTAAAAACACAAAAAATTATCAAAATCAAAACAAAAAAAAGGGACGTAAAGTATTCACTTGTATGTTAATCCATGCTAATTGTTTGCTCGTGTATGTTATTACGCTCTCGAAAAACATGATGGATGGCTGAATATAATTACAATTGTTTCGAGGCCGACGCCTTCCGTTATGGGTCTCAAATGTGTGACCCAGGTCACGACTCTTATGGGGTCTACAACTCAGACTGGGGCTATCATCCTGACCCACAGGTTCATCCCATGGACGTTGGCCCGTCCTATAAGTCCTCATATGGAATACAGGCCACTGTTAGTGGAGCTTCCCCCTCCACTAGTGTTCCCTATGCCTGGGATTTCATGGCTTCTCATGTCGACTCTCTCAGCTCTCAACTTGGAGCCTTACAGGCTGTTATTGAGAGGAAATTTCTTCCTCCTTCCCCTCCTCAAGCCAACCCCCTTCACACTTTCATGAATAACATCACTAAAATGGAGAAGGATTGGAAGGAGAGAAGAGATGAGTATGGCATTGAGAATATGAGTGAGCAAGAAGTTCTCCCAAGTTTTAACGATCAAGTGGACGCCGTCTGCCCACCATCCATTCATCACACTAATCCATACGGCTCTCCGCCTCCACATCCACATCTATATACGCAAATTCCTCCATGTCAATATACGTCACCTCATCTCATCAACACGCCTCCACCACGGCGTCCATTTGAACTTGATGATCATAAAGAATTGGAAATGGCACATGATGAAATTTATGAAGATTTTGAATATACACCTACTCCGAGTTTTCTTCGTTTCCCTCTTCCACTGCTCCCACAAGAACCCCCTGCTCAGGATGAAGCCACTAGTTCTACCCCTGCTTATGAGTCATCATGGTGTTACGATGACGGGTTTACACCCCAACAACCCGCATCAATGCACCATGAATCACCTTCTACCCTTAACCCCCCACGTATCACCAAAATCCGACGTTTCCTACGTACCAAGCCTTCTACTGTCACCCCTTCAATTGTACAAATGACCCCCACACCATTGGCTTCCACTGAGCATTCCACTAACTCTTGTTCCCAACCGAGTAATCCTCCATCGTCTCCACCTAAAACCTCCACTAGCCTTGTAACCCCGAATCCAACCATTCCTATTCCTCCACTCCCCTTACCTAAACCCGTGATTAACCCGGAGCCGGGCCCATTGATTGTTGCACACGAGCCAACCTCGTCTCCTCTCGAGAACAAGGAGAAGCCCGTCGTGTCTCAACCCCCCCTTACCCTTCCTATAGCCCCCATCATTGAATCTCCATTACCCGTTGAGCCTGTTGTCTCAATCTCACTTCCTTCCACCACCTCTCGGAGTGGGTGTCTTTCTACAAATACATGTGCCAAAGATGATGTTCAAGAATCGGACAAGAAGAATTGGGCCACGGCAATGCAATTCAAGATCCAAGATTTTATGTGCCGAATGTCGATTCGGGTTCTTGTGCCGGTCACCTTTGAGAAGGCCGAATTTCCATCTGCACCAATGCCCATCAAGAATGACTCTCAGGAATTGGTGCTGACCAAATCAGGGGCCAAAATAACCACGATCACGTTACTCATTGGCCAACATGCTTTCAAGGCTCTTATTACCCCTTGTTCGGTCATAGTCCAACTGACTAATCAAGAGAGGAGTTTCTCCTCCAGCATGGTGATGACACATTCCACTGCAAAGGGGATAATGAACTCTGTACTCGAGGGCGAGTCAGGGCAGTTCTTGCTGGAAGCTTTTGACATCATGTCTACTTCCCACCAACTCCCATGCGAGGGACGAACGCCTATGCTACCCAGCATGACCACGTGTGATATTCCAACAGCCTTGAGCAGTGCCCCAAAAATGAAGCTCCTTATGCCAAGCATCCAACTTCCAATGATAGACACCGTTCATCTGCCACGGGAGTTATTTCCAAGGGAGCCATTTCATGTCAAGATCCCTACTTCACAAGCGGAGCTCTTAAATCTTTGTTTTGATATTTTGCCAAGAGAGTTACCGTTCATGTATGAATGTCCAAAGGGCCTTATTAGAAGTCCGTCAAATGAGAGCCTGTGGGCCCTGACCATACTAATGGACCCGATTGGTCAGAGAAAGAAGAGGCCTTCTGCCTGGGCACATCATTGGGATCGGCCTGCAAACCCAAAAGGCCAAGAAGCCATGTTGAAGGTTGAGAGGCCGCACTATGAGAGAGTATCTGCCAAGAAGAGGGAAAAGCATAAAGTGAAGCTTGAGGACAATAAATCCCTTGCTGAAAGAGCCCACATCAGTTCATCCACTTCCTATCCCAGTTCATCGCTGCTCATGCTGCTATTTAGCTTCTTTTTATGGGCAGTCCATTGGTTAAGGAGACGCCTTTTGTCACCTAAATCTAAGCCATCAAGCTCCTCTGCTCTAGGGTCCCTGAACCCTCACATTCCTCGTTGTCCGGAGCTTCCGGATCCCTACATTCATCCCTGTCCGGAACCTCCGGACCCCTCCCTATTTAATTCCATGTCTTTATCCATCTCTCACCCCCATCCGGAACCTCCAGATTTCTTATCTTACTCTCCATCTCTCTCAGGGCATCGCGCCCTTCCTTCCCATATCCACCTGGAACCTCCGGGCCTCTCCTTCTTTCGATTTATCATTTTGTTCTTCCGAGTCATCGCGTCCTTCGTTCTTTTCACCCCTTTGAATTGCCTTTTTACATACTTCCCAGGGCATCGGGTCCCTCATGATCTTCTTCCTCCGGAACCTCCGGATTCATTTCCCCATGATTCTCCTCCTTTACGTCCGGACCCTTCGGGTCCGCCTCTCTCGATTCATCAATTGCTGATTCCTCCCGATCCCACTCCCGGGTTCGACCCGGTTCCTTCCACGTTAACTTCCTCGGGCACCTGCCCGTTCTCACACTGTTTTCGAGGCTTTAGTCCTCACTGATTTCTTTGATTTCTTCTTATCCTGTAAATTCTTCTAGGTATCTTTCACCTAAATCTTGTTTTATCCCCCACTTATTTAAAATAAATCACCCTAGTTGGAGGGTTACTCTATAGGAGGAGCCTTACTGGTATTCTGTTAAGATGTCTTGGTGACGATGAGGTTTGGAAATGTGTAGAAGAGACGCACTCGGGTGTGTGCGGTGGCCACGTGAATAGTCAGATGCTCGCCAAGAAGATCATTCGGCAAGACTTTTACTGGCCCACTATGGAAGATGATTGTGCTATCTATGTCCGTAGGTGTGTCAAGTGTCAACTTCACGCCGATAAAATCCATTCGCCATCTTCCTCACTTCATCCAATATCCTCCCCATGGCCTTTCTCCATGTGGGCATTCGACATCATTGGTCCCCTAGGTGATCCCAATTCCCTCACCAAGCAGAAATCTTTCATCCTTACTGCGACGGAATACTTCACCAAATGGGCCGAAGCCGAAGCTTACGCGGAAATCAAGGCGTCAACAGTCTGCAAGTTCATCATGAAGAACATCTCGCCAGATTCGGCGTCCCAAGCACGATCGTCACCGACAATGGGCCACAGTTCATTTCTCAGGACCTACAGGACCTCTGCAAAAGGTACGCAATTGCATTACATCATTCATCGCCTTATTACCCACAAGGTAACGGCCAAGCGGAGGCCACCAATAAAACATTGCTCAAAATCATCAAAAAAAACCTGCGAGTCTAGTAAGTTTTCAGACTGGCCAGAAAAGCTTATCGAAGCTCTATGGGCCTATCGCACTTCAATCCGTACCCCCACCGGGCAGACTCCATTTGCCCTTACTTATGGTATGGAAGCGTAGTCCCGTACGAGACTCTGATCCCTTCTCTCAGGGTACAATTGGACGAGGAATTTCCCCTCGACGATCGTCGTAATTCACTCCTCGCCCAGTTGGAACTCTTGGATGAGAAGCGACTGGCCGCTGCCGAACACGCGCGTGTGTATCAAAATAGACTCGCTCGCTTTTACCAAAAGAAAGTCGTTGAGAGAAAATTCAAAGTCGGTGAGATGGTCGTAAAGAGAATTTTTGTCAAACCTGGAGGGCCGCGTTCTAAGCTCCAACCCAATTGGGAAGGACCATTTGTAATTCAAGCCGTGCACCCTGGTAACGCCTACAAGCTAGTCAACGCCGAAGGGACCGAGTTATCCCACCCTTGGAATGGGCTTTATCTTAAGAAATACTACCCTTAGCACCAAAACAAAAAAAATGATGAAAAGATAAAAAAACATCAAAAACAAAGAAATATTGAAAACCACTAAAAATATGAAAATTTCAAAATGCCGATGCCTGGCAGTCATCATGTAGTTAAGTCCCTGCATCTAACCTTCATGCTAGGATAGGGCCCATTAAGACTTGGTAGACACCGGGTCTTGGTTTGCCAGAACCGTGGAGACCCCTGTCCGGCCACGTCGGCCTATGCTCGCTCGAAGGAAGCTAACATGTGCTCACTTATGTATTTTATTCAAAAAAAGTCGGTAACATCACCTACGGTGGGGCTCCACCCAGAAGATTTCCGGAAGCTGTAATCTTTATTCTTTTCTCTTCGACCAAATGAGACAGTCGGCGCCCTTAAAACGCTGAGCATGACAAACCAAAACTCAAACCCCAAGGGCAAGAGTAGGATCCATTTCCTCGAGCATCGATCAGTGCACGAGAAGAGGGCAGTGTCCCCGCAGGCATACAAAAAGGGAGCCCACAAACGTCAAATGACTATATCTCCCTCACAAAAAGAAATACAAAGTCAAAATCAGGAGAAAAGCCTGGTCGTGACCGTGCCTGTTGCGATAAACGGAACCCCTCAAAGCAAAAGTCTGAATCCACAAAAGGGGCTGTGGAATGTAAATGCTCGAGATTTGGTCCGAAGTTGTCTGAAAGGAAAGAGTTAATGGGCCCTTATTCGCTCGCCGGGTTAACGGCTTTGCCGGTCCTCTCAGGAGGTTTATCCCCTACACTCTTCCTTCTCCCTCTAAAGATGAAGGTTCGATGGAGTTTCTGAAAGGTGAAAACTGCCCAGGGTCTGCGACCTTATTTTAATATACACATTTGGTTGCCTACTTTGAAAAGCAAAAGCTATCGCTGCGAAGGAGTCTCTGTGTTTCTGGCTGGTCAAGACCCCTGTTTACCACCTTGATGTCTTCTTGTTTAACCTCGGGCTTAGGCCAATGCAAGCGCGTCACCTATGGGTGCAACGGCGTCTGATTCCGGGTCAGCGTCGCGCGGTTGGTCATTAGGGTTCCAGGGTGTTCCATCATATACCATCTAGAGTTGTGAGGAAATAGACCCGGGTCGGGCAAATCTTTTACCTCAAACACCTTTTGGGTGAATCCCTGTGGTCGGAAGCGACTGGGAGCCTAAGCATGGCATGACGGTATTGTCATCAGGATAAGTCTTAGCCGGCGGGATCATCATTCGAGGGGTCTAGAGGCCCAAATCAACCTAGATGTGCACTTAGGATACCTGGGAGGTTAGTAAGAAACCCCTGTTCTCATGTAGGTTAGGTGCCATTTGGGTGCTTGCCGGGCGTTAGCAACAAAAAAATTGAAATGATAAAAGCAACAAAAAAAATGGAAAAGAGAAAATGTACATATTTGTAAAAAAAAAAAAAATCTTTTTATGATAAAACAAAAAAAATATCAAAGATAAAAAAAAAGAAAACAAATCAATTTTGCATGATTACATTTGCGTGCAGCATCTCACTTTTAATACCGCTTGCATTCGTGTGCATGCCTGTCGCATTTATCATCACCGCATCTTTCCCTTGCCTTCGTTAAATAAAGGCTTGGCCCCTTGACCAGTTATCAAGGACAGTCACAATGACCATTTACTTATTGAGCAAGGGGCCAAGTCAGAACAGAAATTCTGATTTGTTTGTTTCAGTGATGTGTGCAGGCAACAGAAGCATAGGTGAGAAACAAACAAACCGAACCTTGTGTTTTATTCCAAAAACCAAAAAAAAAATTTACATCAAGTTCCGCCCTCTCTCTGCATTACTCGTCCCACTACTCTCCGGACAAAACACTCTCAAAGGTGCTACCCAACTACGAAAAGCGGTACTCCTACCGCTCTGTACTCCTCTTCCTATTCCCGCATCCCGGCGTTGATCTACGGAAGCAGTAGAGAAGCTACCAACACGAAAGCCACGCTCTCGTGCTCTTCGGTAGCGCTCCTCACCATCTCTCAGCCACTGTTCAGCAAGGCCAAGGCTGATTCGGAGTTCAAATAGTTGGGCCTCCATGGCCCTTCGTTCCTCCCTTTCAGTCCATCTGTTGGCTCTTTCTCTCTCCGCGTCTCTTTCTCTCTCTGCACGTTCTCTCTCGCGGTCTTCCCTCTCTAACTGGAGAGTGATCCTCAGTTCCACAGCATCCCTAGAGGAGTCGTCATCAGGATGACGCCGCAGTTCCCTCTCCAGTTCTGCTATCCTAGCCTCCTTTTGCGCAGCTTGGGCAAGCGCGTCTTCCGTCTCCTTTTCCTGCCGAGTGTACCATCTCAGATACGCGATAAGGCGTAAACAGAGAGAACTCAACGCTGAAACTTTTACCTGTATACGGAGCATCCCTTCTGCCTCCGCAGCACGCTGCGTGGCGTGAGCAAGTTGCTCATGAAGCAAGTTAAGTTCGGAGGTAGGAATCCACAAGCTGGAGGTGGTACCACCTACTCCCGTCGCTGGGGAAGCCGCGCCAATCTGGGCATGCTACGACCGCGTGAATTAGCAGCCAACATCTAGAATCTGGGGTTTTAATTAAAGAACGTAGTGCACACCTACCGAGGCGCTCATAGCTCCGCGGGCATCGCCCAATTGTTGCTCCATCTCTGCCAAGCGAGTTCGTAAATTCACTATCATGGTATCACAGATATCCTGCAGCCATGCAAGTTAGCATTTCCACCAAAAAAAAGAAAAGGGAGAAAGAAGAAAAGAGAAAAAGGGGAAACCTACCTCCGCAAGTCCCCGGGGTTGGAGCCGCTCTGCGTACTTTATCCTATATAGACGCAAGTAGTCCTCGCTATCCCGCGCCTGTGATTCTACAATCGTGCCACCCCGTTGTCAGTCCTCATACTGTTCGGGGAATCGCACGCGCCAGTCAATGCAGGTCGTCGGTCCCCGCGTCTTTCTCCCGACACGAGGTGGCGCAGCTGAATCCACCCATTCTTGAGACAGTCCTAAAGTTCTCATAACCAATCGTAGCCGAAGCGGCTCGATTTCATTCAGGCAGTGCATCCACAGTTCCCGTCCGAACCGGGCACGACTTGCTAGAACCCACGGCTGGTCGGCATCGACTATGTCTGAGTAGGGTCTCCAGTTTACCATCGCTGTAGGGAACTCCTGTAGCTCCCGCCTTAGCACCATCAGTTGGTAGGTCAGGGGTGCCGCACTCATGATGGGTTCCCACCGCCTGGCTAGCGGCACCATCGCAGGTCGCCAATGTCGAGCTCTCCCCATGGGGAGGTAATAATAGCTCCACAGCTGCTCGGCGCAGGTCATCAGCACCTTGCAAAAACACAAAAAAATACAAAACAAGCAAAACCAAAAAAATACCTGGATGAATGGTGTGAAACCACTCACAGTCATCTCACGATCCGTTTCTTGGAATAGGCTTGCAAACAAGTGTGCCAGCATGGCGGCTCCCTAGACATAATACCCTACTCTTTCAAGGTCTGACAGCAGCTCCAGGAAGCAACATTGGATACCATCCCCTTTCGAGCTCAGTACCAATCTCCCCAAAAGGAAGAGGAGAAATCTCCTCAAATCTATGTTGCATCTTTCCCAGTCGCCGAAATCTGTCCAGTACACGGCGCGGCATCCTATTTCTATCCTCTCCATGAACTCTTCTGAGGATTCATCGTCCCGCCGACGAGTGTCGGTGAGCCCTAATGCATCCATGAGGGACGCCCTAGCTACCGACCTATTTTTCCGACCATCTAGGTCCAAACCCAGTAACTTCTGGGCACCTTCTCTGTAGTCCGCGTAAGTGACTCCGGTCACTGCCTCGCCCTCTACCTTCAGGCTTGTGATCCGGACCACATCCTCCAAGCTCGGCACCATGTGCCCCCAGGGCATCAGGAATGCCCGGCTCACTGGGTCCCATCTCTCACACAAGGCTTGATCAGAACCAGGTCGGGCTTGATCGGCTCGATCCGAAGAAGGTACCAAATCCCATCACGTCTAGCCTCGCCTTCTGAAAATCTGGGAGGCCCCTGTACGCTGCTACTACCAACTCCCATAAGATTTGTGATTTCATCACAACCTACGCATACAAGGAATGGGGGTGAGGTTTGGTCGGAAGAAAGGAAGAAAGAATGAGAAAAGGGCAAGAAAACTTGGCTTACGAGTTGAGATTGGGCCCTTTCGCTGAAGTGCCCTTCAAGGTCTGAAAGCCTCCTGGAACTACTACCACTGGACCTGCTTCTCTTCGAGGAATGGGAAGATTCGCCCTCCATCCAACTCTCAGAATTTTGAACTCCTCCTCTCCCGTAAGAAATTGTGCTCCTCGAGTTAGCTCTCGATATACCTGGGAGGATAAAAGGGACAAGAATTTATAGAAATGGAAGGAGTGCGGGCCAAGATTGCCTCCATCACCTGTCAATGATAGCCCTCGCAATGAGGCACCGTCCAAGCGGTCCCATGTGTCGCTTCACCGCTCGCACAGGGTGATTGACTGGACGAAGAATATGACGACTAGCCCCCTATGTTGTCTAGGGATACCCTATCATGATTTGGAGGACGTCCGCAAAATTTGACACAGCATTCGGGAAAAGAAACTAGGGCCGTCTTTTTTGACTTCGACGGCAGATTCCCGTGGAAAATGGTCACAAGACGCGATTCTCCGCTTGGAGCAGAGTCTCGACAGACCCATCACATGGGAACAGTGCAAAGGAGGAGAAGTGTAGGGAAGAAGGAACGCACAAAAGAACAAATAACAGCAGGAAATCAAATCATTCCATTCATAATTCTACATAAGCTGTCACAAACACTACAATCATAGAGAGGTGGCGGGTCCACTAGCTCGCCAATCCTCACCATCACTCATCTCTCTGGGCACTCTCCTCCTCTCCCCCGAGGTGAGGGTCCCTCAGAAGCCTCCGGGATCCCCGTGCAGTAGCACCTGCCTCGCCTCTGGGTGCCTTCTCCGCAGCAGTGACTCGCTGCTCCTCCCCTGGCGTGGCAAAGAAGCCACTGGCGGCAAAGCGACCGGACTGGCGGAGTCGCTCCCCGAACTCTCGCGCTCTCTCGTAGCGCGTCTCCATCCCTCCTAGCCTCTGCACGACGGCCTGAAGGCCCAGCTGGAGCTCCCTCACTTGGGCCTCCAAGGCCCTCCTCTCGGTCAGATCCCGCTGTCGCTCGGACCTTCTCTCGGCTTTCTCTCTCTCTGCCTCTCTCCTCATCATCTGCAGAAGAACCCTTAACTCCAGGATGTCTGGAGAAGGTCTCTCCTCACCGCGATGCCGCAGCTCCGCTACAGTCGCCACCCAGGCGTCACGCTCCTCTTCCGCCCGGGTCGCGCGGGCCACCGCACCGGCAAGTTGCTCCCGGAGGGAGGCAATCTCGAGAAAAGGGGCCGAGGAACTGGAAGATCCGCCAGCCACTCCCACCGTCGCTGTCTGCTGGGCACGCTGGAACAAAATAAACAACGGCCGTCAGTGAAACTCCAAAATCTGAAGTTAAAAGTGCGGCACGTAACTTACCAGGAGCGACAACTCATGTTGAGCGACGGCCAGCTGCCGCCTAGTCTCTGACAGTTGGGCGCGCGAGCCGCCGATGCCACGCGTGTCCCCAGCTTGGGGAAGCCCCGCGTAGCTCTCTCTCTGCCGCCGCAGGAAGTCGGCACTGTCCTGCACCAGTATACCCCCTTGCTGTCCAGGGAGACGTACGGGCCACTCCTCGAGCCTCGCCTTGCCGCGACTCTCCCTCCTGACGCGGCTCGGCTCGTCCGCACTCGCCCACTCATCGGCCAGACCCAGGGTCCTTGCCATGTCCTGCACCAAGAAAGGGGTCCCACATCAGTCAAAAGGAACGCGTCCCCTGTCTAGGACGCGTCCATCATTTGAGTGCAACACTCGCCGAACCCTTTCCCCCTCGCGCGGCTCGCTTCAAAACCCAAAATGAATTAAAAGAGGAAGAGATCGAAGCACCTACCGAGCCGTGTTCACCTCCTCCCGCGCCATCGGGCCCCTCGGGTCCCTCGGGGGCCCGAGCGGCCCTTCCTCCTCCATGGACGCCGTTCCGTGCTCGGGCGCGTCCCTCCTCGGGCGAGGAGTCCCTCGTCCCTCTCCACCTTCACCGTGGTCGGGCCCACCGAACTCCATCGATCAAAAGAGGAGAAGACGAGAAAGGGGCAAGCGAGTTTCTGGTAGAAGGCGGGCTCGTTTGTGGGTAAGGCACGGGAGAAGAAAGACCACCCGTCGCTTTAAATTTGAAATCAAGGATTAAGACGCGTCCTCGCGCCTGGACGCGCCCAATAGGGGGGAAAAGGAAACAAAATCCCCCCGTGCAAAGCGTAGTTCCCCGCTGTTCAGGGCAAGGTCTCGCGGAGCATGCCTCAAAGGACAACTCAGTGCAAAGAAGAAAGTGTGGGAGAGCGAAAGGTACACACAACACAAAAAGCCATTTCCATTTCATATAATAGCCAAAAGTACATCATGCAGTGAGAATGGTGATGTGTACAAGCAACTCTCTAACTCTCACCACCACCCTCCTGATCATCTCTCTCCTCCCTCCTCTGCCGGGGATCCCTAGGGGGCCTCTGCGAACCCTGAGAAGCCGTGCTCGCCTCGCCATGTGGTGGCACTCCAGCCTCGAAGGCGCGACGACGCTCCTCGGTCGAAGAGACCAGATAGCTGCCCATGGAAAAAGAACCAGACTGACGAAGTCGCGCCCCGCGTTCCTTCGCCCTCTAGTACCGCTCCTCGCTCTCCCGAAGCCTCCCCTCCGCCGTGCCGAGACTCAATCGGAGCTCCAGCAGCTGGGCCTCTAGAGCCCTCCTCTCGGTCTGATCCCGCTGTCGCTCCTCCCTCTCTCTCTCCCTATCCCTCTCCCTCTCTCTCTCCACGCTCTCCCTCTCTCTCTCCACGTTCTCCCTATCCCTCTCCCTCTCCTCTCACTCCCTCATCGCCTCTCTCCTCGACAGCTCGAGGGCGATCCGCAGATCCAGCACGTCACGAGGGAGCTCCTCAGCCTCCCGTCGACGCTCCTCCTCCAGCTCCGCAATCCGGGCGTCACGCTCTGCCACCCAGGCATCGCGCTCTGCCACCCGGGCATCGCGCTCCTGCTCAGCACGAACAGCACGGGCCAGGGCCTCCCGAATCTCGGCCACCTGTCAAAGCACGCATGCACCGTAAGAGAACAGTGATAGAAGGAAAGCAGCTAGAAAAGGGTCGGGGCCAAGCAAACACTCACTCGAGCCTCGCGGTCACGCTAGGCCTCCTCAGCCCGAGCCACCGCGTGCGCCAGCTGCTCCTGGAGGGCAGAAACCTCCGGAGGAGGGCCCCGCGAACTGGAACCCGCTCCACCAGCCATCCCGGCTGCCGCTGTCTGGTGGGTCCGCTGAAACACGGGGCAAACTTCAGTCAAAGGCTAAGCATCAAAAATCTAGGTCACAAAAAATGCATTGCATAGACTCACCAGGATCTCCAACTCCTGTCGGATGGCCACCAACTGCCGCCTGACGTCCGCCAACTGGGCCCGCAGGTCGGCGATCATGGTATCACGAGCATCCTGCATCACACATAAGTCAGTACCACATGAATATACATATAGAAGGGTGAAGCATTTTCATTTCACACTTACCCCTGCCATACCACCGAGGGAGAGGCGGTCCCCATACGTAGCTCGATATCGTCTCACGTAATCTGATCTGTCCTGTACATGGGACACCACTGGGACCCCGCCCTGCTGCCAGTCCTGGTACTGTGCTGGGAAGCGCGTACGCCAGTCCACAATCTTCGCCTTCCCCTTGGTCTTCCACCCAATGCGGGCCGGCGCATCTACGTCAACCCACTCCTGGGCCAGCCCCAACGTCCTCATGACCAGTCTAAGCCGCAGCGGCTCAATCTCGTTCAGGCAATGGATCTACACGTCCCGCCTGAAGCGAGGAAGACCCGCTACAACCCAGGGCTGGCCAGCATCGCCCATGCCCAGGTAGGGCCTCCACACCACCTGCATCACCATACATACATTATGTTAGTTACCATTCAGTCACATGCATAAACACAAAAAAAATCATACGCATCATACCATGGCCTCGGGATACTCGCTCAGTTCCCGACGAAGTGACGACAGCTGGTAGCCGTGGGGTGCTGCAACCACGACCGGCCTCCACTGCCGCGCCAGAGGCACGGCCCTCCTGTTCCCATGCCTAGCCCTCCCCATCGAAAAATAGTAATAGCTCAACACCCGCATCCATCATACATCATTAGTACAATAATTACATATTTAACTGTGGGAATGGATAAATAAAATGTTTACCTGGAGGAAAGGTGCGAAGCCACTGACTGTCGTCTCCTTCTCCGAAGTCTGGGAGAGATCAGCAATCAAATGGGCAAGCAGAGCCGCTCCCCACGCGTAGTGTCCCACTCTGTCCAGATCCGCCAAGATCCCGAGGAAACGGCAGTGGATGCCATCCCCCTTCGTCCCCAGCAGAAGGCGGCCCAGGAAGAAGAAAAGAAACCTCCGAAGATCTAGGTCCACCAGCTCCCTCTCGCTCGAATCCTGGGTGAAAGCTGCACGAGCATCCCCCTCCAGTCAAGCCAAGAACTCCGCTCCAGTCTCGCTAACCCGCTGGCACGGGTCGACGAATCCGAGCGCCTCCATGATCTCCACTTGGCCAACTACCCTGCTGTCTCTATCATTCACGCTCGTCTCTAACCACAGCAGGTCCAGGGCACTCTCTCGGTAGTCGGGGTAGGTGACCCCGCTGACTGCCTCTCCGTCAACTCGTAGCCCGGTGATCCAAGCCACGTCCTCCAGGGTCGGCACCATGTGCCCCCAGGGCATCAAAAACGCCCGGCTCGGTGCGTGCCACCGCTCCCTCAATGCCTGGATAAGAGGAAGGTCGAGCCGGAAGGGCTCGATCCTAAGGAAAGCTCCAAAGCCCATGGCGTCCACACGCGCCCTCTGGAAATCCGGCAGCCCACGGTATGCTGCCCCCACCAGGGACCAGCTAATCCGGCCCTTCATCACGCCCTACACACCACAAAAACCAACAAAGAACACATCAGCATCATGAACAGTAATAAACAATAACACTGTATATACTATTTATTCTTTTTATTTTATTTTTTTTAAAAAATATATATATATTATTTTTTGGAGGCGTCCAGGCCCCTGGACGCCTCCTTCCTATTTTCTTTATTTCTTTTTTTCGAAAAATCCAAGAACCAAAAATAAAAAAATATATATATAATATATATATTATTATGGAGGCGTCCTAGGCCTTGGACGCCTCCTTATTTTCAAACTTTTTTTTATTATTTACGTAAATAAATAAATAAACAAAAATAAAAAGAAAAAGTGGAGGCGTCCAGGCCCCTAGACGTCTCCTTCTCTCACTACCCGGCCTTCTCTCACAGCCTCTCGCACGCCCGTTTTAGCCTATTAAACCACAGAGTGAGAATTCCGAAGTACTTACCGGGTCGTGATCATCCTCTCCCGCGTCACCAGCATCCGCAGCGGCCTCCGCGGCCAGAAGCGGCACCTCCATCTCCTCCTCCGCAGCAATCCCCTCTACTACGGCCTCCTCAGCATCGTCTCTCAACCTCCTCGCACGACGAGCCAGTCGTTTCCGCTTCCCTGGACCCTGGCTCGATCCTCCTCGCTCCATTGGGACTAAGAATGGGTCGTTTGGAGTGGCTGGACGGTCAGAATGAACAGTAAGTGAGTAAGGGGGGAGCCCCCCCCCTATATATAGATTGAGCTTTAATTGGGGAATCCAGGCGCCTGGACGCCCCCACTTTTTATTATTTTTTTAAAAAAAAAATCAAAAAAACTTAGGGGCGTCCAGGCGCCTGGACGCCCCCAAACCAAAAAATCAAAAAATAAAAAATTAGGGGCGTCCCGGACCCTGGACGCCCCCCAAAAAAAATTTTAAAAAAAAAATTATAAAAAAACAGGGGCATCCAGGCCTCTGGACGCCCCCATAATAAAAAATAATAAAAAACATAATAAAAAGAAAAAAGGGGTTAGAGTATGTATATAATCCAAACAAAAGAAAAAAAGGAAAGAAAAATAAAAACCACAAAAAAAATGATAATAATTAAGGGGACGGGGGTCCGAAACATCCAAATGCCAGATTTTATTCCATCAGAAAAGCAGATTGAGCTACATCAGGGGCTTAGGCGCCTTAGGCCTTAACTTCTCCAGTTCGGTTACATAAGCCCTCCACGGCTCGCATTCTTCCACCACGTGCGCTAATGCCTTTCCCGCAACACTTGTCTTCCAGGGAGTTTTAATGGCCTTCGCTTCCTTCGCGTCCGCTTCAGTGCCCAACTCCCTTTTCTTCAAAGGAACGATGCCAGTCGGTGGCGGGAACGAATGGCGTGGGATGCCAATCTGGAGGCAGCACCGATGCGCATTATAAAGGACGAACTCGGTCGCGCCGATCAGTTGAAGATCAACTTCGGGAGAAGACCTCGTGAGGAGATCTAGCGAAAACAAATATGCCGGTGCGCAAGTAAAGAAGCCTTGTGTCACGGTGCGAAAGTGAGACCGCCAGTCTTCACGTTTCTTCAGCCACGGAACACGGTTCACTACGGTACCACCGAAGCCTAACACGTCGGCTATGTGATGAAGAGGGCTTTGTTGGAAGAGCTTCGAAGCGGTTGGCATTCCCTCGCGGTGGTCGAATTTGAAATGCAAATCCAGCCAGCAATTCAAGACAAGTGTACAACCAAATGGAGGCTTACCCATGCTCGAGGCAGTAAGACCGCTGTAAAGATAGGCGAGGACGGCGGGTCCCACCCTCTTTCCACGCCAGATCCCGCAGATAGCACCCAGTTGGTCTTCCTCCACCATGTTGTCGGTATAAGGGAACAAGAGAGCACCCGCCAGACAAATGGTGAACCCCTTCATAATTCCCTCCAAATAGTCATCGTCTGGTGACCCTCTCAGGGCGTCCATGACCCACTCCGCAAGCTTTTGGAGATCGATCCCCTTTTGAGTACGGACCTTTCTGGCTGCGTCGGGCGGCATGAAGCTTCCAAGGACGCTTTCAGAAGTCCCCCGTGTCAGCATCCGCATAGCCTTCACCTTCCCGTCACTCTTGAATTTCTTCAATCCTAGCAGAAGTTCCACCTCCTCGAGGAGGATGGTAACCTCGAAGGTCGGGAAGATAAAAGTGTGGGTCTGGGGATGCCAGATCTCCACTAGTGCGCCCATAGCCGCCCAGTCCATACGAATCTTCTCGTAATGTTTGGCATGAATAAGGAGCCCCTGCAAATGCCACTTCGAGAGTATGGCCCTCATGCCAATGGAGATATTGGAAGTTAGCTTTGAAAGCCATGGCAGCTTGGAAAACTTCCTCGGGCCTGGGAAGAGTGGATATGGCTGGAAGAGGAAAGAAGAAGAAATGAAGGAAGTAAGAAGAAGGTTCACGTGGAGAAATTTGAAAAGAGTCAGCTTACCATATGCGACATGATCGTCCCACTCAGATGACCCTCGAGGTCGGAAAGTCGCCTAATCTCGCTGCTAGGCCTGCTCCTCTTCATAACGCGGGAAGACTCTCCTTCCATCCTGAGCTCCAAATTCTCCTCTCCTTCCTCTCCTGAGCTTCCAAAACCCACCTTGGTGCATTTGAATGAACTAGCCTAAGGGGAGTTCTTATAGGAAGGGTAGGGCGCTACAGGATGAAACATGTCACATCAATTGTCAACGTCAGGATTTTGGCTAGATCTCCTTTCCATTGTGGTGCGATTCTGCTGTGATTCTGCTACTTTCTGATGTTGTTAACCTTTGCTAATCTGTGCAGGTTTTACTAACGGACGTCTTTGTCCTATCTCATGTCCCACCTTTCATTGGTTGGTCCCACCTTGTCATGCATCGTAGTATATGATACTTACGCTACTAGAACATGTCAAGGACCTTGCGGCTCGAATGAATCTGGGATCTGAGTTCCCCTTCAACAAAAATGGTGATGATCCCAGAGGAATTTGGGTTGTACGGATAGGCCGTCAATTTGTGATAGAATGGGGACAACGGTTCCATTCAGTGAGTTGATGCGCGGAAAAACGGGCCCCAGCCCAGTATCAGCTCACCGGGTCGGTATCCTGACCCTTTCTTCACAAGTTGACAATATTATCCTTGGCTATTTTCTATTTTAGTTTGTTTTAAATATTTCATTGAACCCAGCATGCATTCATATAGGACTTTGATTTATTGCGGAAGATCATTCAAGTGATTCGATTGTGAAAGCCGTTGTGCTCCAATTCCCACAAATATGAGATATTCCACTCCGAATGAAATACTGAGTTTCCTTGAGACAGCCCCGACGCTGCTCTTCCAAAGGAGACCCTTGTTTAGACAGACCCTCAGATATTCCTTTACCTTTTTTGACCCACCTTGGCCGCAGCACTTCCACATTGGCTGGTAACCGCTCCCCAAAGGTGAAACCTCCGGTTTATGACCCAGGTACTTCCACACCGAGAAGTTGGTCTCCTTTTGTTTCGTGCCTGAGCGCACATCTCACCCTCCCTTATTTGATCTCCGTCCAAGCAATCGTCAATATTTGAAAGACCTTCTTCAAGGTCGCCTCATTGAAACTTCAGGAGAGATTCCAAACAGTGACGTCAAAAGCGTGTCTCATCACACCTTGGCATCAACTTATCAGTCCGCTCCCACTCCATTTCACTCCACTTCGATACCATTCCACTACGTATCGCTCCCTTGCAAAGCAGACGCCAAGGCGGGGCAGCTGTAGACACGCCATTCCTGACGTCTCCTGAGAAAGTCTCATATTACTATACAACGCCCCGCGACGGCTTACGCGTTTTGAATCACTTGAGTGCTTCCTTTTCTTGAGTCTTCTTCCGCCCTTTTCGGCATCCGGAATCATCTCGTCACGGCATTCGGACGGCATCAACACCAGTCAGACGCATCAGAGGTTCTGGAACCAAGAAGGGTATCTGCCGGGCAGCCGCCAACACGTTGTACGAGGACCCGGGTGGGTCTTTATGGGGGCGTCCAGGCCCCTGGACGCCCCAATTAAAGCTCAAACTATATATAGGGGGGGGGCTCCCCCCCCCCCCCCCCCTTACTCACTTACTGTTCATTCTGACCGTCCAGCAACTCCAAACGACCCATTCTTAGTCCCAATGGAGCGAGGAGGATCGAGCCAGGGTCCAGGGAAGCAGAAACGACTGGCTCGTCGTGCGAGGAGGTTGAGGGATGATGCCGAGGAGGCCGCAGCAGAGGAGATTGCTGCGGGGGAGGAGATGGAGGTGCCGCTTCTGGCCGCGGAGGCCGCTGCGGATGCTGGTGACGCGGGAGAGGACGATCACGACCCGGTAAGTACTTCGGAATTCTCACTTTGTGGTTCAATAGGCTAAAACGGGCGTGCGAGAGGCTGTGAGAGAAGGCCGGGTAGTGAGAGAAGGAGGCGTCCATGGGCCTGGACGCCTCCACTTTTCCTTTTTATTTTTGTTTATTTATTTATTTACGTAAATAATAAAAAAAGTTTGAAAATAAGGAGGCGTCCAAGGCCTAGGACGCCTCCATAATAAAATATATATTATATATATATATTTTTTTTGTTTTTGGTTCTTGGATTTTTTCGAAAAAAAGAAATAAAGAAAATAGGAAGGAGGCGTCCAGGGGCCTGGACGCCTCCAAAAAACAATATATTTTTTTTAAAAAAAATAAAATAAAAAAGAATAAATAGTATATACAGTGTTATTGTTTATTACTGTTCATGATGCTGATGTGTTCTTTGTTGGTTTTTGTGGTGTGCAGGGCGTGATGAAGGGCCGGATTAGCTGGTCCCTGGTGGTGGCAGCATACCCTGGGCTGTCGAATTTCCAGAGGGCGCGTGTGGACGCCATGGGCTTTGGAGCTTTCCTTAGGATCGAGCCCTTCCGGCTCGACCTTCCTCTTATCCAGGCATTGAGGGAGCGGTGGCACGCACCGAGCCGGGCGTTTTTGATGCCCTGGGGGCACATGGTGCCGACGCTGGAGGACGTGGCTCGGATCACCGGGCTACGAGTTGACGGAGAGGCAGTCAGCGGGGTCACCTACCCCGACTACCGAGAGAGTGCCCTGGACCTGCTGTGGTTAGAGACGAGCGTGACTGATAGAGACAGCAGGGTAGTCGGCCGAGTGGAGATCATGGAGGCGCTCGGATTCGTCGACCCGCGCCAGCGGGTTAGCGAGACTGGAGAGGAGTTCTTGGCTCGACTGGAGGGGGATGCTCGTGCAGCTTTCACCCAGGATCCGAGCGAGAGGGAGCTGGTGGACCTAGATCTTCGGAGGTTTCTTTTCTTCTTCCTGGGCCGCCTTCTGCTGGGGACGAAGGGGGATGGCATCCACTGCCGTTTCCTCGGGATCTTGGCGGATCTGGACAGAGTGGGACACTACGCGTGGGGAGCGGCTCTGCTTGCCCATTTGATTGCTGATCTCTCCCAGACTTCGGAGAAGGAGACGACAGTCAGCGGCTTCGCACCTTTGCTCCAGGTAAACATTTTATTTATGCATTCCCACAGTTAAATATGCAATTATTGTACTAATGATGTATGATGGATGCAGGTGTTGAGCTATTACTATTTTTCGATGGGGAGGGCTAGGCATGGGAACAGGAGGGCCGTGCCTCTGGCGCGGCAGTGGAGGCCGGTCGTGGTTGCAGCACCCCACGGCTACCAGCTGTCGTCACTTCGTCGGGAACTGAGCGAGTATCCCGAGGCCATGGTATGATGCGTATGATTTTTTTTGTGTTTATGCATGTGACTGAATGGTAACTAACATAATGTATGTATGGTGATGCAGGTGGTGTGGAGGCCCTACCTGGGCATGGGTGATGCTGGCCAGCCTTGGGTTGTAGCGGGTCTTCCTCGCTTCAGGCGGGACGTGTGGGTCCATTGTCTGAACGAGATCGAGCCGCTGCAGCTTAGACTGGTCATGAGGACGTTGGGGCTAGCCCAGGAGTGGGTTGACGTAGATGCGCCGGCCCGCATTGGGCGGAAGACCAAGGGGAAGGCGAAGATTGTGGACTGGCGTACGCGCTTCCCAGCACAGTACCAGGACTGGCAGTAGGGCGGGGTCCCAGTGGTGTCCCATGTACAGGACAGCATAGATTACATGAGACGATATCGAGCTACGTACGGGGACCGCCTCTCCCTGGGTGGTATAGCAGGGGTAAGTGAAATGAAATTGCTCCACCTTTCTGTATGTATATGCATGTGGTACTGACTTATGTGTAATGCAGGATGCTCGTGATACCATGATCGCCGACCTGCGGGCCCAGTTGGCGGACGCCAGGCGACAGTTGGTGGCCATCCGACAGGAGTTGGAGATCCTGTTGAGTTTATGTGATGCATTTTTTGTGACCTGGATTTTTGATGCTTAGCCTTTGACTGACGTTTGCCCCGTGTTTCAGCAGGCCCACCAGACAGCGATAGCCAGGATGGCTGGCGGAGCGGGTTCCAGTTCGCGGGGCCCTCCTCCGGAGGTTTCTACCCTCCAGGAGCAGCTGGCGTATGCGGTGGCTCGGGCTGAGGAGGCCGAGCGTGACCGCGAGGCTCGAGTGAGTGTTTGCTTGGCCCCGACCCTTTTCTAGCTGCTTTCCTTCTATCACTGTTCTCTTACGATGCATGCGTGCTTTGACAGGTGGCCGAGATTCGGGAGGCCCTGGCCCATGCCGTTCGTGCTGAGCAGGAGCGCGATGCCTGGGTGGCAGAGCGCGATGCTTGGGTGGCAGAGCGTGACGCCCGGATTGCGGAGCTGGAGGAGGAGCGTCGACGGGAGGCTGAGGAGGTCCCTCGTGACGTGCTGGATCTGCGGATCGCCCTCGAGCTGTCGAGGAGAGAGGCGATGAGGGAGAGAGAGGAGAGGGAGAGGGATAGGGAGAACGTGGAGAGAGAGAGGGAGAGCGTGGAGAGAGAGAGGGAGAGGGATAGGGAGAGAGAGGGGGAGGAGCGACTGTAGACACGCCATTCCTGACGTCTCCTGAGAAAGTCTCATATTACTATACAACGCCCCGCGACGGCTTACGCGTTTTGAATCACTTGAGTGCTTCCTTTTCTTGAGTCTTCTTCCGCCCTTTTCGGCATCCGGAATCGTCTCGTCACGGCATTCGGACGGCATCAACACCAGTCAGACGCATCAGAGGTTCTGGAACCAAGAAGGGTATCTGCCGGGCAGCCGCCAACACGTTGTCCGAGGACCCGGGTGGGTCTTTATGGGGGCGTCCAGGCCCCTGGACGCCCCCAATCTTTTAATTTATTTTATTTTTATTTTTCAAGGCCCAAAATTAAATAAAAAATAATAAATTAATGGAGGCGTCCAGGCCTCTGGACGCCTCCATAAAAACAAAAATAAAAAATGTGTAAAATGCCAGTTGGCATAAAAGATAAAAAAAATAATTAAAAAAATATATATACATATTAATGGAGGCGTCTAGGCCCCTGGACGCCTCCATAAAAATAAATAAAAAAAAACAAAATGCCAAGCCTGGTATAAAAGACAAAAGAAAAATAATAAAATAATATAATCTTGGAGGCGTCCAGGCCCCTGGACGCCTCCATCAACTCCCTCACGGGCGCCGGCCACCGAACGACGGTTTGTCGTGTGTGAAAAAAGCCAAATTATAGAGACGTCCGGTCAGCTGGACGCGCCCATTTCTGAATCACGAGGCGCCGCTCACAAAGCCACGCGTTGTGCCAAACCGCGTGCGGCCGTCGTCGGCTTTCGGTGGACCTGCTTGAGGCGTCCGGGACCCTGGACGCCTCCACAAAAGTATTCTAAAAAAATATATAAAAATAGAATAAAATATTATTTCGGCCCTGATGGAGGTGTCCAGGGTCCTGGACGCCTCCACCCTCCGGAGCTCTATAAATAGAGGCCCACCCCCTCAGTTCTGGGGGAGCTCAGAAGTGATCCGATAGGCTGCCGGAGCCCAGAGGCTACGGAGTCATTTTCTAACCCGTGGGTTCTTTTGTAGGTGGAGGTTCTGCCGGCTTCTCGGGTGCTCACGCTCGCGAGAGGAAGGTCGTCTTCATCCACCGCGCTTCCACGTCGTCCCCACGCTGCCGGAGCTCCGCCGGATTTCACCCTCGGCTCATCCAATAAGCCTTTTCTTCCCCTTTTTCTTCGTAGTTCTTTTGCATTCATCATCTCGCATCCTCTATTCCCCTTCATAAGGGCGCCTCTTCTTTTATACTTCTTGCATCCATCATCTCATTTTCCTCCTACTCGAGTCCGAGAGGGGTTTAAAAGATAACACCAACCAGGTGTGTGTCTTGCCATCATTTCGTTATTTTTATTGCAAGGATTTGAATACTACACCTCCATCTTTCTAATCCACTTGTCATTTGTTTGTCGTTGTTTTACAAGGGTAGCCGAGGAATGCCCTCTCCGTCGGCCGGCCGGAGGGAGAGGAAGAATCAACCCGCCATCTCCCGCTCTTGAGGTAGGCGCGATCACTTTCTTATTTTGGGGTCTTTCGGCCCCTGGCGATCACATCTTATTTTCGAGGCCGCGGCGAGTCACTTCCCCAATGGCCGTTTAAATTTCCATTCTTATATTCTCTTTATACTCTGTTATATTCTGCTCATATTCTCGAGGCCGCGGCGAGTCACTTCCCCAATGGCCGTTTAAATTCCCGTTTTTATATGTTATATTCTTATCTATTCGTGTTCTCGAGACCGCGGCGAGTCACTTCCCCAATGGCCGTTTAAATTCACGTCCTTATACGTTATATTCTTATCTGTTTGTGTTCTCGAGGCCGCGGCGAGTCACTTCCCCAATGGCCGTTTAAATTCCCGCTCTTTGTATTCTCTCTATATTCTGTCATCTTATTATCTGCTCATATTCTCGAGGCCGCGGCGAGTCACTTCCCCAATGGCCGTTTCAATTCTCGTTATTTAATTTTTGCACCATTCCCGTCCCCCCGAGGCCGCGGCGAGTCACTTCCCGCTATGGCCGTTTAAACCCCATATTTTGCTATATCACACTTGTCCCGCTCGCCCCGCCGGAGCAATCTCCCGTGGTGGCCCCTTCTCTCTCTTCTCTTATTTCTGTGTTGCAGCAAACAAACACCAAAAGAAACAAAAGAGGAGCCCGTGCGCTCCGCGTCCTCTCCGCTCTTCCCGGAACCGCGTGACGTCGCTCACAAACGGCCCGCCAAGGCGCGGCCCAACCCAGCTTCGACATTGGATTCTATAGTACGGGAAAGCGCATTAGTCACCGGAGGACCCTCCGGCAACCGACCGTTGCCCCCTACCACATCGGCCCTGACCCCATAACGGGCGAGCACGCCCCATGGGTGCCATAAGACTCTCCCCGGGACCAGCCAACGACGGGGTAAGCGCCCTCCAACGGGAAACTCCCGTCACTATAGCGGAAAGAAGTTGTTCCACTACTTACGCCTTCCCTATCAAGGGATAAGGCTCCCCGCTCCAGGACAACCCCTATAAGAAGGGGAACGACAGAGAAGGGAGACACGGTGGATAATTCTGCCAAAACCTGATATACAAGAGAATAGAGCTACTAGCCCTACTGCACGACGAGAGGGAAGCCCCGATGATCTACGCTGAAAGGGAAGCTCTCCTCTGACGACCTTACCCCCAGTGAGCACTCACCGAGTGAGCTTTGGGAGTGGCGAGCACTCGTTTCGAGGATCTACACTGCCCTTCAGTCCTTGACTGCGATTTCCTTCTCCCTCTCTCTCCCTCGCTCTTCTCTACTCTTCATTAATCCGTTGCTGACTTAAGCATCAGAGGGTTGTCCCCTGGGGTAACACCCGGGACTCCTTCTGACGCCCTTCTGGCTTCTGGTGTTTGCAGGTCTCCACGGGTGCGAGGTGACTTCCCCAACAAATAAATAGAGAAGGTGGTATGTGACATAGGAACCATTTTCCTGCCTCTACACTTCTTGGCACCGTCTGTGGGAACCACAAACGAAAGGCTATGGCACCGCGTGGAAGCCTCAGCAACGCTAGCAACCGGGGGCGCGGTTCCCACCAGGGACCCAACTCCCACCGGGGGGTCACAGGAAGCTTCCTCCACTCATCCCCGATGTGAGGTCAGCCCAGGTGACCTAGACAAAATCCGCGAGCAGATCCGAGCCCTGACAGAATTCTGTCAGGAACTTCGAAACCAACAGGTGGAGCCCCAGCGCGCCCTACCCGAATGACAGGAGGACGAGAGGGGCCAAACTGGGGAGAACCCTCGCCAAGTGCGAGAGGCCTCCCATGCCTCGGTCGTAAGGGCCCAACGATCGCGCAGTCAGCCAACGCCAAGGGTGCGCAGCCCACTACACTCCAACCCGGAGATGGATCGTCGGCTCCAGTGCTTCAACGAGATAGAGGACAAAGTCCGATATCTGCATGACGTCCTCTTGGCTGCCAAGAATCGCGGCCTGGTCGACGACGACGTGGACTTCCACACTCCCTTTTCTAGGGAGATCATGGAAGCCCCCATCCCGCCGAAGCTCCAGCTGCCGTCGTTCACCTCCCACGACGGCACCACCGACCCGTCCGACCACATGCATAGCTTCGAGTCCCACCTGGTGTTCCACCGGGCCTCAGATACTGTGAAGTGCCTGGCATTCGTCACGACTCTCCGGGAGAATGCACGGGCCTGGTTCGAGTCCCTGTCGGCCGGGACTATCTCCTCCTTTCAGCATCTCAAGAAGGTGTTTGAGGAGAACTTCGTTAGCTTCCGAAAGGTGGCCAAGTCGGCGGTGACCCTACTCGCCCTCAGGCAGGGAAAAGAAGAAACGCTGTGGGACTTCGTCTCCCATTTTCGCAAGGAGGCGCTCCGCATCCCGCACCTTGACGTCGGCATCGTGACCACGGCACTCACCTAAGGGATGCGGGACCACATCCTCCGGCGGGCGCTCGGAGTAGAGGCCCCATCGACCCTTCCTGATCTTCTCGCCCTAGCGCAGAAGCACGCACGCTACGAGGAGAATATCGCGGCCCTGGGCCATGCAATCGGGACCGATCGATCCGACCGAAAAAGATCTGCCGACTCGTCGCGAGAGGAGCGGAGCAAGAGGGAGCGACGCGACAGAGACTGCCGTGATCGCCCCAAAAGAGAAAGGGGGAACTACTGCAACTACACACCCCTGACATCTAAACCCGACCAGATTCTGATGGAGATCCACGAGGAGCCATTCTTCAAATGGCCTCCCCGGATGAAGTCAGACCCGAGTTCGAGGAGCAAGAAGAAATACTGCCATTACCATTGCGACCACGGCCATGACACCGCCGATTGCATTAACGTGAGGGATGCCATTGAGGATCTTGTCCGTAGAGGACTCCTCGATAAGTTCCTCGCCAAGGCTACGGAAAGGTGATAGAAGACGCCCCCGCTAATCGACAACCGGCCCAATGGGAAAGAGATCATGATGATCTCTGGGGGGGCGACTGTTGGAGGAGATAGCGCGAGCAGGCGACGGCGATACGCATCAGTCGTCTACGTCGTGGAATGAAGCGAAGGCACTCGACCAGGAGCTACCACCCCAGGCCATCCAAGAGACCCTATTGTCTGCTCAGAGGATGACCTAGACGGTGTAACTACTCCCCACTCTGACGCACTCGTGGTTTCGGCCACCATAAACTAGTGTACCGTGCGTCGTATATTAGTGGATAATGGGAGCGGTCCATATGTTATTACGTACAACTGTCTTGTGCTCATGGGTGTAGACTTATCTCAGCTCATGCCCATACACACACCATTGTACGGTTTCTTCAGCACCACTGTCTGCCCAGAAGGACGCATCTCACTCCCGATCACGTTCAGAACCGCGCCAAAGGAGGGAACCTTCCTCGCATACTTCACAATTGTTCGCGCGATGACCGGGTATAACTCCATTATTGGGCGAGGGATCCTCGGCACACTTCGCGGCGTCCCCTCCTCCTACCACCAAAAGCTCAAATTCCCCACCCCTCAAGGTGTAGGGGAGGTCCGAGGGGATCAGAGGGAATCCAGAAGGTGCTACCTCATCTCAACCCGTGACCAACGTCCCGAGGAAGTACCGCCTGAGAAGAAGGCAAGAACCGAAGATCCAAGTCCGAGCACAAGCGTGCCGGTCGAGGACTTGTACTTCATCCAGGTGGGGGATGATCCAAGCCGAACGCTGAAAATCGGCGCTACCCTATCCGAGCACGATAGGCAAGCGTACGCACGCTTCCTCACATCCAACCAAGATGTGTTCGCATGGTCTGAAGATGAGCTTCTCGGGATCCCTCCGGAGGTCATCACTCATCAACTTAGGTTGGACCCCGCCTATCGCCCGATCCAGCAGCGCCGAAGGTGGTGCAACCCTGAGCGACAAGCCATCATCAGGGAATAGGTAAGCGAGAAGCTACGTTCGGGGCTGCTCAGACCCACAAGGTACCCGGACTGGGTAGCCAACGTGGTCTTGGTCCCCAAGAGCAACGGAAAGTGGCAGATGTGCGTGGACTACACCGACCTCAACAAAGCTACGCCTAAGGATAGCTTCCCCATGCCACGGATCGACCAGTTGGTCGATGCTACGGCCGGGCATGAAATGCTGAGCTTCCTGGATGCGTACTCCGGGTATCACCAAATCAGCATGCACGAGCCCGACCAGGACAAAACGGCCTTAGTCACCGACCATGGCCTATATTGCTACACTCGCATGCCGTTTGGGTTGAAGAACGCAGGAGCAACATACCAGCGCCTCGTCAACCACATGTTTGACTCGCAGATCGGTCACAATATGGAGGTCTACATCGATGACATGCTCGTGAAAAGCCTCCAGGCCTCCGAGCACTTGGAAGACTTGGCAGAAACCTTCGCCACGCTCATGAGGTAAAACATGAAACTCAACCTGGCTAAATATGCGTTCGGAGTGCGGTCAGGAAAGTTCCTAGGCTTCCTCGTCACCCACCAGGGAATCGAGGCCAATCCCGACCAGATCCGAGCAGTACTGGAGATGAAGCGATCAGGATGAGTGAGGGACGTGCAGTGCCTCACTGGACGCGTCACCGCCCTTGCTCGGTTCCTGTCTAGAGCCGCCGAGCGTTGCCTCCCCTTCTTCTGGCTGATCAAATAGGCCAATCAAGCGCCGGATAAGAAAGGCCAGATCGATTGGGATCAAGAATGCGAACATGTGTTTCAAGAACTAAAACGCTACCCGACGACACCTTCCATCCTCGCCAAGCCACAAAAGGGGAAACAGCTACTCCTGTACCTGTCTGTCACGCCCAGCACAATAAGCGCCGTGCTCACGCGAGAAGAGGCAAGCGTCATGAATCCCGTCTACCACATTAGCCGAGCACTGCAAGGATCAGAATTTTGATACTCACGAACTGAAAAGTTTGCCCTAGCCCTCATAACAGCTACTCGCAAGCTGTGTCCATACTTCTTGGCTCACCCAATAGCCGTGCTCATCGACCAACCGCACCGGCAAATCCTCCAGAACCCCTACACCTCGGGAAGGCTGGTCAAATGGGCCATCGAGCTGGGGAGTTCGACGTCAAGTTCCGCCCGAGGACCGCAATCAAGGCTCAGGTCCTCGCCGACTTCGTCGCCGAATGCACCATACCTGCCGAGGACTCGCCCGAGCAATCTTCAGAACTCACATGGGAACTGTACGTCGACGGATCCTCCTGCATGGCGGGTAGCGGAGCCGGGTTGGTCCTACTTTCACTTGAGGGAGTAGAGCTCCAGTACGCCCTGCGATTCAATTTCCTGACCACGAACAATGTGGTCGAGTATGAGGCAGTTCTCTCTGGGTTGCGCATGGCGAAACACTTGGGGGCGGCCAACGTGCGAGCATACAGCGACTCCATGCTCGTTGCCAACTAGGTCAGAGGAGAATTCGAAGCACGCGAGCCCTCCATGATCCAATACCTAGAGAAGGCCAAGGCTGTGGCAAAAGAATTCTCCCACTTCGAGGTGGTTCACATCCCACGGGAGGAGAACGTCCGAGCAGACGCCATGTCTCGCCTGGCATCTGCCACCACGGTCTCCAACTCAAGATCAATCCTAGTAGAAGAATTATTGGCGCCGAGCATAGAAGAGCCAGCGTCCCAGATAAACGCTATTGACTACAAACCTTCCAGGATGGATCCCCTGCTGGATTTTCTCCTGCGACAACAACTCCCAAACGACCACGCCGAAGCTCGACGTATGCGAGCACGTGCAGCTCACTTCACAAAGGTGAACGACCGGTTATACTGCCGGTCCCTCTCGGCTCCTCTGCTGAAGTGTTTGTTGCCCACGAAAGCCGGCCAGGCCATCCAAGAAGTCCACGAGGGGCTCTGCGGAAGCCATGTAGGGAGGCGAGCACTCGCACGAACACTGATTCGGCAAGGACACTGGTGGCCCACCTTATAGCAAGACTGCCTCGAGTATGTCCGGAGGTGCCCTCAATGCCAAAAATTCTCTCACCTACACCATCATCCGGCTACCCAACTTCACACCTTGATGGAGCCTCGCCCAATTGCTTGATGGGGGGTGGACATACTAGGTCCCTTTCCCGAGGCACAAGGGAGGAAAAAATTCCGCATAGTTGCCATCGACTACTTCACCAATTGGGTCAAAGCTGAACCGTTGGGAAAGATAACAAGCGAGGCAACATGAAAGTTCGTGCTGCGAAGTATCATCTGTCGGTTTGGGATCCCGCGAGTTCTCACAACCGACAATGGCAGGCAATTTGCGAGCGCCACCTTCCAAGAGAAATGCTCGGAGTTGGGGATTTGGAACCACTACACGTCAGTGGGGCATCCCGAAGCTAATGGGTTGGTGGAAAACGCCAATAGAACGCTTCTCCATGGCATCAAAACTCGGCTGGATCAAGCAGGTGATTCGTGGGTTGACTCAATTCCGAACATCCCATGGGCTCACCGTACCACCACCAGGGCCTCCACCGGAGAAATTGTTGAACATATCCGAGTGATTTTGACGATAACAAAACCTAAGATGTTTCTCTCCCTTGTATCCATTTTTCAAGCAAAGCTTCATGCTTTAAACCTTTAATTCTTACCCCATGTCAATTGTGTGGTTATTATTTCTTCCATGGGTTTATTCAAACATAAATCAACTCTTACACAAGCCCGGTTCAATCATCGAACAAATGGATAGCTTCAAGAGAGCTAACACTTGATTTTTGCAGGATTGAAGATTGGCGGTCGACCTGTGGACCCCTGGCGGTCGACCTAAATTAACAGAATTGAAATCTGCCATCTGTGAAAGCTGGCGGTCGACCGCCAGGAGCTAGCGGTCGACCGATTCTCCCAGCAGCCAAATGGCTACAGGACGGCCATTGGCGGTCGACCGCTGGCCCTTGTAGGTCGACCGCCAGCCTCGAGCTGCCAACAAATGTTGACTTTGTGTCACTTCGAGAAATGGTCTTTCTCTTGGTATTGTTTAATCCCTATGCAACCTAACTCTCCAGAAATTGTGGATCTGGTCTGGGGGAGTCTTTGGACCATTCAAGAACCTATAAAACTAATACTAGAGGGTTTGGAAAACCCTAATGCTCAAGGAAGATCAAGGGAGGCTGCCAAGAGGAAGAGAAGGGATTTGGCACTGTAGACGTGAACAGTGCTCCGAGAGGAAAGTTCTTCATCCTTCTTCATCCAATCAAGTGCAAATCAGTCCAAGGATTCAAGCTGCATCCAAAGCATACAATCATCTACTAAGGGGGAGCATATCAAGATCCTTTTCTTATGTTTTGAATTCATTCTTGATCTCTCAAAGCTTCATATGTAATCCTTGTAATCTTTAAACATTCCTGAGTGTGTGGATCCTCTTAGATCTGTGTGTGTGTGGTTGTGAGTTCTTGGTTGGAGGTGTGTGTGTGTATTAAGGTGTTTCTACACCTTCGTGAGAATCCTCCTTCCTAGTGTGTGAGTGTTGTGTGTGGTTGATCTTGTAACCTCCTACAAGATAGTGTGTGGTTTCCTCACTGTCCGTGAGGGGTGGACGTAGGTTGCCGTTGTGGCATCCGAACCACCTAAAATTGCTGTCTCTGTGTGGTTTGTTCCTTTTCCTCTATCCTCCTTCTGTGCAAATCGTAAGTGTGTTAGTGTAGTTCAGTTTTTATTCTCTTTTATCCTGCATAATCCTTCCTCACCTTATAAAACTTGTTTTGTCTGTGGGCTTTAATTATTTCTAGTTCTCTTGTTAGCTTCTTGTTACACAATTTTAAAAAGGTGATATAGTTTTAGAAGTTTCTACCTTCACCCAATTCACCCCCCCTCTTGGGTGCCATTTAATCTCGGGACTTCAATTGGTATCAGAGCCAAGGCTCTTCCTTTCAGAGATCTAATGATCTAGAGCAAGATCTGATTAAATGGCAAACAAGGGAATGGTACCCGAGGGTCATTCCATCAACCGTCCTCCATTTTTTGACGGTTCCAACTACTCCTACTGGAAAAATAGAATGCATGTTTTTCTGAGGGCTCAAGAGTACGAGGTTTGGAGAGTTGTGGACAAGGGTCCTCATAAACTCGGGGCTGATGAAGAAAAATGGACACCCGAGGAAATTAAGAAATGCACTGCTAATTTTAATGCCATGAATATCATGCAATGTGCGATACACCCTAATGAATTCTCTCGTGTTTCCATGTGTAGCCCAGCCATAGAAATGTGGGACAAGCTACGACTCATATACGAGGGAACGTCATAGGTCAAGGAAACCAAGGCAAATCTCCTAGTCACTGACTATGAGCTATTCAAAATGAAACCTGAAGAAACCATCTCCGAGATGTTTGCAAGGCTAACAGAAATCACAAATGGTCTCAAAAGTCTCGGGAAGGAATACTCAAATTCCGACCTTGTGAGGAAGGTGTTAAGGTCCCTACCGTCAGCTTGGCACACAAAGGCCACGGTTATTGAAGATTCAAAGAACCTGTCAACTCTTACTTTGGATGAACTCATAGGGTCACTCATGACCTATGAGATAAATATAAAGAGAACAGTTGATGAAGACATCAAAAAGAAAAAGGTCATTGGACTGAAAGCTCATCAATCCGATGACGAATTTCAAGAAGGAGAATCAAGTGACGGAAGCAATGAAGAGGAAGAATTGGCGATGATAACTCGCCAAGTGAGAAAATTTCTAAGGAAGAAGAGAAACTTTCAAGGAAATTTCAGAAAAGGGCAAAGAAGGCCCACGCAGACTAAAGGCGAATCGAGCAAGCCAAGTAGCATTATATGCTACGAATGCAAGAAGCCTGGACACATGAGAGGTGAATGTCCAGATCTAAAGAAGAAATTCAAGAAGGATAACTTCAATAAACCCAAAGCCATGGTCGCCACTTGGAGCGACGAAGAAGATGAACCATCTGATGAAGAGATTCAAGAACTTGTGGAAAGCTTGTGCCTCATGGCACATGAGGATGAATCCACGGAGGTAAATTCTAACCCTGAATTCATTTCCAATGAACAATGGGAATCTGAATATGAAAAGTTGTACACGAAGTACAAGAAAGTCAGATCTGAAAATAAAGCTCTTAAAAAGAAACTTGATGATTCATCACGTGAAGATATCTATGCCAAATTTGAGAAACTGGAACAGGAATGGTTTGAAGCTTCGGAAGAAAAGGAAAGTCTACTGCAAATAATCTCAGACTGTGATGAAACCAAAAAGGAACTATCATGCAAAATAACCGAAATGGAGGAAGCATGTGAAAGGATCAAAATTGAAGAACAAACTCTAAAATCCACTAATTTAGAACTCGAAAGGAGAAATGGGATTTTGGGTGAAAAAGTTGCTGAGCTTCAGTTCACCTTGACTAAGTTTGTTAAGGGGAAACAAAACCTGGATAACCTATTGGGGGTTAAAGTCAACTTCCAAAAGGAAGGCTTAGGGTACACACCTCAAAATAAAAAATCCTTTGAGCATAAGATCACCACATCCTTTATTCATGGAAAGGACGATAATCATGCTTCATGTTCTAACTCTAAACCCCAACATGCTCAGCCTAAACCACACAGATATCAAAGAACTTTTTCACATGTTAAATGCTTTCATTGTGGTAGATTTGGCCATATGATTTCCAACTGCTGGTTTAGACAAAGCACACCTAACTATCATGTTCCATGGACGAAGAGAACACCCGTAAGAGGTTGGACTAACTCCTATGGACCCAAACTTGTTTGGGTACCAAAGACAATTGCATGAGAATTTTTCTTCTTGCAGATATGTCTTGAAGCCAGGGGGAGCAAATGGTATCTAGACAGCGGTTGCTCAAGGCATATGACAGGGGACAAGAAAGTGTTCTCCAAGCTGCAAGAAAAAGAAGGAGGCTTAGTTGCTTTTGGCGGGAAGGACAAAGGTAAAATAATCGGAGTTGGAGACATAGGTAAGAACTCTGAAACTCTGATTGAAAATGTCCTTCTGGTGAAAGGTTTGAATCATAATTTGTTGAGCATAAGTCAATTATGTGATAAGGGTTTTAAGATTGTTTTTGATATGACTCACTGTTTTGTCATGTGCAAAAATTCAAATGAAATCAAATTCATTGGTAAAAGGAGCAACAATGTGTACACCATTGATCTTCATGATGTTTCAGTTGATAATGTGTGTTTGGTAGCTAACAACCATGAGAATGCATGGCTATGGCACCGCAGACTAGGTCATGCTAGTTTTGGAGTGATCTCTAAGTTGTCTAGACATGACTTGGTGATAGGTCTGCCCAAATTGAAATTTGAAAGCGATAATATCTGTGAAGCTTGCACGAAAGGCAAGCAAACACGAATCTCATTCAAAAACAAAAATATTGTTTCTTCCGCTAGGCCATTGGAACTATTGCATCTTGATCTTTTTGGTCCAACTAAAACATCTAGCCTAGGAGGAAAATCCTATGGCTTTGTGATTGTTGATGATTTCTCCAGATTCACATGGGTGCTGTTTTTAGCTAATAAAAGTGATGCCGTGACGGAGTTCCAAGTGTTTTGCAGGAAAATTCAGAATGAAAAGGGTTACCTCATCACCACAATCCAAAGTGATCATGGTGGTGAATTTGAAAGTCATGAATTCAGCATGTTCTGTGAAGAGCAGGGGTACACACACAATTTTTCATCACCAAGAACGCCCCAGCAAAATGGAGTAGTAGAGCGAAAGAATAGAACGTTGATAGACATGGCCCGGACCATGCTCAGTGAGAATTCTCTACCCAAGTATTTTTGGGCTGAAGCGGTAAGTACCGCATGCTACATCATCAACAGGGCAATGGTAAGGCCCATTCTGAAGAAAACTCCATATGAGCTCTACAAGGGTAAGAAGCCAAACATTTCTTATCTTAAACCCTTTGGATGCCCCTGCTATATCTTGAACAATGGTAAGTCCAATCTGGGTAAGTTTGATGAAAAGAGTGATAAAGGAATTTTTCTAGGCTATGCACTCAATTCTAGAGCTTATCGATTATTCAATAAAAGGACTTTAGTTGTTGAAGAAAGTCCTCATGTTATTTTTGATGAATCCGAGTCAAAACTCACAAAGCAAATTTCCTCTATCTCGGATGCAGATGAAGATCCTAAGAACTCATCAAATGTTAAAGCCAATGATGAGCCATTGAAGGCAACTTCAAGTAAAAATGAGGAAGATGAGGATCCTACAATTGAGACACTGCAAGAACCACAAGTGCAGCATCCTGATCTGCCCAGCTCCTCCACATTTCTAAAGGATCATCCAACTGTGAACATTATAGGTAATCCGGAGGATGGGGTGAAAACTAGGTCCTCTCTAAGGCAGGTTGAACAAGAGGACCTGATGGCCCTACTCTCTCAAGAAGAGCCCAAGGACATTCATGAAGCTCTTCAAGATGAATCCTGGATTCAGGCGATGCATGAAGAGCTGCATCAATTTGAAAGAAACGAGGTGTGGACTCTCGTGCAGCGTCCTAAGAACCATCCTACTATTGGAACTCGCTGGGTTTTCAGAAACAAGCTAAATGATGCGGGATTGATTGTGAGGAATAAGGCTCGGCTTGTGGCCAAGGGATACAGCCAGGAGATGGGAATTGACTTTGATGAGTCTTTTGCACCAGTTGCTAGACTTGAAGCAGTCCGAATCTTACTGTCCTACGCTTGCTCTTTAAACTTTAAACTATTTCAAATGGATGTTAAATCTGCATTTCTTAACGGCTATATCAAGGAGGATGTCTTTGTAGAGCAGCCGCCAGGTTTTGAAGATTCCAAACATCCACGACACGTGTACAAGCTCCAAAAGGCCTTGTACGGACTAAAACAAGCACCAAGGGCATGGTATGAACGGCTTACTTCTTTTCTTGCTGAAAATGGGTTCAAGAGAGGTAAGGTTGATCAAACACTTTTCACAAGGAAATCAGGTAAGGACATTTTGGTGGTTCAAGTGTATGTGGATGATATTATTTTTGGAGCTTCTGATAATTCCTTATGCGAGGATTTTGCAAAGACCATGCAAGGAGAATTCGAGATGAGCTTAATGGGGGAGCTAAATTTTTTTCTTGGATTGCAGGTGAAACAAACTTCGGAAGGAATTTTTATAAATCAAGCAAAGTATACTATGGAATTGCTGAAGAAATACGGGATGGCAGAAGCAAAACCCATATCAACTCCCATGGCCACCACCACAAAGCTGGATAAGGATGAAAATGGTAAAACAGTAGATTCCACACTGTTTCGAGGTATGATCGGATCACTACTGTACCTTACAGCATGCCGCCCTGACATTCAATTCAGTGTATGTCTCTGTGCCCGTTTCCAGTCGTGCCCTAAAGAATCTCACTTATCAGCTGTTAAACGCATTTTCAGATATCTAATTGGCACTATTGACTTTGGCTTGTGGTTTCCCATTGGTAGTTCTTTTGAGTTAATTGCGTATACCGATGCGGATTACGCCGGATGCATTGTAGATCGTAAAAGTACAAGTGGGTACTGTCAGTTTCTTGGCGGGTGCCTTGTTTCATGGGCCTCTAAGAAACAACATTCAGTAGCTCTCTCAACGGCCGAGGCTGAATATGTAGCCGCCGGAAGTTGTGGAGCCCAAGTACTTTGGATCAAAAATCAATTGCTTGATTTGAATGTTGAAGTGGATTGTGTGCCGATCTTCTGTGATAATACGAGTGCAATTAATCTCTCCAAAAATCCTGTTCAACACTCCAGAACCAAACACATTGACATTCGGCATCATTTTCTGAGAGATCATGTAGGCAAAGGGGTCTTTGAGTTCAAGTTCATTGATTCTCTTAACCAATTGGCTGACATCTTCACAAAACCTCTAAATCAGGATCAATTCAATAAAATCAGGCGAGAACTTGGCATGTGTAAGGGTGAGGGCATACGCACTTAAGTCTGCATTAGGTTGGTTCTTTTGTTGATTGGGTAAATCTTGTGAGATGCATGCATTGTGTGTGGTTCACTTTTATTGTGTATGACTATTCCTAGCATGTGTGTCTGTACTTATATTTATATACACTTATTCCTTGACATTTTTCTACAACTGAATATTCCTTGATAGATAAATGTGGACTAGTGATCTAGTGCTCTTAGCAGTCTCTTCTCAAGGGTTTCCGTAGTCGACTCATGCTTGACATCATTCGTGAAAAAAAAAAGGAAAGAAAAATGATCTGTGAAAATGGGGGAGTCCAAGGGTCATGGAGCCCACTTCCATCTCCGGTAGTGGCTAGCTGGGGTTCTTCCTCTCTCTCGGGCTTTTTCTTGGGATTTAGGCCCCAGCGGTCGACCGCTGGCTTCGTGCCGGTCGACCGCCAGCGGCGAACCGGCCCGGCTCAACCGCGACCGAACCCTACTTAAAGGGGGTTTTCTTCCCCCCTTTCTCATTCTATCACTCTCCCTTCTCTCTCCCTCATTCCACCTCCACTCTAGCACTTCTCCCTCCCACCTTTCAAGCCCTAAAAACCCCACACCGTTTCTACCCTAGCACGATCCGGTCGATTGGTTTCCATTTCGGAACGTCTCCTCGCCGGCGTTCGTGCACTCGTGCCAACCTTCCTTGAGCTCCAGAGCGTGGAGACGGTGTTCTTAGTTCTTCCCGGTGTCTCCCTCTCCATCCCAAGGTAGAGGTTCTACCTCTCTAGAAGATACTCTCTTCAGCGGGTTTCCTAGTCTAAAATGGCACCTCGAAGGAGTGCTCGGCGTCTTCTCCAAGGGGAACCTGGTGCTCAGAGACGTGAAGCTCCGGCCGCACCTCCACCACAAGCTCCCGCACGCAGGTTACCTCCGAGGTCTATCATCGAGCCTCGTCTTGTTGATTTTCAAGAGTTGAATCAAATCCTGCCCGACATCTATACAGTTTTTTCAATGCAACCGGGGTGGATTGATTTTGTCACTAGATACAATCGCTTCTATCCCTATCTAGTACAACAGTTCTATGGGAATTTGGTTGACAGAAATGGAAGCTTGTATACAATGGTTCAAGGCATTGAGATCCGCATTAATGCAGAATTATTCTATAATGCCCTAGGTGTTTCCTCCCATGGTGCAGACATGCTTTTTGGGCATGGTGAGGTTGAGGCCAGTTTTATTGCCATGACGAGCTGTGATTTTGTTCGTGGTGTGAGTGACCTCATTGAGCTGAATGCCAACCACTTTCCCGCTTTACAACGGGTTATTCATCACATGTTTACTACACTTATCTATCCCAAGAGTGGGAGCCGAGATGAAGTGACCGAAGTGCACCGTTTCCTGTTCTATCATGTTATGAATGGCGACTTGGTTAATATGGGATGGCTCATGACTCAATTGATAACTCGATGCCGTACACATTTACGGCGATCCCTGCCCTATGCCTCTCAGCTCACTGGAGTGTTCATCTTTGTCGGGGTCCCATTGGAGAATGAGCAGTCTGTTCTAGTCCGCCATGATGACATTTACAATGAGCATAAGCTTTTCTCCGATATGGGATATTACAGGGATGCAAATGGTGAAATTCGCCGTGCTGTCCCAGTTTATGGGGAAGAAATTGGCAGTGAAGATGAACAAGCACCGGACCCACAGCAAGATAACCAAAATGCACCGGCACCAGTTCAGCCTGCAGTTGTGCCTCCTCCAGCGGATCTCCCTCCTCCACCACAGCACTTTCATGGGGAGTCTTCTACTCAGGGTGCTGGGCATTCCACTCGGGGGGACTATGAGGCTCTTGACAGGCGCCTTTTTTGGCATGGAAACTCGGCTTGACTCCTCCCTTGGGCGTTTGGATACTTTTATGGACACCATGACTGGACGAATGGATACCTTCACCCTTGCTCTGGATGATCTTTCTCTTCACATAGCCACTCTCTTTGTCAGTCATGAAGATAACCGTGAGGCCTTTCGCACCACAAACCATACCCTTCTTTCTCTCCGTAACCAGCTCCGTCATTATGATGACATTCTTCATAACCTTGAGGATCGTCTTCCTCCTCCTCCTGCTCCTGCTCCTGCTGGTTCCCCCCATGGTGATGGTCCGCCGGATGGTGTTCATGGCGAGGAAGCTGAGGATCCCCCTGCTGTGTAGCTGCTTTTTGAGTCTCTAGCGTCCTTTTTGTCCACTTTTTGTATCCCCTCCCTCTCCTTTTTGCTGATGCCAAAGGGGGAGAAGTAGCTATTAGGCTTATATATATATATATATATGCTATGTGTGCTTGTGTTTGCCTGCTTGCATGCCTGTCTATCTCTTGCCTCGTAGTTTGAGCATATTGTATGCATTAGTGGTTGCATTCCTTAGCGTGTCAAGCTCCTTTCTCCCTTCTGCATTCAGTGTACCTTGTATGGATCAAATGACAATGAATGGAAGAATGCACTCGTTGACGTTCCAAGATTGGCTCCTTTCCTTCTCACCTCTTGTCAATACGGCAAATAAGTATTGAATGGTTGGTAGTGATATGTTTGGTGATATGAGCATTTCGAATGCCTTCCAATCGTGAGTTTAGAAGTTTCAACTTGATGGATTTCCACGTATCTCATTTGTGACTAACGAAGCTTCTAAAACTCTTTCAAAAGCTCATTTGTGAAAATGCTATTCTACTGCCTAGGTTTTGTCATCATCAAAAAGGGGGAGATTGTTGAACATATCCGAGTGATTTTGACGATAACAAAACCTAAGATGTTTCTCTCCCTTGTATCCATTTTTCAAGCAAAGCTTCATGCTTTAAACCTTTAATTCTTACCCCATGTCAATTGTGTGGTTATTATTTCTTCCATGGGTTTATTCAAACATAAATCAACTCTTACACAAGCCCGGTTCAATCATCGAACAAATGGATAGCTTCAAGAGAGCTAACACTTGATTTTTGCAGGATTGAAGATTGGCGGTCGACCTGTGGACCCCTGGCGGTCGACCTAAATTAACAGAATTGAAATCTGCCATCTGTGAAAGCTGGCGGTCGACCGCCAGGAGCTAGCGGTCGACCGATTCTCCCAGCAGCCAAATGGCTACAGGACGGCCATTGGCGGTCGACCGCTGGCCCTTGTAGGTCGACCGCCAGCCTCGAGCTGCCAACAAATGTTGACTTTTTGTCACTTCGAGAAATGGTCTTTCTCTTGGTATTGTTTAATCCCTAAGCAACCTAACTCTCCAGAAATTGTGGATATGGTCTGGGGAGTCTTTGGACCATTCAAGAACCTATAAAACTAATACTAGAGGGTTTGGAAAACCCTAATGATCAAGGAAGATCAAGGGAGGCTGCCAAGAGGAAGAGAAGGGATTTGGCACTGTAGATGTGAACAGTGCTCCGAGAGGAAAGTTCTTCATCCTTCTTCATCCAATCAAGTGCAAATCAGTCCAAGGATTCAAGCTGCATCCAAAGCATACAATCATCTACTAAGGGGGAGCAAATCAAGATCCTTTTCTTATGTTTTGAATTCATTCTTGATCTCTCAAAGCTTCATATGTAATCCTTGTAATCTTTAAACATTCCTGAGTGTGTGGATCCTCTTAGATCTGTGTGTGTGTGGTTGTGAGTTCTTGGTTGGAGGTGTGTGTGTGTATTAAGGTGTTTCTACACCTTCGTGAGAATCCTCCTTCCTAGTGTGTGAGTGTTGTGTGTGGTTGATCTTGTAACCTCCTACAAGATAGTGTGTGGTTTCCTCACTGTCCGTGAGGGGTGGACGTAGGTTGCCGTTGTGGCATCCGAACCACCTAAAATTGCTGTCTCTGTGTGGTTTGTTCCTTTTCCTCTATCCTCCTTCTGTGCAAATCGTAAGTGTGTTAGTGTAGTTCAGTTTTTATTCTCTTTTATCCTGCATAATCCTTCCTCACCTTATAAAACTTGTTTTGTCTGTGGGGCTTTAATTATTTCTAGTTCTCTTGTTAGCTTCTTGTTACACAATTTTAAAAAGGTGATATAGTTTTAGAAGTTTCTACCTTCACCCAATTCACCCCCCCTCTTGGGTGCCATTTAATCTCGGGACTTCAGAAATGCCGTTCCACCTGGCGTACGGTACAGAAGCGGTAGTACCGGTGGAGATAGCACACCCCTCGTTACGAGTGGAACATTTCAGCGAGGCCAGAAACAACCAGGCAATGCAGGAAAATTTAGACCTGCTCGAAGAGGACAGGACAAGCGCACAAGTAAAGCTCACAGCTGTAGACACGCCAAAATTGACGTTATGTTGATCAAATCTCATGTCATTATGATAACGCCCCAAGTGGACTTCAATATTCCTATAACATGAAGTTTTTCTATTTTTGTGAATTCTATGCATTTTTTCTACATTTTTCGTGATTCACGACCTGAAGCAGGGCGTTACTTTAAAAGTAACGGCCTGTCATAGGGCGTTTCAAAAGAAGGGACGACCATAGGTGAGGGCGTCAATTCCTGGTATTATCCGTTAATTTCTGGAATTATCTATTTTCAAAATAAAAGCATTTTCTGAATAAACGTCCTACATCAGGGCGTGTTTTTAAGAAACGCCGTTATCTCAGGCGTGTTCCCTTGATGCTAAAACAAAGAAGGTTTTATTTCCAAAATTAAATCCAGGAAGAAACGGCTTTTCATAGGTCGTGTTTCAAGAAACGTCTCTGTGCAGGTCGTCAATTCATAAATAGACGCCCTGGCTTAAGTCGTGTTTCACTCCAGAGTCCTTCCTTTTTCCATCTTTCCCTCACAGTTCCCTACCATCCATGGACTCTTGCTCGATCTTGATCCTTCCCTGGACGCCTCATTGCCTGTTCTTATCACTTCCTTGTTTGATCACATCCGATTGAAGCTATAAAAGAAAATCTCATTCGATCGGGAAAAAGGTTAAGAGGTTAATTGTTCCACGAGCACGTTAAAACATTCAGAAGGAAGGCGTTCGAAGCATTGGATTTTCTCCATCCTCCTGTTGTTGATTTCTACATCCTTCTGCATCCTTTCAGCATCTCCACGGTTCCCCTTTACTCTCGTCAGGGAGAGCAGGGCTCTATCTAACGTGTTTTTGTTTCGTTCATCTCTTCTTAGCATATCATCATTGTCACCCTGTCGTTATTTCGTTATTTCATTAAGCATCATTTTTCATACCCTTTCCCTAGTTCTCTGCTAGGGGTTTAAAAAAACAAAAAAAAAGAGGTGCGCCCTTTATGTCTTTTCATCCTTTCATGATAGTTTTGGATTGATACTATTGCACTCTGGCTGATCTCTCTTTTGCTTGTTCTTTCTTGTTTTTTTTTTTTACAAGGTAATCAACCAAGAAAACCCACTCCATCGGCCGGCCGATTGAAGTTGGAGGAGGAAATCCACACCATCCCGCGTTTCCATCTTCACTAGGTAATTGCGATCACTTTCCCCTTATTCATCTCCTCTTGAGACCCTCGTGTCTCTGGCGATCACACACTCTCCACTTTAGCACCTCGTGCTATTTTTATTGTATTTTTATTACATCTTATCATCTTTGTTTATTCATTGTTATTATTTTTTAACTTCTCCTAAGTGAGGATTTTTAATCCGATCTACAAATTGGCGATCACGGTGGGACCTCCACTGTTTTCTTTATTGATTACCATCTCCATTGGCACCCTCGTGTGCCCTTTCCCCTTGACACCCTCGTGTGTCCTTTCCCCTTAGGCACCCTCGCGTGCCCTTTCCCCTCGGTACCCTCGGTACCCTTTCCCTTTGTGCCCCTCGGGCACCCTCCATTGTGCACCCTGCACACTCCCCAGATCAGTCAATTGCTGCTTATTAACGCCTTCAACAAAGGCATCTTTTGATTTAACGCCCCTCACAGGGACATGTTTTATTGATTAACGCCCCCCTTCAGGGCGTGTGTTTATTGCACCTGTTGGCGTTCTGTTCGCTCATTTCATCATTTGCTATTTAACGCCCCTCTCAGGGACGTGTTTACTTGAGTAACGCCCACTTCCAGGGCATTTTTTTACCATAAACTGCTGTTTGCTGCATGCTTATCATATTGCCTGTGGATTAACGCCCCTCTCCGAGGCGTTTCATTTCTTAGTAACGCCTGTTCTAGGGCGTTCTTTATCATAACTGCTGTTTGCTGCACCTATCATATTGCCTGTGGATTAACGCCCCTCCCAGAGGCGTTTCATTTGTTATCAGCGCCTATCATCAGGGCGTTTCTCGGAGTTTTGACGCCTTCCAGTGGAGGCGTCCTTTCTTTATAACGCCTCAGCTTAAGGCGTGTTTTCCTACCGTCTGTGAGCCCCTCACAGAGTTTAACGACAGCCACGCTGCCGTGTTTGCCTTTTGTCACGACCTACCGCAGGGCGTGTCTTTTCCTCCTGCTGTGAAAACGCCCTTCCCCAGGGCGTTTCTTTACTGTTCTTTTTCACAGATTAGCTCTGATTCATTGCTTGGCATCTATCTTGATATTATATTGCTGTTTGGATTGTCTTGATTTGTTGGCTTGGTTGAGAGACCTCCTCTCTCTATCCTAGGATCCACACACCCTTCTTGGAATCGGGACTACCCTCCATTGAGCATTCCGTCTCTTTGGACCGGAAATCCCTTTTCCAAGACCTCCATAAGTCCCCGCACCCGTGGATTCCCTCACGGACGCCGGGCTGGTTGTACCCTTGAAGTACCTGGAGTTTAGAGAACCTATGCGTTGTTAAAGAGAAGAAAAACTTAGTTGACCCGGAGGTTACACTTGGATCAAACTAGGTCTCATTTGGCAAAAGAGTGAACTTTCACAAATAATCCACCCTAATTCAAACATCAAACATTAAAATCTTGCGTTTCTTGCCAACCTTGTTTGCATAAACATAGTTGGGTGATTTGATTGCCTTGCTTGGATTAAATATTTTGTGATAGTTCCTTCATTAAACACTCTCTCTCTTAAGAATGAAACTCCGTTCAGGTAAAACCATCAACATGTCAGGCAACGGGTACTCTTATGATGATGAGAATGAGAACATATTTGGTCAATATGAGGACCCTCTCCAGGATTCTGTTTATTATGAGGGGAACTACCTTCCTCCTCACCCCCATTACTCACAAGTTCATGTGGTTGATACCACTAATCATGAGGCGGACCCTCCGTCTCAAGTTCCATCTTCCAATACTTCGGGGAACCCTTCCCCATCCATTAATGTCACAGATTTGATCCAAGCTCTCTCCCAGTTGGATGACTCCCAGCGGCAAGCCATTCAGGCCGCTTTAAAAGGGAAGTCGGTTCTTTCTTCTTCTTCTAATCCCCCTCCGGCCGTGAGTGGCCATCAGATTGTTAATGACCAGGCGGTCTTGCATCCCCCCTCCTCTCGTCCACAAACGCCTACTGCGGCCATGCCGGCCCAGCAGGCGAGCTATTCAGCGGTTAGGCATCAATCCTTCCAACCTCCTCGGATTCTACGAACGCCTATACCGCCTTCTTTTGCTCAGAATCAGGCCCCGGTCGAGCCCGATACCAACACTCTCTTGCTTCAGAAGCTAGCCAGCATGGAGGAGCAGCTCAAGAAGGTTACAGCGACTAAGAGTGCTCCGGAAATTTCTCTTCCTACATTGCCAGTGTTCCATTTACCACCTTCTGAAATGCCGAATTTCCGGCGATATAATGGGACAGGCAACCCATTCATTCATTTAAAGGATTTCGATATGAGACTTCCTTTTGGCAAGACAATAAGGCCTCCCTGGCCTACTTATTCAGGAGATCTCTTGAGGGGCCAGCCCTCGAATGGTTTTATTCTCTGGAGCCAGCTGATGCCGGCGATTTTGATGTTATTCAAAGAAAATTCCTGCAAAAGTACAGAGACCGGGTGGGACCTTCCCTTTCTGTTACAGATTTAGTTGCCGAGAAAATGAAGCCCGAGGAGGACTTCATTGTATTTGCTGATAGGTGGCGGTCTATGGCCGACAAATTAAAGGACACATTGTCGGAACAGGAGCAAGTGAAAATGGTCATTTCTAATGCAACCCCCCAATTCCGGCACATTTTGGCCATGAATCGGCTGACAACTATGGAAGAGCTCTATGAAAGAGCTCGTTATATACAAACGCAAATGAAGGACTCGCCCATCATGGGCATGTTTGAGCCGAAGCCTCGGCTATTTAAAAAGAATACAAATGTCAACAGCGGGCCTACGACGGAAGGCACTGTCACAAATGAGCAAGTTGGCGTAGTTGGCAACCCCCATCAAGCTAACCCACGTCCACCACCACCTCCACGACAGAACCCTCATTTTAACCCTACTCCACCACCCCAATTCGCGCCTCAACGCTCCTTCGCTCCATCACAAAACCAAGCCCCCCGCATAGATCCCCCAGCTCCACCACAATACCATCAAGTACCCCCACCAGCCAACTACGGCCAACAACAACAACGGAGACCGCCACTTGGCCCCAAAAGGGACCACTATCCTCCACTCCCTGAAAGTCTCCCCGATATTTTTAATGCCCTGATGGCCGCCAACTTGCTCGCCCTGCCAAGGGAAAGAACCGTGTGGCCCGCTAATGTTGACACATCCCGCTATTGTGCCTTTCATCGTGGCCCTGGTCACAACCTGGATCGTTGCTTCCACTTCAGAGATTACATCTACGATCTAAATGACCAGGGTGACATTAATTGGGATGAGATGAGACAATACATAGCCGCTATGAAAGAAAGAAGGGCTTCTCGGCAACAGCAAAATCAGCAACAACAGCAGCCAGCTCCGCAGCAAGTTCAGCCGCAGCAAGCTCCAGCACCCCAGCAGGATATGGGGATCGTCCGTAATCCATTGCCGGAGCACGCTCCTAATCAACACGTGAACCCTGTCACGTCTCTCTACGAGGTGGAGAGAGGGCAGGGATGGCACGAAGAAAACGCCTCTGTCGGGGCATTTCACCATGATCCAACTCAAAATCAAACTCCGCGCCTTTTGCGCACACCTCCTTCTTCTTCTATTCTCCTATCGGGACGTCCCCTTTTACGCCCCGTCAATCCTTCTACCTCCACCAATTCCACGGCCTTGCCGGTTCGCTCTTTCTTACCCGCCTACCACCTCCACAACCTACCATTCCACCTTCCACCACCAATCCCACACACGCGCCATCCAGGCCACTCCTACTCCGCTCACCGCCAGCACCCGCTACCCCCTCTACCACTCCTACACCAGCAAGAGTTCCTCCGTCATCGGTTCAACCACCTTTTGTGCCACGATCTCTCCTTATTCCACCACCTGCCAATGCTCCTCGCATTCGGATATCCCTCTCTTCTCCCACGCCCCCTGCAAGGGCACCTTCATCAAATACTCCTCCCATGCCTCCCGCGGGGGCATCTTTGTTAAACACCACTACCACGTCTCCTACGGAGGCGCCCCTTTCATTGAATTCCCCTTTGATATCCCCTAGCAGGGTTTCTGCTACCAACATTCCTTCTTCTTCTTCCAACCCTCCTCCTAATATTGCCCCGACCGAGGCGCGTCAAGGCGTAGCGCCACTCCGCAGTGGACGGATATTCCACCGTATTTTCCCACAGAGAGAGCTAGAGCCTGTGCAGGGGCCACAAGAGCAAGAGCAGGAACAAGATTCAGTGCCGGGAACTCAGTATGATTTATTAAAGCACTTAGATCGCACTCCAGCAAGAATCTCCATTCTTGAATTAATCAAGAGGTCCACCACTCATCAGCTGGCCCTGAAGGAATACCTGCAGAAGGTCATGGTCAATGAGACCTTCCGGTTGAACAGATAATTACAGTCTTGACCCCTGCCAGCAGTCAGCCGGCAATCACATTTCATGAACACGAGTTAGCACCTCTACCAGCAAGAAAATATGCCCTATGCATTACGGTCGATATCAACAAAGTGGCTGTCAAGCAGTGTTTGGTAGACACCGGTGCATCTATCAATGTGTTGCCGCCAAGCACTCTGAAGCTATGCGGTATCCCTGAAAGCCAGATTCGGCCATCTACTATTACTGTCACGGCATACGACAATACAAAGAAACCCCCTCTGGGTATGATTACTCTCAAAGTCAGTTTGGGTCCAGCCACCATTACAGCAGATTTTCATATTCTGGATATGGATCCGACTTTTAACGGCATCTGGGTCGCCCTTATATTCAGCAGCTTGACGCAGTGCCCTCTACAAACCATCAGTGCCTCAAGTTTCCGCACAAGGGCCGCATTATCAAGGTGACCAGCGTGCCGATCTTGCCAGAGGAAGACATTCATGTAGCTTCATCAGTTCCTTCCATATGGCCTGCCAACAAGCCGTTATTATCTGTGCTGGACGTTCCCCGTCCACGGCCGATGCTATCTGAGACTGTTACCACAGTTGCTATGACACCCCTGCCTTCTAAGGGGAAGAAGAAAAAGAACATGATTAAAACCCCTGGCTGGAACATTCTATTGAAAATGGGATATCAAGATGGCAAGGGCCTGGGCGCCAAGCTCCAGGGCAGGATTAGGCCTTTTAAGCCTCAAAAGATGATTGCACGAGGCGGCTTAGGCTACAAAGCACCGGGCAAGAATGAAGGAGAGCCGTGGGCTGTTATGACGTCCACCTTCAAACCAGACCGCCAGCCGCTCACCTGGACTTTAAAGACACATTTTGTCACCGGTGGCATTCAGAACAATGAGCAGACTACCGTCATTACTTCATTGCTTGATTGTCAAGATGTGCACGCCAGACAGTTTGCTCGTCACATTGCACCACTAGCTACCTACAAAGCCCTGGAGTCTTTAAGGCCAGATAAAAGAAGAAAAATGGGTGATCCGGAGTGTGACTGGTACAGGTGGTTTGACATGAATGACATCACTATTTCTTTGAGCCGCCTGTTCATGCCGACAGATCCAGAGTGGCCGCCGCTGATTCAAGAACTGATTGAAATGCCAGCAATAATCACAGATAAAAGGCAGATGTTAAGTGACTATACAGATACAGGGGAGCCAGATGTCCCCTTTGAAGAAGGATTTTCCGTGGATAGGCTGTGGGCCGGCCTTTTCTCTCTCACTTCTGTGCATCCGTCTATGTTGGCGTCTCTCTATTCCCGTTGGTTTGGTCACGTGCCGCGACCACCACCAATTACCATCAACTTGTCTCCCGATTCAATTCAGATTTCCCTCCCGATTGCTCCTTCGCTCCTCGAGCGATTTTCTAAAATCTCCATCTCGCCCCCGCGTGGGCCATCTTTGATTAAATCTTTCTCCAATCTTGCAATCTCCACTCCTCCTGCTATTCTCCCTTCACATTGCTTCTTACTGGAAAAAGAAAATAAAAACAAAGGAAAATATAAAAACGAAAAAAAAATGCCAAATCTTCAACATTCCAATCCTCCATTTCTATTGAGGAGACCTCCTATTTTTCTCCCGAGTGCGTCCCAACCCAGGGGCCGCTCTTCCAAGATTCCTTGGTAAGACTCTTCTCCCCCTCTGGTGAGGGGCCCTCCTCTGTATCACCTCCTGTATCCGCTTTTTCATCTCCTTCCCCTGGTCAAGCTAGTTGTTCCTATTCTTCCTCCTTTCCTTCTAATAATAAAAATCAGGGGTTAGTTCCACATAAGAAGGCCAAGGGTAAGCAGATTCCCCGAAGATTTTTGTTGGAGTTGGCTGTCAGATGCCAAGCTTGTTTAGCAATCCCTGAGTTTGTGGAAGAACCGATCATCCTGCCGGAATTAGAATATGAGGATTCTGTTGCTGCTTATGAGGGTTTGGGCGTTTATGAAATCATGAATGATGAAGACCCTATTGAAGAGGGGGAAGAAAGTTATGAAGACTATGAGGACGAGGCTGATGCCTTTGCTAGTGGCATGAGACGATTCGACGAACCATCAGCCTCTGTAGAAGAGCCAACCAAAGAAATCAATCTGGGTACTGAGGAAGACCCTAGGATTGTCCTCATCAGTAAGAATTTACCGCCCTCCGAGGAGGAGGCGCTCATTTTGGTTCTGCAAGAATACAAGGACACGTTCGCATGGAGCTATGAAGATATGCCTGGATTAGACCCTGCGCTCGTTGAACACCGCCTTACACTTAAGCCAGGGTCTGTCCCGGTCAAACAACGGTTGAGGCGTTTCCACCCTAACATGGCTTTGAAAATGAAAGAAGAGGTCGATAAACTCCATAAGGCTAGATTTGTTAGAGTCGTCCTCTATCCCAATTGGGTGGCTAACATTGTCCCGGTTATGAAGAAAGATGGAAAAGTTCGAATTTGCATAGATTTCCGGGACCTCAACCGGGCGTGTCCTAAAGATGACTTCCCCCTCCCTCATATTGATGTTCTGATCGACAACACGGCAGGATTTGAGACTCTTTCATTTATGGATGGCTTTTCAGGTTACAATCAAATTCGTCTGTCTGAAGAGGATCAAGAGAAAACCTCATTCACTACACCATGGGGTACATATTGCTATGTGGTCATGCCCTTTGGACTTAAGAATGCTGGAGCCACCTACCAGAGGGCTATGATGGCGATTTTTCATGACATGATTCATATTTATATCGAGGTGTATGTGGATGACCTGGTAGTGAAATCTAGGACAAGGATTGAGCACCCTGGGGTTCTGGCCAAGGTTCTACAGAGGTCACGAGAATATCAATTGAAAATGAACCCCAAGAAGTGCGTATTTGGCGTTTCTTCAGGGAAGTTGCTTGGATTCATTGTCAGTAAGAGGGGAATTGAAGTTGATCCCAACAAGGCGAGAGCCATTAGAGATATGCCTCCTCCCAAGAATTTGAAGGAAGTTCGAGGATTAATCGGGAGGTTGCAGTTCATTCGCCGCTTCGTCTCCCAGCATTCACAAAGATGTAGGCCGTTTTACGAGCTTACCAAGCCGGGAGTCAAGTTTAATTGGGATGACAAGTGTCAGGCAGCCTTTGACGGATTGAAGGATTATTTGGCCAATCCACCTGTCCTGAGGCCGCCAATTCCAGGCAAACCACTTATTCTGTATGTTTCAGTCCTGGATGACTCTGTAGGTGCTGTCTTAGCTCAAGTGGATGAAGAAGTAAGGAAAGGGCAGCATACTACTTATCTAAACTTCTTAACCCCTGTGAGCAGAGGTACTCAGCCATGGAGAAGACTTGTGCAGCTTTGGTTTGGGTAGTTCAGAAATTAAAACACTATTTCTAGCTCACGAGGTTCACCTCATTGCACGCATGAATCCAATCAAATTCCTCCTTGAAAAATCTGTCCTCACTGATCGATTAGCACGCTGGCAAAGCTTCCTCTCCCAGTTTGATATCACTTACATTCAACAAAAAGCTATCAAAGGTTATGCCATCGCCGAACATCTTGCTCATCACCCTCTACCTCATTTTGATCCTGTCAATTCTGAGTTCCCAGATGAAGAATTAATGTCCATTAATCAACCCCTTGATCCTATGTGGACGTTACATTTTGATGGAGCTCTTAATTCTCAAGGAAGAGGGATCGGCATGGTTCTTTTAACACCTGAAGGGGTCACCATTCCATTTGCTGCTCGGCTCACTTTCCCCGTCACCAATAATATAGCCGAGTATGAAGCTCTTTTGGCCGGTCTGCAAACCGCTCATCGATATGGTGTCACTCACTTGCGGATTGTCGGTGATAGTCAACTCATTCTGCGCCAGGTGTTGGTCAAGTGCCGCACTATCAATCCTAAGCTTAAACCCTACCAGGAACTCGCTTCAGCTTATGCCAAACTCTTTACCAAGTTAATCTTCGTTCACGTCCCTCGCAGTCAGAACATTCTAGCTGACGCTCTTGCTTCTTTAGCTTCTGCTTTAGTCTTTCCCCCTGAGCGTGATTTCCATGTCCCTCTGATTCATCAGCGTGACACTCCAGCTATTAAGGATCGTGCTTTCCTTGATATTAGGGATCAGGTGCTCGAGAAGGCCAAGCAGAAAGAAACTCTTAAAGGCAAAGAGGTCATGCTTTTGGACTGGGAAGAAGAGTTGGCTGACGAAGAGAAGCCTTGGTATTATGAGATTGCCAGATACTGTAATGATCAGTCTTATCCCGAGGAAGCCACCGCAGAAGAAAAGAAAGCAATTAGAAGAGTGGCTCAACGTTATACTTTGGTTGGAGTGTGCTCTACAGAAGAGGGCTCACCGGTGTTTTATTGAGATGCCTCGACGATGATGAATCTTGGAAAGTCGTGGAAGAGGCGCATTCTGGTGTGTGTGGTGGTCATGTGAACAGCCAGATGCTAGCTAAGAAAATCCTTAGGCTAGGTTTCTATTGGCCCACTCTAGAAGAGGATTGCTCTATCTACGTTCGTAGGTGTGTTAAGTGCCAGCTGCACGCCGACAAGATTCATTCTCCTGCTTCTTCACTCCATCCTACGTCCTCCCCATGGCCTTTTTCCATGTGGGCTTTTGATATCATTGGACCTCTTGGTGACTCGAACCTCCTGACCAAGCAAAAATCATTCATTCTCACGGCAACGGAGTACTTCACCAAGTGGGCGGAAGCGGAAGCTTACGTGGAAATTAAAGCATCAAACGTCTGCAAATTTATCATGAAGAACATCATCACGAGGTTCGGCATCCCGAGCACCATCGTCACCGACAATGGACCTCAATTTATCTCTCAAGATCTCAAGGATCTCTGCAACAGGTATAACATTGCATTGCATCATTCTTCTCCCTATTATCCGCAGGGCAATGGCCAAGCAGAGGCAACTAACAAAACTTTGATCAAGATCGTTAAAAAGACGTGTGAGGCTAATAAATTTTCGGACTGGCCAGACAAGCTGGTTGAAGCTCTTTGGGCCTACCGCACTTCCATTCGCACTCCCACTGGGCAAACCCCTTTCGCCCTCACTTATGGGATGGAGGCAGTAGTCCCTTATGAGATTCTTATTCCCTCTCTGCGAGTACAATTGGATGAGGAACTTTCTATTGATGAACGTCGTGATTCACTCCTTGCCCAATTGGAACTCCTAGATGAGAAGCGTCTGGTCGCCGCTGAGCATGCGCGCGTTTATCAAAATAGGCTCTCACGTTTTTACCAAAAGAAAGTAATTGAGAGAAAATTTAAAGTCGGTGAAATGGTAATCAAGAGAATTTTTGTTAAGCCGGGTGGCCCCCGTTCAAAACTCCAACCAAATTGGGAGGGACCGTTCGTTATAAAAGAAGTTTTTCCTGGCAATGCTTATAAATTAACTAATGCTGAAGGTGAAGAGTTAACTCACCCTTGGAACGGTTTATATCTTAAGAAATACTACCCCTGATTTTCCAAAAGTCCAAAATCCAACAAAAATGAATATTTTCCAAAATCCACAAAAAATGAATATTTTCCAAAATCCAACAAAAATGAATATTTTCCAAAAATCCCACAAAACAAAAAAATGAATATTTTCCAAATCCAAAAAAAATTAGAATATTCGCCAAAATGAAACAAAACAAAAAAAAATAGAAACTAAAAACAAACAAAAAAGGCTTTCAAATTATTGTCATGGCACACAAAAGATCAAGGCCTGAAAGGTCAAAATTCAGAATTCATTTATCAGTCTTGGTAACTTAAAAACGGGGTTTGACACACGCACACACTACACGCTTTATTCTTGAACTCAAGCAGTGCAAAATCTGATAGAAAGTCAAAAACCTGACTAAAAGTGAAAGACAATACCCGTTCTTTTCTTATTCGGCCCATAAGGGAGGAAGGGAGACCTCGAGGCAGATGCGCCAAACCTGCTCGCCGCCCTAGTAGGTGGAAGTCAAGGCCCAAAAGGGAGCAAATGTCACAAAAGCCCAAGTACAATTAGGTTTATTTTTCATCAATGCAAATCAATTCCAAAGTGAAAGTCAAGTTATGAAAAGAAAAGCATGTCAAGAGGGCAAAGTCCCCGCAAGGAAAACCTTGGGCGTATGCATGCATTATAAATGGGCAAAAAGGCAACAAACATCCCTACGCCAAAGACCGAACCCCAACAGGCATAGGGCAGGGGAGGTAACTTTACTTTGAGCACCCCAGAACCCCTATGGGCTTCCCTTATATTTTCTTCCATCCTTTCTATGTGGTAAAGTCGCGAACTGGCAGGATGGTCAAGACGAACTTAAGAAATTGCACTGTGCGAAATCTCGAATATAAGTCAACTTTGAGCACGTCGACTCCCTTTTAATTATTCAAGAAAGATTAATGAATCCTAGATGGTGACCGTGTAGGGCCCGCGATCTGGATAGCCTTGACAATCTTGTTTGAAGTTTCATATAATTCACGCCTTTCCTTAAGGCGTTTTTAATTTAATTCACGCCCTTGTGAGGGTCATCTTTATAAAATTAACGCCCTTGTTCAGGTCGTCTTTTCGTCAAATTCCAAAATCCTTTCAAAAGTGCACGCCGTCTGCGAGGGCGTCTTTCACTTGAGTCACGACCTAATCTAAGGCGCGTTTTTCAGGAAAATAACAAAAAAAAATATAAATGATGCATTCTTCATTCACATGCTTGCATTCTGCCTGTGCATATTTCTTTTTATTGTTTGCATATGTGTGCTTGCATGATGCATCTCCCCTTTATTGGTTATTTCACTTTACCTTATTTGATTAAAGGCTTGGCCCCTTGACCCGTCATTAAGGTCAGAATATTGCCACCCCTTGCTCATTGGGCAAGGGGCCAAGTCGAACAGATGAATTAACCTGTTTTATTCAAGTGAAAACCGCAGCTGCAGATACAGGGCAAAAGCAAAGTAAACACGAAGGACGTGAAAAGAAAAGTACACAAACACAAGTCCACAACCACACAAGTGCTCAGGTAACAAAAGCTCAAATCTCATATATATATATATCATCATGTCTATCATGTACAGGTGTGAGGGTGGAGGAGTACAAGTAAGTCTCTCAGCTCTCGCCTCCACTCTCCTCTACTCTCCTACTCTCAACCTCCTCCTCACCGTCCCGAGCTGGTGCTGGTGGAGGAGGCATGGGCCCCCGTGAAGAAGCTGGAACTCGAGCCTGGCCCCCTGCCTCACTCCTCTCTCGAAGAGAAGAACCCGCAACAAAAGTGGAGCTAGTAAAGGAGTACCCCGCGGCCCGTGCTCGCTCACGCCCTCGCTGAAGACGCTCCTCGGATACTCGTAGCCGCTCCTGAGAAAGGATCAACTGAGTCCTCGAGTCGGCTAGCTCTCGCTCCCGTACTGCCACCTGCTCAAGGAACCGGGCACGCTCCGCCTGCTGAAGCTCCTGGAACTGGGCACGCTCCGCCTGCTGAAGCTCAAGGAACAGGGCACGCTCCGTCTGGTGCTCCTCTCGCTCTCGGGCACGCTCTCGCCTCTCCATCTCAAGAGCCACCCGCAGCTCGGCCACGTCCTGAGGAAGCTCCTCTCGTCGCCTCTGGGACCTCTCAAGCTCTGCGATCCGCTGGTCACGGATCGCCAACTCGGTACGTACCGCCCGAAGCTGAGCCACCTGCAAAAGGGTAAGCAAATCATCAATTCCACAATAAATGCAATAATTCAATAATTTAACGATGCATGATTGAATTACTCACCTGTGAGCTCGACGCTCGGAAGCCCTCGTCTACGCAAACAAGAGCAGCTCGAAGCTCTTCGGTCTGTAAGAATGAATTTTTATCAGTACACAATGCTATATTTAATCAATAATTGAACTGACTGAGTTTGAGTTCAGAATTTACCCGTGAAGCAAGGTCGCGCTCCGCTGCCTCGGCTCGTGCAACCGCTCCAGCTAGCTGCTCTGATAGCGCGGTCACCTCTGCGCTAGGTCCCCTCGAGCTGGAGGCCTCCCCTGGATCTCTCCTCACTATTCCCTGCTGGGCACGCTGCATTCATTAAGATCGTCAGTGGCTAATCATCAATAATTCAACAAAAAGTTTCATTTGCATATAGAAGTAATTTAAACACTCACCAGGGTCTCTAGGTCTGCCCGCGTGGCAGCTAGCTGGTCCTCCAGGCTGTGTAGGTGGGCCTGGGCGTCTATCGCCGCTATGTCCCTCGCATCCTGCATCCACTACATGTTAGTCGCATGATAGAAACATAAGCATTTGCATTCAATTTAGAAATAAGTGCATTCATACATACCCCTAAGACCCTCATCTGGGGTCGGTCGGCGTGTACCTCCCAGTAGCGCCGGAGGTACTCGGAGCTGTTAGTCGCATGGGAGACAACTCGGATCCCGCCACGCTGCCAATCGGCGTACTGCTCCTCGAAACGTACCCGCCAGTCGGTCGTCTTGGTGCGACCGCGGGTCTTCTTACCTATGCCTCGAGGCTCTCCGACCTCGATCCACTCCTGGGGCAGGCCCAGGGTCCTCATCACCAACCGAAGCCGTAACGGCTCGATCTCGCTCAGACAGTGCAGCCATAGCTCACGCCCAAAGCGAGGTCGTCCCGATACGACCCAAGGTTGGCCCTCATCTGTCATATCCTCGTAGGGCCTCCACCGCACCTGCATTCATACATATCATTATCATTTCATCATAATCAATTCAAATCAATTCAAAAGAAATGCATATCATCATTCATACATACCAGCGAGGGAGGGAAGTCGCGGAACTCTCTCCGTAGAACCCACAACTCGTAGTCAAGTGGGGCACCGAAGACGACTGGTAACCAGCGTCGCGCCAGAGGAAAGGATCCCTCAGCTCCGGGCCGTGGGTCAACGCGCCCCATCGGCATGTATAGGTGGCTCCACACCTGCATCCATGCATTGCATTAGTAAAGCATTCATTTGCATAAAAGAAAAGGAAAAAGGAAGATAACTACCTGAAGAAAATGTGAGAAGCCACTGACGGTCGTCTCTCGCCCCGTCCCCGTGGACAAATCAGCTATCAAATGCGCCAGCAGCGCTGCACCCCAAGCGTAAGTGCCAACGGTCTCTAGGTCCTCCAGGATGCCCAAGGAGCGGCAGTTGATGACGTCAGCTTTCGTCCCCAGCAATAATCTACCGAGCAGCAGTAGCAGGAACCTCCTCAGGTCTCGATCCGCTCTCTCACAGTCAGTCGGGTCTTGGCAGCATGCCGCTCTCACCCCGTCAGTCAGCCTCTGTGCAAACTCACCTAGGGTCTCCCCTGACCTGTGCCTGGCATCCCCTAAACCCATCACCGTAGTCAAGTCTGTACGGAAGATGGTCCTACACTCGCTCGGCACCACATAAACCATATCCAGCCCTAGTAACCTCTGGGCCATCTCCGTGTAGTCAGGATAGGTGAACCCACTCACAGCCTCACCATCCACCCTCAATCCCGTAATCCTAGTCACATCCTCTAGGGTAGGAACCATGTGCCCCCAGGGCATCAGGAAAGACCGGCTCACCCTATCCCAACGCTCCCGTAGAACCTGGATAAGTGCTAGGTCGGGTCTAAATGGCTCGATGGATAGGAAAGCCCCGAACCCCATAGCATCTACCCTAACCCTCTGGAAGTCGGGGAGACCCTGGTATGCTGCCCAGACCATGACCCATGAGATACGGGTCCTCATCAGCCCCTGCACGCATTAAAAGAAATAACTTTGCTTAATTGTTCGGTTAATCATGTGTAATTGCATTTGGTTTTGCCTGGGCATTGATTTTAAGGTTTTGGAAGTCACGCCCCTCCTTGGGTCGTCTCTTAGTGAATTCACGCCCATTAAAGGGGCGTTTTATTTTGAAGTAACGTCCTGTCTGAGGGCGTTTTTTATCTTTGAAACGCCGCTGTGTAGGGCGTGAGCATGTGGTTAATTTCTAAAAATCCTAAAAATGTTTTCAAATCACGCCGTTGGCTGGGGCGTTTTCCATTTAGGACCGTTCAGTTTAAATGAGAATTAATGAAGAGACGCCCTCTGGTTTGGGCGTTTCTTGTTACAACACGCCGTGGTGAGGGGCGTGGCTTTCAGGGTTTTCAGATATTTCAAATAAAAAATGGCAGCATGCGAAATGATTAATAATAATAATTAATGAAAAACATTTAATGAGCATGGAATTAATGAAAAATCATAATGTTTGAAGAAACGACATGGTTCAGGGCGTTTTTCATGAAGGTCAATTAATTTTCAGAAAATAAAATAAATTTACGCCCTGGGTTAGGGCGTTTTGTTTGTGAATAACACCCCCGTGGGAGGCGTGTCTTTTCTGAGTTGCAGGTTTTGCCCCCGAGGGCTATGGAAAATCAGGAAAAAATAAATAAAATAAAAATTTTGGAATTGGGGTGGGGGAACCTACCTTCTTGTGCTTCTGGGGTTGTGGCCGAGGCAATGGCCGCCTGGGCCGCCGGAGTTGACCCCGGGGAGCGATCGCCGCCGCGGGCGGTGGTCCCTCATCTTCCTCTCCCTCTTCTTCTCCACTTTCCTCTCCTTCTTCTCCTTCTTCTTCTTCGTCTTCTCCTCCTTCTTCTGCTCCTTCTTCACTGGCTCCGTCGCCGCCGCCGACCACCGCCGGTTCTTCAACCGTGACGATGGCGAGCTCCTCCACGGCGGGTTCTTGGGCGTGGGCGGCGTCGAGGTCGACGACCTCCGGGGCACTGACCCTCTGGCGTTTGGCCATGGCTCGGGTTAGGGTAGGAAGAGAGACAGAGAGAGATAGAGGGAGATTGAGAGAAGAAAACGAGAGAGGGAGATCGAAAGAGAATGGGCGGTTTCGGTTAGGGTTTGCAGAAGGGGGGAAAATGAAAACGGAAGGAGGAAGAAGAAAGGGGCCGATGACCTTTGGGTTTCGAAAAGAAGACACGCCCTTAAGCAAGGCGTTTTTAATGGAATTCACGCCCAGGAGTTGGGCGTTTCATAAAATCAGACGACGTATATTAGGGCGTTAATTTATTTTGCATGGGGAACGATAACCGTCGTCAGACGCATTGAATGGGCGTTGATTGATGTGATGAAAGTCATCATGGCTGGCTTAGAATCACGCCTCTGTTGAGGGCGTGTTATTTTTAAGAGGTGACTAAGGAAAAGGCGTTACTTTTGATGATTCAACGATTACATTCTTTGGGGTTTGAATATTCACGCCTTGTCTGAAGTCGTCATTTAAGTCACGCCCACTGTACAGGCGTTAACTGTGGAGGATGGGCCGATTGAAGCGCCTTGAGGTAAGGCGTTCCTTCTTGAATTCACGCCCTGTGTTGAGGCGTTATTTGCAACAGAAAAACAGGTTCTAGATGATTTTGATCATAATCACAGTAATATTGGATCAATCAGAAAATAATCTTTATTGCTTTAATAAGAAGGAATTACAATGACTAATGAGCCACTTTGGGCCTTAATTTTCTCAAAGAGATTACATAATTTTTCCACTGTTCTTTGTCTTCATCCAAGTCTTCTATAGGTTGATGAAGTTTGCTTAGCTTCCATAGAACTTGAATGGTGATAGCCTCCTCCCCATCTCCATTACTGCCTAGGTCCCTTGATTTGATTGGAGGCAGATGTGAGATGCCTTCTAAGTGTTGCCTTGAAAGCCCAATTTGAGAAAGGCACCTGTGAGAGTTGTACAAGATGAAGTCTGAAGCGCCAATAAGACGAAGGTCCGTCCCGATGGAGAAGCGTGCACGAAGTTCCTGCATTTTGAATACACCCGGGGCGCAAGTAAAGAGATTCTTTGGCATTACCTTTAAGTACTCCCTCCAATCCCCTCTCTTCTTGATTTGAGGAACCCGGTTAGTCACTCTATTGCTTATTCCTAATGAGCCGGTTATATAGGAGAGGGGGCTCTTTGAGAAAATTCTTGAAGGTTGTTGGGCTTCGTGGCATGGGTCGAATTTGAAGTGTAGATCAATCCAACTAGAGAGTGCTAGCATGCACCCGTAGATGGGCCTTCCCATGGCCGCCGAGGTGAGCCCGCTATAAAGATATGCTAGGATCGCCGGTCCAACTCTTTCTTCTTCCCATAAGCTCACCACTGCGCTCAATTGGGACTCCTCTAGGAAGTCCTCCGTGGATGGGAATAGGAGTGCTCCTGCTAAGCACACCACGAAGGCTTTTGTCACCCTTCTATCTCCTCTTCCTCTTTAGATTGATCCGCTCTCTTGTACACCCACGAGGCGAGCTTCAAGAGGTTAATTCCTTTAGTGACCTTGATTTGGTTCACTATATTTGGGCTAGGTATCAATGAGGTTAGCAACTCATGGGAGGAGATTGGCCTTGGCATGATGGCCATCTTTTCTTCTTCTCCTTGTTTCATCCTTTTCAAGCCTAGGATCGTCTCTACTTCTTCCAGCAAGATAGTGGCTTCGAATGTGGAAAATAAGAAGGTATGGGTGGAAGGATGCCATGTTTCAATCAATGCACCTATGGCAGCCCAATCAAGATGGATTTGGTCATAATGTTTAGCATGGGTTATCAACCCCAAGAGATGCCATCTAGCTACATATACCCTCATATCTGAAGTAAACTTGGAGAGGATGAGGGGCAACCATTTGATTCGGATGTACCTTCTAGCTCCCGGAAGGATTGGGTAATCCTGTAAAGAAGAAACATGAAGCATGCAGTGATAAGAATAAGCATATGAAATATGAGATGAGGGTTCGGCCGAAGGCACAGTAAAGCAACTAACAGAAAGATAGCTTACCTGGCTCAAAGCAATTCGATTGCTTATGTGCCCTTGCATTTCAGTAATCCTAGGAGCAGAAATCCTAGGTTTCTTCATCACCCTGTCCATCACTTTCTTTTGAAGAAGAAGCTCGCGCAGAGGCTTGAAGGAGAACAGAAGCAGAACGGAGGGCTTGCAGAAGAAAGAGGCAATTCGGCTGCAGAAGAGTTTCGATGGGTTTGTGAAGGAAAGCCTCCTTTTTATAAGGATTTGAAGAGTCCTGAAGGGTCCCGAAGCCAGAAGTTTGTTTAGGTTAAGGACTATGTCCTTGATTTCGTGTTGAATTAACGCCTTGTGTAAGGGCGTCTTTTGTTGATTTGACGACCTGACAGTGGTCGTGTTTTATGTCACGCCCTTAATGAGGTCGTTTTTATTCTAAGCTCACTTTACTGTTTACGCCTTTGAGTAGGGCGTGTTTTAAGTGATTAACGACCTATTCCCAAGCGTGTTTCATGATGTTAACGCCCTGTTCTTAGGCGTTTTTTTTCTGGATTACGGAACTTTGACCTCTCCATGCTTTTGATGAACTTAAGTGCTATTATTTGGTGAAATTGTTTATGATTAAGCACTTATGATCATGTCATGTTCTGAATTGATGAATGAAAGCTAATAAATTTCAAAGTGCAGAAGTTTTGCAGGATCCAAGGCGCTTGGACCGCTCATGGGAGTAACATCTTGTCACCTTGTATCTATTTCTTGTAAGCATTGTTATTATATGATATCTACACTATTATAGTATGTCAAGGACCTTGTGGTTCTGATAAACCTGAAATTTGAGTTCCCCTTCATCAAAAACGATGACGATTTCAGGAGAATCTTGATCGCACGGATAGGCCGTTGAGTTGTTAAAGGTTTGGGACGATGGTTCCACTTTCTGAGTTGATGCGCGGACAAACGGGCCTCGGCTTAGTGTTAACTCAGAAATATGGATTTTTGACCAGATCTAAATAGCTTAGCAATATTATCCTTGATTATTTTCTATTTTAGTTTGGTTTAATCTTTTCTTTTAGCCCAGCATGCATCATGTAGGACTTTGAGTTTCATGCTGAAAATCTTCATATTATGGCAATAATGAAGTTCACTCGCTCTTAATAGAGTTGACATGAGATATTCCACTTCAAATCAAGTACTTCGTTCTATTTGAAGCCGTTCAGGCTGATTCCTTGAAAGTGTCCCTTTTGTTGGATCTCTATCCCAATTCTCTTTACTTTTCTGCAAAATTTACCTTGGTTGTAGTACGTCCACGTTGGCTGGTAATCACTCTCCAATGGTCTTTCCCTGTCGTGCCCACGCGCACATCCCTTTATTTACTTAGTTAAATCTCCTTTTATCCAACAAATCGATGTTTCCTTGGAACCACCCAGAGTTGTTTCATTCAGAATCTTGGAAAGATTTCAAATGCTTAATGTTCTGAGGCGTGTCACATCACACCTTGGCGTCTCCTTATCAGCTCATTCCACTTCATTCCTTTCATTACAATTCATTCCATTTCCGTCTCACTCCCTTGCAAAGCAGACGCCAAGGCGGGGCAGCTGTAGACACGCCAAAATTGACGTTATGTTGATCAAATCTCATGTCGTTATGATAACGCCCCAAGTGGACTTCAATATTCCTATAACATGAAGTTTTTCTATTTTTGTGAATTTTATGCATTTTTTCTACATTTTTCGTGATTCACGACCTGAAGCAGGGCGTTACTTTAAAAGTAACGGCCTGTCATAGGGCGTTTCAAAAGAAGGGACGACCATAGGTGAGGGCGTCAATTCCTGGTATTATCCGTTAATTTCTGGAATTATCTATTTTCAAAATAAAAGCATTTTCTGAATAAACGTCCTACATCAGGGCGTGTTTTTAAGAAACGTCGTTATCTCAGGCGTGTTCCCTTGATGCTAAAACAAAGAAGGTTTTATTTCCAAAATTAAATCCAGGAAGAAACGGCTTTTCATAGGTCGTGTTTCAAGAAACGTCTCTGTGCAGGTCGTCAATTCATAAATAGACGCCCTGGCTTAAGTCGTGTTTCACTCCAGAGTCCTTTCTTTTTCCATCTTTCCCTCACAGTTCCCTACCATCCATGGACTCTTGCTCGATCTTGATCCTTCCTTGGACGCCTCATTGCCTGTTCTTATCACTTCCTTGTTTGATCACATCCGATTGAAGCTATAAAAGAAAATCTCATTCGATCGGGAAAAAGGTTAAGAGGTTAATTGTTCCACGAGCACGTTAAAAACATTCAGAAGGAAGGCGTTCGAAGCATTGGATTTTCTCCATCCTCCTGTTGTTGATTTCTACATCCTTCTGCATCCTTTCAGCATCTCCACGGTTCCCCTTTACTCTCGTCAGGGAGAGCAGGGCTCTATCTAACGTGTTTTTGTTTCGTTCATCTCTTCTTAGCATATCATCATTGTCACCCTGTCGTTATTTCGTTATTTCATTAAGCATCATTTTTCATACCCTTTCCCTAGTTCTCTGCTAGGGGTTTAAAAAAACAAAAAAAAAAGAGGTGCGCCCTTTATGTCTTTTCATCCTTTCATGATAGTTTTGGATTGATACTATTTCACTCTGGCTGATCTCTCTTTTGCTTGTTCTTTCTTGTTTTTTTTTTTTTTTTACAAGGTAATCAACCAAGAAAACCCACTCCATCGGCCGGCCGATTGAAGTTGGAGGAGGAAATCCACACCATCCCGCGTTTCCATCTTCACTAGGTAATTGCGATCACTTTCCCCTTATTCATCTCCTCTTGAGACCCTCGTGTCTCTGGCGATCACACACTCTCCACTTTAGCACCTCGTGCTATTTTTATTGTATTTTTATTACATCTTATCATCTTTGTTTATTCATTGTTATTATTTTTTAACTTCTCCTAAGTGAGGATTTTTAATCCGATCTACAACAGCATACCAACAGAAGCTGGTCCAGTACTACAACACCCGAGTCAAAGAATGACACTTCTTCCCTGGAGATTTAATACTATGGCGAGCAAGCGTGGCCGACCCAAGGGGAGCCACCGGAAAGCTCGTGCCAAACTTGGAAGGTCCAGACAAAGTAACCGAAGTACTTGGCAAAGGAGCGTACAGGCTGGCAACGCTGGGAGGGGGAGAGGTACCCAGGACGTGGAACTCTGTAAACCTCATAAAATTCTTCCATTGAATCGTCACCAGCCATACTCCACGAAGGTAACCTACGGGTTCCCTAGAGGCGAGTACGGCTCCCCTCGAAAATGAGAAGGTAACCTATGGATTCCCTAGAGGCGAGCACCGCTCCCCTTGAAAATAATAAGGTAACCTACGGGTTCCCTAGAGGCAAGCACGGCTCCCCTTAAAAATAATAAGGTAACCTAAGGGTTCCCTAGAGGTGAGCACGGCTCCCCTTGAAAATAATAAGATAACCTACGGGTTCCCTAGAGGCAAGCACGGCTCCCCTCGAAAATGAGAAGGTAACTTGAGGATTCCCTAGAGGCGAGCACCGCTCCCCTCGAAAACGAGAAGGTAACCTAAGGGCTCCCTAGAGGCGAGCACAGTTCCCCTGGAAAATGAGAAGGTAACCTAAGGGTTCCCTAAAGGCGAGCATTGCTCCCATTAAAAATGATGGCAGCAAACAAATGGAGGACGCAGATACTGCGGAGCATGCCTGCGGAAAAGTCACCTAGAGACATGCAGAAGCCTTCCAACAAAAGGTACACTATGAATATCAATTCAAGTTAAAGAATTCTTATTCCTTTAATCAAGATACAAGCTGCCAGAAATCGGCAAGTCACCCGCACGTGACCAATTTATAAGCGTATGAAAAGATAAGATGCACCCAACAACTGCTACATGCAACCTCAGTCTCTTGTCTCTTGGGCACCGTCATCGTTCGGTTATCTGCCAGCAGCTAAGCGGACACCTAGCACCCCTTTTTGTTCTATGGAAGGGGACCAACAGGGATGCCACTGGCGAAGAGACCTGCACCAGGAAACCAACAGGCCTACCCATCCCCCACTAACGGCGGACACTGAAGCAACAAGGCCCACCCATTACGAAGGCTGACGCAGCACACTGGCCATGCCTGCAAACTGGCGAGCAAGTCCTACCACTCCGCCCGCCGTTACCTTCAAGCAAAAAAGCGCTCCCCTTGGCTCGGAAGGATACCTTGTCGCGTACCCGCAGAGTGGAAGAAGGGAAAACTGCTTCTACGGCTTCATATGTCCCCTCCCACCAGAAGGAAGATGCTCCAGCAACAGGAGACATCTCGTCGCGCGCCTACAGTTCAAAGAGCGAAGGGAGGTGGTTATAACCATGCAATAAGAAGGCAGCAAGGAAAAACAGAGGAGTTTATTCAGAAGTATGGGGGGTAAGTACAAAGGTATTGTCCGTCCCCTTAAAGACAGAACCTATCTGGCTCAAGAAGCAAAACTCCCCTGCAAGCATACAAGCGGTTAACCTTGTCTAAGGCCTCCCGCCAGCCGTCCATGTACCCGGTGAGGTACTGCTCAGAGATAGGACCATGCGCTCCTGGCTCTGGCCACGACCGCCACGGTACCGGAGGAGGGTCTCTCCGGAGGATCAAGGGTTGGCGACGGGCCTGCGAGGATTCATCGTCAGACAAAGTACCAGACTCCCTCGATGACATCACGCAGAGGGACTCTCTCCTCAAAACCCACCAGGCTAGAGATGGCCAAAAGCTCACCACGGAAGCAGCTATTTATAAGGAGAAGCGAAGACCCCAAAAGAATGAGGACTCTCACCGTCTCAAGCAAATATGTAGAAACCGAAGCAACGGATCCTAAAAGTCACGCTCGTTCAGAGTCTCCCTCAAGGGCGCCGATTTGTATCCCCAGGGGATCTCGTAGCCGTTCAGAAGGGAGGAAAGTACACGAAAGAAATCTCAAGGCTTGCACAGCAAAGGAAATGCTTCTATTCCAAGATAGAAAGATTACAAGGGAAGGGCTACTGCCTGGGAAACAACAAAAGAAATTAAAAGAAAACAACGGGGGCACCCTCTCAAGGGTCCGCCCTGATTACATCGTCACGTGCCCTGGGCTCTTCAGGCTCATGTGCGGCAACAACTCCGGAGGGAGGAAGATCTTCGACCAAGTCCACCACATGGTCCCCCACGATCAAGACATCATCGGGCGCCCGCTCATCCACGCTCGGAGCCGACGCCAACTCCTCGGCACTAGCCTCCTCGTCGCCAGGCTCCCCTTCACCACCGTCAGTCCCTGGGCCATAGGGTGTCAAGGGAGGAAGAAGAGTCGAAACGACAACGTCGAGGCTCTCCGCTGCGGCTTTGACAGTAGCGCTCTAGCCCTCCCCGAAGCCACGATCGCGTGCCGGCCCATAGAACTCCAAGGCCACTGCGGTCAGCTCGTCCCGATAAACCGAAGAGGAGCGGAAGCTCTCCACCACGTCCTCGCCAGTAGTAGACATCGACGAGCGTAAACTGCCAAGCTCCACCTCGACCTCCTGAGAACGGATCCTCAAGTCTTGGACCTGCGCCCCCAACTTGACCACGTAGGCCTCAGCCATGTTGGCTCGGACCCATAAGAAATTCTGGTCCCGTTCCATCCCAGCAAGGGCTAACCCCTGCTGGACCAGTTGTTCGCGAAGCCCGGCGTTGGCGGCCACAGACCCCTTCAGGCGCTCCTCCAACACCTCGCCATTTGCTGAGAGCTCCGCCTGAAATGCCTGGCTGGCCTCCAACTTCCGAGCAAGAGCATTGAAGTGATACCTCCACAGGCCAAGAGCATGGGTAACCAAGCACATGCCCTGGGCGGCCAGAGCCATCAACCTCTCTTCCGCCTCACGGTCAAGCTCCTCGGTGCGCTCGTGTAGGCGAACACTCCTTCCCATAAGGGCAACAACCGTTGCGACCTCAGAAAGCCCGGACGCCACCCCCTCGGGCGACGAGGACTGTCATCACAATGGGACCTCTAGGGGAGGAGGGGAATTAACGTCGGCAGTAGGGGCTTTGCCCCTATCACGCCCCCATACCGCAGAGACCGACGAAGGAGAAGAAACTGCCGACTGACCGAGCGATGGCGGCGGCGGAGCCCCAGATGCAGGCGGCTCAGATGACGGAGGAGGCGGTACGCGGCCCCGGGCCGGGGCAGAAACCCTTCCTCTCCTACTCGCACGACGCTGGTCGTCCAGCGCCATCAGGTCCTCCTTGGATAGGAGGGCACGACTACCGCCAGCCATGGCAGACCCTTCTTCAGCTGTGCTAGCGGTCCCTTCAAGAGGATCCCCCCGAGGGCCCGACCCCTCGTTGACCGCAGGCACTACTGGTGAACGCACTAGAGGGACACCGACATGGACCAAAAATTGTAGCCTCCCTGGAGCAAAAGCAACCTCGGCATGGGGGGCAACAATTGTCACCTGGCTGGCCCCCGGCGCGACGTGATCCACCGGGCGAGGAGCGCACCGCGGCAACCTGACGGTCTCGTAACTCCACACCAAAACCTCAGGCGCACCTGAAACCAGAGTAAAGCTGATTAAACACGAATCACTGCCAGCACAATTCGATGGAGAATCAAAGACAGTACCCTACGGCATTGGGGGGCTCAACCCTAGCTCCCGGAGTCAACATAAAGTCTGCATCAACCATGCAGAACCAGAGGATGGCATCGACCTTCTTACGCTCCCCGACGTTGATCGGGGGCTTCCTATCGGCCCAGATAGGATGCTCACCCCTGCGCATCCACCTGCCGGAGGCATCATGGTCCCTCGACTTAACAAGGTACACGTACCGCTACGACCAGCCTTTGAGGTTAGCAGCGATGAAGGAGACTTGGATGACGTTCCGACCAGACCGAGCCTTGAAGTAGGCGAAGGCCGTGTCGGACGGACAATGCTGGATATAGTAAAACTGTTGGAAAAGAAGAACGCTCGGCTCCACCGACGCTCTCTGACAGGCGTAGACAAATCCACAAAGGATGTGGTAAGAATTGGGCGATAGCTCCCTCGCATGCCGCCCATAATGGTGGAGGACGGACGCGATAAAAGGGTGAGTGGGCAGGCGAAAGCTTGCCTATAAGGAAGCCACGGGAACCATGATCCCGCCAGAAGGAAGGCTCAACACATCATTGTCCACAGTTGGGAAGATGATGTCGAATTCGGGGGGAATTTGAAAGGCTTCGCGTAGCCCATGAATCACCCTATACGCCACCAACGGCAGAGAAGAGGGTCGACTAGCACCGACACCTGAGGTGCTCAGGACACTACCACGGCTAGGGTCTGCCTCTTCAAAGGAAGAGGAGGGGCTGACATGAAGGTGTCTCCTACGGGGAGGCATGGCTACTGAAGATGGAAAAGGCAAGAAAAGAAAAGGTCCTCATCGGGCAGAGGAAGAAGACGCCTACGACGAACACGACAAGCATCGGACTCGAATGAGGTTTAGAAAGAGACCTTGCGGCAGTTCTTGTAACCGCCAACAACGGACCAGCACTGCCCCCTCAAGAGGCAGGTAAAAAGGCGCTCGTCGCCATCACGGTATGGCCACCAATGCCAGACGCCCGTTCGAGCCCGCGCTCCCAGAATAGACAGAGCACGGGTCATGATTGCAGTCAGAGGCGCCTTGCGCGCCAAGCACGGCGCCAAACACATCGATCCCTGCACCGACGAAAAGATCAACCTTGAATCTTACGCTCTGACATACCCTCTCATGTTCTACTCTCGGCTCCCTGTAGAGTGCTCGGCAACTAAGAGTAGGGGGAAGTGAGGAGGGTAAATCCGGTTTGGCCCATGGACAGCCCAATAGTGGCGGGCCCAAATCGGATCCGTCCCCTTAGCACGTCCAAGAGGCGCTCAAGGTGAACGGCCCGCCAAGGTGCAGCCCAACCCAGCTTCGACATTGGATTATACAGCACGGGAAAGCGCATTAGTCGCCGAAGGACCCTCCGACGACCGACTGTTTCCCCCTACCACGTCGGCCCTGACCCCATTACGGGTGACCACGCCCCATGGGTGCCGTAAGACTCGCCCCGGGACCAGCCGACGCCAGGATAAGCGCCCTCCAATGGGAAACTCTCGTCACTATAGCGGAAAGAAGTTGCTCCACTACTTACGTCTTTCTTATCAAGCGATAAGGCTCCCCGCTCCAGGACAACCCTGGTGCGGACACCCGAGCAGTTGAGCGGCGCGACACGCCGAGCCACCGGTACCGCACACGGAGCACGACTCGAGCCACCTCAGCGTCCATCTGGCTCGGAGACAGCCTGGAGACTCCACCTTGAGCCTCCCCATTTATCATATTTAGTTAGCCTTTATGTGTGTGTAGTTTGTGTTTATTTCATTGTATTCGGTATGTAATTATGAGTGTACGAGGGGCATATTTGCAAAATGGAGTCCCTGGACCCCACGGGACCCCCCAGGCCCCTCCCATTGATCCACCTCAGCCCATGGGCCCCATGTGGGGTCAGTCAACATGTCAAATGGAGGCATCTAGAAGTTTGAATGGTAAAAGGCACATGGGAGACAAGTGGACTTCAAAGTCCAAGGTGGCTACCAACTTGTCCCCCCCTTGCCACCATAGTCAATAGGCCGCCCCCCTCCCCTTATTTTTTATTTATTTTTGTGTGTGTGTGTCTCATGCCATCCCAGCCCTTCATCTCCCACTCCTAGATCCTACGGTTGTGGATGGATGAGAGATGTAACATATTTAAGCTTGTATTTTTCATTTTGGAGAATTAATGCCATTTGAATCAAACAATTTCCAAGAGCAAGGGCTGGGGCGCCCCCCTCCTCTCTCCTCCCTCTCCCCCCTTGAAGCTGTGAAGGCTTCCATTCTGAGGTGTGACTCCTCGTGTATCGGTTCCGACGATCACCGCCGCCGCCACGAGCCGCTACCGCACCGCCAACGCCATCAACGGAGTTCTGCCTGCGCAGTACCACAACAGCTTGTTCGAAATTCAAAGGTCTTCCCTGAGCTCATTTGGCTACCAAATTTGGAGGAGTTGTTTCTGGGATGTTCCTCTCCACCCATAAAAATCAGGCCAGCATTCAGATCACGTTTGCTAATTTTTGATTTTCGTCCACTCTTCCATTTCAATTCTGCCAGAGTTCTGTCCAGGTTCACCTCCGTCCTGTGTTTCATATCTTAGAGCCACTTTTTGATTTCTGTTGGTTCGCCCAATTTTACTGGGGGTTCCATCCATCCACCCCTTTATCCACAATTGTTCTCAATTTTTGATTCGCCCATCTCATATTTTCTAAAAATCATTCTCAGACCCATCTACAGTTCTGTCCACCTGTTCCTAGATCCGACCACCAGTCACCCCAAAAATCATAACAACTCGCAGCCATCTCCAAATCAAATTCTAAAAATAGTCTCAGTTCCGTGGTTTGATTCCCTACAACTCCTAAGACGAGCTCAAGAGCTGAATCGGAGGTTTACTAGGCGGTCAACGGTGGTTCTCAGACAAGTGCCCTGCAGATCTGAAATTTTGGTTACTGTACAACAGGGATTTGTAAATTCATTAAAGTCTAGATCCGGCTAGATCCAGCAGATCTCTCTGAGTCTAGATTGAAGCATTTGAAGAGAGCTTTCCAACGATAGCTCATGCGTCCCGATCCGACATCGGGATTGACCGCAGCGGCCGTTTTCGCCGGAGCGCGCGCCGGAAGACAACAACCAAAATCTGTGGGTTATTAGTTCAAGAGTTGGGAATCGGGGCCGATCGACCCCCGATCGGTGTTCCCGGCCGACCGCCGTCCGTGGAGGCGTGCCACCAGGGGTCCCCATCACAGTGGGTCCCACCCCCGCAGATCCGGAGGACAGCGCCGTCTGTGGGCCCCGCGGGCCAGTAGAAGCCGCCGTTCGGAAAGCACGAAAACGCGGAGTTCGGCACCGCCAGGCGACATCAAGATGCTGCCCGTCAACCCGAGTTGCGTGATTCCCGGACCCCACATGTGACCTTTTACCTCCCTGTGTGGAGTGGGTCGACTTAGTGTATTGCTGTAATCATTGTTAACCGGGAGTCCGTAATTCAGCCGGGGTTATCTTCGCCACGCCGGGTGCGTGGAGGTAAAGGTCTTAACCTCTTGGCGTTCATTTGCTTAGCTAGTATATGGTCTATTGCCGCTGCCGAGAGTGTAGGTACTAGCCCGTGTGTCCATGTCACCACTGTGAGAGTGAGAGTGACCCGTCCCGCGACTCGATCCGAGTCCGAAAGTTGAGTCGGACTACCCTTGACTTCCGCCGGTTCCTTAACCGCGCACGGTCCGCGCTTTCCCTCGCTTGGGATGACGAGTGAGCTTCCACTTCTGTTAGCGACGTTTCGCCACTAGGAGCTCGTAGTGTCGGGCTTAGTGTCTCCCTGGTGTGTGTTGCTGGTCGTGTCTTCATCTAGAGTCCGAGGGTGGCACCATATAGTGTCGTCTCCCGTGTCCGTCCCGCATCAGTTTGGTATCAGAGCGAGTCGAGTCTAGGGTAGTCTTTACATATGTCTTACATGCATCAGGGTCTAAGTCAAGTCTAGGATCATCATTTTCAAAAAAAAAAGTGTTTTAACTTGCATTTGCACCCTTTACCCGGTATATAAAAAGGTGTTGTCCGAACGTTGGGTTACGCCTAACGGGAGGGCCACACACTTGCGCGAGTGATCTTCGGATCGCTTATCTCCGCCTCGTACCGGCTATTGGTTAGGTCTAAGTGCATCATCTAGTGAGTGTTTGCATTAGTCAGTGTCTTCTAGGTCGTGTGTCTTTGCATGCCCACCCGTCGAGGCACCCAGTATTCGCCACCACCACCTATGGCGGACTCCCGGGCCCGTAGCTCTGATGAGTCCTCGACGGCCGAGATGTTCCGAGCCATTATGGAACGTCTTGACACCCGTATGGATGGTCTTAGTACGCGTATGGATGGCATATGATGGGAATCGACGCCGAGCATGTACATTTGATTTTGCATTTATGTCCTTTAGTTTATTTGTATATCCACGGGAAAGTATATGCGCAATTGTACGGCTTTATAAGCCAATGCGTCATTACCATGGATTGTTTGGGTTTCTTTGTAATTTATCAGTAGGACCAGCAAGGGGGCCCTCAGCCCTTTCCCATTAGTCCATGTCACCTATGTGGGGCTGGTCAACCATCCTAGGTGGCCATCTAGAAGAGTTGAATGTCAAATGCCACATGGGTAGACAAAGGGAGTAAAAAGTCTAAGGTAGGCTACCTACCATGTCAAGCTTGTCTCCCACTTGGGTTATTTTATTTTTTTTATGTGTGTTGGTCACATTTAATCTAGGCCATTCATTCCCCATCCCTAGATCCAATGGTGGAGATTGGATTAGATTGGAGACATATAAATACTTGTATTTTCCATTTGAATATTAATGAAATGAGAAAAAGCATTGTGCAAGAGCCCCCCCTTGTGAGAATTTCAACCCTCTCTCTCTCTCCCTCTGGTTTTCTTCATCCCCAACCCCATTTCTATAGTGGTATCCCTTCTATCATCCCCTCTTCACCTCCGGTAATCATCTGTGCCGCCGCCGCCGCCGCCGTTCGTGCCACCAACGAGCCACCGTCGAAGTTCTGTCCTTGGTAGACAACAGTCTCTTCTCGAAATTCCTGCTATCAGCCACGGCCTCTTCTTGGCCTGCAATTTTTATGGTGTGTTCTTCCCTTGTATCCCAAGCTCCACCGGAATTTTCACGCCCAAATTCCATCGTTTAGTATTTTCCCATTTTCGTGCATCTTTCATTCCTAGTTCTGTTTTGTCTCTGTCTACAGTGACAACAGCCCTGTGTTTCCCACCTCTGACCATCTTTTTGATATGTCCAAACCCTCCCAATTTTACTGAGAGTTCTTTCCATCACCCCCTACATCCATAAAGTTTCTTAATTTTTTATTAGCCTTCTATCTATTTTTAGAAATTCGTGTTCTTCCTCAACTACAGTGTTGTCAGCCAGATTCCAGATCCGACCCACTGCTAGTGCAAAAATCATAGAAATTCGTAGCATTCCCCAAATCCAGATCCAAAAATAGTCCTGATTTCGTAGCTTGATTGCCCATAACTTTTCTGAAGAACACAACCCCAGATTCGGACGTATACCTCACGGTCAAAGACAATCTACAGGAACGTTCTCTACTGACCTGAGATTTCAGGAACTGTACAACAGGAACTTGGAAATTCCATAAGTCCAGATCCGTGCAGATCCAGGCCAGATCTCTAGGGCTAGATTGAAGTATTTGAAGTTATCTTTCCAACGGCGCCAGCCTCGTGTCTATCCGACGCCGGGGCTGATCGCAGCGCCCGTTCTTGCTGAGACGCGCGCTGAAAACCAGAAGTTACAGCCCGTGGCCTGTTATTCCGACCGGTGCCGATCGGAGCCGCCCGGCCTCCGACCGGTGAACCAGCGCGCCTCCACTCCAGGGAGCGCTCATCCAGGCATCCACCACCACAGCGGTGCCACCGGGTCCCACACGGCGCCTCCGGACAGCAAGTGGGCCCCACAGGGGCGAGTACGTGTGCGGCCGAAGCTATGCGAGAAGCCGCCCGTCAACCCGAAATCGGTCCTCCCGGACCCCATTGTGTCGCCCTTTACCTCCCTGCGTGGAGTGGGCAGCGATTTGTATTGCTGTAATCTCCGTGTATTATTGTTCCGGGAGTACGAGTTTCGGTCGGGTCCGTCGTCCCCACGCCGAGCGCGTGGAGGTATCACATTCGCTCCCTTACTTGGTATTTTGCTTACTTCATATATATTTGTTTATGCCGCTGCTAGAGAGCATGTGTAGGGATATCTAGCTCGCTTTATCTATTCATTACCGCTGCTGCGAGAGAGTGCGAGACCGTACCGTGACCCGATCCGGGCACACGAGAGAGCTGACCACCCTAGCTCACTGCCGGTTTCTCAACCGTGCACGTCCGACGCTTCCCTCGTTAAGGGGCAGTCACGAGCTTGTCGTGTCCGTGGTCTCGCCCCGCATCAATTTGGTATCAGAGCGAGTTTGAGTCTAGGGTGTCAATAAAAAAAAAGTGTCATTTAGGTCTAGTCATTAGTCATTGTCTAAGTCGGGTTTAGGATCATCATTGTTTTAAACCAAAAAAAAAGTGTCTTTTGCATTTACATCTCTTTACTCGGTATATCAAAAGGTGTTGTCCGAACGTTAGGCTACGCCTATCGGGAAGGCCGCACACTTGTGCGAGTGATCTTCGGATCAGTTATCTCCGCCACGTACCGAGTCTTGGTCGTCATGTCTAGAGTTGTAGTCCATTGTCTAGTTGGTTTATCTACTAGTGTCGACATGTCCACCCACTAGTCCCCAATCACCCATGGACTCCCAAACGCCCGGATGGTGGCGATACTATCTCAAATGGAAGGACCACCCGAACCACCCCACGAGGCCCGAGACCCGGGACTTCTACGGGTCCGATGACCCGAGTGTCTATCTAGAATGGGAAGCCATCATGGACGATTACTTCGAGGTGTATATTATGTACGGGCCCATGCAAGTTGATGTTGCCAAAAGGTGACTTTTTGGTGAAGCCGCCGCAACTTGGAGGAACATCAAATACTGGAGGGAGGATAGAAATCTAAGGCCCATCGAGTCATGGTGGGAAATGAAGAGAGCGCTTAGGAGGGCCTACTTTCCCCGCCCACCTACCTCCAACCACGGAGGTCATACCACGCACCCACCCCACCAACTCACCCACAAACAAGTGGGCCACACCTCTACCCAATCCCACCCCTTCACCGCCGTCCAAGCCCACCAAAGCGATCCCAATCTAGTGGCCCGCCCAAGCACCTCCAACCAACCTCCCCTTGGCACCCCCATCCCAACCCACTCAAGTACCTCCAACCGAGTGGAAGCCCCACTTATAGCCGAGCCTAGGACCACACCTAGGCCGAGGGACGAGGAGCGAGTCCACCCCAAGGTCCCTACTCCAACCCGCTCCTTTGAGGAATTCACAAAAATGATGTCGAATTTGTTGGAAAGGATAAGTGCTTCTTCACCTCCCGTAGGTGCTCCATCACCACCCTCTCCTTCCGAGCTCTATTCGGAACCTTCTTCTTTGGAGCTACCAAAGCCCGAGCCACCCGTGTTTATTACGGGAACACTTTACATAGCCGAGCCACTTCTTAGTTGGTTCAAGGATAGCTTGGTCCCACATCCCTTCCCATCCATGGACCCTACCTTACCTTTAGTGCCAGTCAACTCATTCCATACCACATTTCGGTCTAGTCACCATGTTGACACATTAGACGATCTTGTCATGGGATTAGATTCACAATGGAAGTTGACGCACCTACTGGCCCGAGGCTTTGACCAACCCGCTAGTCTTAGCTTCACACATCCGGCCTTAGGGTCCATTACCTCCGAGTGCACCGTGGGTTGTGTCACCACGGAGGTCCTCTTACTCCTCCCCTTACCGGACGAGCCCGAATTCATACCCTTTTGTCCGAGGGAGGAATCATACTTCTTGCCTACGATCCCCGTCCCACCCGTTACAATTCAAGAAAGTGACTACCCACATCTTCAAACCATCTACACGTGGGACCGTGACTTGTGGGAACCCACCACAAGGGGTCATACCTTCTTTGACCCTTTTGACCCCTTCACTATTAGGCTTCCCGAGTTACCACCCGTACTCCCCTTCTTCAAGAAAGCCCACTTTTATGCCCCTTCCCCTCGGGATGGGCCATCTACATCCACCAACCCCGACCCACCTACACCCGGCCCTTCTAAACCACCCGAGTCGCCCACATTCAAAAGACCATCCACGCATAACCACACCCGACGTATAGGTGTTCCCCATGGCATCCATTCCCAGTTGCACCACATGCATGCATGGCACATATTCGGGTGTCCTGGTCCGCCGTCGCCCATGTACGGGTCGGACTAACATTAGGTGTGTCTAGGGTCATAGATGAGTCAGTGTGTTTTCCTTGTGCGGTTTGTTTTGTGTGATTTGTTTGCATGGTTTGTGTGTCATTTGTTTGTCTGCATGTGTCTTGTGCAAGCTCGTTGTCGTTCTATTATGAGTAAGAGGCGAGTGGACTCATTCGATGAGTATGGGATCGGTTCTACATCTATACCCGGATCAGTCACCTACAGGGACTCATTGGTGATTCCTAGTGAGTTTTCGAGCCACCACCTCCCCCTTTGAGAGTGCCCCACCCGGAGTGTCCACCTCTAGCCCATGGCAGCTTGCGCATATCGAGTATATATGGAATGAGCAGGTGACAATCACTTGGAGTGGAGCATACCCGCGCTACTTGGCATGGTGACGGATCCGCCGGAGTATTCGAGCATCCATACTCCTACTCGACGGGGTCGAGTTCCTCCCACCCGGGGAGAGTCGATGGGAATCGACGCCGAGCATGTACATTTTATTTTGCATTAATGTCCTTTAGTTTATTTGTATATCCACGGGAAAGTATATGCGCAATTGTATGGCTTTATAAGCCAATGCGTCATTCCCACTGATTGTTTGGGTTTCTTTGTAATTTATCAGTAGGACCAGCAAGGGGGCCCTCAGCCCTTTCCCATTAGTCCATGTCACCTATGTGGGGCTGGTCAACCATCCTAGGTGGCCATCTAGAAGGGTTGAATGTCAAATGCCACATGGGTAGACAAAGGGAGTAAAAAGTCTAAGGTAGGCTACCTACCATGTCAAGCTTGTCTCCCACTTGGGTTATTTTATTTTTTTTTTGTGTGTTGGTCACATTTAATCTAGGCCATTCATTCCCCATCCCTAGATCCAATGGTGGAGATTGGATTAGATTGGAGGCATATAAATACTTGTATTTTCCATTTGAATATTAATGAAAGTGAAAAAATCATTGTGCAAGAACCCCTCTCTTGGAGAATTTCGACCTCTCCTCTCTCTCCCCCTGGTTTCTTCATCCCCAACCCCCATTCTAGAGTGATATCTCCTTCCCCCCACCTCCGGTGATCATCGGTGCCGCCGCCGTTCGTGCCGCCATCACGCCGCCGCGGAGCCGCCTTCGGTGTTCTGTCCATCCTGGATAGAGGCTTCTCGTCTGAATATCTGCTCTCCACCACGTGACGATCTCAAGCTGTAATTTTTATGGTGTGTTCTTCCCTTGTATCCCAAGCTCCACCTAAATTTTCACGCCCAAATTCCATCGTTTAGTATTTTCCCATTTTCGTGCATCTTTCATTCCTAGTTCTGTTTTGTCTCTGTCTACAGTGACAACAACCATGTGTTTCCCACCTCCGGCCATCTTTTTGATTTGTCCAAATCCTCCCAATTTTACTGGGAGTTCTTTCCATCACCCCCTACATCCATAAATTTTCTTAATTTTTTATTAGCCTTCTATCTATTTTTAGAAATTCGTGTTCTTCCTCAACTACAGTGTTGTCAGCCAGATTCCAGATCCGACCCACTGCTAGTGCAAAAATCATAGAAATTCGTAGCCTTCCCCAAATCCAAATCCAAAAATAGTACTGATTTCGTAGCTTGATTGCCCACAACTAGTCTGAAGCACACAACCCCATATTCGGACGTCTACCTCGCGGTCAAAGACAATCCACATGAAAGTTCTCTGCTGACCTGAGATTTCAGGAACTGTACAACAGGAACTTGGAAATTCCATAAGTCCATATCCGTGCAGATCCAGGCCAGATCTCCAGGGCTAGATTGAAGGATTTGAAGTTATCTTTCCAACGGTGCCAGTCCCCGTTCTCGCTGAGACGCGCGCTGAAAACCAGAAGTTACAGCCCGTGGCCGGTTATTCCGACCAGTGCCGATCGGAGCCGCCCGGCGTCCGGCCGGCGAACCAACGCGCCTCCACTCCAGGGAGCGCTCATCCAGGCATCCACCACCACAGCGGTGCCACCGGGTCCCACGCGGCCCCTCCGGACAGCAAGTGGGCCCCACAGGCGCGAGTACGTGTGCGGCCGAAGCTACGCGAGAAGCCGCCTGTCAACCCGAAATCGGTCCTCCCGGACCCCATTGTGTCGCCCTTTACCTCCCTGCGTGGAGTGGGCAGCGATTTGTATTGTTGTAATCTCTGTGTATTATTGTTCCGGGAGTACGACCTTCGGCCGGGTCCGTCGTCCCCACGCCGAGCGCGTGGAGGTATCGCATTCGCTCCCTTACTTGGCATTTTACTTACTTCATATATATTTGTTTATGCCGCTACTAGAGAGCATGTGTAGGGATATCTAGCTTGCTTTATCTATTCATTACCGCTGCTGCGAGAGAGTGCGAGACCGTCCCGTGACCCGATCTGGGCACACGAGAGAGCCGACCACCCTAGCTCACTGTCGGTTTCTCAACCGTGCACGTCCGACGCTTCCCTCGTTAAGGGACAGTCACGAGCTTGTCGTGTCCGTGGTCTCGTCCCGCATCAGCATAGGAACGCGTCTAGAAGGGCGGATGAAAGCCCTCGAGGATCGGGCCAAAAGTTCGGATCAGTCCATCCAGGGCTTAGTTGGGAGGATTGCCATCCTCGAGAGGGGCCCAGTAGCGGCGCAACCCGCGCCGACGAACGGCCAACAGGAGCCGGTTCAGCAGCCTGCTGTGCCAAGGGCTCATGCGGAGAATGTTGGGGTTCAACAGGTGCATGTGGTGGATAATTATGCATCTGATAATGATCAAGGGGGTATCGGTCGTCGTCATCAACGACGGAATCGTGATGACGAGGATGACGACCGCATTCTTAGGGGTGTGCGTGCGGACCCTCCCACTTTTAGCGGGTCCTTGGACCCTAGGGTGTATTTAGATTGGGAGGCCGGCATGGACCGGTACTTCGAGTGGTTTGAGATGACGGACCACCGAAGAGTCCGATACGCAAAGATGAAGTTGCAAGGGCAGGCCCAAACTTATTGAATCAATGTGGAGAGCTTGCTCAACCAGCGACGTCAACCCCAAATCGGTACTTGGGATGATATGAAAATCAAATTGAGGGAGAAGTACCTTCCCGCCTCATATCGCCAGCGTCTTATAGACAAGTGGCAAAGCATCTCCCAAGGGAACCGATCCGTGACCGAGTATACCGCCGAGTTCGATGAGTATTACTTGCGGTGCGGGGTCACGGAAGAGAGCACCATGACGATATCCCGCTTTCGGAGAGGTCTGCGGCCCAATTATCAATATGAACTCTTTCGCCGCAATGCGACCACTTTCGAGCAGGCGTATCAGATTGCTCTCGAATTGGAGCAGTTCGAGGCCGAGTTCGAGTCACCCCACCGGTTGGGCTCTTTTCCCCTTCGTAGTGTCGAGCCCCGTGGCTCTTCTGGCACGTATCCGAGGGCCCCCATGGCTCGACCTCAGGATCCCACTCGTCCCGAGCCGTTTGCTCCTAGGCCTCGTCCTCCACCCCCGAGGGACCTCCCTCGTCCCCAGCATCTTACGGCCCCACCCACAGCCTGTCCACCGGCACCCGCACCTCCTGCACGTCCTTTGTTGCCTACACCTCATATCCGTCGGGAGGATAAAGGTAAAAGACCTATGATTGGGGAGCCTAGTGGATCACGGCAGCAGTGTTATCGCTGCAATGGGTTTGGCCATTTCGCCAATCAGTGTCCCACCCGCCCATCTCTTCACATTGGGGACACACAGGCCGAGGATGCCACCCCTACGGGCCTCGAGTTAGTCAGCTATGAGGCAGATGAAGAGCTAGCTGAGGAGTACTATGAGATGGGAGGTGAGGCCCAGGATGCCCAGCATTCGGACGATACCCACGTGGGGGTCGTCAGATGTATCCTCACCCAGCCACAGGTCAGTGATGACTGGCGACGGACTACTATCCTTCATGTATTCTGTAGGCTGGGAAAGCAAATTTGCAAGGTGGTCATCGATAGCGGGAGTTGTATCAATGCAATCTCCACAAACGCTGTCACTCGTCTTGGTCTCACACCCGTAGACCACCCTTGCCCCTATTAGGTATCATGGGTGGATACCACTTCCATTTCGGTCAGGCTGCGGTGCTTGGTCCCACTGCAGCTCCACTCCTACCGTGACGAGATCTGGTGTGATGTTCTCCCCATGGAAGTGGGCAGTATCATTCTTGGTAGGCCGTGGTTATTCGACCGGGATGCCACGCTCCATGGCCGGTCGAACACTTGTACCTTCGACCACGCTGGCCAGCGGGTCACCCTCCAACCCGTTCGGCCCAGGAGCCCATCAGTCTGGGGTCCTACTGGCCCTAGTACTCCGAAGCCTTCCGTTCCCGGGCCTAGTACCCCATCCCCAGCTCGGGCTATGACCGTTACCTCTGGCCCAGGAGAGCCCTCGACGAGGAGATTGATGATGATTAGCTCCCGGGAGATGGAGTAGGAGCTTAGTCAGGGCTGTCCAGTGTTTGCCATTACGGTCCGAGAGGTGGAGCGGGACTCCGAGGGTGAGCTCCCACCCGAGGTTGTTCCCATTCTGCAGGAGTATGCTGATGTCTTTCCCGATGAGCTTTCCGAGGGACTCCCACTTATGCGGGATATTCAGCATGCCATCGACCTTGTTCCGGGCTCTTCTTTGCCCAACCTTCCTCATTATCGCATGAGTCCCACGGAGCATGCCGAGCTTAAACGGCAGGTCGATGAGTTAGTGCAGAGAGGGTCTGTTCGGGACAGCATGAGTCCATGTGCTGTACCCGCATTACTCGTCCCGAAGAAGGATGGCACGTGGAGAATGTGCATTGATAGTCGTGCCATCAACAAAATCACCGTGAAGTACAGGTTCCCTATTCCCCGCCTTGATGACATTCTAGACATGATGGCAGGTGCCACTATCTTTTCGAAGATCGATCTTAAGAGTGGCTACCATCAGGTGAGGACTAGGCCAGGTGATGAGTGGAAGACCGCATTTAAGACCAAGGATGGTGTATATGAGTGGTTGGTCATGCCTTTTGGGTTGACCAATGCCCCTAGCACTTTCATGCAGCTCATGACTCAGGTCCTCCGACCTTTCATTGGAGTCTTTGTAGTGGTGTATTTTGATGATATCCTGATCTATAGTCGCACCACGGGGGACCACTTAGACCACCTTCGGCAGGTCTGTCTACTTCTTCGGCGAGAGCAGTTGTTTGCGAACCCACAGAAGTGTGCTTTCATGACATCTCAGCTTACCTTCTTGGGTTTTATTGTGTCTAGTACTGGGGTCTCTGCCGATCCGGAGAAGGTCCGGGCCATTGTTGAGTGGCCGGAACCCCGTACCGTTCATGATGTCCGCATCTTTCATGGTCTTGCGACGTTCTATCGTCGCTTTATCCGCGGATTTAGCTCCGTCACCGCCCCGATCACGGATTGCATCCGTAAGGGCACATTTGTATGGACGAAGGCCACATCTGCCGCCTTCAAGGACATCAAGGAGCGCATGACCCAGACACCTATCCTTCGATTGCCTGATTTCTCGAAGGTGTTTGAGGTCTCTTGTGATGCGTCGGGTGTTGGGATTGGAGGAGTTTTGAGTCAGGAGTCCCACCCGATCGCATATTTCAGCGAGAAGCTGAATGACGCAAAACTGCGATATTCCACGTATGATAAAGAATTCTACGCAGTTGTTCAGGCTCTTAGGCATTGGAGGCACTATCTTTTACATCAGGAGTTTGTCCTATACTCCGACCACGAGGCATTGAGGTACCTCCATTCACAAAAGAAGCTTAACTCGCGTCATAGTCGTTGGGTCGAGTATCTCCAGCAGTTCACCTTTGTGCTGAAACATAAGGCTGGAGTTGAGAACAAGGTGGCTGATGCCTTGAGTCGATGAGCATGTTTGCTTACCACCATGAGTACCGAGGTCATAGGGTTAGAGAAGATGAAGGAGGCCTATTTTGATTGTCCTGACTTCGGTCAGATTTTTACCACTCTCCAGGCCGGACCCTCGAGAGACCTTGATGAGTATGTGCTTCAGGAGGGTTACCTCTTTCGAGGTAGCAGGCTATGTGTTCCCCGAACTTCGGTTCGAGATTTCTTAGTGTAGGAACTACATGCGGGAGGTCTAGCCGGCCACTTTGGTCGGAACAAGACTATTGAGGCAGTGGAGCATCGATTTTATTGGCCGAGCTTGAAGCGCGATGTTGCTAACATCGTGGCTCAGTGCCGTACCTGTGCTACGGCCAAGATGAAGAAGCAAAGCTCCGGCCTTTATACGCCTCTTCCCGTGCCTGATGCCCCGTGGCAAGATGTTAGCATGGACTTTGTTTTGGGATTGCCACGTACCTCCAGGAAGCATAATTCGGTCTATGTGGTGGTTGACCATTTCTCGAAGATGGCCCTCTTTATTCCTTGCTCGAAGACTTCGGATGCTTCGAGGGTAGCCCGCCTTTTCCTAACGCATGTGGTGTGCAAGTTCGGGTTGCCTCGCACTATAGTGTCTGACCGTGATGTTAGATTCACTTCCTACTTTTGGAAGACACTATGGCATATGATGGGTACTCACCTCAAGTTTTCCACTGCATATCATCCCCAGACAGACGGTCAGACCGAGGTGGTCAATAGACCGCTGGGAGATCTTTTGAGGTGTCTAGTTAAGAACCGCATTGGGGATTGGGATCTCATTTTACCTATGGCTGAGTTTGCATACAATGATTCGGTGAATAGGTCTACCGGCATGAGTCCATTTGAGATTGTCACAGGTCGTAGGCCTAGGAAACCCGTTGACCTTGTCCCCATGCCTATCCATGCTAGAGTGTCGGAGTCGGCCGAGTCGTTTGCTAGGCATGTTAGGAGTTTGCATGACGACATCCGTCGTCACATTGAGGCCAGCAATGCACGGTACAAGGAGTTAGCCGATGCCCACCGACACCACCGAGAGTTCCACGAGGGCGAATACGTCATGATCAGGGTAAGACCTGAACGGTTTCCCTCTGGAACCGTTAAGAAGTTGCAAGCTCGCGGAGCCGGTCCCTTTAGAGTGTTGAAACGCGTTGGATCCAATGCGTATGTTGTGGACTTGCCCGAGGAATATGGTATAAGCTCTACCTTCAATGTATCGGATCTTGTTGCATATAGGGACCCAGCGGTGATCCCTAGTGAGCCTTTTGAGCCATCTCCTCCCCTTGAGAGTGATCCCACACCTGAGTGTCCACTTCCACCTCCAGCCCCTTTTTCACGGCAGCGTGAGCATATAGATCGTATACTGGACGAGCAAGTGATAGTTACCAGGAGTGGATCTTACCCGCGCTACCTAGTGCGATGGAGAGGACGGCCCGCTACTGAGGACACGTGGATCACACATGGCGAGTTGCAGCAGATCGATCCGGACCTTCTGGAGCGATACAGGAGCGATGCAGACCCTTACTCGACATGGTCGAGTTTCTCCCACCCGGGGAGAATTGGTGCGGACACCCGAGCAGTTGAGCGGCGCGACACGCCGAGCCACCGGTACCGCACACGGAGCACGACTCGAGCCACCTCAGCGTCCATCTGGCTCGGAGACAGCCTGGAGACTCCGCCTTGAGCCTCCCCATTTATCATATTTAGTTAGCCTTTATGTGTGTGTAGTTTGTGTTTATTTCATTGTATTCGGTATGTAATTATGAGTGTACGAGGGGCTTATTTGCAAAATGGGAGCCCTGGGCCCCACGGGACCCCCCAGGCCCCTCCCATTGATCCACCTCAGCCCATGGGCCCCATGTGGGGTCAGTCAACATGTCAAATGGAGGCATCTAGAAGTTTGAATGGTAAAAGGCACATGGGAGACAAGTGGACTTCAAAGTCCAAGGTGGCTACCAACTTGTCCCCCCCTTGCCACCATAGTCAATAGGCCGCCCCCCTCCCCTTATTTTTTATTTATTTTTGTGTGTGTGTGTCTCATGCCATCCCAGCCCTTCATCTCCCACTCCTAGATCCTACGGTTGTGGATGGATGAGAGATGTAACTTATTTAAGCTTGTATTTTTCATTTTGGAGAATTAATGCCATTTGAATCAAACAATTTCCAAGAGCAAGGGCTGGTGCGCCCCCCTCCTCTCTCCTCCCTCTCCCCCCTTGAAGCTGTGAAGGCTTCCATTCTGAGGTGTGACTCCTCATGTATCGGTTCCGACGATCGCCGTCGCCGCCACGAGCCGCGCTACCGCACCGCCAACGCCATCAACGGAGTTCTGCCTGCGCAGTACCACATCAGCTTGTTCGAAATTCACAGGTCTTCCCCAAGCTCATTTGGCTACCAAATTTGGAGGAGTTGTTCCTGGGATGTTCCTCTCCACCCACAAAATTCAAGCCAGCATTCAGATCACGTTTGCTAATTTTTGATGTTCGTCCACTCTTCCATTTCAGTTCTGCCAGAGTTCTGTCCAGGTTCAGCTCCGTCCTGTGTTTCATGTCGTAGAGCAACTTTTTGATTTCTGTTTGTTCGTCCAATTTTAGTGGGGGTTCCATCTATCCACCCCTTCATCCACAATTTTTCTCAATTTTTGATTCGCCCATCTCATATTTTCTAAAAATCATTCTCAGACCCATCTACAGTTCTGTCCACCTATTCTCAGATCCGACCACCAGTCACTCCAAATATCATAACAAATCGCAGCCACCTCCAAATCAAATTCTAAAAATAGTCCCCGTTCCGTGGTTTGATTCCCTACAACTCCTAAGAAGAGCTCAAGAGCTGAATTGGAGGTTTACTAGGCGGTCAACGGTGGTTCTCAGACAAGTGTCCTGCAGATCTGAGATTTCGGTTACTGTACAACAGGGATTTGTAAATTCATTAAAGTCTAGATCCGGCTAGATCCGGCTAGATCCAGCAGATCTCTCTGAGTCTAGATTGAAGCATTTGAAGAGAGCTTTCCAACGATAGCTCATGCGTCCCGATCCGACATCGGGATTGATCGCAGCGGCCGTTTTCTCCGGAGCGCGCGCCGGAAGACAGGAACCAAAATCCGTGGGTTATTAGTTCAAGAGTTGGGAATCGTGGTCGATCGACCCCCGATCGGTGTTCCCGGCCGACCGCCGTCCGTGGAGGCGTGCCACCAGGGGTCCCCATCACAGTGGGTCCCACCCCCGCAGATCCAGAGGACAGCGCCATCCATGGGCCCTGCGGGCCCGTAGAAATCACCGTTCGGAAAGCACGAAAACGCGGAGTTCGGCACCACCAGGCGACATCAAGATGCTGCCCGTCAACCCGAGTTGCATGATTCCCGGACCCCACATGTGACCTTTTACCTCCCTGCGTGGAGTGGGTCGACTTAGTGTATTGCTGTAATCATTGTTAACCGGGAGTCCGTAATTCGGCCGGGGTTGTCTTCGCCACGCCGGGTGCGTGGAGGTAAAAGTCTTAACCTCTTGGCGTTCATTTGCTTAGCTAGTATATGGTCTTTTGCCGCTGCCGAGAGTGTAGGTACTACCCCTGTGTCCATGTCACCGCTGTGAGAGTGAGAGTGACCCGTCCCGCGACTCGATCTGAGTCCGGAAGTTGAGTCGGACTACCCTTGACTTCTGCCGATTCCTTAATTGCGCACGGTCCGCGCTTTCCCTCGCTTGGGACGACGAGTGAGCTTCCACTTCTGTTAGCGACGTTTCGCCACTAGGAGCTCGTAGTGTCGGGCTTAGTGTCTCCCTGGTGTGTGTTGCTGGTCGTGTCTTCATCTAGAGTCCGAGGGTGGCACCATATAGTGTCGTCTCCCGTGTCCGTCCCGCATCAAACCCCTATAAGAAGGGGAACGATAGAGAAGAGAGACACGGTGGATAATTCTGCCAAAACCTGCTACACAAGATAATAGATCTACTATCCCTACGCACAACGAGAGGGAAGCCCCGGCGATCTACGTTGAAAGGGAAGCTCTCCTCCGACGACCTTACCCCCCAGCGAGCACTCACCGAGTGAGCTCTGGGAGTGGCGAGCACTCGTTTCGAGGATCTACACGGCCCTTCAGTCCTCGACTGCGATTTCCTTCTCCCTATCTCTCCCTCGCTCTTCTCTACTCTTCATTAATCCGTTGCTGACTTAAACATCGGAGGGTTGTCCCCTGGGATAACACTCGGGACTCCTTTTGACGTTCTTCTGGCTTCCAGTGTTTGCAGGCCTCCACGGGTGCGAGGTGACTTTCCCAACAAATAAATAGAGAAGTTAGTACATGGCATAGGAACCATTTTCCTGCCTCTACAATGATCAATCAAGGGTTTTTCCTTCTCCGAGGAGATGTAATCAACGTCATGACCTTTACGGCATGGCGGGTTTTAGTCCCGACACGAAACTCACTATCGTCTGGTTGGTCAGACGGCGCACACCAGTGGTTCCGGACCATCCCGGTCTAGAACCCGAATAAATCGTCACTTCGTGACTGGCAGGTCTAGGCACTAAATAACCAAACCAAATAAACGAATAAAAAAAATGAACAAACGAATAAAGATAAAAGAAATCTCGAAAGTACATCCACAAGTCTGGCATGCCCGGTGGGACTGAAACTTCCTTTCATCTCCTCCTCAGGATTAGGGGCCCTATGGCCTCTTCTTCAAATTCTAACTGTCTAATTTAACCTTGCAGGTTGCATTCCGACAGCTGTGATGGCGGTGACATTTGGACCCCTTGTGGTCGCGAGTCATGCTAAGCATGGTTATTTGGCGGTGCCGACTAAGTTTGGCGATTTTCCTCCCGTCGTGGGCTTCCCTAACTTCTTGGGGGTTGCCTTCGTGGAGCTCTTGGCCACCCAAGAGATGAAGCCAGAAACCTCCAACGTCGTAGAGGCACCAAGGACAATGAAGGTGGTGGGCTGCCACGTCTACCGCACTGACTCCCGCACCTCAAGTAGCAAGAGACGCACCCTGGCTGCCAGGAGGGCGGCCAAGAAGAATGTCGGCACACTGCGAAGCCGGCTATCCACCTCGGGTAAGTCTGTGCTCATCGGAGGCATCCAAATATTTTTGAATGGCCAACATGCCAGGATTACACCCGACAGGGTGACTTCAACCGTGCCAGTGCGTAATTCCTTCCAAGCACCGACCTAAATCAAGACGGATCATTTCTGAGTCCAAGACAAAGGGTAGGTTCACCCCAAAGTCAACCGGATACAAGTAAATTTGGGTACCCAAACAATCACGGGTCTCAATTTCAGCTCCACCGAGGCCTGTCAAGGTTAGTGGACCTGCAAGAAGAAGAGAGGCCAACCCAACTGCAGCTGGAACTAACATCCTGGGGCGACATTCTACGGGCAAAGATATACTCATATGATGAGAAGCGTGGCAGGACGACTGGATCGGGTAGGTCTCCCGCGTTCATGTCGTTCGTGAGTGGGACTCCTCCCACGTCTTCAGCAACGTCCTGCTGCCGCTCCCATTCACGCATGCACACATGCACCGCCGTTGCAAACTAGGAAGTTGAGGCCCTTTTGGACTCTTGTGGTGGGAAGGTGAGACATATCCCACACCTATCGCTTGTTAGAAGACCAGAGATAGTCTCAATGTATTCATTGATAAAACTTAGTAAGCACGGGGAGAAATAGTTGTAAGAATATTCTTTACATAAATATTTTTTGTATTTTACAAATCTCTCTCTCTCTCTCTCTCTCTCTCTCTCTCTCTCTCTTTGCACGTATTGACTTCTGTCGATAGGTATACAGAAAGGATCTCCTCTCCTTGATCGATACAGTGCCATGTTATATATCAGATTGAGTTTTGCCGATGAAGCAGTGTATTGCACTGCACTGCAATGTAACCAATTTATTTTTAGTTCGGTCCAAACGCTAGTTATATATATGTCCATACAGTCTGATTGATTAAAGATTGGACTTTCTACATGCATGGGTTGAAAATAGTCAGCCTGTTATTTAGGACAAATTAGGGTGTCCGATCTTTTTTTTTTAAAATTTGTGGGAGTCATCCAATTGCGTGTAACTTGGAATTGGGCCGACCTAAACTTCTTTTGTTGAGCGTCTATTATTTTTAAACTATGCCTCGATATATAATGCCGACAGCAGATCTAACGATGAACAAACTGAGAGGACAAGGCCGACAAAGAGCCCAAGTACTAGCTATGCTCCTTATCTCATTGGCGATGCGGTTCCCCAAATTCTATCCGCTTTACAAGGTCGGGGCAATCAGTTTGCACAAGCTCATCCCAAACATCACCAAGGAGGCTACCTTTTCTCAAGTCTTCCAAGTGCACATTACCTGTGAAGGTAGGCAACAAGATTGTCTCTTTTTGTTGTAGATATGGGAGTGCTTCGAGTCTTCACAAGGATTCTTCGACTCGGTGATCTGTGCTGATTTGGTCCGGCCTATATACGACATGAAACGTCCTAATTTAAGGAAATTTTGACTTGACTTGACATAACTCGGTGCAACTCGATTATTTCGACTCGACCTAGATACGATATGAGATGTCTGAATCTGAGTCAACAAACAAATCATGGTCTTCATCTAATGTACGTAGCATGAGTCTTCTATCTTTAAAATGATAGAAGTTAGTCTTATAAGTCAATTTGAATGCCAACTAAGTTAATTTCTATAGAATGTGTCCGGTTGAATAAGTAATATGTTCATCGCACCATTGAATGCAATTAAAAATTACGAACTCTTCTTTCTTGAGAAATAGTCCGGTGGTTATGCACCAGGAGAAACAACTGAGAACAAATAATCGAAATTGAGTTGCACGGCTCGAAAAACTTCTCCGATTGCATAAATGACCTTTGATGCCGGTCATCGATCAATATATCTAGTGTTTTTGGAAACCCGCCCCACCTCCCGGTGCCTTAGGGCTAGTGTGACAAGGGAATAAGTTTGGCCGATTAGTGTAGCTGTGGATGCTAAATTTCAGGCATAATTAAGTGAGTTTTCCTTTGATAACCATCTCCCCTTGCTCACGCGAACATGAGGCTGGATGCCGAAGATGACGATCATTGTTGACTCTGACTAATGCCACAGATGACACCAAGAACTTTGCCGGCTGCCACCGCACAACCCTCATCCATCGCCAATCACCCTTCTTCTCCTCCCAGTGCAGGATGAGGCACAGAGTAGCATATTTGAGCATATCACTTGAATGGATTTTTTGTCGGATAAGCTCTGAAGAGGCTCGATCTCGCACCCGAGTGTAGACCGTCGCATGTTGATGAAAAAATTGACGATAGGATCATGTCAAGACTCTTCTAGAATAGGCCTACAAGAAAGAGCAAAGATCAGGGAATCTGGGATGAAGATTTCAGAGTAAACTTTCTGATGCTTAAGTCAACAAAGGACTAGAGCCGAAAGCAAGAAGAAACAAGGGATTTTAGATACAAGTTCGCTCTTCATCAAGTTGAGGGTTTGAGATAAGTAACACCTGATGATCTTCTTTGGAGAGGGTCTCTGGGATTACATAGCCATGAACTCTCTTTTTGGTTCCGTAGGGGACGACGAGAGGGGAGCCGTATTCCTCAGGTAAGAACTCTTATCGGTGTGAGACTCTTACCCCTATCTTAATCCTTCTACATCCTTCGACTTAATCCGTTGGCTAGGAGTTCGCCGACGATTATATCGGATAGGAGCCCAGCCAATATAGGTCTTCCATGGGGCCTAGGTGGAGGTCCCTGACATAGGGTTGTCCTCCTCTAGATAAGCATTAGCCCCTTTAGAAAGTCGAAGTTGCCGAGCATCGCTCCTGTCCTAGCGCTCTTCCGAGGGAGTTTTCTCGGTAACTTTCCGATCGCTCGAATCCGTCCTGCGAGGGAGCCTTTCCCGAGCTTAAGGAGTCCTCCACGTGGATGTCCGTTCTGAGGTTAGCTAGCTCTCCTTGGGTTCTATTACTTGGGCTTTCACTAGGTGGGTCCCGGGTACTTTTAGTGGGTTGTCACCTACTCGGACGAATGTGTCTCGTGGGCCCTTAGTCAGAAGAATTAGTGGACCTCGATTTTTTCTCTCTCCAAACCCGATTATCTAACTCGACCCTGAATTGTTCCTAAAATGAGTAACCCGTGCAGCCTGACCCTACTCGACCGTATTCGGTAAACAAAGCGCCCCTTAAAGGATAACCCGAAGAAAAAAGTACTTTCACCTTAAACTCAGAAAAAAAAGTTCTGTACCTGCTAGTGAGCAATGCAGTCCTGCTAAATTTTAAGGTCAGACGTATCGGTTTCTTTCTGCTTAATCTATTACATTAGCGTTAACCAATTTCTAAAAAAGAGAGTAACGTCTAAAGAGAGATTTGTGGCACGACCCCTTTTGACTTTATGTACGCTCAATTGTATATGGTTTGCGTCAAACAGGCTTCTGATTGGAATGCGATCCCGCCTGAACTCAAAATTTGGGCCTACATGGAGTGCATCACTTGAGTACCAAAGCCCATCTCGTAGAACAGCCCAAATCAATAAGGTGATTTCCAAGGATTTCTTCTTACAGAAAAATGCTTGCTTGCATTGAGAACGATACGCTGCGCACCACTTCAATTGCATCATGTAATTTCATCGCATCATGCGAACGCTCTCACATGTGCATGTACCTGAACAAAATGTATCCCCTCACGTCGCATTTGGGGTGTGATTTAGAAAGAATTTGATTGCTTAATTTTGTATGTGCTCGAGTTATATGTAAGGTTTGACGGCTCGATCGTATTGGTTGATATTTTATTAGTACGATATAATATGATACCGTATCATATTATATCACAATGTATTATATTTGAGATTCATGATTTGAATCTCACAAACGATATCTATTTTTTACTTTTTCTTTAAGAAGAAATGAAAATTTGAAAAAAAAATATATGCTCCTAATGAGTTTCAAACTTGGGATGAACGGTTACAAGAGAACACCCTAATCAATTTAACTATCAAAATTAATTAAACATAAAATAAAATATACAATATTTAAACGGACATAAGTACTATACCGGTTACGTACCACATGTCGGTCATATTGATCTCTGACTAACACGATTTTAGTACATAATATATCAGATCGATTTGACAAACACTGGTTATATGTGCTTCGGAGAGCATCTACATCTACATGCCATATAACTTCATGTACAAGTTATCTGAAACATGTAAAAAAATTGAGGGATAATTTTTTAAATAGCCCTTTCACATGTGTTGACGTCCGTGCACTGACGTTTGCACGGCGGCACATGGTTAGAAATAGGGTTTGTCAAATCGGGATGAGACGACCTGACGAATTGCCCTTCCCGTTCACATACCGGGACAACCGATCTCTGATACGTAACCGAATCGCTTTATATATTAGATATTTTATTTTAAATATAAAATATTTTATATGTAAGTTGGTCGTGTGCTTTCACAATTTGAGTTAGAATTTGATTTCTTTTTAAAAATTTTAATTAAAAATTCAAAATCTCAAAAACATTCACAAGATTTGAACATAAAATCTCTTGAACAGAACACACAATTTACTTAACCAACTAAGTTAAGAGTTTTATTATATTATTTTACATATATTATATATATATAAATTCTTTTTTTCATCTTCACATCTTACGGAACAAAGCGGGATGAAATAGGATGATACTGTATCGTATCATCTCAATAAAAAATCAAGACGATTATACGATCGAATCGATAAACTTTGATTAAAAAACGTAATCAACATGGTGCTTATTGCATCACCCCTCCAGAGGCGAAGTATTTCTCTTCTTACAACAAGGGAGCCGAGTAATTCGATAAATGTGGAATCTCTCGGGGTATTTTTTCCAACTTTTTGACACTGTACGTGCAAGTGTGCAATTGAGCAATTCTTTGTGTTTTTTTTTTGTGTGTGTCACAAGTATGCGTGCAATTCCACGGTCATGTACGCTAAACACACCTGAACACCCGCCGCATCGTGGGAAACCAGAACAAAAGTCCCACATAGGAGAGAGAAAATGGCAAAACCGAAATATAATAAATAGAGAAGAGAAAAAAAAAAAGGCTTCGTTTGGGGGAAGCGGAGAAGGGCTGCCTCCCCACCTTGAAGCCCCCCGGCAGTCTCCACCTCTCCGCCGGCCGACCTCTTCATCTTCTCCGCCACCGGCCCCCCTCCCCGCCATGAGGATTCGAAGGCGCCCCACCGATGCGCTCCAGCGCGCACCGACCCCTTCCTCCTCCCAGGCCCCCTCTCCTCCTGCAGCGCCTCCTTCCTCCGCCGTTCGTGCGCCTGCTCCGTGCTCTGAAACCGCCCCCGCTCGATGGGCGCAGCCGCTGGTGTCCGAGGTGGATCTGTCGAAGTGCCAGGAGGAGGCCTTCAACCCCCGCTCGCCATCCGGCGGCCGGAATCGCCAGGTGAGGAGATCGATCCCATCCCTCGGCGTGCCCCTGCATGTTTCTGCCGGGATGCTCTCGAGGGCCCTCCTCCTCTGTTGGCACCCTTTCCCCTTCCGCTGGAGCAAGAAGGGTTCTTCCCCCTGCCCTCCTCGAACGCCCCTTCTCGTTTTACATGGTTTATTCCTCCCTCCCCGACGGTGGGACCTAGCTCCCATGCAGTCGTCGGGGAGTCTCCGGCGAATTCTGATTTCTGACGACTTCCGGGGATTTCATCCGACCCTTTCGATGCAGTATCTGTGATTGTGTTCATGCCAATCCTTTACCCCGGAATCGGGGCGAACCATGAACCAATCGAGGCGACTGTAAGGTTTGCCGTGCTTGTTTCTTATCACATCTCTGCGCATGACCACGATCGGGATCCACGAATATCAAATTTCCCTGCAGGAAGAGAAGGAAGAGGGCGTTAAAGCCACAGAGGATGAGAAGAGAGGGAAGGAGGACGGCAGATCAGAACTTCACGAACAGAACCGCGCTGTACACGTCGTTCGCAGGTACCTGTACGTAGAAGAACAGTGGTGCTTTTAATTTCTTTCCTCTTTGTTTCTTTCCCTCTCCATCATCTCTTCTCCAGACCCACCCATGATGGGGTGGATGCCCCAGAGAGGAGGAGGAGGAGGGAGAGCATAAAAAATGGAGGGCGGCAGCCTGCATGGCTTGCTGTATTTGACATCGCGGGCTTAATTCCTGGCTTAATTACTTTCAGCGCGCCGGCAGCACCCAAGCAAGAGGAGGAGGAGGAAGAACGACCCACGGAAGAAGTGGAGGAGAAGAAGAGTGAGGATCCCAGAAGGGTCCCGGCGGATGAGGAGGAGAAGAGTACTGCAGCAGGTGCCATGTGCAAGAAGGGAGACGGGAAAGGATGGCGCTGCAAGAGGGTAGCTCAGAGCGGCTACTCGCTCTGCCAGTACCACCTCGACAAGCTCAGATCCTACTACAGCTACTCCCAGACGAAGAAGCAGCAGAAGAAGAAGCCCAAGGCCGCCTCTGCAACCGAGAAATCCACTGCTGCCAGAGTACTCCACAGCCGAGGAGCATCCCAACAGAAGAAGAACAATAAGAAGAGGAGGGTGGAGGAGGACGTTCTGGGTACGGGGCTGGGGATCTCGGACTCTTTCTATTACTACTCAGGCTTCGGGCCTCGCTGGGGGAAGAGGAGAGGAGAGAGCAGGTCTGTAGGCGGCGGCGTCAGGCTGCCGGACGGTGGCGCTTCTCAGGTCGAGCTCCGACGAGGCGAAGGCGACGCTGCTGCTGCTGCTGCTGCTGTTGCTGTTGCTGTTGGTGGGGGAGAAGAAGATGAGTACGACTGCGACGCTTCGAGCAGAGACGGGAAGCCATTGAAGTCCCGGGCCCTGTCTTCCCTCCTCTAAGATTAAAAAAAAAACCTCTGCTTTCCGGATCATATATGATGTGTTTGTCTGTACAGAGAGTTTAGAATATGCTCTAAAGATTTCTCTATATACAATGCTCAGTTACATGTTTCTTTCTTGAGAAGGAAAGATAATTTCATATTAGACTAGGCCTCCTTGGTTCAGGGTTATCTCCTTTTCTTTTTTTTTCTCGTAATGTGGGCCAAGTGAAGAAGTCGCTAATGGGTCAGGCCCGAGTCAAATTCCGCTGACCAGAAAGAAAAAAAAAAACAATTAAGAAAATGTAGCGTCCAACACATATGATCTCGTGCCTGTCTCAAGCTATGTGTGGGTGGCATGTAAGAGAAACAAGCTGCTCTATGTTTTCCAGTTGACGTGATAAATGTCTTGAGACGTTTCTGCCCCCTCCAAGTTTGTTCCCTGTTGGCCTGTTCATCGTTACAAGTATTAACGTCTCTTTCGTCACTTCCAGGCTGTTCATTTTTTGGTTTTCATTTTTCTGTTTAATGGGAAAGAGAATCACGTTGACTCATCGACCTAAGTCCTTCCAGACAACTGTCCTGAGAATTCAGTAGCTTTCAGTCAAATCATCTTCTCGCGTTCGGATCTCTTCATGATCCTGTTATGAAAGACTGATCAGTGTTCACAAGGTGAGGAGGATGGTCTGGTTGGTCTCCCTACTTTGGTACAAGTTGCCTTATCTGCTTGGACGGGCCGGTCCTACGACTCTGTGAGGTATAGAGAGAGGAGCGCAAGGTTACAACCTTCTTCTCCCTGTTCTCCATCGAGATCAAGTCCCAAACGGGGACGCGATCAGACAGACGTGTCATGCATGTGTCCGTTGAGTTCAACGATGCGTGATTCGTACGTGATTTGTCAGTTTAACAGCAGTGAAGATAAGCAAGCCCGGGGCTTCAATTCCTGTTTGGGATTTGCTGGTTTCTGAGGCGAACGTGAGGCCACCTCTCTCCTGCAACAGTTGGAGGAACATGCAAACTAACATAATTCCACTTGGTCTCACTTCTACCCGGTTCGGTTGTTGCGTCCCCTGCTTCTTCTCCATCTCATCCCTTACTCTGTTTTGGAAGCTGCAGTGAGCGGAAGCTGTCTAACTAATTTATCCCGATGCATAAATAAACTCTGGTTAATTATAAGCTGTTTGCTAGTCCATTAATAGTAGATGGGTTGCGCTTTGGCTCTCTGGTCTTGCCCTTCGTAGTCTAAACATAACGATGGCTGGTACGTACGCGCTGGTGTGTCCATTTCACTTGTATGATCACTGTACGTTTCAGCAGGAGCAGGGTTCATTTCACTTCGCTTGGTGAAGACAAAAAAGAAAGGTTACAGAAGAGGAGGGAGAAGACAAGGTTAGGGTTCTGAGGGGTCGGAGAAAATGGAAGGCTGTCTGCCTGCAGGATCTTAACCCTGTGTTTAAACTTCTCACAGAGGAGACAGCCTGCAGGATTATAACGTTGTGTTTAAACTTCCAACAGAGGAGGAATATGTAGCCATGTGGATATGTGACAGGGCTACGGAAGGGGGAGGAGTAGATGGTCGCCCGTCGGGGGCGGAGATGAGCCAAGCTCAGCTTAACTTTGCATGCTCGGTGTAAGATTTGCCGCAGAGTTTCATATCGTCTCGGTCTAATTCAAATATGATACGGTACGGTTTGACTAGGGTTTAAGGTTTAGATTTGACCAGAGTACATATTAGATCAAGTTTGATTTAAAAAGATCTCGGAGATTTCAAATTAAGTCGATTATCTCGATCTGACTTAGATATGATATGGTACGATAGATTAGGTGCGAACAATACTGATGGTCCGGTGTAACTAGAGTTTAACAATATTGTGAATTCTGGCCTATCTGAAGTTATCTATTTTTGACTCTGTTTGGCATATTAGAGTTGGGATAATATATATCTGAATATCTGGTAATTTTAAGTAATAATATCATTTATGATATGCACCTTATTAAATTTCTTGTTAGAATGACTTCAAACCTGTAGCTTGTAACATACTTCATGCCTACAAAGTGATCTACCAAACTGCTATTGGATGGTTAGGGGATCCAACTATCATTGGACATTAATGAACGAGTCGGTATTGTGGGTGTTGGCTACTAGAAAAAGTGAAAACTCTTGCCGAAGAAGGGTACATTGGGAGAGATATTTCTATACAAAAGTAAGTAAACGTATATTTTTTTATAAGAGAGGTATACAAGTGTTGCCACCGGCGCCAATCTACAAATAATTTCCAAGTTCGAATTTGGGATCGCTTTGGAATGTAGAATTAAGCCCGGGAATCCGTCCGTCCGTCGGTGGCCCTCCCCCTGTTTAGTTGGTCACCGGTGAGGTCGCCTCCACACCACGCCTTAGGCTGTGGTCTGTGGGAAGGAAGGATGTTTAATAGAAGAAGCCAACACCCAGTGCGAACCCAACATGAAATTACCAACGGAGTACTTTAATTAACTAAATTAAAAACGGATTACATGGTCTTTTTGTAGTAGAGACTTGAGAGACCGAGCTTTCGCGGGCTGCTGCCTCCCGCCTCCTGCTGGCGACGACGTCATCCGCCCCGTACTCCCCGTCGAGATCATCTTCGACGCCATCGCCGTCCAGATCGTCCGGCCCCTGATCGTGGACCCTGGGAAGGGGTTCACCGTTGTAGCCGCTGCCATCATCCCCGTCGCTCGCGTCCACGTCACACGTCCCCGGGCCGGCCCCCCCCCCCCAATGGCCGTCTCCGTCGCTTCTTCGCTTACCTCTTGAGGGCCCGAAGCCCAAATAGTAGTACAAGAAGTCGGACGTACGGCGGCTTCCTTCTCGTCCACTCGGCGGCGCCGTCGCTACTGGTGTTAGTTTTGTTGAGGTTGCTGCTGCTGCCCTTCTTTGTGGTAGTCTTCTTTCTTCTTGGTGTTAATCTTATCTGGGATCAAGGCGAAGTTTTGCTTCGGCAGAGGCTGCTGCTGTTGGAGGACATGTGTCGTCCTGACGCCGTTGCTGTAGTAGGACCGGACCTGGTTGAGGTGGTAATCACAAAAGAGAATGGGGTTGGTGGACTTTCAGCAGCTTGTAATGCCATCTCTTCCCGTCGCTCTTCTTACACGTCGCCGCCGCAGAAGCGGTCAAGTAAGATCCCACTTCCATCTTCACTTTCTCGTCGTCTTCTCCCCCCGTCGCGCAGAAAGAAGCGTTCTTTCTCTTCGTCTACTTCGAACGGCCGTTGGTGCTTCGCTTCTTCGCGTCTTTCTTCCTCTCCCTTTTCTCCTCGTCTGCTTCTGCTGCATCTGCCATCACCACTTCGGTCTTCACCTAGTCCTGACGTCTCAAAGTCAATTCAGTTGTGGTGATGCTGTCAAGGAAGAATGCGATTTTGCTCACTCCTAATTTCCGCCTCCTCTTCTCCCAAGAATTAACGGAGTTATGAGATGATTATTGTTGCCAAGAAGAAAAGAAAGATGCTTTAAGAAGGAGAATAATGTTGGGTACTCGCTGATATCCGAGACTGTAGCAGCCTCTTCATCTGTTTGTCCTCTCCCGGTTGCTCCCCAAGCAAAGAAGTCGTCCTCCTCCACTACCTCCAGCACCTAAAAGGGACACCAGCCATGAGGATTCCCGGATATATAGAGTCACCCACAAGGGGAACCAAGCAGAAAGAAAGCGCAAACCCTACTAGGGGTGTGCTCCGAAAAGATGAGCTTTCTCCACTGTCCAAACAAATTGGAAAATATGGAAGCAAAGAAATGATGAACAAAATCAGCGCCAACCAAACCGATCGAATCCAGTATGCTTCGCAAGACCCACAGCCCACACAGTCCTGAGAAATCAGAAGACGCATGATCCATAAGAAAGCACAAGAAGATAAGGAGAAGAACGGAATAGCTCCCAAATCAGGTGCCCTCTGACGGAAATGGCACCACTTGCTAGGGCGGAATCATATCCTAGGGTTTCTTCAGCCAACCACCTAAGAGCAGTCAAACCCTTACTAGGCGGCGACACAACAGAAGAGGACGAGTTGCGCTTCTCCATTTCAAAGGCGAGGGGAAGAAGAAGCCAACACCAAATGGCCACCAAGATTCGAACGAATGATAGCATCCCCATCATTCCCACTAATTCAACGAAGAACAGGAGGAAGACCAACAACGGATCATATCTCACCTGGTACTGGTAGAGGGACACGCCCCCCCGGCGGCGTGAAGGCCATCGTGTCCCACGGCGACTGCTTCAGCTCGCACACATGCAACCGCATCTCACGATCCGTTCCCGCCGCCGCCGCCGCCACCGCCGCACAGGATTGGGCTGGAATCGACAGGGAGGAGAGGATCCTCGCGGCGTGCTTCCGGATCCTCATGGAGAAGGCGGCGGAGGCCGCCGACGAGTTCGGCGCCGGAGATGTGATGGATGGTGCTGGTCGTCGGTCCGGCGGGCGGAGAGAGGAGCCGTCGGCGGCGTTTGAGTCGTCTGTCCTGTTGGGAGCCCCCTGCGACTCGCCTTCAAAATATTCTCCCTCCCGCACTTATTTTTTCTTACGCGAAAAAAGGCGAGACTATTTATATTTATTATTTAATAAGTTCTTTGCTCTTTTGTGTTACCGTGTTTAACCCTCCGGACTCCAGAATTTACGACGATGCCATGGCACGTCCCGGATGACCTGGGACTGGTTTTGGCGCAGCTGACGGTTGGTGTCAGAGGACTTTCTTTGCTTTTATTTGGGAACATGGTCAGAGGTCATCGGGAATTTTTTTAAGGTCAGTGGGGACCTATAGACCTCTCTTTGGTATTGATTCATCCGAAGGTTAGTTCTAAGTTAACTCCGGGATAAATTTTGTTGTGCTTTGGTAAGAAGTTAATGTTAGTCGGGTTAAGTTAAGGATTAATCCAGGGATATTCCTGAGTTTTGAAATCCACCTCCAAGAATGGGTTAAGATGGGTTAACCTCCTACCTCAATAAATACTCAATTAAATGTGACTCTCTCTCTCATAATAAATGTTATTTCTCTCTCTCATTATTACTAGGTTATCCTACTATTTACCAAATCATACTAGATTAAAATTAGGTTAGCCCACATCCTTACTCCTCGATTAACTATCCTCCTACCAAATCAAAAATGGGTTAATTCCGAGTTATTTTAATCAGGTTGACTTAGCCCATCTTTAACCTAACTCCATACCAAAATCACCCTAGGTGACCGTATAGATTATCCCCATCTGCCACTCCTGGCCGTTCATCTTGTACCGCCTAATTCAATCTCATACAGCATTCAAAGGATGTGTAAGGTGATTGAACTGCATATATGATCAATTTAAGTCCAACAAAGTTAGTGATTAATTTTAGTAAACAGCGTTTGCCATTCCATCTGATCACTTAACTCAATCTCTTCTTAGTTTAATTTCATATGGAGAGCAGCAAGAAATCTAATTAAGTTACTTGATCGGATTGAATGGTGCATGATTATTAACTTAGGCCACCCAGGTTAGTTATTAATTAACAGCAAATAAAAGTGAGAAATGTTATGGTGCCATATATTTCGCTTCACTATATTTGTCAGTCGTCTGAATTGTCCAACCATAAAAATCAGAGTTTTTCAGGTACCAAACACCCGTAAGGGGGAGATATCACCACTTCATCCGGCTCAACGATGAGAGTTGGAATGGGCCAGCTCCGCACCCAACCCAGCCCAACATGAGCCCAACTTCATCTCTGCTCAACTTGGTGCTGCTTCACATCAACCCCATCGGTCTTCCAATATACGACATATCGGATTAGGCTAAACCCAAACCACTGGAGACTTCTGAGATACACCCAAAGGAAAACGCTGGTCCAGTCATAAAAGCAGTAGATCAGTAGATTGGGAATTCTGCATTGCACTGTACAGATTTTTTTTTGTTTTTTTTTGTTTTTGAGAAGTGCATGGTACGTAGACCCAGTGGTTGGGTAAACATTCGAAATAGAGGATAGAAACTGTGCTGGCCCCGGTTGAAAGAATCCAAAAAAACACCCGACTGTTCCGCCTGAAGGCTATGGATGATTCAGCCCCACGACGGGCCATGGAAGCCGCACAGAGGGTGAGAGAGGAGTTCGATCCCCGGTCTCTCAAATGACACAGGAGCGGAATCAAACTCGTAACCTCTCTTATCAAGAGATGACAGATGAACCACCCAATCAAAGCTGGAGTTATAGACTCTTTTTTTTTTCATGGGCAGCAGTGCCCAGACCGTAGTACAAAGTGACGAGGACGGGCCGGAGCTGTTGCTACTGTCTCTCCATGCGCCAAGCCATGATGAATGTTTCCGTGAGACTGTTGGGGGTTGGGGAGGGTGGATGAGTTCGATATATAGTCTCAGTTGAGTCACAATAAGCATGGCGTGTTTCATAATGTTTATTGTGAAACTAAACAAACCTCAAGTAGTCTCACTTGAGAATTCCGAGTCAAGCTTCAGAAACCATATATTCTGCCGCTGGGTAGTACTGCTCGTAGAATGTAGGTAGACGTGACTATTCTATGGATCTATGTTAGAATAATATCGTATTGGAAACATGATTAATTGGAAACATGATTAAAATATAATGTGACCATAATAGTATATTAGTCTTCAGTCAACGTCTTAAAATTTGAGTTGGATGACTCGATATGATAAATATTAGAGTTTTTTTACGTGAAAATCATTGTCAGACATGAATTTGTAAAAAAATCACTCCTAGAAATATATTAGCAGGCATATCACTCTATAAACTCTAATTGTGTAAAAATGTCATCTCCGTAACTATCTATTATTATCCGAGAATTTAACCATGGTTAATCTTAACCCGACATGAGAAAAGACCAAGATATCCCTAGTTAAAATAAAATAAAAATATCGCCCCCCTCCTCACCGGAGTAGCCCCCTCTCCACCCTGCCCCCTTCCCCGCCGGAGTACGCCCTCCCCCACTCCACCCTGCCGCTGCACACCCTCCTCATGTCGGGTGCGTAAGGGGTGTGTGTGTGCAGTGTGAGGGGAGAGAGGAGTGCAGTGTGTGGAGAGGGAGAGATCGACACCGAACGGTGGTTAGCAGGTGAAGGAGAGTGGACGGTGGAGCAGGGATGGACGGTGAGGAGAGAAAGGCGACGAGGGAGGAGAAGGAGGGAAGAGTGCAGGCGCGGTCGACGCGGTGGAAGGAGACGGAGGTGCAGGCGACGGGAGAAGAAGAAGTGGCCTGCGGAGGGCTGTGTGTGTGGGGGTTAGAGAGAGAAAGAGAGAGGGGGAACGGTGAGAAAGGATTGGCACAGGGGGTGAGTGTGTGTGTGGGTGTGAGGGTGCTCGTGGAAGTTGGGGGGCTCGACGTGCATGCGGAGGGGATTGGTGTTCGTGGTGGATGAGAGAGAGAGAGAGAGAGAGAGGTGGAGAGGACGACGGGAGACGCTATGTGTGCTGCGTGCGTGTGTAGCAGAAAACGGAAGAGGGAGGAGATGGAGAGAAAGAGGCAGTGTGTGCGTGTAGAGGAGAAGGGGAGAAGGAGCTATGGAGAGAGGCAGAAGAGAAGAGAAGTGGGGGAAGGAGAAGGGAGAAGAAGCCCAGTGCCCCTGTTGTGAACAGGGGCACCGCGGTGGTGCGAATGGGAGATGGAGAGAGAAAGAAAGGAGAAAAAGAAGAAGAAGAAGGAGAGGAAGGGTAGCCCGGAGGGGGGAGAGGCTTTGTAGGAACCACTGCCGACGTCCGCCTCCCTGCCGTCTCTATCACAACAGTGCCTCGCCGCTACCGACATCCCCACCACCACCGCCATCACCATCATCTGGCTCTGTGTCTGCAGGAACTTGGCCGATGACAGAGTTCTCGACGGAGACGGCGGCGAGCTCCATGGTGCCCACATAGCCGGCAACCACCTGGGTGATGGCACCGAGTGAGTATTGGAGAGAGAGGTGAACATGGCGGGGCTAGCCAAGTACCACAACTTTCTGGACTCGGCGGCGAGCCCCCTCCATAAGTCCCCCACACCCCTGATGGGCGGGATGTCCCCTTCCTCCCTGGTGAATATGTGCTTCCTCCTCCCTCCACCATGATTAGCACAGGCGGCTCCCCTGGTTTCGAGAAGCGGCCGCTCGGTGGTTACCCCATCCTCCATATGCCGCTCAGCTGGTCTCTCTCTTTTTTTCTCTCTCTCCCTCTCTCTCTCTCTAAGGGTATTCTTGTCATTTTACATCTAACTGATGGGAATAACAGAATCTATATAGAATATTTGTCTTTACGTCGACGAAAGTTAACTAGGATGGCATTTTTGCACAATTAGAGTTTATAGAGTGATATGACTGCTAATGCATTTCCAGGAGTGATTTTTTTACAAATTCACGTCTAACAATGGTTTTCATGCAAAAAATCCATAATAAAATTATAGTATCAGAGTCTATGATTCTGATCAGGACCGCAACCCGTGTTTGTGATATTGCATCTGACATGACTTAAAATTGACGTGCACGTAAGGAAGCGTGTTATAATAATCTTATATTGGAAACCTATTAAATGATAATATGATTATAATAGTGGAGCTCTCTCTACTTAACACCTTAAAATTGTGAGTTGGATGGTCCAATCTAATAAACTCTACTACGCTAAGCATTCCACGTCATTAGTGGGAAAAAGTGTTTGTGTACCAACCCGGATATAAATCTAGGTATAATTAAATTAATATAAATTACAAGAGTAATTTTAAATAATCATAATTGAGCTATATAACATATGTAGTTTTAAAATTTGTATAATGGGCTGATAATTAAAAGGCTAATTGGGTTAAAAGAGAAATCAACCTCTTAAAGTTAGAATCCCCAAAAACCTAATTCTAATTGGGTTAAATTGGCTTAAATCTAACTCTAATGGGCTAAAATCCTTAACTAAATCCTAATCCACTAAGAGAGGCCGAATTCTGGCTTAACCCCAACCCCAATTCGTGCTATTAGATGGGGTGGCAGCGGCCCTAGATACAGATAGAGTTCAGATTTTTGGAGTTATTTCTTATCAAGAAATCCTCGACCTAATTAAGACTCTATGGGAGGTTTAGCTCTATAAATAGGACCCTAGGTTGAACTACCAAATCCTAATATCTAGTGGCCAAGGTGGGAGATCGTGTTGAGTCGTGCTAGGACGTGGATCGAGGAGAAAGGAGTGAGGTCTAGGCGTTCCAGTTGTTCTTCCCTTTTCTTCCTTAAATCCGACTCAAAGGTAGGTGTTCTCTCAGGCCCAATATAATTAATCAAGTAGATAGGCTTTCATGCATGTCCAGTTTGTTCCTGTATAGTTTTTCCCAATTTTTATGGCCTACATAGCATGTATTTTGGACTTCATGATTGAGATGTTGTTGTTTAGGGTTTTTATCGCCAGAACGAGTTTCTATTTAAGATCGCGGCCTTCATAGTAACCGCGTTCCTGATCGTGGTGCCCTGATAGATCGCGTTCTTAAAGTATTTTATGTTAGTAGTTATGGTACTGATCGTGGTTCTCCGATCGACCACGTCCTTATGATAGCGGCACTACTAGTGACCATGTTCTGTCTGGGGTTCACCTGAAACCCTAGTTTTCTAACATGTCAGGATCTACAAGTTCTGGGAGTCCAAATATCATATTTTCTATATGCATGTCGTCTGACCAACCCACTGATAGGTAATTTATATGGAACTATGAATTTAACCTCTTAAAAGCTCTTTATTGATCTTATAAACCCTTCCCATAATGAATGCTACCCTCTTGTACTTATCCATATTGCTCTGTTCATCTCTGACATTTATTCTGACATATCTAAAATACTTAGATAATCAATAATTAATCAAGTTATTTCTTATTAAGCCTCCGAATTATTGGGTTATGTTCGATGTTATTGATTTGATTGTTATTATGATTTAAAGATCATGTCACTCCAGTGATATGCATCTACCACACTATTGATTTATGGTTCTCATTGGATAGCCCCCATTGGTGAAGTTAGGACCCTCCACCGGATACTCCTTCCATCGGACTGGAACTTCTTCACTAAGGTCTCTGTAAGACTCCACAAGCCTTGGATTCCTACAAGGACGTCGAGCTGGTTGTACCCTAAAAACTCTGGAAGCCCTTGGAATCTCATACTACTGTAGTAAGATGAGATTCAACTGGCCTTTGGAACCACAGAACGATGTTCTGTTTGGATTCTGTTCAGCTTGTTCTGATAGCGATTGACCTAGAGACAGTGTTTAGCTTCTAGATCTCGAACGTGGCGTGCCTAGAGACCGCATTCAGGATGACCCCTATATGATCGCGCCCCTTAGTCAGACTGCGTTCATGAGATTGTGGCCCTGACCCTGATCACATTCAACCTTGGATTTCATGGATCGTGCCCGTCTGATTGACCGCGTTTTATCAAGTTCTATGAGTTCATAGTTGACTATTTTGACGTGTTTTGATGCTAGTATTTTTCTGAGTCGACACCTGGCCTCTTGCATCGTTAAATGAATCATGGACTTTTGATCTTCATGAACTCATCCAAGTTCTATACTTGATCTCATTTTTACTTGGTACTTCTCTTTACATGATCTATACACTTTATTTGTACCATTTGATAATCTGGAACATAACTCTCTTGGAATCCACTTGGCCATAACTATTACAGGAAATTGTCTAGTAAAATATAAAGGGCCTTGAGCCCACTTGACAATCAATGCTAGTAAGTCCAAAAATACTTATTCCCATGAGAGTGACTCATGATATGACATTACACCAACTTACGTGCGTGATTTGATCTAGACAATTAATTACACATGAATGAATGATATGACTTGTTACATGCTTGGCATGATAATTGACTTGCTTGGCCTGAAGGGCATTATTATTTGGAACTCGCTTGATTAATGGCCAAACTCTATGGGTATGTTCACTTACACATGTTCACCCATTGAATTACATGGTTATTTTATTATTGATCCATTATTGGGATCTTTTCCCTTTCATTTTGATCGTCATGTCTTTCTTAGAAATTTGAATTTTGTACTTATCTTATACTCATTCACTTGATTCTCTATTCTTATTGATCATAACTTCTGGTTATTTCTCAGAATTGATTCATATTTTACACCGTTTCATCTTATAGTACCTCACATAGTTAAATTGTTAATTACTTATATTTTGTCTGATTAGAGAGATGTAATTTCTACTGAGCTTCTCGCTCATCCAGTTTTCCTTAATATTTTTCAAGTAATAATGCAGATGAAATTCACTATGAGAGGGAAGGACAAGAGTGATCGAGTGCTTCTGGAGTTGTAGAAGACCTGAGTCTTTTGTATTTCTTGAGTCTAGTTTAGAAGTTTGGAAGTCCTATAATTTGAGTCTTTTCTTTTCTTTTCCTTTAAGTTATTATAATAACGACATTTGATATTAATAAAATTATATTTTATCTAAATTCTTGTCTCGTCTCTTGTGGTTGTTGTGCTTTAGCGCTCTGATTGACATGACTATTCGCTGCCACGTTTCGAGTAATTTCCGCTGCTACTAGTACTGGACGTGACAAAAGTGGTATCAGAGCCTAGGTTGTTTAAACCCTAGGTTCTTAGCCATAAGTATAGGTTGTCTTGAGTATTAGACCTCTGTCTTCCCTTTTGATTACCCGGTGAGATTGAGTAGAGCCATGGGTTAAGAGTTAAAATATGTTCATTTTGTCGTAAAATGTGTTAATTATATATGAGTAAATAATTCTTGGCTTGTTTTGTATAAATTAGGTTACTAGCGTGATGGCGGTCGAGCGTGCTCAATGGTGTGAAATGTAAAAGACGGTACAAAGTTTGACGCAAGCGTTGCAACAAGTGACCCAAGGAGGAGCGAACCAAGGAGTCGGGAATTTGCATAGAAATTTTTGAGGATTGAATCTCCCGAGGTTTAATGGATCTACTGATCCTAATGAGGCTGAGAAATTGATCAAGGAGATGGAGAGAATATTTAGGGTGATGCAATGTACCATCAAGAGAAAACATTATTGGCGACATTTTAATTAGAGAGGAATGTAAGGGCATGGTGGGAGTCAATCGAAGCAATGTTGCCGGGTAATCAAGTAACTTGAAAGGAAATTTTAGAGTATTTTAATGATAAATATTTTTTGAATAGGATTCGAGAGAGGAAGGCTGTAGAATTTGCCTCGTTAAAGCAAATGAGCATGATTGTAGTCGAGTACGAGGCTCAATTTTCAAGGTTGGCCCGATATGCACCTCATTTAGTGATGACTAAGAAGATGAAAGCTAAAAATTTTATGAGTGGATTAAGGCTTCGGTGATACCTCAATTGGTGCCAATGGATATACAATCTTATGTGGAGATGGTTAAGAGAGCTCAATTATTAGAGGATGCCATGAAGATGGCTAAGAAGGTTAAAGCTCGAATAGAGAAGGAGCCCATGAATGGCAAGAAGAGGCCCAATGGTGGTAATGGAGCTCCGAATGGTAAGAAGTTTAAGGAAGAAGACAATTGTTATCATTGTCATATTGTTAGTCATCGGTCTGAGATATGTTGGAGGAAGCTAGGAGCGTGCCTTGATTGCGGAAGTAAGGATCACAAGATATCAAGTTACCCTCTTTTGAAAGGCCAACCCCCGCAAGCTAAGGATCGAAATGGAGCGAAGCGTCAAGGAAGACTTCAAGCTTTGGGAGAGCCCGAGCCTGTTGTGGAAGGAGTTGTAGGAGGTAACCCCCTCATCTTTAACCTTAAAATAGTTTTATTTCTTTCCCTTATATCTTAGATTTTATTGCTAGCATGATTATTTGGGTGATTAGTTGTCAAGGTGTAATCTTGAGTAAGTTATTTGGAAAAGGATGTCATGTGAATTTGGAGGATCAAATTTCTTTAAGTGGGGGAGGGTGTAACCAGGGTTTGCAATACCGATCCGAGATGACCCGACCCGCATGACCCAACCCGTCCCAGCCCAGGGGCGGGACGCACGGGCCGTGGGTCATGACCGGGTCACTTAATATATTTAATATTATATTTTAAATATAAAATATTATATAGGTAAGATGGTTAAGAGTCTTCATCGGTTTGGGGGTGGTTTGGGTTCAAAACTCACCAATTACATATGTTATTTTGATTTCTTTTTAAGATTTTCATATAAAAAACTCAAAATCGTAAGGGGGTTCAACAAATTTGAACCCAAGATATCTTAAACAAAGCGCACAAATCACTTAACCAACTAAGCTAAGAATTTTGTTGTATTATTATATATATATTATATATATAAAGAGTCTTTTTTATTTTGACATCTTACGGGATGGACCGAGACGGACCGGGACGGTACCGTCCTGTCCCGTCCCGTCCCGGGCCGTGATCGGGATGCCGAGACACCCGAGACGGCAAACCTTGGGTGTAACAATCCAAATTTAAATATAGGTATAATTAAATTAACATAAATTACAAGAGTAATTTTAAATAATTATAATTGAGCTCTATAAAATATGTGGTTTTCAAATTTGTATAATGGGCTGCTAATTAAAAGGCTAATTGGGCTAAAAGAGAAAATTAACCTCTTAAATTCGGAATCCCCAAAAAACCTAATTTTAATTGAGCTAAATTGGCTTAAATCTAACTCTAAAGGGCTAAAATCCTTAACTAAACCCTAATCCACTAAGAGAGGCCGAATTCTGACTTAACCTCAACCTTAATTCATGTTAGATGGGGTGGTGGTGGCCCTAGATATAGATAGAGTTGAGATTTTTACAGTTATTTCTTATCTAGGAATTCTTGACCTAATTAGGACTCTATGGGAGATTTAGCTCTAGAAATAGGACCCTAGGTCGAACTAGCAAACCCTAATAACTCGTAGCTAAGGTGGGAGATCGTGTTGGATCGTGCTAGGGTGTGGATCGAGGAGGAAGGAGCGAGGTCTAGGCGTTCAAGTTGTTCTTCCATTTTCTTTCTTAAATCCGGCTCAAAGGTAGGTGTTCTCTCAGGCCCAACGTAATTAATCAAGTAGATAGGATTTCATGCATGTCTAGTTTGTTCCTGCATAGTTTTCCCAAATTTTTATGGCCTACATAGCATGTATTTTGCACTTTATGATGGAAATGTCGTCATTTAGGGTTTTTACAGTCGGAACGAGTTTCTATTTAAGATCGCAGCCTTCACAATAATCGCATTCCTGATCGCGGTGTCCCGATAGACCCCGTTCTTAACGTATTTTCTATTAGTAGTTATGGTACTGATCGCGATTCCCCGATTGACCGCATCCTTATGATCGCGACCCCAGTAGTGACTGTGTTCTGCCTTGGGTTCGCCTGAAACCCTAGTTTTTCAGCATGTCAGATATGCATGTCATCTAACCAACCCACTGATAAGTAATTTATATGCAACTATGAATGTAACCTCTTAAAAACTCTTTATTGATCTTATAAACCCTTCCCATGATTAATGCTACCCTCTTGTACTTATCCATATTGCTCTGTTCATCTTTGACATTTATTCCAACATATCTAAAATACTTATAATAATCTTAATTTTATTATATTGTATTTCTTATATGTCCTTATTTATTCTCTATAACATGTATAACAGGAAAAGAAGAGGGGTGGTACGGTCTCGTGCCGCGATTTAGTTGCTACAGTTCACCAGAAGAAGGGGACCGATCAGTATGTGAGCGAGAGAGCTCGCTCGATAGTGGTAAGATTATATGCATACACATTTCTTTTCTATTTTAATTTTTAAATATGATTGATTAATATAAAATTTATAATATTTTTTATTCAATTTGCAGGAGTCGTATGATAGGCATATGACTAAAAAGTGCGAGGAGGAGGAGATGCAGCGGCTGCAGCTAGATCCTGAGACATGGGTAGCAGCAACGGCCCACCGAAGAAAGGACGAGTATACGGTTTTGGGCAGAGCTTGGACACCAGCCCAATTCTAGCATCTTGTGCTGGCTCAGCTTCATCCTACCCCAGTAGCAGTTCCTTCTCTACTTCCTCCACCGGCACTTCTACGAGTCATATTAGATCCATCGTCCGAAATGAGGTAGACGGCATCGAGGAACGCATGGAGGCACGCCTTGGGTGGTTGCTACCCTACTCTCCCATGCAGGGATTTTGACTCAGGGAGCACCCTCGAGCACAGCACAGCCCTCTCATGTGAGTATTTAATTTAAATTTTAATTTCGTAGACTTTAGAGTTATAATATTTTTTTTTGATAAGTAATGAATTGTATTAAAAGGACAATATACAAGATGATGGTTACTGACTACACAAGCTGTAGACTAGTAACTTGAGTCATTTAAAAAGCAAGAACTCCAAATAACACTCAACTACTCTGGTTGGGTCGACTGAATGGGTCGACTCAACCTCATTGCGTTACAATTTGCATAAGAGCATCAATCTGTTAACAACCCTTCATTGGATTCCATTTATTCAACACTGAATTTCTTAATACGTCCTTGAGCCATCCCTTAACCTGAGCCATTTATGAAGTCGAATATTGGGAGCTCAGGACCACACATGTCGTGGACTCAATTAATGTAAATTTAAATGAAACCTTCTGAATATGGTTTCCTCCCTCCTTGTTAACCGGTTCAGCCCTTGAAATTCTATACAGCTTCTTACATCTTCAAGGATCTGGATGAGGAGATTTATTTTTGAGATTGCTACCATGTCCTCGAATATTCTAGTACAACGTTCCCTCCAAATCTTCCATATAGTGATTCGAAGCAGAATTCTGGCAAGTTTCACCATTGGACGGAACCTGAAAATTGTTGCTACAGTTGTTGGAGTTCTTGGCACAGCCCAATCTCTGGCTGTCTGTGAAGATCAAACCGAATAAGAATATGTTTCCATATCCATTGAGCATAAGGACATTCAAAGAAGAGATGTTCCTGAGTTTCATTAGCTTTCCTGCATAGTATACACATGCTAGGAAGGTGGTATTACCTCCTCTGAAGATTCTCAACAGTGGGTAATTTATTAAGTGCTGCTTGCCATGAACAATGAGAAGCCACTTGTATAGTCGGGTTTTTCCAGATCCACTCATGGTAGACAAATGAGGGGCCTTTTTGCGGATTGCCTCCCAAATGTGGCTAGTCTTTGCTGTTTGGTCAAGATGTTTCTATTTAATAGCATCCCTTCTTCCATTGTGAATTTGAACTTCATTGATAAGGCTCCACAGATCTGCCATTTCCATGGAGAGACTAGTGGGGAGATTCCATTTCCCTTCCGAGATGAACATCCCAAATATAGTAGTTTTTTCAAGTTCTTGATCCTATCTGATGTGGTCTCCAAATAGGTGATTAATGCTGGTTCCATTCAGCCATGGGTCCGACCATATATTCGTATCATGTATATCTGAAATGCAGTAGGTAATATGAGTGTTGATCCAACTTCTAGCATGCAGGATAGCTGAAAAATAGTGAGGCTTGATTTTGTAGTCCCAAAGATTCTTCTTTTCTAAGTATTTATTCTTGACCCATGAATACCATAATGACTACTTTTTTTGAAGAATATCCCAAAGCAACTTACCCATACAAGCTTGATTCCATTATCTAAGATTTTTAAGTCTTAGTCCCACTTCAGATTTAGGCTTGCATATCTGATTCCAGGAAACCATATGTAAACCTGATTTTGAAGAATGCCCCATCCAATAGAAGTTTCTCAGAATCCTTTCTATTTCTTCAATTAGACCTGCAAGTAGAAGGAAAGCAGCTATCCAGTAGATAGAATAGGATGAGAGCACAGATTTGATCAACTCTAGACGACCGGCTCTTGAGAGCATCCTATTCTTCCAGGAATCAATTCTTCTCTTTATTTTCTCTACTATTGGAGTGCAATTTCCCTTCTTTATAGATTTGGAGATCAAAGGAAGCCCCAGATAGGGAACAAGGAGCTCCCCCTCACTCACACCTAGCTGACTGATTACCCAAGATTGGTTCTGAACACAACCTCCTAAGTAGGCTTTACTCTTATCAGAGTTTAGATTTAGCCCTGACATACTAGCAAAACGATAGAGCAGAGGTCCAACATGATTAATAGTGTCAGGATCATCCTTCAGGAAGAGAATCAAATCATCTGCAAAAAATTATATTACCAACTATAGGAGATCGGATATTGTCTTTCAAGACTTCTTCCTCCATCAGGGAAGTGAACCCCTCCATAACAATTGTGAATAAATAGGGTGATAAAGGGCCTCCTTGTCTTATCCCATTGTTGCTGTTGAAAAAACCCTGTGGTGTGCCATTCACTAACACTAAAAATGCAGGGCTATCTAAACAGTTTGATATCCAATCAATGCAAGTGATGGGAAAACCCATTTGTTTCATCAGATAGTACAAATAGTTTCTGTTAACATAGTCAAAGGCTTTTCTGAGCTCTACCTTCATGCAAATGAACTTGTCTTTGGACTCAGAATATAAAAGTCTGATTATATCATTGGCCAGTAGAACATTATGATGAATGCTTCTCCCTTTTATAAAAGCTGACTGGTTATTACTAATGAGTTTTGGAAGAACTTTCTGAATTCTGTTTAATATTACTTTTCTGTGATGTAAGATCCTCCTGCAGCTGGTGATGGTGGAAATGCTACGAATGAGCCCGATGCAGCGGATATAGGATGATTTTTTTTAATGATATTATGAAAAAATGACACATTTGAATTAATGTAACTGTAACTTTTTTTATTCATTGAGTTATGTGTTGTGGACGTTGTTTATTGTATGTTCGACGGATTTTATCCTATTGTATGTTGTATATGTTGTTTATTGCATGTTTTATGCTGAGTTGTGTAGGTTGTGTAGTGTATAGTTGTTTTAAACAGATTTTTAAAAATTCAAAATATATAAAAAATGAGGAGAAATTTTTTGACGAAATTCTGACGTAAAGTCGGAAATACGTCAGAAATTTTGAGGTATTTCCGACGTATTTCCGACTAGCAACAGTTTCATCGGAAATAAGGGTGATAAATAGGTCGCTAAGGGTGACAAATAGGTTGATAAGGGCGACAAATAGGTTTCCAACGAATAGGGGTCTTGTTGGAAATATTTGACAGTTTGGGACATATTTGTTATAATTTACATTTCCGACAGAATGATTTTTAGTCAGAAGTACGTCAGAAATTTTTGACGTTTTTTTCGATGAAATCTCTATTTGTCGGAAATAAGGGTGACAAATAGGTCACTAAGGGCGACAAATAGGTTTCCGACGTATAGGGTTTCATCAGAAATATTTGACAGTTTGGGACATATTTGTTATAATTTACATTTCCGACGGAATGATTTTTAGTCAGAAATACGTCAGAAATTTTCAACATATTTCCGACGAAATCTCTATCCGTCGGAAATAAGGGTGACAAATAGGTCGCTAAGGGTGACAAATAGGTTTCTGACGTATAGGGTTTCGTCGGAAATACGTCGAGAATTTTTGACGTATTTCCAACCAATATGTTTTCCGTCGAAAAACATTATCAACATTTTATCAATGAATTATATTTCTGTCGAAAAATAATGCGATGTATTTTCCGACGGAAACTTTTTCTGTCGAAAACCTTTGTAAAATTTTTATTAATAAAATTTATATATTACTGACGAAATACCGACGGATCCGTCGAAAATATTCTGGCGTATTTCTGACAAAAAAACATGCATCGAAAATCATCCTTAATTTTAATAAAATTTAATTGAATATATTATCGACGTATTTTTCGACGGAGTTATTTCTATCAAAAATATTAATTAATTTTCTCATTATTAATTGTTATTAATTATCGACATAAATATCGATGAAAATTTTGACATATTTGTTTGTCGGTAATTTTCGACGAAAAAGTAATATGTCAAAAATTAGCGACCTAATGTTTCCCACGGATGGATTCCGTCGGAAATACGTCAAAAATACGTCGGTAAACTCAATACCGTCGGATTCTGACGTATTTCCGACGGAATCTATCCGTCAGAAATTACCATTTTTCTTGTAGTGTTATTTACCAATCTCTCCTTCTGGGTCGCGAAGGAAACAGATCTAGAAGTATGAAGATGCACGTCAGGATGTGACGCACGTGCGGCTTTGGCTTTTACAGATTTGGCCATCCAATTAGGCTCGGCCCATCTATCACAGAGGTCCTCCCAGTGCTCCATCATCCATGCGGGGCTGTGTGCCTTCCAAAGGCCACGGTCCTCGCTTCCCCCTGGCTAGAGCCTTAGCATGGTCCCGACAGCTGTGTAATTGATGCTTATAATTTACAGTTGATGTGGCCTCCCATGCACGTCGAGCTCGTTCGGAGTAAGGTCGCCTCACAAACTGATATCCTCGTTGTCAAGAATTCAAATTTTATAAGTTAGTCAATTGAAATTGCGGAGCTGAGAAATATGTAATTTAAAAGATTAAATTATATACCAGGAACTCGTCATACAATCAATCGCAGATATCCTGAGTGAACTTTCGAAATTACTTATATGAGCCGGTCGCATGTCGCTCAATAATGTTGATAATAAAATGAGAAGCGTCATTGGGCTCTACTTTATCCCTCCAATTACAGATGTTAAAATGATAGCCAACAATTATATAGATGGATAGATAACGAACATAATTCACGAGTTTAAATATTTACCCAGAGACCTAACATGACTTGCGTCTCTCCTGTAACACCACTTGCTCGCCCTCGTGATGGCGAACAGCATCGTCAGCCGGTTGTGTGCTCGGGTGGGCAGACGAGCCAACAATCGCAGGTGGTGTGCCCGACGTACCTGTTATAAGTAAAATAGAAGTAGTTAATCAGAATTTAGCTCATTATTAAAAAAAACTATTTATTCAACAAGTAAACATGTAAATTTTTCATCATTTAACTAAGAATTTAAATAAACATACCAGTAGAATATGATGGAAGCGGTGTATACTGTAGACCTGGTGCAGAGGCACTCGGACCTGTAAACATAAAATATCGTGAGCAAAATAAAGTGCATATTCACTACTCATTTATCTAAGAATTTAAATAAACATATTAGCAGCAGGTGATGGGGTTGGTGTACTCTGTATTACTGGTGCGGAGACATAAAATATCGTGAGCAAAATAAAGTACATAATTACTACTCATTTATTTAAGAATTTAAATAAACATACCAGCAGCAGGTGGTGGGGGTGGTGTACTCTGTGTAACTGGTGCGGAGACATAAAATATCGTGAGCAAAATAAAGTGTATATTCACTACTCATTTATCTAAGAATTTAAATAAACATACCAGCAGCAGGTGGTGGGGGCGGCGTACTCTGTGTAACTGGTGCGGAGACATAAAATATCGTGAGCAAAATAAAGTACATATTCACTACTCATTTATCTAAGAATTTAAATAAACATACCAGCAGTAGGTGGTGGGGGTGGTGTACTCTGTGTAACTGGTACGGAGACATAAAATACCATGAGTAAAATAAAGTGCATATTCACTACTCATTTATCTAAGAATTTAAATAAACATACCAGCAGCAGGTGGTGGAGGCGGTGTACTCTGTGTAACTGGTGCGGAGACATAAAATATCGTGAGCAAAATAAAGTGCATAATCACTACTCATTTATTTAAGAATTTAAATAAACATATCAGCAGCAGATGGTGGGGGCGGTGTAACTGGTGCGGAGGCACTCAGACCTATAAACATGAAATATCGTGAGCAAAACAAAGTATATAATCACTACTCATTTATCTGAGAATTTAAATAAACATACCAGTAGAACCCCTCCCACAACCACCTCTCCTCGAAGTCCCGATACGACCTCCTCGAACCATCTAATTGTTGACAACAATAAAAGTAGTGCATATTAGTCCAAAATTAATTACGAGGAGAGGTGGTAAGTAATAATGATAAAAAGTGCATATATGTTAAATTTCTTACAAAATATTCAATCATTATCTATTTCATCTTCAGATGCTGAAGATATATCAAACTCAGCCTCATCTTCATCATCTTCCTCATTCTCACTAGATTTATACTCTTCCTCCTCAGAGGACTCCTCCTACCCAACAATTGTTTCATTTAGTTCAGTTGGATCGACTTCTTCCACTTCGTCCTCTATAGACAACCAAAGTGACTCGTCAGATTCGATTAGATGAAGATTAGAAGCAACTAACTCTGGAGTGTCACCCTCGTCTGATTGAAAAAAATTCGGCACTAGAATCCTCTGAGATAGCTTCAGTCAGATCTAACTCATAATTAGGCACAAGCCTTGGTTTTACCCTATAGACTGTCCACCAATGTTTATTCTTGGACGATGAATAACTTGAATAATACACTTGCTCGGCTTGTGCGGCCAAAATGAACGGCTCATAGGTATTCAATTTGGATCTATGTTTCACATCGACAATCCCATATATTGTGTCGTTTCGAACTGAATTAGGATCAAACCAATGACACTTAAAAAGAAATATATGGTTGTCCTGTCTGAGATACTATAATTCTATGACCTCCTCAAAAATACCATAGTAATCAAGTTCATTTTCATTATATGTACTACCTTTCACGCATACGCTGCTATTCATTGTAGACTTATTTCGTCCATAATCTCTGATGTGAAATCTATAACCATTCACAAAAAATCTTGGATAGGTATGCACGACCTTCGAAGGTTCATAACTTATCACCCGGACTCTTTCATCAGTAACATAACCTTCTTCAACCTACGAATATAAACCACATTACTTTAAACTTAGGCATACACCTCAAGCTTTGTGGAACTTAACTTCGGCACTTACTTGAGCTTTAAGCCATATGGCAAAAGATCTCTCTCGTTCCTTTTGAACCTCTATGTCATTGAGGCGTGGACATTGAGTAATTAATTCTGAATCAAATTGTCTACAATGATGAATGTAGCATCACCGTAAATGGGAGGAAGAACGTCAAGCAACTTATAAATTTTCAACATATGGTGTTGAGGACTTACTCAACATAAGGTTCAATCTCAGCACAGTTCAGGAGAACATATATCTCTGCGGCCAACAACTCTCTGTCCTCTAATATGCGATTCGAACAGCGTCCGAATGCACGTCCTAGATACTTAAATATGGACAACCGGTCGGACGCACCCACCTCTCCTCCATCATCATTACGTGGAGGTCGAGTGCGGCGAGTTTGAATTTCAGGTTCGAAGTACATCAAACAGAACTTTGCAATTTCTTCAATAATATATGTCCCGATAATCGAACCCTCTACTTTAGCCTTGTTACGAACCTTCATTTTCAGGTCATGCATACACCTATGACAATGACATACAGTGACAATGACATGCACATGTAACAATTGTCAAATAAATTATAAATACATAATGATTACCTCTCAAATGGATACATCCATAGAAATTGTAATGGTCCTCCAACTTTGGCCTCGTATGGCAAATGGATAATCAGGTGCTCCATAGAATCGAAGAATGCAGGGGGAAATATCTTCTCTATCTTGCATACCACCGTGACCATATTCTATTCGATAGTTTGCACGTCCCCAAGTTTGAGTTCTGATGCACATAGAATCCTGAAAAACTAACTCAACTCGGTCAATGCTCCCGATATAGGCTTTGGCAATGTCACGAAATACAATGGGCATAAGGCTCTCCATGAACACATGGTAGTCATGACTTTTCAATCCATCTATTTTTCCTCATTGACATTCACACAATGGGCTATGTTAGACACAAATCCATCAGGGAATCTTAATTGCTTCAGCCACTGGCACAGTTCATTGATCTGGGTGTCTTTCAACACGTAAGCTGCTTTAGGTTGCACAACTTTTCCCCGTACTTGCCGCAATTCCAACTCTGGTCATTTGCAAAGTATCTTCAAGTCCGCTCGCGCCTTGGCATTGTCCTTTGTTTTGGCTTTCATGTTCATGATGGTGTTGAACACATTATCAAAGACATTCTTCTCAACATGCATGACGTCCAGGTTGTGATGTATCAAAAGGGCTGACCAGTAAGGCAATTCCCAGAAGATACTTTTCTTCACTCAGTTGTGATCCTCTCCAAATCCACGAAGATGTCGTGTACTACCCGACAATTACACTATATCTGGTAAGTTTTGCACCTGTGTCGCCATTTGTCGACTAGACATCCGTTCCAAGTCTGCTTCATTCATTTCAACTGTGTTCTTAATGAACGAGTGCTTTTACCTTCGGAAAGGATGGTCAATTGGTAGAAACCGTCGATGACAATCAAACCAGCATGATTTCTTACCATATTTCAGGACAAATGATTTGGTATCAGCATACAGTAAGGACATGCCAACCTCCCGTGTGTGTTCCAGCCAGATAGCATTCCATATGCAAGAAAGTCACTTATTATCCACATCAATGCAGCCTTCATAGTAAAATTTTATTTTCTATACGTATCATAAGTAACAACTCCATCATTCCATATTTTTTTCAACTCATCAATCAGTGGCCTGAGATATATGTCTAAATTATTTCCTGAATTTTTTGGACTTGGAATCACCAAAGTTAAGAAAAGGTTCTCTCGCTTCATGCACATGCCTGGCGGAAGGTTGTACGGCGATAGGAACACTGGCCAACATGAGTAAGACGCCATTGAACCTCCAAATGGGTTGAAGTCGTCTGTGCATAAACTCAGCCTAACATTCCGTGGCTCGTGAGCAAAAGCAGTATAGGTACGATTGAAATGAGCCCAAGCTTCACCATCGGCAGGATGACTCATTATATCATCTGCATGGCGTACTCTTTCCGTGTGCCATATCATTAAGTTGTCGTTGACGACATATACATCCGCTGCAATCTAGGCGTGAGAGGAAAGTATCGCAGTGTCTTGTAAGGCACATCCTTCTACTTTGAATTATCCCCTCTCTTAGGTTTAAATCTATCATGCTGACAAATCTCACATGATCTTTTATCTACATGATCTTGATAATATAACATATAGTGATTAGAGCATGCATCTATCTTTTGGTATCCAAGCCCTAACTCATTGACCATCTTTTTTGCATGGTAAAAGTTTTCAGGCAGTTTCTCATCTCGAGGCAGCATACTCTTGATAAGGAGGAGCATACAGTCAAAATAACTCGCACTAAGGTGAAATTCAGATTTTAAATTCAACAAATGTGAGACAGCAGATAATCGAGTGTGATTTTCACAACCTTCCCACAACGGCTCATCAGCATCTTGAAGTAACTGATAAAATCTTTCAGCCGTCTTGTTTGGTGGTTCTTCATTATACACGTGTTCCCCTTGTACATTAAAGTTAGGGCCAGCAGCATCGATTACCATGTCTACATAGGTACTTGTGCCCGCAACATTGGCAGGCTCATACAACCAGAAGTCCTTACCATGACACACCCAATTCATATAGCCTTTCATGAACCTTTTCCTGTATAAATGATCTTGCACATCCTATAGCGAAAGAAATCTCTTATTTTTACAAAGTAAACAAGGACATCGGATGTAACCACGTTGATCCACTGTTGTTGGATGTCCCAACACAAACTGAATAAAACTATCAACTCCATCCTTAAACTCCTCTGACACCCTTCGGTTAACTACTCCGCGATTCATCCATGAACGATCAAGTCTAGTCATATTTAGCTAACAAATTAAAAAAATCATATCAATATGTCATATTAAACTTCTAAAAAAAATTCAACAACATCTCCCCTAAAAATTGACTATTTTCCACATTTGTACATCATGATTATTCACATATACATCCAAATCCACATCCACTTTCACTTCCATTTTAACACACCCACATTGACATCGACATCATCTTCTGGAAAAAATCATTATCATACCCGCATTCACATACACATTCATATCGGCATCCACACCTGTCCAAAAAATTAATTCACATCCCCGCCCCCTTTTCTCCCTCATTTTAAAAAAAATCCTCCTACCCTCTCAATAAAAAAAATATCACACACACTCAAATTTAAAAAAATTAAACCCCCTCCATCCCACCCTCTCCTTTGGCCACTCAAATTAAAAAAATCATATCAATATGCCATATTAAACTTCTAAAAAAATTTCGATAGCATCTCCCCTAAAAATTGACTATTTTCCACATTTGTACATGCGGTTTGGTCACATATACATCCATATCCACAATATTCATGGGGTACCTACATCAAATAAAATGTCCATCTCTAGATATTTGATCGTTCGATGTTGTTTATTATATGTGCTTTGCGATTATCTTAAAATTTCGACAGCATCTCCCCACACTTCTCCACTATACCACCATAGTTTACTAATTTTAACATTCCTCTAACGACCACTCACATAAAATGCAAGTAATCACAAGAGCAGTCAAAATTAGCAGATATATTGGAGAAGAGAGGGAAGATGCTACCGAAATTTTAAGACAATCATGAAGCACATATAATAAACAACATTGAACGATCAAGTATTCATAGACTGTCCAACAGGACAATTCAAGACTTTGTGTTTGATATATGTCATTAATATCCAAGCATACTAATCACATATATCATAACAAAAGTCATGAACGGGCAAAAAATGAGAAACATTTACGCACACACATTTATATCCACACCCCTCTTCCCATCCACATCCCTCTTCCCACCCTCCCAATAAAAAAGGGGCTTGGAATTTCATTTGATGTTGTAAGAGTACATCAGGTGATAATGAGAAAATGTTCGTCTTGGAGATCAGGTATGAAGGTTAAAATTCTCAAAGGAGCAGTTGGTTTTCTTAAAAGTAATCTCTATTACATCTAACATCAGATGAAATTCTAAGCCCCTTTTTTTATTGGATGGACAATCAACAAGGACAGGTTCGTCCTCATCGCCATCTATTTCTTCGTCGTATTGATCATGCATTTGCATATCCCACTCTTGGTATGGCCTTTTGAGTTGCACAATGTTTAATGGTTTTCCATCCTTAAATATTTCAACAATTGCATCAGTCTCTCTTTCACGAGCCTTATCTCCAAAATCCTTCAAGTCCACAGTAAAAGGGTCGTGATGTTGCAACTCAGTCATGGTAATATGGATAACAGAATCTGCCAAAGTATCCACAAGAACATGATTGTAAGGAGGTGAATCCAAAAGGGAAGGACCCATTTACTGGCAACTGAGAATGTAAAATGTTTACATTAGGATATTCTGCACCAACTGATTTTAGTTTTGCGGGCAACCGAGGCCCTCCCCCTTCCTGTGTGTGTGTGTGTGTGAGTGAGAGTGAGAGAGGGCGGGAGCAGGGAGAGGGGGCCGAGCCCCTTCCCCTCCCTGTGTATGTGCGGGAGTAGGGAGAGGGGGCTGAGCCCCTCCCCCTCCCTGTGTCTGTATGTGTGAGAGTGAGAGAGGGCGGGAGCAAGGAGAGGGGGCCGAGCCCCTCCCCCTCCCTGTGTCTGTGTGTGTGAGAGTGAGAGTGAGAGAGGGTGGGAGCAGGGAGTGGGGGATGAGCCATGTGTGTGTCTATGTGTGAGAGTGAGAGTGACAGATGTTTGGACTGGTGTGATGGATTCAAAGGGGGGGTGAATGAATCCCCTCTATAAAGTTTTCAATCAATTAAACATTACTAATTACGCCCAGTTAAAATATGTGGAAAGGCAAAGACGGGGAAGCAATATGGGTAGGTAATTAGCACGAACTGGGTGTTCTCTACGAAGGACGAGAAGATGACAGACAAACAAAAATTCAGAACTCTGCAGAATAGAATGATAATAATACCAGACTTCACCAGACTCGCACGAGACCTAAATCAAACGTGCGGTATGCAAATGGAGCACTCGCTAGATTGGAAGAGCAAATCAATCGGCCTAAACATACATCTAGCGAGAGCAGATGAGACAATCAAACCCCAGTAAACAAGGGAATTTTCAGGTGGTTCGGTCTGCAGACATACATCCACCCCACACTCAAATCCGAGTGTGGCTTCCGCTGATACACAGCTTAAACCGATGGGCCTCACAGCTTGCCTACAACCGCTGAGCGTCACAGCTTGCTTCCGCTGGGCAATATAGCTTAGCCGACCAGAGGAATCCTCCTCTGCAACCGCTGGGGCTTACAGCTTTACCCGTCCAGAGGATACCACACCTCTGCCCGCTGAGCGTCACAGCTTGCTCCGCTGACAAATAGCTTGAAATAAAGAGTGTAAAAGAAAAACAAGAAATGGGAAATCACAGCGACAGAAAGCTGTATACGATGATAGCACAAATGTGGCTCTAAGGGAGCTGACTGGCTTGGATTTGATCCAAGGTCCAGTGGAACTAATCTTCAGGAAAATCTTATATCTTCTTCTCCTCAAGCTCTTTCTTCACTCTCTCTCTCTGTCTCTCTCTCTCTCTCTCTCTCTCGATCTCTCTCGATCTCACGAGCTCTCACTTTCACTTCTGCTCTTCTCTGCTGCTACTCTCTGCTGCTACTCTCTTCTCCTCTCTGGATCGTGCTGGCTGTAGATCTTTCTTCTTTTATCTCCTTCGATCACTCGTTTCACGATCCCTATTCTCTGGATGGAGAGGTCCCCCTTTTATAGCAGCAGCAGATAGATGGGTGTGTGTCTTCCACGAATTCCCGCCCGAGCGCCTTGACCACGTGGCAGCATTTCAGCTTGCTGCAATACACGTGTCACGATCCTGGCACTTCCTCTATTCTTGGATCACGTGCCCTTCTTAAGCTCCTCGAGCAGATATTCTGTCAGGTCAGACTAGTTACCAACTTGAATTGATCTGAAAGAGAAGAGAAAAGGATGCACTGAGTTAGTTCGAAATTTGATCTAAGCCTGTACATACTTGATGCACATAATGCAGTGTGCATATAGGAAAGTATGCACAATGAAGATGAATGCACAGACATGCCATCAGAGAATATACAGACTTTGTGTGCATGGAGCAAAAGATGCATCGACTTGCTACTGAAGAATGTACAAACTTTATTTTCATGGAGCAAGAGATGTATCGACTTGCTACTGAAGAATGTACAGACTTTGTTTGCATAGAGCAAAAGATGCATCGACTTGCTACTGAAGAATGTACATACTTTATTTGCATGGAGCAAAAGATGCATCGACTTGCTACTGAAGAGTGTACAGACTTTGTTGTGAAAGATGCACAAACATGCCATCGAAGAGTGTACATACTTTGTTGAGAAAGATGCACACATGCACTGAGTTAGTCACGTGCAGCAACAAAAGTTGTACAGATTTGAGTTCATGCTGCAACAGGAGTTGCACGAACTTGGTGACTAAGTATGCACTGACTTTGTGTATGCATGGAATCAAAAAGATGCACTGACTTTGTTCATGCAAGAAAACATGCACTGAGTATGTTTTGGCCTTTTGAACTGATGAATGCACCGATGCAGTGTATGCATATGGCAGATATTGCACCGATGCAATGTGCAAGAGAACTAACAATGCACCGAGTATGCATGTGTTTCTACAGAGTTAATGCTAGAACACACAACTGGCCGTGTCAACGCAGTGCCCATACAGCATCAACGCACGATGAATATGCACACAACCTGTTCGATGGAATGACATGCAAATAAGATGCTCAATCAATCATTCATACTCATAGTGCTTGCTGACATCAAAACCACAGGGGCATAACAATCTCCCCCTTTTTGATGATGGCAACACTATGAGTCACACAGACCCAAACAATTCTCCCCCTTTGACTTCATCAAAAAGAAAAAGTTGGAGAGAGAAATAAAAGCGTGCATGATATGATTGAATCAAAATCTCCCCGAGACAAAAGGCACAATATACTGGAGAACCTGATGCTTACATGATGCAGACGAGACAAGAAGCAATCAATCTATCCTCCTCCTTTGACAAGACGAACAAACCTCCCCCTTTAAAAGGCAATAAGTGCAGTCTAGACAAGACCTTAACAAACCAATGCTCCCTGATCTGAATGAAGCAAGGCTTTCAAGGGTGTAAGGAGAGGGATATGTCAGGAAGACATTCAAGAAGGATGACATGGCAGCATGCAGAATACATGATCTTTCAAGGAAATATAAGATTTTCAATAAGATACTTATTTCATAAATCTGAATAAACGGATGGTTCAGACTCTTCCATTATAGGGGCTTATGAATTTTTATTTGAACATCATGGTTTAAATATGATGTATACACAGTTTGTCAATAAAATTCTGTACTCATATCTGAACATCAATGTTTAATAAAAGTTAACTAAGCCCTCATATTTATATCTTGACTAACCTCCTTTCATCTTACTCAGTCAATTTCAATGACTTCTTTAGAAATTACAATCATTAGTATTGAGGTTAAACAACATGAAGGAATTCAAATTTGGTTCCTAAGGATCAGCCATACTTCTTCAAATAATTTCAGATTTTTCTTTATGCACAGTACAAGATTTCATAGCAAGTTTACCAAGTGCAATTAAGTTCAGTACACACATTGTGGCTAGAGGATACACGTTGTTTGGACGCCAGCATCCCTAAGCACTTAGTATGACTAATTGTCATGCTTCAGAGATAGTATTGACACCTCATGACATACTTCACCTTATTTCATTGATAAGTGAAGTATATTTCTCAGTATTCAAGCCATTGCTCTGCCCAGATTTTCAATAAATTTTATTTAGCAGAGTTAATTATGGCACTTCATGACACAGTCCTCTTGACTTCTTGGTCAATGGACATGGTTTCTCAGTGACCAAAATCATTGCTCTGACAGAATTTACCTTTAGGAACGTTTTAGATTCATCATTTATTTAAAAATAATACTGATTTCATATAATTTAACCAAATAAAGTCATGATTTTAACATTTTCAGATTTCAGAAGATTTTACAAGATTCAACATAGAATAGTTGGTTAAAGTTTATTAAAGTTGACTCAGATACTTTCAAGATATTCATATCCAAGCTCAATGAATACATTGGACTTAAACCAATCTGATCTTTTAGCCATTCATAAATCTTTATAATAGAAGATTCTTTAATGAATTGATTTTCAGATTTATGATAAAGGTATACGAATTGAACTCTTCTCAATTTTCTGAATTTTCAATGAGATTCAGCAGCATTCAAGTTGTGAACTGCACAAGAGTTTCAAGCATGTAACAAAGATGAGCACAACAATGAAGGTGTCGACAATTGACAAAGCAATTCCAAGATAATGTCGACTCACTGTGTCAACACTTTCAATCAGGACAATTAATAGGTGCATCAAAGAATATATCATAGTGAATCATAGATATTCAGAGGTCCATCAGACAGATTTGCTCAAGAAAGACTAGCTTACAAGATTCAAAATCAAATCAGAGTTAAGTTCAGATACGTGAAATGGATAATCTCAACATGAGGATGGGAGCTTTAGTTGACTGACTGAAATAACAAGAAACTAGATGAATAGTCAGCAGAACACAATCTTGTTATATACTCCCCCTTAATGAACGTAATCTTTTTGGCAATTTTAATGTAATGAAATGCAATGCAATTAACTATATGTATGCAAAGACATGCAAAGACACAACAAACTCCCCCTGAATGCATGCAATATATATGAAGACTCTAAAAAGCACCATGTGCAATGACAGAATGCAGAGTTTTGACAAAATATGCATCATGAATGTGCAGACTATGCTCATGAGTTTCTAACCTTTTCTATGTGCACACTCAAGCACCAAAGCATAAGTGCATGAGGAATGAATTCAACATTTCTTCAATGAACATGTGCACACATAGCTCAAAGTATGAACATCATGCGAACACAGTCAAACTCCCCCTAATTAAGTGTATTTTATACAATGAATGTTGAGAACACATTTTTGTTCATTTTGCTTGAGAAACAGATATGTAGTGCACCCCAAGAATCACTATCATAGGCATCATGTACAACATAATTTTCAGAAGATTTCAATCAAGCGCAGACAGATTAGCATGAAATGCACTATTTAAAACACACAATGTCAGATGACAAAATTTAAAGAGAGTTTGCAGAACTAACCTGAATAGTACAATCATGGGATTTTCATTCTTGAGTGCCTTGGTTTATTAACCCCATTTATTCATTTCCAAGGCACACCTGCAATACAGCAAACTATTTTGTACAAGCAGGTATCCAAGTGGTCTTGGGTCCTGAAGTACCAGTGGCACCTTTGGATGGTGCTCTCAAAGGAAGATTAACAGTTTTAGAATTAAAGTTCTTCCCCTGAGCACGCCAGCAGTCCGTGATAATATGGCCATGCTTCCCACATTTGAAGCACTCATTGTGCTTACCTCTAGGGACAATATCATTTCTATCAAAAGCATTTTGATACACAGGGGTTTTAGCAGATTTGTGACGATTGTTACTCCCCTGTGCATGCCAACATTGTGCAACAATGTGGCCCAATTTGCCACAACAAAAGCATTGAAGTTTCCTTTTAGGAATTGCATGATTTTAGCATGGAAATGTTTATCATGCATTCCCACAGCAGACATGTCATCTATTTTCATTAACTTACATTCATGCATGAGATGACCCATTTTATGACAGTAAAAGTATTTAGATTTCCTGTTTTGAACAGAATAGGATTTCCTAGCATAAGAAGTCCTAGCATAAAATCTATCATCATCATTCTTCATGACAAGACAATTGTTGATTACATGGCCAAAATTTCCACAATAAAAGCATTCAATATTCTTTCTGTGAATAATTGGGAATTTTTTAGCCTTAGACTTGTTTGCATGAAATTTATTATTCTTCTTCAGTGTTTTCATTTTCACATTTTTGTTCTGTTTTTGAATCTTCTGATCATCAGACTGTTTTGAAGAAGGTGCAGAAGTGCTAGCTAAATTTGAGCTACTCACAAATGTTACGTATAGTTTGTTCCTTACAGCCTGCTTAATTTGAGAAATGCACCCTTTCTCTTCACTCAATTTGGTGACTTCAACATTCAAAGAAGCTTTCATTTTCTCTTTACCTTTGACAAATTTTAACATGGAATGGTTCAATTCAGTTACCTCAGATTGCAGAGAAGAAATTTTGAATTTTGAATTAGTCAAGTCTTCCTCACATGAGATAATTTGTCTCTACATGGCATCATTCAAATTTTTAACAATTTCTAGTTCCTGTTTCAGTTTCAATTCATTCTTAAATTGAATTTCCTTATCAGTAGATTTTTCTTTCTCGACAGCCAGAAGTCTCTCTGATATAACAACATTTAAGACCATGAGTTTCTTGTTTTGTTCTTTTAGATCTTTATTCTCCTCAATCAACTCATTTTTGTCACCAGATTTCAACTTTTTATTCAACTCGTCTTCAGTCTGTTCTAGATGTATTTTTCTGTTTAATAACTCTTCATTTTTGTCTCTAAGAGAGTCAATTAATTCTTCTTTCAATTTCAATTCAGATTGAAGATCATCATTCAAAGTTTTTACAGAAATGCATTTACTACAAGAATTTTCAATCTTATTTATTTTAGCTTTCAATTGTTCATTTTCAGACCTTAATGACTTCATTTCAGATAGCATTTCCTTTCTCATTTTCTTCGTTTCAGATTTGGCAGTTTTGTACTTATCTATAAAATTATTATAAAGGTTCGTCAAATCTTCAAAAGTAATTTCCTCTGAGTCAGAGTTTACCTGTGACGAAGATCCAATCATGTGATCATCAGTGTAACCTCTTCGATTTGCCATCAGACACTGTTCCTCATTCTTTTCATAACTAGCCATCAATTTATCCAATATTTCTTTTCCAGATGTACACCTGAGAACAAAAGGAAATCTATCAGTATTAACTACAGCTTTCAAAATATTAAGAACTGTGACATTATCACGGTTCTTTACTCTATCCTCTCTAGACCACTTGGTCTCATCATGAGGTAATTGGTGTGGGCCTTTTGAAACCAAACTCCATAGATTAGGGTCAATGGAATTTATATAAACGCATAGGCCGCCTAACCAATTACTAAAATTAGAACCATCAAACGCAAACGGACGAGCCATTAAGACAGATAGCAAATAGATTCAACGCACAAAGCAATCGATAAGAGATGCACCAAAAGCGAAATAGCACCGAAGACAGCAAGATCCTCTGCAGATCGTTGGATCTGGAAAGTCAGAGACCTGCTCTGATACCAACTGTTAGGACTGGTGTGATGGATTCAAAGGGGGGGTGAATGAATCCCCTCTATAAAATTTTCAATCAATTAAACATTACTAATTACGCCCAGTTAAAATCTGTGGAAAGTCAAAGACGGGGAAGCAATATGGGTAGGTAATTAGCACGAACTGGGTGTTCTCTACGAAGGACGAGAAGATGACAGACAAACAAAAATTCAGAACTCTGCAGAATAGAATGATAATAATACCAGTGATGAGGACATCAAAAGCTATACGGGTGGAGTGTATTTGTGTGTTATGGCTTGTATGAGATTATAATTGTGTAATTTCTTTCATTTGGGCTCCTTGTAAGGCTTATAACAAGCCATTGGGCCATTTGTAATGTAGATTCCATGACTAGGTTGCCATTAGTAGAGTCCATTATGAGCTTATTCTATATTGGGTCTTAAGGCCATCATTATGGACCTTAATAGCCACTTAGGCCCAAATAGGCTTCTCCCTCTCATGGGCCACCAAGGGTGGAAGAGTCTAGCATGGTTAGTGGGCTTGTTACATGGCCTTTGACCATACTTGGCCCAAGGGAGGCCCATGAAGGGGGCGCCCCCTTCTTTGGCTTTATTAGGCTAGGTAGGTGGAGTTGAAATGGAATTAGTCTAAGTTTGAATAGAAATGGTCAAGTTAGATTAAAAAATTGTATTTAGTGTGTTGTTCACACTTCATCTCAGCCCTTCAATCCCCATCCCTAGATCCAAGGGTGCACAATTGATTTGAATGGAGTCTTATATAACCTTGTATTTTCATTTAGAAATCAATGAAAAATCAGAAATTTGTTGAATGTTCAAGGAGCCCCCTTGCGCCCCCTTCCTCTCCCCCTAGTTTCCTCTCCTCAAACCTCCAGTTCTAGAGTGTATCAATCTTCTATCTCCCCCTCTCAACCTCTGATCTTCATCTGTGCCGCCGCCGCCGCCGTTCGTGCCGCCTCCGAGCCGCCGCGAATCCGTCTTCGGTTTTCTGTCCTGCTGGACAGAGGTGTCTTCACAAAAATCTTGCTATCAGCCACGGCCTCTTCGAGGTTTGTAATTTTTATGGTGTGTTCCTATCTTCCATCCCATCATCCACAAAAAACATTTAGGTCAAAAAGCCTTCGTTTGATATTTTTGCAATTTCGGTCTTCAATCACTCCCAGATCTGTCCTGTCTCTGTCTACAGTGACAGCAGCTATGAGTTTCCCATCTCTGACCTTCTTTTTTATTTTTGTTGGGGCTCCCAATTTTACTGGGCGTTCTGTCCATCATCCCCTACATCCATCATTTTTATTGATTTTTGATCCACCCTCTATCCATTTTTCAAAATTCGTGTTCTATCTCTGCTACAGTATTTTCAGCTAATTCCCAGATCCGACGACCTTCCAGTTCAAAAATTAGAAAAAATCACAGCCACCTCCAAATCCTTCCTAAAAAATAGTTCTGGTTTCCTAGCTTGATTTCCTACAACTTTTCTAAAGACTACCACTTCATATTCGGACGTTCACATATCGATCAAAGGAAGTTCTCAGACAAGTTCTCTACAGATCTGAGAATCCGGTCACTATACAACAGTAACTCAAAAATTCATTAAAGCCAAGATCCGTGCAGATCCAGGTCTAATCTCTAGGCCTAGGTTAAAGTATTGGAAGAGAGCTTTCCAACGACATCAGTTTCGTGTCGATCCGACATCGGGGCTGATCGCAGCGTCTATTCTCTCCGAAGCGCGCGCTGAAAACCAGAAGCTGCAGATCCGTGGCCGGTTATTCCAACTGGCGCCGAACGGATCCGCCCGGCCTCCGGCCGGTGAACCAGCGTGTCGCCAGCCCGGGGAGCACTTTCCTAAGTGTCTCCACTACAGCGGTGCCACCGGGTCCCACACGGCCCCTCCGGACAGCACGTGGGCCCCACCATCACTAGTTCGAGTGTTGCCGAATCAACGTGAGAAGCCGCCCGTCAACCCGAATTCGGTCCTCCCGGGCCCCATTGTGTAGCCCTTTACCTCCCTGCGTGGAGTGGGCAGCGAGTTGTATTGTTGTAATACTGTGTATTATTGTTCCAGGAGTACGAGTTTCGGCCGGACCTGTCTTCCCCACGCCGAGCACGTGGAGGTATCGTTCTTGCTCCCTACACTCGGCATTTACTTATTTTCATATATATTTGTTTATGCCGCTGCTAGAGAGCATGTTTTAGGATCTAGCTTGCTATATTTTTCATATCACCGCTGCTGCGAGAGAGAGCGTGACCGTCCCGTGACCCGATCCGGGCACAAGTGAGAGCCGACCACCCTAACTCACTGCCGGTTTCTCAACCGCGCACGTCCGACGCTTCCCTCGTTAAGGGACAGTCACGAGCTTGTCGTGTCCGTGGTCTCGTCCCGCATCAACCAGACTTCACCAGACTCACACGAGACCTAAATCAAACGTGCGGTATGCAAATGGAACACTCGCTAGATTGGAAGAGCAAATCAATTGGCCTAAACATACATCTAGCAAGAGCAGATGAGATAATCAAACCACAATATACAAGGAAATTTTTAGGTGGTTCGGTCCGCAGACCTACGTCCACCCCACACTCAAATCCGAGTGTGGCTTCCGCTGATACACAGCTTAAACCGCTGGGCCTCACGGCTTCCCTACAACCGCTGAGCATCACAGCTTGCTTCTGCTGGGTAATACAGCTTAGCCGACCTGAGGAATCCTCCTCTGCAACCGCTGGGGCTTACAGCTTTACCCGTCCAGAGGATACCACACCTCTGCCCGCTGAGCGTCACAGCTTGCTCCGCTGACAAACAGCTTGAAATAAAGAGTGTAAAAGAAAAACAAGAAATGGGAAATCACAGCGACAGAAAGCTGTATACGATGATAGCACAAATATGGCTCTCAGGGAGCTGACTGGCCTAGATTTGATCCAAGGTCCAGTGGAACTAATCTTCAGGAAAATCTTCTATCTTCTTCTCCTCAAGCTCTTTCTTCACTCTCTCTCTCTCTCTCTCTCTCTCTCTCTCTCTCTCTCTCTCTCTCGATCTCTCTCGATCTCTCTCGATCTCACGAGCTCTCACTTTCACTTCTGCTCTTCTCTGCTGCTACTCTCTTCTCCTCTCTGGATCGTGCTGGATGTAGATCTTTCTTCTTTTATCTCCTTCGATCACTCGTTTCACGATCCCTATTCTCTAGATGGAGAGGTCCCCCTTTTATAGCAGCAGCAGATAGATGGGCGTGTGATGGGGACATCACCTACCATGCCCACGTTCACAGCTCGTCTCCTCGCCCCGATTGCATCCGGCATGGTCTAGTTATTTAATTTTGAGTCCTATGTAATTTTTATTTGAGTCATTTGATGTATTTTCCTTTTTATTTGAGTCATGTTCCTAGGTCTTGTGTTTATTTCTCTAAGTTTGAGTGTCATTAGGTTGTCTAGTTAGCTATTGAGCCCAATTCATTGGGCTTGGCCCAAGGGCTCCCCCCTACCCCCTCAGTTATTTGTCATTGAGTCAATTGTCAGGGTCTTATTGTAAAATGTGGGTTGCCTATATATAGGGCCCCATTCCCCCCATTTCAAGGTAATGAATCAATGAATGAAAAACTTGTCATTTTGAGAGTTTACACTTCTTATCTAGTGGAGAGATTCCATTTTTTGGGTGAGAGACCCTAGGGGAGAGATTCCCCACCCATCCCTCTCTTAATCTCTCTTTTTCACTCCCCTTTCTCTCTCCTCCACACCCAATTTCGAAAATTTTCTCTCTCCTCCCTTCCCAACCACCACTCTCCCACCTACCCCCATTAAAGACCACTCCCCTTCCCCACACATCCCATTACTCCACCCCCTAGTCCCAAGAGAGCTTCCACCAATCCTAGCTCCACCTCCCAACCCCCAACTACCCCACCCACTTCCCCAAGCACCCTTCCCACTACCCAAAGCAGCCCTCCACCTTCCCAAGGCACCTCTTCCCATCCCCAAGACCACCATTGACCACCCCACATTAAAGGAAATTCAAACTCACATGCCCTCCACCCACTTGTGCCCCCCCACCTTCCTCCTTCTCCCTCCAAGCCCAAATTCGTAGCTCCTCCTCCCACCACCTGTTAGACCCCCTTCCAGACCCTATTCTTCCCCTCCCACACCTTGGAACACCCCCTCCTAGACCCCCTCACAGCCAGGGTTCTCCCCACACTCATCCACCTCCATTTCCCCTCCCATATACCCCATTTCCCCCCACCATCTTCAACCTCCAGTTTTCAGTTCGCTGGCAGCAGAAGAGTAGCAGTTTGCAGAGGCGACCTCGACCACATCCCAGAGAATCTGAAGGCCCAAGAGGTATCCAAGGAAGCGTCTACCTGTCTTCTTCGCAACGGCAGTAGTCTCGTCCCCTTCCGAGCTCCGAGCTGACCGGGAGATCCATTCTCCTACAACTGCGCAGAGCTACCCCTGCTGAGCACCTGAGCCATAGTAGAAGCTCTGCCACGACGAACCTTGGAAGATTCAGGCCACAAGTTCTTCTGTAAAGTTGTTCCTCTTCCTGTCTACTTTCAGAATCAAGAAGTGGAACTTCTATCGACGTCGGTGGGCCATAGTTATCATTTTTTCTCCCTCAGGTATGCGGTTCAGCTTCCCACAGCCTGCACCGACCTGTCATCAGTGTTTAGAGTCCCCTGGTCTTCTCCAACATTGTTTGGCTTCCCCGTCAGTTTTTCTGCGAAGAGGACTCGTCCACGATTCCAAAACTCCAGCGGTGCTTGATTATGAGTTCGGGAGCTGACGGGGCATTCTCTGCAACTTGCTGTTGGCCGCCAGAAGCTTCTAGTCCAAGAATCAGCCTCCCTGCTCGGGCCTCCACCCAGACCAGCGTCGGCGCCAGAAGAACTCAAAAAAATTTGGACGACTTCCCTGTCCTCCTACGAAGATTTTCCAGGTGGTTTCATCCCCAAAAAAATTCGGCATCAGTCGCAGCAACCATTTCTTCGATCATCTGTCAGCACCCACAGAACGTGGACAGAACCGGCGACCTCCCATCTTCGGTGTTCCTCTCTCAAGTTCCCCTCCCCGCTTGGCCGGCTGAAGGCCCCTCCCTATGTGGAGGTAGTTTTAGTTGTAATATCACTTAACCCCCACCCCAAGATCCCCCTCCTGCGAGAGGTGTAGTATTGTAATCATTTGGGCAGGTCAAGCTACCCCGACGCGGCGTGTGGGGATCCACCCGCCTCCCCGCTCGCCCTCGTCTCCGAGCGGGACCGGTTTCTTCAAACCGGTCGAGTAAGTGCTCCAAACTTTGCTCTAATTTGTGCTTGTTCTTTCAATATTAGTTCATAAACTCCGCTGGCCGTGAATGAGAGCCCGATCCTTAAGCTCCTTTGCTATAAGTGATCACCGTGGGAAAAGAGTGGAACCCGTGCCCTCGGCACGACGTCGGCTCCCTTGAATTGGGCTGCCATTACCCTTGGGAATCAACTTAGGCCTTGCTGGCCCTCTACCAGCAAGGGCCCAGCCCACACAACCTCCACTTGGCATTGCCAAGTTACCCCGGGTCTTGGTGAGCATCGGGTGAGCGGTCGCCGACATCGGTCCGTTTGATTGCGATTGTGCTTGTTTGTTTAAGTCCTAGGTTGTGTCACATCAATTGGTATCAGAGCAAGTCATTGACTTGTCTCTACAAGTCAAGTCCTAGGGCATGCTTGCATTCTTGTCCGAACCGTGCATTGTCAAACCCATCATTGTTAACGTTGAGTCTTGGGTCACATGGCCCCTCTCCCAATCATATCCCATGCATGCTTACCTAATGGAGAGCCCGTAGAAATTGATTTCATTGACCTAGAATCTGAAAATTGGGTGTCCCCCGATATCATTACCTCTCTTTGTAGGACCGGACAAATTGTGCACAATGGAGACCAAGTCTTTATTGAATTCCATAAATGGTTCGGGAAGACTAAGTATTTGGATGGGGCTTGGTGTCAAAAGGGAACATTGGCGGGTCCATGTATAATCCTAGGTAAGAAATGGTTAGATGAAAGGAATGCCGACATCGACCCAACACGTCGGACTTGCCTAGTGCATCCGCCACACCTTTCGGGAACCTTTAAATTCAACAACCTTGTATTCTCCCACCCGCGGGAATCCCGCCCTTGTTCACCACCCCGGGTGCACCATACTCCGGCCATCATCACCCCACCATCAAAGAACCTTCCCACTCCATTAGCTTTGGAAGAAGTAGTCCACCCACTTTACCACATGAAGACAAATACCTCTCGGGAACCTATCCCCTCCATGGAGAGCACCCATGTCCCAATTGAAGAGGAAGCCTCGCACGAGGATCTTCACCCTCCACCACCCCCTCTAGATAAGGTCGAATTCATCTTGGAAGAGTCCCTTATTAGTTGGCTAAAGAAGAGCCCAATAAGAGAGATCACGGCCCACGATTGCCTTCCCATAAAGGAAAACCTTCCCATAGTGCACATCTCCTCCTATCACACCATAATCCAAACATCCTACCAAGTGGAAACCTTAGAGGACCTTCTCAAGGTCTTAGCTTGGCAATATGAGTTGACCGGCTTGTTGACCCCCATGGCTCACCAATCTAGGAGCCTTGACCTCCTACACCTTTGTGTCGGGTCTATCACCTCGGTTTGCTCCATTGGTTGCTACACTAGCGACCTCCTTCTATTCCTCCCCACACCCGATGAGCCCGACCTTCTCCTCAATTTGGAGCTTCTTATATCGGGTGGAAAGTCAAGCCCTCCCCTCATGGCCGACCCACTCACAAAGAACTTCGGCCCAATTATCTCATTAGAGGAGGATGACCCACCACCACTTGAGGATCTTGAGGACATAGGGCCCCTCCCCCTCGATAACCCTTTTTATGATCCCTTTGATCCCTTCCAATGGGGGTCAAAGAAACCATGGGACCCAACCACCTTATCCACCACCCACCTTTCCCTATCCCAACCCACCATGTTTGACCCAATCCACCCCATCCTAGACCCGAGTTACACCTTGGGAGCCATGACCTTGGACCACATATCCCTAGGTAATAAGGTTGTGCCCCACCCCATGATGACCACCTTCTTAGATCCATTCGATCCTTTCCAATGGGAGTTCAAAGGTTGTCCCACACCTATACACATGGAAGTCACTTTTGGGAAAAGTATGCATATGTCTAGACTTTCCACACCCTTTGGCATGAACACTATGTTGGGTCCATTCATTCATATCACTCACATGTCAAGTAGAAAGTATGAGTGGTCCAAATTCGGATGTAGTGGTCCACCTTCACTCATCATGAGTCGTAGACATGATAGGAGTATTCATGGATGTCAGGGTCCCCCAGCATTTGTCACCCCCATGCATGACCGGATCACCTATGGATGCACCGGTCCTCCCCATTCCATCAAAGTCTTCCTGGCGTCAAAGCATGATTGGTCTACTTTTGGTTGCCCAGGTCCACCCATCACCCCTAGAATGTCAACATTCGTAAAATTGCATGAAAGCCTTTGCAAGCACATAAGCAAGGAAAATGAGATCTATAAGAGGCAGGCTGACTCCCTTCGGCGTCACCAAGAATTCCACGTGGGTGGCTTTGTGATGGTGAGGAAGGAGAGGCTCTCCCCGGGAGTCATCTCCAAATTGAGGCTACGTGGGGCTGGTCCCTTCCAGGTCCTAAGGCCCATTGGCGCTAATGCCTGTGAGTTAGATCTCCCCGAGGAGTATGGAGTGAGTCCTACATTCAATGTAGCCGTATAAGGGACCCACGGTGGTACCTAGTGAGGATATTGAGCCTATTCCCTCCGTTGAGAGAGCACCCACCCGTGAGGAGAGTCCACCAGCCAAGAGAGCCCAGCGTGAGCGCATTGAACGAATATTGGATGAACATGCCACTACCACCAGGAGCAAGGTATACGAGCGCTATCTCGGCAGGTGGATGGATCGGTCTCGTTCGGAAGACTTGAGGGCAGTACCACTTCTACACCCTCCAAGGAGGGAAGGACACTTACTCGACGGAGTCGAGTTCTCCGCACCCCGGGAGTATGATGGGGACATCACCTCCCATGCCCACGTTCACAGCTCGTCTCCTCGCCCCGGTTGCATCCGGCATGGTCTAGTTATTTAATTTTGAGTCCTATGTAATTTTTATTTGAGTCATTTGATGTATTTTCCTTTTATTTGAGTCATGTTCCTAGGTCTTGTGTTTATTTCCCTAAGTTTGAGTGTCATTAGGTTGTCTAGTTAGCTATTGGGCCCAATTCATTGGGCTTGGCCCAAGGGCTCCCCCTACCCCCTCGGTTATTTGTCATTGAGTCAATTGTCAGGGTCTTATTGTAAAATGTGGGTTGCCTATATATAGGGCCCCATTCCCCCCATTTCAAGGTAATGAATCAATGAATGAAAAACTTGCCATTTTGAGAGTTTACACTTCTTATCTAGTGGAGAGATTCCATTTTTTGGGTGAGAGACCCTAGGGGAGAGATTCCCCACCCATCCCTCTCTTAATCTCTCTTTTTCACTCCCCTTTCTCTCTCCTCCACACCCAATTTCAAAAATTTTCTCTCTCCTCCCTTCCCAACCACCACTCTCCCACCTACCCCCATTAAAGACCACTCCCCTTCCCCACACATCCCATTACTCCACCCCCTAGTCCCAAGAGAGCTTCCACCAATCCTAGCTCCACCTCCCAACCCCCAACTACCCCACCCACTTCCCCAAGCACCCTTCCCACTACCCAAAGCAGCCCTCCACCTTCCCAAGGCACCTCTTCCCATCCCCAAGACCACCATTGACCACCCCACATTAAAGAAATTCAAACTCACATGCCCTCCACCCACTTGTGCCCCCCCCACCTTCCTCCTTCTCCCTCCAAGCCCAAATTCGTAGCTCCTCCTCCCACCACCTGTTAGACCCCCTTCCAGACCCTATTCTTCCCCTCCCACACCTTGGAACACCCCCTCCTAGACCCCCTCACAGCCAGGGTTCTCCCCACACTCATCCACCTCCATTTCCCCTCCCATATACCCCATTTCCCCCCACCATCTTCAACCTCCAGTTTTCAGTTCGCTGGCAGCAGAAGAGTAGCAGTTTGCAGAGATGACCCTGACCACATCCCAGAGAATCTGAAGGCCCAAGAGGTATCCACGAAAGCGTCTACCTGTCTTATTTGCAACGTCCGTGGTCTCGTCCCCTTCCGAGCTCCGAGCTGACCGAGAGATCCGTTCTCCTACAACTACGCAGAGCTGCCCCTGCTGAGCACCTGAGCCATAGTAGAAGCTCTGCCACGACGAACCTTGGAAGATTCAGGCCACAAGTTCTTCTACAAAGTTGTTCCTCTTCCTGTCTACTTTCAGAATCAAGAAGTGGAACTTCTATCGACATCCGTGGGCCATAGTTATCATTCCTTTCTCCCTCGGGTACGCGGTTCAGCTTCCCACAGCCTGCACCGACCTGTCATCAGTTTTTAGAGTCCCCTGGTCTTCTCCAGTATTTTTTGGCTTCCTCGTCAGTTTTTCTGCAAAGAGGACTCGTCCACGACTCCAAAAACTTTAGCGGTGCTTGATTCTGAGTTCGGGAGCTGACGGGGCATTCTCTACAACCTGCTGTTGGCCGCCAGAAGCTGCCAGTCCAAGAATCTGCCTCCCTGCTCGGGCCTCCACCCAGACCAGCGGCGGGGCTAGAAGAAATCAAAAAAATTTGGACGACTTCCCTGACCTCCTACGAAGATTTTTCAGGTGGTTTCATCCCCAACAAAATTCGGCATCAGTTGCAGCAACCATTTCTTCGATCATCTGTCAGCACCCACAGAACGTGGATAGAACCGGTGACCTCCCATCTTCGGTGTTCCTCTCTCAAGTTCCCCTCCCCGCTTGGCCGGCTGAAGGCCCCTCCCTATGTGGAGGTAGTTTTAGTTGTAATATCACTTAACCCCCACCCCAAGATCCCCCTCCTGCGAGAGGTGTAGTATTGTAATCATTTGGGCAGGTCAAGCTACCCCGACGCGGCGTGTGGGGATCCACCCGCCTCCCCGCTCGCCCTCGTCTCCGAGCGGGACCGGTTTCTTCAAACCGGTCGAGTAAGTGCTCCAAACTTTGCTCTAATTTGTACTTGTTCTTTCAATATTAGTTCATAAACTCCGTTGGCCGTGAATGAGAGCCCGATCCTTAAGCTCCTTTGCTATAAGTGATCACCGTGGGAAAAGAGTGGAACCCGTGCCCTCGGCACGACGTCAGCTCCCTTGAATCGGGCTGCCATTACCCTTGGGAATCAACTTAGGCCTTGCTGGCCCTCTACCAGCAAGGGCCCATCCCACACAACCTCCACTTGGCATTGCCAAGTTACCCCGGGTCTTGGTGAGCATCGGGTGAGCGGTCGCCGACATCGGTCCGTTTGATTGCGATTGTGCTTGTTTGTTTAAGTCCTAGGTTGTGTCACATCAGCGTGTGTCTTCCACAAATTCTCGCCCTAGCGCCTTGACCACGTGGCAGCATTTCAGCCTGCTGCAATACACATGTCACGATCCTGGCACTTCCTCCATTCTTGGATCACGTGCCCTTCTTAAGCTTCTCGAGCAGATATTCTGTCAGGTCAGACTAGTTACCAACTTGAATTGATCTGAAAGAGAAGAGAAAAGGATGCACTAAGTTAGTTCAAAATTTTATCTAAGCCTGTACATACTTGATGCACATAATGCAGTGTGCATATAGGAAAGTATGCAGAATGAAGATGAATGCACGGACTTGCCATCAGAGAATATACAGACTTTGTGTGCATGGAACAAAAGATGCATCGACTTGCTATTGAAGAATGTACAGACTTTGTTTTCATGGAGCAAAAGATGCATCGACTTGCTACTGAAGAATGTATAGTGTAACGACCCGAGAATCCGATTACCGGGAAAGCCCGATAACCCGAGACTTGTACCGCCACCCACGAGCCCGAAGACTCGGAAGGGTTAAAAGGATGGTGTGGAAACTACACAAGCATCACAGATAATTGCAGAAATTAAATAGTTATAATATTAAGCAGGAAATAAATTAACATTTTACATGGTCCACAATAAAATAACAACAACAGCGACAGTAATCCACGACTAGTACAGTGACAAGAAAGAAAAGTACAGCTACACGGGGCATCCCCCGGCTCTGACCTCTGGCACTACCTCTGGGCACCCGCACCACGCTGCGCTCCTGACGCGCTCCCCGAAGGTGGCGCCTCACCTGAAACACGGTGAAAACACGCAGGGAATGAGTCTCGGAACAAGACTCAGTAGGGATCACTCGAACCCTACCTCGTAAAATGAGAAACCACTACACTAGCGGTAGGAAAGTACCTCGAAAAGGAAAGCCCCGTACTCTACAGAACTAGACCCTACGGCACGCAAACCGACACACGTGCCACGGTACGAGAAGACCGAAACCAACGGTCGAACCGTAAAACCCGAAGGTCGGAAACACACGACTGACAGTCTGACACTCCGTACTCGACAGGAGTACCACCCACTAGAAGCACAGCCGGTAGCGTCCCCTGACGTCTTACACCGCACCGCAGGTGAACCGCCTGACGTGGTAGGTCCTACCCGAGGCGCAGACACCGTACAAGTAACTCACAACAAGTGACTAGCTGGGGTCACGCCCGTCGTCGTGCGTCCACAGTCCCCAACCACGTGTGCACACATAGACCACGCGTCCTAGGTCTGGCCCTCTGACCGGTTTTCCCCTGGCACTGGACTCTGATGTGACGAGGGGCCCGACGGTAACCAGTCTAAAACCGTCCTCAGGGTAAGCCCGTACACCACTCCCTGGTGTAACTAGCACACGCGTACTAGCATGCTACGACTAGTGGAGGGTCACAAAGGAGTAGACTCTCAAGTCAACGGAAAACGACGTCCGAACCTGACGAAGTACGGGGGCTGTCCCACGTACCATCACCGTCGCACGGTGACCACGGTCGGGAAAGAAACGGACTCACCGCCCACGGCCAAACGCATGACCAAGGCAAACGGAACTTCCGGACACCAAAGACACGGTCACGGAACTCCACGGGGTGCCCGGGACGCACACACGGCCCAAGGGGAACACCCAGCAACAGCCAGATCGCGCTAGGGATACCTAGCGTGACACGGAAGAACGCGCTAGGGCCTCCTAGCGCGACAAGGGACATCGCGCTAGGGTCTCCTAGCGCGACAAGGCATGTCGCGCTAGGGACGGCTAGCGCGACACGACAGATCGCGTTAGGGATGCCTAGCGCGACAAGGCTGATCGCGCTAGGACCCCATAGCGCGACAGGAACCGCCTCCTGTTCATCTTCTCCGATGAACGCGCTTGGTCGGGGCAGCGCGACCTCCAAGAACGCGCTACTGGAGTATAGCGCGTTCTCAGTCCGCGGCTGAAAACGGTAGAAACGCCCAAAAATTCTAACCACGCCCCCATGCCTCCATAGGAGAGGGGAAAAACAAAGGGGAAGACCCCTAGGGACCCCTAGCATGATTCTAGGCCATCAAAACACGAAATCATGCATCAAATCCATAGATCGGGCGAGCTCTCCCCAAATCATAGAAAAACCCAAAAACGCTCAAACGATCCCCTCTCGGCCTCCCCGCGGCCTATAAATCGCGGAAAAGATCGGCATGAGGTTAAGGAACGTCACCCTACCTCAATGGAGCGAATGCTCCGTCGAATCAACCACGGATCGCGAAGAACGCTTTAACCTTCACGAACTCCCCACGCTTCCCACGCTTGCCGCACGCCCACGAGATCGCCTCGCCGCCGCCCACACGTCCGCGCCATCGCCCCGCCGCCGTCCGTAGCCGGAGAGGGGTTCGCCGCGTTCGAATGGGAGAGAGGGAGAGAGGAGGGTGTCACGGTGGGAAGAACGGAGGAAGAAGAAGAAGAAGAAAGAGAAAGGAGAAAAGAAAAAGAAAAAGAATTAGGGCTATATAGAAAATCCAAATTTTCGAAAAAATACCGAAAAATAGAAAAATACATTTCCGGAATCCTCGGAACGCACCGATCGCAACGGTACCACTCGTGCCCGGGTGAACCGCCCGGTTCACCTGCAGCGAGCTTCCGAAGAAAAAGCCGAAACACACACCGGGAATCGGAAAACACACGCGGAAAAGCCGCGGAACGCCTCCGGGCCTCCGAAACGACTCCGGATCGCGCCGATCCGAACACGAAAGATGTCCGAAACGAAATTTCGGACACAACAAAGCAGGACACTCCGAAAACTAGATCCGGGACCCACGAAGAAGGATCCGAAAGGTCCGAGATATTACATACAGACTTTGTTTTCATGGAGCAAAAGATGCATCGACTTGCTACTGAAGAATGTACATACTTTGTTTGCATGGAGCAAAAGATGCATCGACTTGCCACTAAAGACTGTACAGACTTTGTTGTGAAAGATGCACGAACATGCCATCGAAGAGTGTACATACTTTGTTGAGAAAGATGCACACATGCACTGAGTTAGTCGCGTGCAGCAACAAAAGTTGTACAGATTTGAGTTCATGTTGCAATAGGAGTTGCACGAACTTGGTGACTAAGTATGCACTGACTTTGTGTATGCATGGAATCAAAAAGATGCACTGACTTTGTTCATGCAAGAAAACATGCACTGAGTATGTTTTGGCCTTTTGAACTGATGAATGCACCGATGCAGTGTATGCATATGGCAGATATTGCACCGATGCAATGTGCAGGAGAACTAACAATGCACCGAGTATGCATGTGTTTCTACAGAGTTAATGCTAGAACACACAACTGGCCGCGTCAACGCAGTGCCCATACATTGTCAACGCACGATGAATGTGCACACAACCTGTTTGATGGAATGACATGCAAATAAGATGCTCAATCAATCATTCATACTCATAGTGCTTGCTGACATCAAAACCACAGGGGCACAACAACAGAGGGCGGGAGCAGGGAGGGGGAGGGGGGGCAATGGGAGAGGGAGAGAGGGGAATACCTTCGGTGGGGGGTGTCCGTCAGAAATAATTTGACCGCTGCCGCTGCAGGAGTTCACTGCTGCCGCTGCACCCTCGCTTCCGGTGCTGCCTCCGCTCGCCCCTCAGAGGCGTCCCTGGGTAGCTCCGCCGCACCCGCCCGCCCTCGCCACTCCGCCGGCCACCCGTGAGAGATTGAGAGGGGGGTGAGATCGTGAGAGAGGAAAGGGAGATGGAGAGGAGGAGGAAGGGGGAAGGAGGAGAGAAGGAGGGGTTAGGGCGCGGGCATTTTTTATCGTTCTTTTCTCTTTTTATTTGCCACCATTTTTTCATTTGCCATCATTTTTTCTCTTTCTTTTCTCTTTTTATTTTCATTTTCACCATTTTTTTCATTCATTCATTCGTCATTTTTTCTCGTTCATTCATTTCTTCTAATCGGATAAAATCTCTCTCAATATAAAATATCAGTACATCTATAAAAAGAAATTTATTATTTATTATTTAGAGATCCAAAGATCTATAATTTAAATTTTTTCTACTTTATTTATGAAACGTAACATGGGACCAACGGAAATACTCCGAAACCCATGAATGTTAGAGTGGGAGGGAGTAGCGGCACCGACGATGGGGAGCTAGGGCTCCTCACGTGGGCATGTTGGAAACACTCAGGATAATAATAAAATATAATTATATCTTTTATCGATTTTATCGTGCGAGGGTGTGCTAGTCACGTGTGTGACAATGTGTTCAGGTTCCAAGACTGGGATGGTCTGGAACCCAAGGTGCGCTCCGTCTGACTAAACGGACGGTGGTGGGCATCAGGTCGGGACTGGAGACCCGCCGTACCATAGAGGTCACAACGTTAATTATATCTCCTGCGGTGGAGGGGAAAACGTTTGATTAATCGCCAAGAAATGGGGCTGCATGGCTTATAAGTCGATTCCTATAAAAAGAAGAGAGAGCATGTTGAAAAGCCTTGAAAGCCCCACATCGGGGTGTGAAAAGGTATTCAGAGCCGTATCGGTCACATGTTGACCATTTCATGTTCCGTGTCCCGACATACATGTGTTGTGATTTTACCGACACGTCTATAATGATTTTTCGGGAGCTAGGGCTCCTCGCGAGGGCATGTTGGAAGTACTTAGAATAATAATAAACTATCATTGTATCTTTTATCGATTTTATCGTGCGAGGGTGTGATAGTCACGTGTGTGACAATGTGTTCAAGTTCCAATACTGGGATGGTCTGAAAGCCAAGGCGCGCTCCGTCTGACTAACCAGACGATGGTGGGCATCGGGTCGGGACTAGAGACCCATCGTACCATAAAGGTCACGGCGTTAATTACATCCCCTACGGTAGAGGGAAAAACGTTTGATTAATTGCCAAGAAATGGGGCCGCATGGCCTAAAAGTCGATTCCTATAAAAAGAAGAGAGGATTTTGATCTTGATTTATGATTTTGATAGAAGAAGAGGATTCAAGAAGAGGAGTCAAGTCAAAGTTGATTTCAAAAGCCAAAAGATTCGACTTGAGCTCACCCACCAGCAGAAGAGGTTAAAGGTGACAAATAGATAGCTAGCGGTGACAAATAGGTACCTAAGGTGATGGAGACATCGAAGCAAGGCCGTCCACATTTTGTTTACATTTATGTCCTTTTATATTTGTATGTATACCCTTGTGTTATATGGGTACGTAATTGTAAGTCTTAGTGGGTTTATATGCAAAATGTCAGTAGGTCCAAGCAAGGGGGCCCCCAGCCCTTCCCCATTGGGCCACCTAAGCTATGTGGGGCTGGTCAACCATCCTAGGTGGCCATCTAGAAGGTTTGAATGCTAATTGACCACATGGGAGACAAGTGGATTAAATTTTCAAAGGTAGGTTACCTACCTTACCAACCATGTCCCCCCTTGGTCAAGGGGGCGTCCCCCTCCCAATTTTTCATTTTTATTTTTTGTAAAATTTGGATTAGAACTAATTAGTTCTAACCCTAGATCTGAGGGTATTAGGTGTCATTTTCCAATTAGTATATAAGCTATGTATTTCCATTATTTGTGAATTAATGAAGAGAAGAAATTGCATTGTGCAAGAAGAGCCATTTGCGCCCCCCCCTCTCTCTCCTCTGGTGTTCTTCCCCCATCCTCTGCAATTCTAGAGTGGTTATCCCTTCTATCTCCTCCCCTCTACTTCTGGAATTCATCTCTGGTGCCGCCGCCGCCGTTCGTGCCGCATCGAGCCGCCGCGAAGCCATCTCCAAGGTGCTGTCCAAGGTTCTGTCCTGCTGGATAGAGGTCCACTACGAGAATTTCTGCTCTCCACCTCGAGATCTTCTGGAGCTGAAAATTTCAGAGTGTGTTTTTATCTTGATTCCCCATCTCCACAAAAACTTTCACGTCCAAAATCCTTCTTTTGCTATTTTTACATTTTCGGTCTTCAAGTCCTCCCAGATCTGTCAGCTTTCTATTCACTGTGGCAGCAGGCCAGAGATCATCAACTTCGACCCTCTAAATGATTTTTACTTGAATCACCAAATTTACTATAGGTTCTGTCCACCATCCCCTCCATCCATAAAGTTTCGTGGAATTCCTGAAGACCTCCAGCTATTTTCTAAAAATCCCCTTCAGATCCAAAATAGTTCTATCTTCATCAGTCCTAATCCGACCACAGTCCAGTATAAAATCTCCAGAAAATTCAATTCTCCATAAAAAAATTCACAAAACATATTCCCGTCTTCCTTGTTCAATTCTCTACAACTTTGAAGAAGAGCTCAAGATCCGAATCAAAAGTCTCCTTTACGGTCAACACTGGTTCTCAGTCAGATCTCAAATTTCCTGATCAGATCTGAGACTGAATACAGCAAGCTTCCAAAATCGGCCATCCGAAATACAGATCTGGTGAATTTTTCTGAGTCTCACAAGGTCAAAGAACTTCGAGAGAGCTTTCCAACGATACCTCTTGTGCGTCGATCTGACGTCGGGAGTGATCGCAGCGACATATCTCACCGGGTCGCGCGCCAGAAAATAGAAACAACAGATCCGTGGGCACACTTTCCGACCGGTGCCGATCGGAGCCGCCCGGCCTCCGGCCGGTGAACCAGCGCTCCGCCATCCCAGGAAGCGCTTCCCCAGGCGTCCCCACTACAGTGGTGCCACCCCGGTCCCACACAGCCCCACCGACCAGCGCGTGGGCCCCACAACCAGCAGCATACGCTGTCTAAACCAACGGGGTGATCAAGTGCAGCCCGTCAACCTGAGATCGGTCCTCCCGGACTCACTTGTGTAGCCCTTTACCTCCCTGCGTGGAGTGGATGATATTTCATTGCTGTAATTTAATTCATTATTGTTACCGGGAGTTACCGAATTTGGCCGGGATCGTCTTCCCCACGCCGGGAGCGTGGATGTATCGTGTTCACTCCCTTGCTCGGCAACTTACTTTATTCGTATATATTTCATATGCCGCTGCTAGAGAGCATGATAGGGTAATTAGCTCGCTTCATATTATTACATTACCGCTGCTGCGAGAGAGAGCGAGACCGTCCCGTGACCCGATCCGGGCACAAGAGAGAATTGACCACCCTAGCTCTTGCCGGTTTCTCAACCGCGCACGTCCGACGCTTCCCTCGAAAAGGGATGATCGCGAGCTTGTTTAGAGTCTGAGGGTTGCATTCCTAATTGGAGTCGAGTCCGTGGTCCGTCCCGCATCATAAGGGTGAAAAATGGGTACCTAAGGGTGAAAAATAGGTGGGCTGGCTGAAATCAAGGAAATCATAGGAGGAGAGTCGACTCTGCAAGGTGCTCGAGTCGACTCCAGTCCCGTTGAAGTTGAAGAAAAGAAGAGCTGAAGCAGAGGCGATGGCTACTGAGGAATAAGCGTGAAAAATAGATAGTTAATGGTGACAAATGAGCGATAAGAGTGAAAAATAGCCCTATAAGGGTGAATAATAGACGACAAGGCTGAAAGGGGTTGAAAATGAAGAAGCAGCGTCAACGCAGCCTCAAACAGTGTCGACGCAGCTCAATGGTGAGTTACAAAAAGGTTGAAGAATGAATCAACAAGCTGGAAATTTGAGGAGATCAAATGATAGATGAAGTCCCAAGGATTGAAGACCAGCTTACCATGAAATCAAGCTGAGCACAGATGAGAAATGAAGCACAACGAGTCAGGAACCATCACATGATAGTAGGCAATCAACATAACCAACAGATAGATGAACAGGGTGAGAGATGTGTAAATGATGAAGGAGCTGAGAAGAAGAAAAGCGAAGCTACGTTGATGCAGCGCTTCAACAGTGTCAACGTAGCCAAAGGAGCCAACTTCAGATTGTTCACGATGGTCAGGGTAACAAGGCAACGGGCTCTCAAGTAAAACAAGTCACACTTTTAGCTACGGACTAAGGGTGAAAAATAGGTCCTTAACACTGACAAATAGTTTAGTATGGGTGTAAAATACCCTACTAAGGGTGACAAATAGCTCGTGAAGGTAGGTGATGGCTTAGGAAGCTAAGGGTGACAAATAGCTACCTAAGGCTGATAAACAGGCGTCTAAGGGTGAAAAATAACCTGTTAAGGGTAACAAATAGGTCGTCAGTGCAGAACAAGACCCAAACACGTGAGGATCACATGAACTACCTTCGTACCTTCAACTCCAATGATTGGCACGTGATCCTAGGATGGCAGGCTCGCTTCCAGATAATTCCCAGGTCGGAATATTCTTCCATGCCAAGTGGACCAATGGAAAATTAGAAGATCAAATAGGTTATCCTGAAGAGCTCCGGAGGCTCTGTTGTATATAATCGCTCCAAGCTCCTGAAGAAAGGGTGGGTGCCGTCGAAGAGAACTAGAGCCCATCTGAGAAAAAAGAAAGAGCCACCTTGTGAGCTAGAAAGAAAGAGAGATTGAAAGAAGGAGAAAGTGATCGCAGCCTAGTTTGAGAAAAGCTTGTTCCGATTTTGAAGAAAGCTCTTGAATCTTATTCGGAGCTACATTTGCTTTTCTTCCGCTGTGTTTTGTTTCTTCCATTTTGTTTTCCTAATTTCCTTTGAGTTAGTTTGTCTATTATTCTCTGATAGTGCATTGTTGCACATTATCGGAGGTGTGATCAGTTTGAACTGGTCACGTCCTGGTTTGCATACCAGAGTGCGAGGTGGGTTTCTCGTGTGCTGCCTTTGTGCAGTGTTACTGATTCTACTGGGGTAGAATCAGGGGTGTGTTCATCAAGGTGGTGAGCATGATTCTTCCCTCTAGGTTGTCAGAGGAAGGGAGGAGGTTGTTCCTCCATTGGGAAGCTGTGTGATTAGCTATTGTAAGCGGATTCATCCGTGGTTAGCCGTGTGCTAGTGAAGCCTCATCCTAATCAGGTGAGGGGTGGACGTAGATTGTTGGAAGCAATCGAACCACCTGAAAACTCTTCGTGTAGTGTACTTGATTTACATTTCCTCTACTTCGCTCTCTATCTGGACTTGGTATATCGAAAGGTGTTTCACCTTGCGTGAGGGAGTCCTTGGGCTGGTCCTCCGCCTAGTACCAGTCATAGCATATTGTTTCACTGTGAGCGCACGTAATGTGTTTGTGAATGCTTCCGTATGATGAGCTGAGCTTACTGTATCATTCATTTGTCTAGTTTGTTCCAATTGAATCTGAGAGTTAGTTTAAATTTTTTAAATCGGTTTATAAAAAGGGGCTGATTTATTCACCCTCCCTCTAGATCTGCATTGCCATTCACCTCACTATTTTGACAAACTTCAATTTCATCTTTCAAATACTGCTTCAAACATCCTTGTCCATCTAAATTGATGTCGATTCTGCCTGTTGTCAGTTGTGATTCCTTTCAATTCTGTGTCACCAGGGGAGAAAGCCCCACCTTTCAAAAAAATTCTATTTCACTCATCTCCAAGATTCTAATTATGCGCTCAAACTATTTCATTTGATGATGTCAAAGGGGGGGGGGGAATAGTTTGTGAGTCATTGTCATTAGGTGTGGGAGATGTTGCATAGTTTAAATGTGGCTATCTTGTGCATATTGATCTTCATGTTATATTGATTTTTATGACTCACAGTATTGCCATCACCAAAAAGGGGGAGATTGTTGTGCCCCTCTGTTTTGATGATGTCAACACTATGACTCATCTGTTCTCGAGGATCATGTGTTTTAATTTCATGAGTTTGAATCTTGAGTTTCATACGTTTTTTGCTCTTTGAGTTTCATACGTTTTGATTCTTGAGGTTCATGTTCATATATTTTTGATGCTGTCAAATATTTCTGTTAATACTAATCCATGGATATCTAAAAGTCTTGTGAAGACAGCTTCGACTCTTGATCTAAGAATGGCCAGAAATATGAAAATCACGAAGAAGAGTCAACTCCAAATGCAACTCGAGTCGACTCCAACAAGAAGAATCTGCCCGCAAGCTATCGCTAACAATTGTTCAGCTAAGGGTGACAAATAGGTACCTAAGGGTGAAAAATAGGTCACTAAGGGTGACAAATGGCTCAAGAGGCTGAAGGGAGCTCCCCGCTTTGAAAAGAACCGAAGGAGAGTCGACTCCTTGGTGAATTAGAGCCGACTCCACCCAGCTGGAAAATACACCGCAAGCCTTCGTTGAAATATGTCCTATATCGATGACAAACAGACCAGTATTGATGACAAATAGACCCGTATCGGTGAAAAATAGTCCCGTACCGATGACAAATGGGCTCACAGTGTTGAAGAATGGCCAAAGAAGAAGATATCACGTTGATGGGGTCGATGACAGAAGCTCACAGCGTCGACGCCAGAGCAACTCGTAAGATAGAAATGCTAAGGCCAATGGCGATGGATTAGTGGTAACAAATAAAGGCACAGAGGTGACAAATAAAGGCATAACGGTGATAAATAGGTACCTAAGAGTGACAAATAGCTTGTCAACGGTGAAAAACAGATAACTGGCCAAAGGTATGAAGAAATGAGCTAGCTGCGTCGACGCAACACTATTGATGAGTCGACGCAAGAGTACGCTGGAAGCCTTGGCCAGCTCATGAAGAAGACTAAGGGTGCAAAATAGATACTTATGTTGTGCCTCTGTGGTCATTTGAGTCATTCGACATCATCCTGTGGTCATTTGAGTTATTTGATATTCTTGGTTTTGATAATGGCTGAACACTATAAGTCATTGATGCTTTCCACTCTCATATGACTGACATACGTGATGTTTTGTTCATGACAGATATGCCAATGAATGGACATGAACTTGAGTGACGATGGCAAGAGTGAAAGTTCATTGATCGCGCCCAAGCAAGGATGCAAATCTCTTCTACAAGTAAACGTCGACACTTCACATTCGGCACTTCACATAGCCAAGGTCGATGTACAATGAAGTATAGCCAAGAGAACCCAAGGTCAAAGATTCAGTTGACACCTTCAAGACTGTCAAGGTTGATGCCACAGATGAGAACGGGATACTAAAGAAGTTAAGCGATTGAGCTAACGGGTTAACGGACCGAACCGGGAAACCCGGGGGTCTGCCCAGCTGGCGGTCAACCGCCAACCCAAGGGCGGTCGACCGCCTGTGGATGCACTTTTCGACACGATGGTTTTATTCATTTGTTCGTTTATTTAGGATGTGGTTTATTCGTCTATTAAGTGCGTGGGCGTGCCAGTCACGAAGTGGCAATTTATTCAGGCTCCAAAGAGCCTATGGTGCACTCGATCTAACTTCGGTCAGACGATTGTGTGGTTCGTGTCGGGACCAAAACACGCCGCGCCATAAAGGTCACTGCGTCATTTACATCCCCCATACGAGAGAACACCCTTGATTAATCGCCGGGATTCAGGGCCTCATGGCCAGGAGATTAATTGAATGAAAGGTCTGTTACGAGGTATTGAAATCCTCGCGCGAGGGCGAGAAGAAAACCATTCGCAGTCATGTCGATCGTGTACTGACCATTTAATGTTCGGACGAATGTCCGGCTCAAGGAAAAGCGCGATCGTCGTGGGAAAACCAGAGCATATGTATGCCAGGATATGGCAAATTTATTGTTCGGAAGAGCGGAAAACGTTAGGCTAAGCCTCGATTGAAGCGGTAAAAAACCAGTAAATCTGTTGGCCCGATGCAAGAGCAAGCTGCGACCATACTGCGGTGGGCCCCCCGCGGTCGAAACAAGACTTGCATGAGCGTCATTAATATTTCCGGTGCCAAGGGGCAACGGGGAATATCCCTTGAATCAGCTGGAAAGCCATGTGTTTAGGGAAGCGAACGTTCGAAACGCGTCGGTCATTCGGGAGACCGTTTAATATTCGGACGGGTGTCCGGCTTGAGAATATCGTAATCATCGCAGGAGGACCTGGAACATATGTACGCCAGGGTACGGCAAGTTTATTATCCCGAGGGGCTGAAGGCATTCGGTTAAATCTCGATTAGTGTAGCAGGAAACCAATGAATTTGTCGGCCCGGTGCAAGATCGAGTCAGGACCATGCCGGGGGCACCTCCCGTGGTCCGAACGGGGCTTGCGTGGGCATCATTAATGTTTCCAGTGCCGGAGGGCAACGGGGAGGAGTCCCGGGACTAGATTCCAAAACCAAAACATGTTCAAAGGAAGCAGGCTATAGGCCAAGGATATGGGTCAGACAATGACCATAATCAGGACGGATCCGAGGTCTAAGCATAGCCCACGGAGGCCTTACTGATATCCCCATGCGAGGGGTCCAGGGATGGCAGGAGCCATCTCGTTCTATTCAGATTTCTGTCGGTCACTTGCGGACCACTTGATACTCGGACAAGGGTCCGTATTGAAGGTACGACGTAGATAGGAACAACCCCGTACAAATGTATGCCAAGTTTGCGGTAATTTCAATGAAAGGGTGGGAACGAATCCCAATAGAATGAATCCGATTCGACGAACTATGGGCCCAGAGCAATACCGGGTCAGGACCGCGTCGGGGTGGGAGCCGTCGGCCATGTTGGTTGCTCACGGGTCTTTTCATGTTCAGACACAGGTCCGTAATAGAAACGCGGCGGAAATCGAGGTGAACCCGTTCAAATGTCTGCCGAACGTGCAGCAATTTTTGTAATGACTCGGAAGGGATCCGGCCCGAGAAACGAGTCCGGTTTAATCGGAATATCGGCCTGAGGCGAGGTCGGGTCGTGGCTATTTCAGGATAATTCCCAAGACTCAGACCCAACCTAGAAGGGCGGCATTGTTGTTCCTTCAGCACCGGTTCACGAGAGAGACGGGGCTGCAAAGTGGATTTTACCATTTTTTATCTGGGTTTCAAATTACATGTATATATATTTTATTGCTTATTTCCCTTTTATGTATTTATTCTGGATGATTTCTCCACTTTGTTTATTATTATTACTATTATATTTTCTCTCCTTTTTTGTCTATTATTATTATTATTATTATTATACATTTTTTGTTTATCTCTTATATATATATATATTCAAGTTTGTTTATTTATCATAATTTTTATTAATTTATTATCATTATTATCATTATCATTATCATGACATATTTATATATGTTTATATATATATTTATTTTGGAAGGAAAAGTGGGCCTTTGGGGGCAAAAAGGGGTGTACCGACGAAGGCAGGGAGAGTGTGCCAGTGAAGGGGCTGGAAGAGTGTGCCGGTGAAGGGGCAGGCTGGCGTGCCGGCGAGGGGCACGCGCGGGCGTGCCGGTGAAAGACGCGCAGGCGTGCCGCTGGGCGTAGGGGGGAGCGTGCCGGTAAAGGGGGTCGCAGGAGCGTGCCGGTGAGGTGGCTAAAGGGGCATGCCGGCGAAGGGTGCTGCAGGGTGTGCCGGCGAAGGGCGTGGGGAGCAGGTTGGCAAAGGTCCAAGCAAGGCGTGCTGGGGAAGCTGGGCTAGGGGCTTGCCGGCGAAGGGCGCTGTAGGGTGTACCGACGAAGGGCGTGCCGGCCAAGGGTGGCTAGAGGGGCGTACCGGCGAAGGGCATGGGGAGCCCACTCCTCCTCCGTTCTTATGTCTCTTCTCTTTTTCATTTCTCTCTTGATTTTATTAAGTTTGCATGGGTTTCTTCTCTCTTTCTCTCGATTATCTTTCATTCTTTCTCCCACGAGGACGAGTGTTCAAGTTGTTTAGTTGCCGTTCGATTTGGCTCTCTTTGAGTTGATTGCGGTCCCTTTGCTTTGGTGAACGCATTTTACCGTTGTTCTTTTCATTTGTTTGTTGCTTTCTTTTAGTCCTTTTTAACGTGTGGTTGTTCCATTTGTTTGTTGCTTCCTTTTGTCTTTTAATATGTTATCGTTTCTAACAAAAATTCGACACCATCTCAACTTGACCCGAGCGTAAGGGAGATACAGGGAACGTGCCCACATGGAGTGGCGGAACCCGACAACTGGGGGTGGGCGCCCGAGAGCGGCAACACCTTAATAAATCCTCAAAAAACTCGGAGGGGATGACAGAGGGGAAACACTGGGCTAATGCAACCTAAGGATACCCTGACTGGCAGGGAGAGGGCCAGGTGTGCCGGGTAGAGGCAGGCCAAGGGTGTGCCGGTAAGGGCTGGTTGGGGCGTGCCGCTGGGGCACGGCTAGGGTGTGCCGCTGGAGGCATAGCTGGGGTGTGCCGCTGGGGCTGGGCTAGGGTGTGCCGCTGGGGCACAGTTGGGGTGTGTCGCTGGGGCACAGTTGGGGTGTGCCGCTTGTACCGCTGAAGGCGCGACTGCGCGTGCCGTTGGAGGCACAATCAGGGCGTGCCGCTGAAGCCGTTGGAGGCACAATTGGGTGTGCCGTTGGAGGCACAATTGGGGTGTGCCGTTGGAGGCATGGCTGGGGGTGAACGAAGAGGAAAACGCTCGGCAGGAAGTAAACCCTAAGGAAGGGAAGAAAAGAAAGGGGCGTGAAACACCGAAGGATGTAAACCCGGAAGAAATGCGTTGGAAAGATGTCCGAGGAGATATTGCAAGCCCTCTACTTTTATTCTCACAAGAGGAGTGCCCCAAGGGGGCTAATACATCGCGACGACGGAAAAAAAGATATGAAGGGAAAGAAAGAAGAAAAGGAAATACAGTGGGAGGGAAACGGAGTGTGGACTCCTCCCCTCCCGGACCTCACTCCCTCTCTCCACTCATTCTTCTTCTGCTCTTCTCTTCGCACAGACGCCGGGAGCCGGAGTAGCAGCGGGGAGGGGAAGGGAAGTAGGCCCTCTCCCCCATTTCTTCTTCTCTTCTTTCTCTTCCTCTTCTTCTTCTTCTCTTCGCGCAGACGGTGATGGACGGAGTAGCAGGAGGGGGAGGCAGAGCCTCCCCTCCCCTTCTTCTTCTCTTCCTCTCTTCCCTCTTCGCATAGACGGCGGCGGTGGGTGGAGCGGCAAAGCCTTTCCCCTCTCTTCCTCTCTTCCCCCTTCTTCTCTTCTCCTCCTCTTCTTCTCTTCTTCTCTTCGCCCTCTGCCTGTGTGTCTCCCTCCCGTTTGTGTCGAAGGAGAGGGGTTTTTATACCCTCCACGGCGGAAGCGTTCGAGCACGGTAGTCGGAGGCAGGAAACCGGAGGCATTGATTGGGAATTTGACCCGTCGTCCTTGGTGGCAGGGGGATAGGCAGCGTGGCTGTCTCCCCAGGCAACACCTCAGCAAGCCCATTGCGCGCCAAGAATCTGTAGGGCATGGGCATCACGTCGTCCTGCCAGAGCATGCCGTTGAAGAGCCTAGACAGCGTGCCGTTGGAAGACACAGGAAGCGTGCCGCTGGGAGGCCGCCAACGCGTGCCGTTGAAGGGCCGCGATGGTGTGCCACTGAAGAAGCTCGCAGGTGTGCCGCTGAGGACGCTCGCAGGCGTGCTGCTGAACGGGCGCGGGAGCGTGTCGCTGAGCGGGCGCGGGAGCGTGTCGCTGAAGGGTGAAATAGGGCGTGCCGTTGAAGGCCACCCTGGGTGTGCCGCTGGGGGCCGCCTGGTGTGCCACTGAAGAGGCACAAGCGAGTGTGCCGGCGAAGGGGCCAACAGGGGGCGTGCCGCTGAGATGCCATAAGGGCGTGCCGGCGAAGCGCAGCAAGGGCGTGCCGCTGAAGTGGCTTGTGGGCGTGCCGCTGAACGGGCGCGGGAGCATGCCGCTGAGCGGGAGGCCAGGGTGTGCCACTGAAGGGCCACCAGGGTGTGCCATGGAAGGCAGGCCAAGGGGCGTACCGCTGGAGGCTTCAAGGCGTGCCACTGAAGAGGCCTGAAAGCGTGCCGCTGAAGGCTTCAGGGCGTGCCACTGAAGGGGCCTGAGAGCGTGCCGCTGAAGGGCGCCAAGGGCGTGCCGCTGAAGGGCGCTAAGGGCGTGCCACTGAAGGGCGCCAAGGGCGTACCGCTGAAGGGCCCTGGGGCGTGCCGCTGAAGGGGCGACGTGGGTAGTTCTGAGCCCGTTGAGAGTGCGAGTTGTGGCCCATTCGATTTTCTTCGAGGCCCACAGGTTGGAGTGTATTTTGGTAGTTGATCTCTCTCTTTGCTGTCCTGACTCCGGAGACGGCTTCACTGTAGTGTGTGCGTTTGTTTGGGGAGTCCGAACGGCCCATCTTCCCCGTGATTTTTATTTGGAGTCGTTGTTGAGGCTAGACTAGTTGGGACGTATGGGCGTGTAATTTTGCATGTCCACACCACCCCTGCTAGTAGCTCACAGCCTACAGCTCTCTCAGTGGCGGTCGACCGCCAGCTCAGTAGCGGTCGACTGGAATTTCCAAGGATGAAATATCTACAGGTTTTCTCAGTAACGGTCGACCGGCAGAAGGTTCCGGTCGACCGCCAGCCCCGAGCCAACAATTGTTGACTTCGATTTCCACCTCGAGGCCAGCCCCTTTCCATGGATTTGTTTAATCAAAAGTCACCTAATCTCCCATGATTTGTGGATCTGGTTTGGGGGATGTCTATGGACCATTCAAAGTCTATAAAACCAATGCAAGAGGGTTAGAAAACCCTAGTTGATCAATTGAATCAAAGGGAGATCAAGAAAGGCTAGAGGAGGTGCTTGGAAGATGGGGTACTATAGCCGTGAACAGTACTTCGTGCAGAAGTTCTTCATCCATTCCAAGGTGATTCAAGCATAGATCTGAAGCAAGCAACCTCCAAGGAAGCTAGAAACAATCAAGGTCTCAAGGGTGATCAAAGCTACATCCATACACTTCTTCATCAACTCAATTGAATCCAAGGCATCAAGAGAGAACAAGAGAGGCAAAAGAGGAGGTTGGAAGAAGAGGTACTGTAGCCATGAACAGTACTCCGTGTAGAAGATCTTCATCCTTTCCAAGGTGATTCAAGCTCAGATCTCAATCCAGCAACCTCCAAGGAAGAGTAGACGCAAGCAAGGCTATCAAGGTGATCCATTGAAGCTCATTTCTCAAGGGAGATCAAATCTGCATCATTTATCTTCTTCATCAACTCAAGGTGATCCAAGGAAGATCATTTCACAAGGAAGAAGATACCATTGAAGCATTAGATTTGAGCTCCAGCAATCTCAGACAAGATCTTTTCTCTTTGAGCATATTCCATATCTTGTTTGAGTATTTTCATATTTGGTCTCTTTCCATTTTGTTTAAACCATTGAAACTGAAGATCATCCCTACCGGTGGTTAGTAGGAAGGCAATCGGAAGTTGTCCGATCTGCTGTGTTGACTTCCCTACCGGTGGTTAGTAGGAAGGTAATCGGAAGTTCTCCGATCTACGGTGTTGACGTCCCTACCGGTGGTTAGTAGGAAGGCAATCGGAGGTTTTTTCGATCTGCGGTTTGGTGCGTTGCACTAGTGAATCCTCACCTGGTTTGGTGAGGGGTGGATGTAGGACTGGGGATTCAGTCCGAACCACCTTAAAATCCTTTGCGTTGTGGTTTGCTTGTGCGATTGCTTTGTGCTAGATGCATACTTATGTTTAATCTTTATATTACTTATTCATCTTGCTAAGTAAATCGTTGTGAGCTACGCTAAGCTAGTTATATTCCGCTGCAATTCTTTTTATCTAGCTTTAAAGTGGGGTGTTCTAAGAAAAGAGGGGCAGATCTATTCATCCCTCCCCTCTAGATCCGCTATCCACCACTCAACAAGTGGTATCAGAGCCTGGCTCTGCCTTTCCCAGATCCTACGATCTGCAAGGAAAGATCCCGGTGTATTTTATTTAAATGGCTTCATATGCTACACATGCTTTGATGGTTTCTCCGCCCATTTATGATGGTTCAGATTTTTCTACATGGGTAGGGAGAATGTTCATCTATGTTAGCTCCATAGATCCACAATTATGGACTCTTATATACGATGGTCCTCATGAGTTGCCATAAAATTCAATTGATTGGTCAGCCGAACATGAGACCAAACACAATGATAATCTTGCTGCATATAACTTAATTACAACTGCAGTTGATCTCAGACTAACTCATCTTGTGTCCTCCTGCAGCACAGCCAAGCAAGTACTGGACAGGTTGGTGAAAACCAATGAAGGGAAGGAACAAGAATAAGAATGCTTCATGGTCGACCGTGCAAAACAGTCCAGCAATACATCTTCATCACAGGTAAACTCTGACTCCGAGGAATTTACTTTTGAAGAGCTTATGGAAGCCTATGATGAGTTGATTACTCAACACAAAAAGGTAAAATCAAAAAATAAAAATTTGAAAAAGGATCTCAAGAAAAGTAACCAAAATGAAAACTCTTTTTGTAAAAACTATTCTGCTTTTGAAGAGCTTAACGCCACTATTTCTTTTGATCTAGATACGCATAAATAAAGTATTGCATGTCTAAGGGATGAAAATAAAAATCTTCATGATGAAATCACTAGGTTGGAAGAAATTATAATAAAACTTCAAAACCAACCTAAGTCAATCTCTAATGATCAAACTATGGCCGATGGGCTAATTCATGATGAGAGGTTGATTGAAGAAAGTAAAAATTCTGAAACTCAAAGTGAAAAGGTCCTAAAAGAAACTGAAGTTTCATGCTCTGCTAATTTTGCATGCAAAGAATGCTCGTTCTTGAAAAAGATAAATATGGGTCTCCATGATGATCTTGAATGGAAACAAAATCTGATTGATTCTCTGAAAGAAGAGAATAGAGAATTGTTGAAAAATAAAATTGAACTTGAACAAGATGAAGAAGAACAGAATGAAAAACTGGTTGCACTTGGAAAAGGCAAGACTGTCATTGATGATTGCTCTGAAACATTGCATGCTTTAGAACAAGAAAATCAAAATCTTAAAGCGGTAAATGACATGCTCAATGAGCAATTGGCAGCATGCGAAGAGGGTCTTGAAGAATCTAAACAGCATATTTCCTCACTTGAAAATAAAATTCAAGGTTTGAATGATTTCCTGTCAATGTTTATCCAAGACCAAGATTCTGGCTCATTAGAAGCCATCACTTCCTGTGGTCACCAAAAAGGGCATACTGCTCGAAAGAAAAGTAAAATTCAGCATGCTCATCCAAACATGCACTACAACATGTCCAATGCTAAATACCATGCTTTCCACAAAACGAATGTCCATTGTTATTATTGTGGTAGACATGGTCACACTGTGCATGATTATTTCATCCTGAGAAATGATGAGCTTAGAATAGGACAACAAGTGAAAGGGCAAGGAAAGAAACATGTCAACACTGGCAGAGGGCCTGCTCAGCAGAACTCTGCACAGAATCGCATGGAGAATCAGAAGTGTCGACATTCCCATCCAGACAGGTCGACACTCCCCATGGCCTTCAAAAGAAATGCTTCTCCTTGCTGCTTTCATTGTGGTAAGACTGGTCACACTGACAATGAATGCTGGCATCTGAAAGAAAGACACCACCCTCATACCACAAAAGGTAAGAATCATGCTCGCCCATAAAAGCATAGTCCACATGCACACGCACATGAACATAAAAAGAATAATCAATCTTTTGTGCATTGTTTCTATTGTGGAAAAAATGGGCATGAGATATATGATTGCCACATAATGAGGGAGGATGATGTGATTGCCCTGAAAAAGATGAGCCAAGATGCTAAATATGTTGCTAACCCACAAGGACCCAAGCAAGCTTGGGTACCTAAAAATTCCAAATGAGAATTTTAGATGCAGGATGCCTTGGAGCTGAGAAATGAATGGTCAGGTAAATAAAAGCTCAAGGCACAGGTATGTAAATAATTTTTTTATTTCTTGACATTTTACATGTTTAGTCTTGACATGTAGATAGTGCATCATAAGTTTGCCCATTTTGTTTAATAAAATTTTGCAAACTGAATTACTTATTTGAAATGATGATTTATCCCCCATGGTGTGAAGATGAACACATGAGCTAGATTAATTGTTCACACCCTGCTTGACCTCTGGTATTTCAAATGGTCGAGAGTTGAAAGGTAGGTCATGCTTGCCCAAAACTCTTACTATGCGTGAGAAGGATCTAAGATCAAAACCTCTGCCATGTACTAGAGATCAATTATTTCAACTGTTTAATTCATGAGAAACTTGTTGTACTAATGAAGTTGATGTGATGATAAGTTGTTTGGTACCTGATATCAGCCACATGAAATTCTTAGATTTTGGTTTTAATGATGCATATCATGGCTGTATTTATAACTTGTTATTCATGTTAGCGGTGTTCAAAGGGGGAGTTTAGCAATTGGCATCATCATGTTGTATTCAGTTCAAAATCAATTGTGAATGATTTGTGTTTACATCATCTTGGGATCTCATATACTCGAATGCAAATCATGTTTAGGAAAACACAAAAAAAATGTGCAATCTTCATGCAGCATCTTCATTGCATTGTGCATTCACATAAGACTTAGGCTGCATAGTTTATTGCCAACCCATGCATGCTTTCAGTAGGAGTCAACATCTAAAATCAAGCTGCATGCTCCCTTAGAATAAAGCTGTATCAAATAGATGTAAAAAGTGTTTTCTTGAATGGCTTGATCAAAGAAGAAGTCTATGTTGAGCAGCCCCCTGGCTTTGAGAATACTAACCATGTAGATTTTGTATGTAAGCTAGACAGGGCGCTTTATGGACTGAAGCAAGTACCAAGAGCTTGGTATGAGAGACTAAGCTCATTCCTCATTGAAAAAGGGTACACACGAGGTAAGGTAGACCAAACACTTTTCACCAAGAAGTAAGGTAAGAATATCTTGATTGTTCAAATTTATGTTGATGATATTGTGTTTGGTTCTACTAAATCTGAAATGTGTGAGGAATTTACTAACCTCATGACTAGCAAATTTGAGATGAGCCTAATGGGAGAACTCCAATTCTTTCTCGATTTGCAGGTCAACCAAGGAGAAGATGAGTGCTTCATAAGCCAAGCCAAATACATCATGGAGCTGCTGAAAAGATTTGACATGACAAACAGTAAAATAATTACAACTCCTATGAGTACCACAACATCACTGGATTTGGATGAAAATGGTAAATTAGTGGATGCAAAGATCTATAGAGGTATGATCGGCTCTTTGCTTTACTTAACTGCATCCCAACCAGATATCCAATTTAGTGTATGCCTTTATGCTATATTTCAAGATAGTCCTAGAGAATTCCACTTGACTGCCGTCAAACGTATCCTTAGATATCTTGCCGGCACTCAAGATTTGAGATTCTGGTATCCGTCATCATGTGATTTATCTCTTATATCTTATTCTGATGCGGACTATGCTGGATGCAAGCTGGATCGCAAAAGTACTAGTGGCTACTGCCAGTTTTTGGGTGGCTGTTTAGTTTCTTAGGCCTCCAAGAAATAACACTCGGTTGCCCTCTCAACCGCAGAGACATAATATGTTGCTGTGGGGAGCCGTGGCACCTAAATATTGTGGATTAAATGCCAACTCCAAGACTACTTAGTGGATCTTGGTTGTGTCCCGATTCTGTGTGATAACACTAGTGCTATCAACCTTGCAAAAAATCCAGTCCAGCACTCTAGGACTAAGCATATTGAGATTAGGCATCACTTCATTAGAGATGAGGTCGTTAAGAAAATTTTGAATTATATTTTGTTGATACTCTAAATCAAATTATTGATATTTTCACCAAGCCCTTGTGTAATGACAGGTTTTCAACACTCAGAAGGGAGCTTGGTCTTTGCCGACCTCAGGCCAATAAAAATTAAAATGATGATCTTGTTCAATTTAGTGTGTGTTTTTACAGATTGGTGTTGCATGCATTGTTTATATGTAAATATGTCATTTTACATATGGTGTGGCATTCCATGTAGTCATGATGCATAATAATGAATTGAATTCATGTTCACGATGCATTGCATGGTTTGTGTAACATCATTCTTGCATGGCCATGGTATATTAAATGTTGATGTATGGAAAGGTAGGCTATGCTTGTCTAGAAGCACTCAATATGCGTGAGGTTTCACCTCCGCCAAGTACCATGCGTCACTGTCGCATATAGGCCATATAGTAAGGGGGAGTTGTCTCTTTGCAGCATTCATGCATTTGTTTGATCTTCATTCTGTTGCATTTAATAAGTGTACAACCATGTGCTGGGTCATGCATTTCATGTCTGCCAACTTCATGTTTGATCAGGTCAACCCCTGCATGACTCTAGTCAACCTCTCCTTGACAATTATCTTTTCACTTGCAAACATAACTCCTTGAGTGCATTCATTGCATATCCGTAGGGGGAGTCTTGATGCTTTTCTATATCTCTTGCAATCTGAACTTCAATGGCTTACAGTCTGATTTGAGATCATGAAACCGACAGAACTACAACGTAAGAGCTTTCTATTATATAAACTGATGATTGTCCATCCAATGAAAATGGTTCAGATTTAATGATTTCTTGAAGTTTTGATATATCTTTCGAAATCATCTATATTCTGTGGTTTTAATAGATCTTAACTAGAGATTGCATGTTGTGCATTGAATGACTCTCCTGAAATCTGAAAATTCAAAATTCATGACCATCTTGGTGATACACTCAGGCTTAGTATTGTTCTTAAACATCTTGATGAGCTGGAATTCTTGAAAATCAATTTGACAGAGCAATTATATTGTTGCACGGAGAAACATGTCATGTCATCAATTCAAGTGACAAATGATATGTCATGATGTGCCCCTGTTATCTCTGTCTTAATTATATTTTTGGACTCTAGGCAGAGTACTGGCATAATTGCTGAGAAATATATCTTCTCATCAAATAAATGAGATTGGATATGTCATGACGTGACTCTTCTATCTCTGTTCATTCTGAAGCATAACCGCCAGTCTTGCCAAATACCTAGGGATACTGGCGTCTAAATAACGTGTATTCTTACGGCTAGGAGACATGTATTAGACTTGATTACTTGTAAAATATGAGTCATGTGCCTTCAAATTCAAAAGATATTAAAAATCAAATTTACTGCACTCATAACATTCCATTCTTTACTCATGCTTGTTTAGCCTCCATACTAATTTTTGTGTTATTCCCTTTATAGTTATTGAATATGGATATATAAGACAAGGGAAGGTTAAACACTGCCATGATATACATTTTTAGTTCATTTCTATTAAACCTTGGATGTAGCTACTTTTCGAACTCCACTGTTGATCTTGGATTTCATTAGCTTTGAACCATATATATATTGCTCACGGTCTGGTTTAGTTTTGCATATAATGGCTTGCTCTTCACTTCCATTCAGCTCTGGTCTCTCAGACTTTTGTAGCCTTCTTTAATTTATCCCTCCCTTTTTGCTATTGTCAAATGGGGAGAATTCTTTGTGTGAGTCCTTTGTAAGAGTTGTGTGTTGTCGATCTACGAGGGTTGTCATAGGGGGAGAAACCTTTGTGTGCTTTGTGTTTGAGTGTTGATGGGGGTTTGCATAATTACATAACATTCATATGCTTGTGTTCATATCTGCATTCACATGCTTTAATTATCATGGATCTTGAGCTGCGCATGTCGCATATGTTATACATTTTGCCATTTTGGATATTGTTGTCACATAATGACTCACAGTGTTGCCATCATCAAAAAGGGGGAGAATGTTGTGCCTCTGTGGTCATTTGAGTCATTCGACATCATCCTGTGGTCATTTGAGTTATTTGATATTCTTGGTTTTAATAATGGCTGAACACTATAAGTCATTGATGTTTTCCACTCTCATATGACTGACATACGTGATGTTTTGTTCATGACAGATATGCCAATGAATGGACAAGAAATTGAGTGACGATGGAAAGAGTGAAAGCTCATTGATCGCGCCTAAGCAAGGATGCAAATCTCTTCTACAAGCAAACGTCGACACTTCACATTCGGCACTTCACATAGCCAAGGTCGATGTACAATGAAGCATAGCCAAGAGAACCCAAGGTCAAAGATTCAGTTGACACCCTCAAGACTGTCAAGGTTGATGCCATAGTTGAGAACGGGCTGCAAAAGAAGTTAAGCGATTGAGCTAACGGGTTAATGGACCGAACTGGGAAACCCGGGGGTCTGCCCAGCTGGCGGTCGACCGCCAACCCAGGGGCGGTCGATCGCCCCTGCCAGTAACTCACAGCCTGCAGCTCTCTCAGTGGCGGTCGACCGCCAGCTCAGTAGCCGTCGATTGGAATTTCCAGGGATGAAATATCTACAGGTTTTCTCAGTAACGGTCGACCGCCAGAAAGTTCCGGTCGACCGCCAGCCCCGAGCCAACAATTGTTGACTTCGATTTCCACCTCGAGACCAGCCCCTTTCCATGAATTTGTTTAATCAAAAGTCACCTAATCTCCTATGATTTGTGGATCTGGTCTGGGGGATGTCTATGGACCATTCAAAGTCTATAAAACCAATGCAAGAGGGTTAGAAAACCCTAGTTGATCAATTGAATCAAAGGGAGATCAAGAGAGGCTAGAGGAGGTGCTTGGAAGAAGGGGTACTATAGCCGTGAACAGTATTTCGTGCAGAAGTTCTTTATCCATTCCAAGGTGATTCAAGCATAGATCTGAAGCAAGTAACCTCCAAGGAAGCTAGAAGCAATCAAGGTCTCAAGGGTGCTCAAAGCTACATCCATACACTTCTTCATCAACTCAATTGAATCCAAGGCATCAAGAGAGAACAAGAGAGGCAAAAGAGGAGGTTGGAAGAAGAGGTACTATAGCCATGAACATTACTCTGTGCAGAAGCTCTTCATCCTTTCCAAGGTGATTCAAGCTCAGATCTCAATCTAGAAACCTCCAAGGAAGAGTAGACGCAAGCAAGGCTATCAAGGTGATCCATTGAAGCTCATTTCTCAAGGGAGATCAAATCTGCATCCTTTACCTTCTTCATCAACTCAAGGTGCTCCAAGGAAGATCATTTCACAAGGAAGAAGATGTTATATTAGATGGAAGCTCTCTATTACCACGGAGAGTGGATCTAGAGGGGGGTGAATAGATCGATTGCCTAAATTAAGAACACAATTATACTCTAATGCGGAATTAAAATGAGCAGCTGTTGAACAAACGAATGAGCACAATGAAATCACAAGATCCACAAGCAATCGCACAGTAGACAGCAATTTTAAGGTGGTTCGATCTCAATCCAGAGATCTACGTCCACCCCACACTCCAACTAGAGTGTGGATTCCGCTGACTCACAGCTTGAACAGTTGGGCTTCACAGCTTGCCTACAGACCGCTGAGCTTCACAGCTTGCTGTCCGAGACCTAGTCTCGCCTGCTGAGGAATTACAGCTTCACCTGTCCAGTGGAATCCTCCACTGCAATCGCTGGGGTTTACAGCTTGACCCGTCCAGTGGAATCCTCCACTGCAAATGCTGGCACACAGCTTGAAAACAAGAGTTCAGAAAACAAAAACAGAAATAGACGAAAACAAGAAAACCCAGAAGGGAATATAGCTCGCAATGAGCAAACTCAGCTCTGGTATCTGAACCAAGAGACTGAGGAACATTCAGACAAGCTCTCTCAACTCCTCTCTCTCAATCTTCTCTTCTCTTCTCTTCTCTCTCTTTTTTCTTCTCTGCTCTTGGTGGCTCTCTGCTTTTCTTCTCTGTGGATCGTGTAGGCTGAAGTTCACTCTCTGCTCTTCTGCTTCGATCAAGCTTCTTCTGAGGAAGAGGCTTCATATATAGAGCAGCAGATAGGGCGTGTGTCTTCCACATTTCCCACCCAATCATTTGGTCACGTGGCAGCATCTCAGGATTGCTTCAATATACGTGTCACGATCCTGGTACTTCCCTTATCCTCGGATCACGTGCCTTCATTAAGCTTCACGAAGAGTACCTGTCAGTCAGATAGATAGAGTTATCAGTTTAAGACTAACAGCTTGTACAGACTTCATTCATGCAACATGTGTGAGCATGCATGGACTTTCATGTTCTATAGAAGACTGAATGTATAGACTTGAGTAGGTGTAATGTAGACTGTATCAAGCAAAGTATGCACAATGATAATGAGTCCACATGCAGGTCACCAAGCAGTGTATGGACTTAGATGCATGCGACAATGATGTACAAGCTTTGAAGTGTGTAATGCAGAATGCATCAAGCAAAGTATGAACATTACAAATGGATGTAAAGACTTTGTAAAAGTGATGCACAAGCATAACTGCAAAGAATGTATAGACTTGTGACAATGTGCAGACTTGCTAGTGTATGGACTTGGTGAGCATGCAGCACCCAATGTATGGACTTTGTGCATGAAGCAAGGTATAGACTTGGAGTGCAATGTGCAACCAATGTGCATACTTTGCAATGCCTAGTGTTAAAGCATGAGTGCACAATGCATCATGTACAGACTATGCGTTATGCAACCAGACGATGTCTAGACTTTGATAAATTTATGCACAATAAAAAAAATGCCTCTTTCCTGGGCGTCAGTTTCAGAAGTGACGCCCCTTTTGATGGGCGTCAAATTTCAAGCATAATAGAATGTATAGACTTTCTACGGCATCAAGGCAACCATGATGATGTGCAGACTCAGTGTTTGTGCAGCTGGCCAATGTATAGACATTGCGATGTGAAGCACACAGGCTGTACAGACTTGAATGCGTGCATGCAACACGATGTATAGACTTGCTCGTGACTGTCTAGACTCTGCATGCGTGCTATAGCAATGTGCAGACTTGCTGACAAAGCGTTGTGCAGACTCTGCGTGCCACAATGTGCAGACTTGCGAGTGTGTGACATGCACAAAGACGCTAAGTAAGACGGTCCAATGTATAGACTTCAAGTCCACTTGAGACGCTGAGTGAGACGGACCTCACAGGCTGTACAGACTTAAATGCGTGCATGCAACAACCAATGTATAGACATTGCCAGTGCGAGCAATGCAGCAATGTATAGACTTTGCCATGCCCAAGGCGATGTACAGACATGCTGGCAATGAGTGTACAGACTATGTATATGCGTGAGACAGCTTAATGCACTTGAGAGCAATGTACAGACTTGCTATGTCTGCGACACATCCAATGTACAGACATGCGAATCTGGGGGGTCGACCCATCTGGAAGGGGGGTCGACCCACTTCTGTCCAGACTATGCTGAGAGTGATGATGCATGGAAGTATAGACTGTATAGACTTGTGACTCATAATGTTTGCTATCATCAAAACTATAGATCATCAAAACTACAGGGGCACAACAATCTCCCCCTTTTTGATGATGGCAACACTATGAGTTACACTGACTCCGAATGCATGCTATGAGATGAAATGACCAATGCAAGTTCTAACAAGATCTCCCCCTTTGCCATAACAATGTATACCATCCCCCTAGAATTCAACAAGCAGACAATAGATTCTCCCCCTTTGCCATCAACAAAGAAGAGGGAAAGAAATGACAAGGGAAGGAACAAGTAGTTCAGGAATAAGCATACTAAAGCACAGAGTCTTCAGTCATATGAATTTAGAAACTGGTTTCAGATAGAGTTCCGGTTTAAAGGTTATAGAATTTAGAGTTCATGCACTACAATCATTGGATAAGTTTTCTGTGCATGATAATAGCAATAAACCAAAATCACATTTGAGCATGCGAGATTCAGTTTCAAAAATATCTTACTTTCTTAGACTCAGTAAAAATTGTTAGGAGATACCAGGTCATGTATTGAAATTAAACAGTTTGACATATCTGAATTTTCTTTTGAAGGAGCAGCATTTTCAATTTTATTTCATTAAGGGAATTCAGGTATCATTTGTCTTTTTGCGTAAGGGTACACGTTTATCAGACACCAGTACCCCTAGATACTCAACATAATGAACCATTCTGCCTATGATCAATTTCAATAAAGCTGATTTACACCTTTTTATGTGAGGGTACACGTTTATCAGACGCCAGTTACCCCTAGGTACTCAGTGAAATCACCTTACTATTTTGATCATTTTTATACAGAGATAACTGATACACCTCATGACTTAAGTATTGTCCATTTCTTTGATGGATCACTCAGTTTCTCAGTGTTTTACTAGTCATTGCTCTGCCAACATTTATTTTTCAAATATTTTTCAAGATTTTCAACAGTTTCTTAACTGTCCTTTATTTGATTCAGAATGACTTGTTTAAGGACAATACACATACTTAGCCTTCTCTAACAGGATTTCAGGTGAGATTTCAGATTTCAGATGCAGTTGACTTTGTCTGACATGTAATGAAATGAGGGTTGAGAGCTTTATCAATTATCAGCATTCTTATTTACTGATTGCAATCTTTAAACTCTGTAGTTTATAAAATTTAAACCATTAAGTCAGTCTTTAAGCAATTAAAATTCTTATAAAGGAAGAGGTCTATTTTCTATTGCTTAAGAATTAGAACAGACTAACATATTGCCATATTGTCAGACTCAACTCATTCAGGGTCAAAGAATTTGAATTTCAATAAAATTGATGACCACTTTGAATTTCAAACAATACTCCCCATGTCTATATGCATGTGGTTTTACAAATGAATGGTAAGAATTAGATGAGAGAGAGCTTAGACACAGTCATGGCTGAATGATATGCAATGATGATCATGAGTGTGATGCCTAGTAGAAAAAAAATAATATGAATGTTATGCATGCATGGTCTGATGCAGCATTCAACAACCACAAAGTTTATTCAAACTATCTGATAATTTATTCATCATGCTGAAATTTACACAAGCCAAGTTCTCTTCTAAGAAATTTAAACCTTTCATTCCCTAGTGGCTTAGTAAAGATATCAGCAATTTGTTTTTCAGTTTCAATGAAATTCAGTTCAATTTCCTTTTTATTAACAGCATCTCTAAGAAAATGGTGTTTGATCTCTATGTGCTTAGTCCTAGAATGATGAACAAGATTTTTAGCTAAACATATGGCACTAGTATTATCACACAAAATTGGAATACATTCCAGTTTTATTTGATAATCAGCCAGTTGGTGCTTGATCCAAAGTACTTGGGCTGCACAGTTACCAGCTGCAACGTATTCAGCTTCAGCTGTGGACAAAGCTACAGTGTGTTACTTCTTAGATGCCCAAGTTACTAGACAGCCACCAAGGAATTGACAGTACCCACTAGTGCTCTTTCTCTCTACTCGACACCCAGCATAGTCTGCATCAGTGTAGGCTAGAAGTTCTAACTCACACTTGGCAGGATACCAAAGACCAAGCTCTTGGGTGCCTAGTAGATACCTAAAAATCCTTTTCACAGATTTAAGATGTGACTCTTTAGGACTAGCCTGAAATCTAGAGCATAAACACACTGCAAACTGAATATCAGGCCTAGATGCTGTAAGATATAAAAGGGATCCGATCATACCTCTATATAGCTTTTGGTCCACTGGTTTACCTTGAGGATCTTCATCTAAGCTGGTCGAGGTACCCATTGGAGCAGCTATTTCTTTGAGGTTGTCCATCTTGTATTTCTTTAGTAAATCCCTTATGTACTTGGACTGAGAGATGAAGGTTCCATCTTTTGACTGTGTCACCTGCAGTCCAAGAAATAATTTGAGCTCACCCATTGAGCTCATTTCAAACTCATTAGTCATAATCTGAGAAAACTCCTCACACAGTTTGGGGTTAGTTGACCCAAAAACAATGTCATCCACATAAATTTGAATAATAAGAATATCTGAATGACTTACCTTAGTGAACAAGGTTTGATCAACTACACCTCTTGTGAAGTTCTTATCAGTGAGGAATTTGCTCAACCTGTCATACCAAGCTCTAGGAGCTTGCTTAAGACCATAGAGAGCTTTACGAAGTTTATAAACATGATTGGGGAAGTCTAAACATTCAAAGCCAGGAGGCTGCCTCACATAGACATCCTCACTGATTTTCCCATTCAAAAAAGTAGATTTTACATCCATCTGCTGAAGATTTATTCATAGGGAACATGCATAAGCGAATAAAATTCTGATTGCTTCTAACCTGGCTACAGGGGCAAAAGACTCTTCAAAGTCTATTCCAAATTCCTGATTATACCCCTGAGCTAAAAGTCTGGCCTTATTCTTAATCACATTCCCTGATTCATCAGTTTTATTCCTGAAGAACCATTTAGTCCCTATAACTGTCTCATGATCAGGAGGTGGGACCAAGTGCCACACCTTATTCCTGTCAAATTGATTGAGCTCTTCATGCATGGCATTAATCCAATGCACATCCTTGAGAGCACAGTCAATGGACTTGGGTTCTACATGTGATACAAAAGCATATGCATTCAGTTCATTTTGAATTCTTAAGTGGCCTCTAGTCCTAGGAGGGTCATGCAAATTACCAATTACATTATCTACAGGATGATCTTTCAGATATCTAATGTTGACAATTTCATCATCATGATTTTCATTTACCTCCCCCTGAACTGTAGGCTCTTCTCCAATAAGCTCTTCATTTTCTTCCTCATCTTCAGATTTGTCTGCAGGATTCCCTTCTTTCAGAATATCACCATTGTCTTCATTCCTGCATTGACCAATATTAGTCTTTACCAAAGATTCATCAAAAACAATATGTGGAGATTCTTCTATAGATTTGGAATTCAGATTATACACTCTATATGCCCGGGTGTTTTCAGAATAACCAAGAAAAATTCCTGGTTCACCTTTAGGTTCAAATTTATCAAGGTCTCTTTTATCATTTATGTGAATAAAGCATTTGCAACCAAAAACCTTGAAATGAGCAATTGAATGTTTCTTACCCTTTATGATTTCATAGGGTGTTTTCTGGGTAGAAGGTCTTACCATAGCTCTGTTAATTACATAACAGGCAGTATTTACTGCTTCAGTCCAGAACTTCCTTCGCAGACCACCTTCAACCAAGAGTGTATGACCCATCTCCACCAAGGTTCTGTTTCTCCTCTCCACAACTCCATTCTGCTCGGGTGTTCTTGGTGAGGAGAACTTGTGATGAATTCCATTTGTCCTGCAGAAATCATCAAACTGTGAGTTTTCAAACTCACCTCCATGATCAGTTAAAATATTTTTAATTTTCTGGTTTATTTTAAGACAGAACTCCTGAAATTTTATGAATGCATCATTTTTATGTGATAAGAAATATACCCAAGTGTACCTAGAGAAGTCATCTACCATGACAAGCCCATACTTCCTCCCTGATAAGCTGATAGACCTGGTTGGTCCAAAGAGGTCCATGTGTATTAGCTCATAGGGTTTAGAAGACAGATTTTCTGATCTAGATTTGAATGACTTTCTAGTTAACTTTGACTGAGCACATGCATCACAGAGTTTATTTTCTTTCTTAAAGAAAACTTCAGGAAGTCCTCTAACCATGCTGTGCTTATTCAATTTATGCAATACTGTGTAACTAGCATGGCCTAACCTACGATGCCATAAGAATGCTAAGTCCTCTCTGCTAGCAGTAAGGCATATGTTAGAATGTTGTATATCATCTAAGTCTATCATGCAAGTATTATTTATTCTTTTACCAGAAAATTTAACAATTTCGGAATCAGGTTCAAAAACTTTACAGTATTGAGAGTCAAAAAGAACTTTATATCCTTTATCACATAGCTGGCTGATGCTAAGTAAGTTATATGCTAAACCTTCAACCAGCATGACATCTTCAATGCAAAAGGTAGTACACTTACCTACCTTACCTGTCCCGACAATCTTACCCTTTGTGTTGCTACCAAAGGTGACAAGTCCTCCATGTTTCTCCGTCAGCATGCAGAACTTGGCCTTATCTCCTGTCATATGCCTGGAGCAACCACTATCCAAGTACCACAGATTGTTCTTGGCTGCCAGGCATACTTGCACACACAATCAGGTAGAGAATTTTGGAACCCAAGTCTGATTGGGCTCGAGAGCAGATGAAATGGAAGCAAAGCAAGAAAGCAAACTTTTTGGAATCCACATTTGTTTAAGAGAACTTTGTTCAGTGGATTCTCCAGATTTCTTTTTGTTGTTTTTCTTCTTATTTGCACCAGCATGATTATTGACAGTGTTGTTACTTCTGTGCCAATGCTTTGGCCAGGGTGCATTCACAAAATTGTGGCCATAGTAATCTTTGGGCTGGCTAAAGAAATGTTGGTTCCAAGGTGTCCAATTTCCATACCCACCAACCCAATTTCTGGTGTAAGGTCTATAAGACTGTGTAGCCTGATGTCCATGACCTGTAAACCTTCCCTGAGTCCTAGTCCACCCTGACCTATTTGGATAGGTTGACTGTGCAGTGTAGTAGGACTGGGCTCTAGATTGGTAGAAATGGTTGGGTTGTGCTCTAAATGCATTCTGTCTCCCCTGCACCTTGGACCCTGCTGACCTATTCACAGGTGTGTATTGGGTCTTCTTCTGAGATGGTGGTGGTGGTGGAGACTTGGTGACCTTAACATGGGGTTTATGTGCATGTGTAGGCTGACCCCTAACCTGAGACTGAGCCTTAGAATTTGGCTTGGATGTACCAGCTCTACTAGGCTCACTAATCTTTTATTTGCCCTTCTCCTCAGCACTGGGCTTCTTCAGATTTCCAGTTTTGTTCACAGAAATTTTTGAATTCATGTTAATCAGAGGTCCTTTCTCTTTTTGTGCTACAAATGAAATGGTCTTCATTCCAAAACTTTTTGTTGCACTAGAATTAAATCCAAGGCCCTCTCTCCTGAAATTTACTTTTGACCCTAACAAAGCATTTAGGTTCTCTGAACCTTGGGTCATTTTCTCAATAGTTTTCAGCTTGTCCTCATTATCTTTCTGAATATCTTCAATGGATTTCTTCAGTTCGGTGTTCACACTTAGGACAGCTTCATATTTTTCACTCACAATTTTCATCTCACTCTCATATTTCTGAATTTTCAATTTCCATTCATCAGTTTCTTTTTCTAACCTCTCATTATCTTCTTTAGAGGCTCTTAACTCATGCTTGATTTCTTCTATTTCAGAGCATGTGTGTTTCAGTTTATTTTACTCTGATTCAAGGCATGCAATTTTATCAGTTAGAGTTGTGTCATTTTGCATGGAATTTATCTTTCTTCTTAGATGCCTATTTTCCTTTCTGATATCATCTGCTTTATCAGCTATGTCATGATAGGCATCTACCCAATCAGCAATAGTGAAATTATCGAATCGAGAGGATACCTCATCTGAGTCTTCCTCTCTGTCTTCAGAGCTTGTTGCCATAAGGCAAATGGGCTTTTCAGCTTCTCCCTCACTGTCTGAGCTGCTGCTGAAGGAGCCTTCGTCCTCATCACTCCAGGTACTCACCATGGCTTTCCCTTTAGTGTTCTTTCTCTTGGACTTGTCCTTGTGCTTCTGGTTCTCTGGACAATCAGCTTTCAGATGGCCGGTCTTCCTGCATTGGTAACATGTATTAGTTTCAGTTTTCTTTGTAGGATTATATTTATACCTTGTATCCCGTCGGCCGCCACCATGGTTCCTTCGGCTGAATCGCCTTCCTTCTTTCCTGAGGAACCGCCTGAATTCCCTGGTGATCATTGCCATCTCATTACGTTCTATATCTTCTCCAGTCAGGCTCTCCTCGGATGATGATCCACTAGAGCTGGATCGACTAGATTTGCTGGCACCAGCTTTCAGAGCAATTGGTTTCTTCTTCTTCTCAGCTTCCTCTATCTTTGGTAGATTTATTTCATACGCCATCAGCGAACCAATTAACTCATCTGCCCTGGTGTTGAGCAGATCCCTTGACTCTTCCATCACAGTAGCTTTGGTGTGCCAAACATGAGTCAGGGAACGCAGAATCTTCCTCACTATATCATATTCTATCTGTGTCTTCCGAAGACCTCTGAGACCGTTAGTAATGATTGTCAATCGAGCGTACATCTCCTTGATGGTCTCGTTGGGCTTCATCTTGAAGGCTTCATACTCTGACACTAGGAAATTCGCCTTCGTCTCTCTAACCTGAGAAGTCCCTTCATGGATAACTTCCAGTGCATCCCACATCTTCTTAGCTGAACTGCAAGCTGATACACGAGAAAATTCTGTGGGCTGCAGAGAGCACTGGATAGCATTTATGGCGCTCCAGTTCAGAGTGGACCTTCTGATCTCTTCCTTGGTCCAGACATCCTCGTTAGGGGACAGCTCATAAGGTCCCTTACTGACTACCTTCCAAATCTCGTAGTCTTTCGCCCTCAAGAAGACTTGCATACGGTTCTTCCAGTATGCATAATTCGATCCATAAAAGAAAGGGGGCTTGGTGGTTGAGTGTCCTTCAGTGATCATTCCTCTAGCATCCATCTGTGCCTTTCCTCTTCGGGCGGTAAGTCCCTGTAGAAGAGTTAGGCTCTGATACCAACTGTTATATTAGATGGAAGCACTCTATTACCACGGAGAGTGGATCTAGAGGGGGGTGAATAGATCGATTGCCTAAATTAAGAACACAGTTATACTCTAATGCGGAATTAAAACGAGTAGCTGTTGAACAAACGAAGGAGCATAATGAAATCACAAGATCCACAAGCAATCGCACAGTAGACAGAAATTTTAAGGTGGTTCGATCTCAATCCAGAGATCTATGTCCACCCCACACTCCGACTAGAGTGTGGATTCCGCTGACTCACAGCTTGAACAGCTAGGCTTCACAGCTTGCCTACAGACCGCTGAGCTTCACAGCTTGCTGTCCGAGACCTAGTCTCGCCTGCTGAGGAATTACAGCTTCACCTGTCCAGTGGAATCCTCCACTGCAACCGCTGGGGTTTACAGCTTGACCCGTCCAGTGGAATCCTCCACTGCAAATGCTGGCACACAGCTTGAAAACAAGAGTTCAGAAAACAAAAACAGAAATAGACGAAAACAAGAAAACCCAGAAGGGAATATAGCTCGCAATGAGCAAACTCAGCTCTGGTATCTGAACCAAGAGACTGAGGAACATTCAGACAAGCTCTCTCAACTCCTCTCTCTCAATCTTCTCTTCTCTTCTCTTCTCTTCTCTCTCTTTTTTCTTCTCTGCTCTTGGTGGCTCTCTGCTTTTCTTCTCTGTGGATCGTGTAGGCTGAAGTTCACTCTCTGCTCTTCTGCTTCGATCAAGCTTCTTCTGAGGAAGAGGCTTCATATATAGAGCAGCAGATAGGGCGTGTGTCTTCCACATTTCCCACCCAATCATTTGGTCACGTGGCAGCATCTCAGGATTGCTTCAATATACGTGTCACGATCCTGGTACTTCCCTTATCCTCGGATCACGTGCCTTCATTAAGCTTCACGAAGAGTACCTGTCAGTCAGATAGATAGAGTTATCAGTTTAAGACTAACAGCTTGTACAGACTTCATTCATGCAACATGTGTGAGCATGCATGGACTTTCATGTTCTATAGAAGACTGAATGTATAGACTTGAGTAGGTGTAATGTAGACTGTATCAAGCAAAGTATGCACAATGATAATGAGTCCACATGCAGGTCACCAAGCAGTGTATGGACTTAGATGCATGCGACAATGATGTACAGGCTTTGAAGTGTGTAATGCAGAATGCCATGCCCAAGGCGATGTACAGACATGCTGACAATGAGTGTACAGACTATGTATATGCGTGAGACAGCTTAATGCACTTGAGAGCAATGTACAGACTTGCTATGTCTGCGACACATCCAATGTACAGACATGCGAATCTGGGGGGTCGACCCATCTGGAAGGGGGGTCAACCCACTTCTGTCCAGACTATGCTGAGAGTGATGATGCATGGAAGTATAGGCTGTATAGACTTGTGACTCATAATGTTTGCTATCATCAAAACTACAGATCATCAAAACTACAGGGGCACAACAGAAGATACCATTGAAGCATCAGATTCAAGCTCCAGCAATCTCAGACAAGATCTTTTCTCTTTGAGCATATTTCATATCTTGTTTGAGTATTTTCATATTTGTTCTCTTTCCATTTTGTTCAAACCATTGAAACTGAAGATCGTCCCTACAGGTGGTTAGTAGGAAGGCAATCGGAAGTTGTCCGATATGCGGTGTTGACGTCCCTACCAGTGGTTAGTAAGAAGGCAATCGGAGGTTTTTTCGATCTGCTGTTTGGTGTGTTGCACTAGTGAATCCTCACCTGGTTTGGTAAGGGGTGGACGTAGGACTGGGGATTCAGTCCGAACCACCTTAAAATCCTTTGCGTTGTGGTTTGCTTGTGCGATTGCTTTGTGCTAGATGCATGCTTAGGTTTAATCTTTATATTACTTATTCATCTTGTAAGCAAATTGTTGTGAGCTACGCTAAACTAGTTAAATTCCGTTGCAATTCTTTTTATCTAGCTTTAAAGTGGGGTGTTCTGCGAAAAGAGGGGCAGATCTATTCACCCCTCCCCTCTAGATCCGCTATCCACTACTCAACAACTTAGTGGTGACAAATGGCTTCTTAAGGGTGAAAAATAGCTTCTCAATTGTGACAAATAGGTTGATAGTGGTAACAAATAGATTGATATGAATGTAAAGCTGAGAAGCTGAAGGAGAAGAAGCAGTTGGACTCTGTTTGCCAAAAGGGTGTTGACCACAGTCAAACCAGGTCAGTCAAAGTTATTTTTTGTCAAAGTCAACAATAGTCAAAGCGACCCAGCCATGTGTAAACTTCAAGCTAACCAAGTCAATGATTGACCCAGTGAAAGTCAACAAGTCAAAGTCAAGCCTTTGCCTGCTTCAAAGTTCCAGTCAAGAACCTGCCAGCTACAGTGGACACAGGAAACAGACAAAAGAAGAAGAATGACAAAAGAATATTAAGGCAGACAAATACACTGGTAAGGGTGAAAAATGACTACATAAGGCTAACAAATAGTTGAGTAAGGATGTAAAATACCCTGCTAAAGGTGACAAATAGGTCATGAAGAATACGCCTGCAAGGGTAACAAATGGATAAGGCGACAGCTGAAGGCAAAGAGGAAAGCAGCTAAGGCGACGGCTCTTTGAAGACAAGGTTGACAAATAGCTCATTAAGTTTGACAAATAGCTCGGTAAGGTGAATTCAAGTTTTCTTGTGTCTACCACGCGCCCAAGCTCGAAGCACATGTTCGGCACGTGTTTATTGGGTGGAATATGGGTGATAAAAAGTTTCCAACGTATTTTTGACACAACGAATTTTTGTCAGAAATATTTGACACATATAGATAAATATGCTGGTAACACATATTTTCGACGGAAAATTATTTTGTCCGAAATACGTCGGAATATAACTGTCAAACTTGACAAATAATTTGCAAAGGGTGACAAATAGGTCAGGTTTTCGACGGATATATGTTCTTTCTGAAATACGTCGCAAATGTCCGACGTATTTCCGACAAAATGAATTTCTATCGGAAATATTTGACACATATAGATAAATACGTAACTCAGGTTTCCGACGGAAATACGTTTTGTTGGAAATACGTTGGAAACAAAGTTGACAAATAGGTTGCTAACGGTGACAAATAGGTCGCCTGGGGTGACAAATAGGTGGGTAAGGGTGATAAATAGTTTTCGACGTATTTCCAACAAAACGTATTTCCGTCGGAAATATTTGACACAAATAGATAAATATGTTGGTAACACAGATTTCAGACGGAAATTTTTGTTGTTGAAATTACGTCGGAAAATAACTTTCAAAGTTGACAAATATGTTGCTAAGGGTGACAAATAGGTCGCCAAGGGTGACAAATGGGTTGGTAAGGGTGATAAATAGGTTTCCGACGGATATATTTTCTATAACGACCTAGTTTCTCGGATACCAGAGACCCGATACCCAAAGACCCGGGGACGTGACCCAAGAGTTGATGAGGCTCCGTAAGGGTTGGAAAAGAGGCCGTGGGTGCACAAAGGTCTACAATCACATGCGCATTTTTATAAAAATAATTACATTGAGCAGAAACAAAATTTACAATATCAGAGTCTTATCGTTATACATTAGTCCAGAAGCATACATCACAAGTCCATAACTATACAAGAATCAAAAGAGGACAACTACACGGGGCATACCCCGGAGTGGACCACGCTGGCACTACTACTGGCCGCCAAAAGCACGTGGGAAACTAGAAGACTACTGTGCCTCACCTGAAAAATAAAGGGTGAGTCTCATTTCATTGACTCAGTAGGGGTCCCACAGATCCCCAATTCGTAGCTAAAAAGTGCAAGAGAAACAATTAATTACAAGAATATCTAACTGGCATGCAACCTTAACAATTAAAGAAAGCTGTACAGGAATAGCAATTCAAAGAAGACAGCTAATATGAATGCCAATTAAACTCAAGCTAATTAAAGCGCATAATTAAACACGAGAATCTCCGTTTACCATTTAAGTCAAATTCCCACAGACCAAGTGACGAGAGAAAGAAAAACCACTGGAAGAAAGACCAGACGCGTCCACTGATGACTTACACTGCGTCTCGGGTGTCTCCCACTCACCTCGAACATGGTAACTGAGACACCGTAACTATAACCAAAGACAAGGACTAGTCAGGGTCACGCTCATCAGCACAAGTCTACGCCCCTGACCAAGTGTGCACACACAAGCTCAATGCCTTGAGCCAGGCCTCTAACTAATTTTCCCCCCAGTAGGACACTACTGCAAAGTAAGGGGGCCCATGAAAACTAGCCTAAAAATTGTACATCGGGACTGCCCCGCCACCTCTCCTCGGTGGACTGACTCTAAGGGTCGTCGGGCTACGACAAGTGGATCAGTCACAAAGGAAAGAGAAACTGACTCAAAATGGAAAAATAAAACATACTATAGGTCGGAGAAAAATAAACTTATCAACGGCCTAATATTAGATGCAAGACCAACTGATATTCGATGCATAATTGGGCCTATTGGGATCGCACCACCCCTTCAGGGCGCGTTCCTCATTAACGCGACGGAGGTTCTTACTGCGTTAAATGTTGACGCGGCGGTATACATGGTCGCGTCAAAAAACTATTAAAATATTTATCACGGTGCCACGATACGGTGCAATAATACATATCGCGGTACAAAAATGTAACGCGTTCTCTAATATAACGTGGCAGTTACTTGTACCGCGTTCAACACGGAAATCCGACCCTACTCTTACTCTTCTTAAACCCCTCCCAATCGACTCAAATCGATGGGATTACAATACTGCAACCTATTTCAACCTGTCATATGGCATTTCCATAAGTTTTGTACTCCAAAAACATAAATACAATACCCATGATAATCAATCCACAAGAGTTTCAAATAAAAACAACTCCCATGTAATCTTGAGATGAAAACAACCAGTTTAACATGCATTCCACCAATCTAACGCGTAACAAAACATGAAAAGATGAAGTGGAATCCATCCCCCTACTTGTAATCGCGAAAGGACGCCGTTCTACGCGTCAAAACCACCTCTCTCGACGGAGAGAAACCACCACCACACGAACACTCCACCGCCATCACGTACTCATCGGAGCCTTCTCCTCCAAGCCGCCCACGGCCGGGTGGAGTTGTACGCCGAGAGAACAACGGGGGAGTGGGGAAGATGTGTGGGAAGGGGAGAGGGAACCGCAGGTTCCTTCGTGGGTGAAAAAAAATAGGTTTAACATATTTATTTTGTTTTAAAACCTCAAATTGCCAAAAGGAATTACAAGAACCAAAATTATGCTAATACCCCTCCATTTCTTATAACTCATTAGATAAATGGATTAAACATGAATCACACATGGAAAAGCCCACAAAAATTGCCCAAATTCATGGAAATTTCTGAATAATAGATCCGATAAGAATCCGAAATCCACAGGTCTTACAGTCCCTCCCTCCTAGTAAAAATTTTGTTCTCGAAATTTGAAGGAAACATTAGGAAGGAAAAGGAGAGACAAACTTACTCAAACAGATATGGGAACTGCAAATGCATTTCATCTTTGCGTTCCCATGTAGCCTCATTACCGGAGTGGTGCTGCCACACTACCTTAACTAGCGGAATAACCTTATTCCTCAACTGCTGCTCACGACGATCCTCCATAAGAATCGGGAATTCCGATGTAGATAGATCCGTCGCCACTTCAGGTCGCACAGAATCACCAAGGATGTGCGATGCGATACATCCGGCACATATTTCCTCAACATAGAAACATGAAATACATCGTGAATCGCTCCCATCGTCGGTGGTAACTGAAGATGATAAGTGATGTGACACAACCTCAGACCTAATTTAACAAGCACAACCACAAGGCTATGAATCCTACGCAAGCGGACCTTCGTATGGCGCACACACTTAACCCGGGGGTAACTCGGGGATGCCGAGTCGAGGAAATGGGACAAGCGCCTTGCTGGTAGAGGGCCAACAAAGTCTAAGTCAAACCTCCCCTTGAGGTGCGGATATTCAACTCAATGTGTTAGCCTTGGCCGAGGGACGCGGATCACTCACTCACACCCACGGAGGTCGCACAAGTGCGGTGGAGCCTTAAGATCGGGCGCTCTCTTCCTTACCGACGGCGCAATTGGAGAATATTAAATGAACAAGAATAATTGAGAGCAAGGGACGAGTTCTCACCTAGCCGGTTTGAAGAAACCGACTCCGGTCGGAGATGGGGGCGAGCGGGGAGGCGAGGGGAAGCACCCGCACGCCGCGTCGATGAAGCTTCAAACCTGTGAGTGTAAATAATACATGAACTACCCCCATGCAAGGGGGGAGATCTCGGGGAAGGGAAGCCAATGAATACACTCAATACGACCTCCACGCAGGGAGGGGCCTTCAGCCGGCCAAGCGGGGAGGGGAATTCGAGCTAGAAGTGAAGAGAGGGAAGTCGAAGCCGAATCTGCCCGCTGACTGTGTCTCAGGACAGACCGTCAGGTATTTGGAAGCTGTAGTCAGCCCCGAATTTTGTTGCAGACGAAACCACTTGGAGATTCTTCGTAGCTGGATCTGGATGATGCTTGAATTTTGTAAATTTCTTCGGGCACCGCTGCTGGTCGGGGTAGGGGCTTGAACAGGGTGGCAGACCCTCAGATCTGACAGCTTCAGGTTCCCAACAGCAGGAAGTAGAGGTTGCCACGGTCGCTCCCAAGCTCAGAATCAGGTGCCGCCAGAGTCGTTGGAACCATTGACGAGTCCTCTTCGAAGCAAGACTAACAGGGATGCCAGCTGATGTCAGGGTCGACCGGTAGGCTCTGAACACTGAGGAGGGGTCGGTGCAGACTAAGTGGAAGCAGAACCGAGCACCCGAGGGAGAAAATTGATAACTTTCATGTCCAGTCGCCAAATGGGGCTCTGCTTCTTGGAGATGTTAGAAGACTCGTAGTAGAAGATGTTTTAGGAAGAACTCTTGATCCGATTCCCAACACGATCGTCGCAGTCGAGCTTCCAATCTGGCTCTAGTCTCCTACCAGGGGGGATCTACGCAGTTGTGGGAGAATGGCTCTCCTGGTCGATCTCGAACTCGGAATGGGACGGGACCACCACCGTTACGAAGAAGATAGGCAGACGCTTCCATCGGTATATGGTATGCCACCCGAAGCTCCCAGGGGACGATGGGGTGGCCTTTGCAACCTGCGGCCAATCTGCTGCCTGCAACCAGAACTTGAGAGGGTGGAGATAGGTAATGGGGAATGGGGTAGATGGGAGGGGAAATGAGGTGGTTGTGTGTAGGGGCAACCCCCAGCTGTGAGGGGGTCTAGGAGGGGGGTTTCAAGGTGTGGGAAGGGGAGAATGGGGGCTGGAAGGGGATGTTTGCTATGGGTGAGAGAGGAGCTGCGAATTTGGGCTTGGAGGGAGAGGGGAAGGTGAGGGGGGCACAAGTGGGTGGAGGGAAGGTGAGTTTGAATTTTCCTTAATGGAGGGTATTCAATGGTGGTCTTGGGGATGGGAGGGGTTGTGTTGGGGAAGGGAAGGGGTGCTTGGGATAGTGGGAAGGGTGCTTTGGGAAGTGGGTGGGGTAGTTGGGGGTTGGGAGGTGGAGCTAGGATTGGTGGAAGCTCTCTTGGGACTAGGGGGTGGAGTAATGGGATGTGTGGGGAAGGGGAGTGGCCTTTAATGGGGGTAGGTGGGAGAGTGGTGGTTGGGAAGGGAGGAGAGAGAAAATTTTCAAAATTAGGTGTGGAGGAGAGAGAAAGGGGAGTGAAAGAGAGAGATTAAGAGAGGGATGGGTGGGGAATCTCTCCCCTAGGGTCTCTCACCCAAATAATGGAATCTCTCCACTAGATAAGAAGTTTGAACTCTCAAAATGGCAAATTTTTCATTCATTGATTCATTACCTCAAAATGGAGAAAGTGGGGTCCTATTTATAAGGATCCCACAATTTACAATAAGACCCTGACTTTTGACACATTGACTAATAACCAACAAGATAGGGGCGCCCATAGGCCAAGCCCAATGAATTGGGCCCAATAGCTAACTAATAAACCTAATGACTTTCAAACCTAGGGAAATAAGCACAAGATCTAGGGAAATGACTCAAATAAAAGGGAAATTACAATGATATGACTCAAATAAAATAAAGAAACATACATAGGAATCAAAATAAATGACTAGACCATGATGTACGCCTCCGGGGTGACGAGAATGGTTGAGAGTGTCAGGACGGATGGTGATGACCCCATCAATAAGCCACTTGGCCCACACGCTCCAAAATAAGAAACAGACCAATATATCGGGGACTGATCTTTCCACGCTTGTCGAATCTCATAACACCCTTCATCGGAGATATCCTCACAAAAACAAAATCTCCTGGCTCAAATTGCAATGGTCTTCTACGCCGATCAGCATAACTCTTCTGTCGACTTTGAGCTGTCAATAGTCTTTGCCTGATCAGACAAACCACGTCGACACATTGCTGCACAAGATCCAGTCATGTTAGCAACCGATCACCGATCTCAAACCAGTCTAATGGTGTACGACAAGGTCGACCATATAGAGCCTCATACGGTGCCATACCGATGTTGGAGTGGTAGCTGTTGTTATAAGCAAACTCTACCAATGATAAATGCTGGCCCCACGAACCCTGCCAATCGAGACAACAAGATCTCAACATATCCTCTAAAGTCTGAATGGTCCTCTCAAACTGACCATCAGATTGAGGATGATATGCTGAACTGAATGCCAAGTCCATGCCTAACACCTTTTGGAAACTCCGCCAGAAACCAGAAGTAAAGCGTGGGCCACGGTATGATACAATAGACATTGGAATTCCATGCAATGGCACAATCCTTTCAACATAAAGCCTGGCCAATCTCTGAACATTCCATTTTACCTTGATCGTCAACAATCTATCTGTTATTGTCAAACGATCAACCAACAGCCAAATGTCATCATAGCCTTCAGGGGTTCGAGGTAAACCCACAACAAAGTCAGTAGTCACATGATCCCATTTCCACATCGGAATCTCCAAAGGTTGAAGCATACCTCCGGGTCTCTGATGCTCGGCTTTCACCTGTTGACATGTCAAACATTTAGCCACGAAGTCTGCCACATCCTTCTTCATACCTGGCTACCAGAATTACCTTTTCACATTATTATACATCTTCGTGGTTCCAGGATGAATGGTATAGCGGGATCCATGCGCTTCATGTAAAATAGCATTCCTCAAGGAATCTTCAGCTGGAACATAGATTCGGCCCTTGAATCATACCACTGCATCATCACAAAATTCCACATCTGGCATTGCCACAATACGAGACAGCTCAGAATCTGCTTGTTGTGTCTCCCTGATCTGCCCATAAATAGTTGGAGTCATCACTAGACTGACTAGAACAGCCATCATCGGGTCACGGGGAATCTTCAATCTGAAAGTCTCGCTTGGAACCTACTCCTAAAGCTTCCATTCTCGCACCATCAAGTGACTGATCTGCACTTTCCTGCTTAGTGTAAGGTGGTCAAGGTTGCGATTGCGCGGCCAATCACGACTTGGTTGAGCGCGGTCCTTCAGGAGACCGCGATCACGTTAACGCGGCCAGGTCCCCTACGATGTTCAGCAGGAGGGTCGACAGACCCGTTTTTGGCCTATCGACCGACCCCTGTTGAGTAGGTCGACTGACCTTGTGACGACCCAAGATCCGAGTACCGGAAAGGAACCAGCACGACTCGAACCTCGGCCCGCCGCCCACGAGTCGGGGCTCGGATGGGCTAAAAAGGAGTGTGGAGGTATAAAGAAATAGGAAATAAAACAGGACAATACAACAATTAACAGAAATAAACAAATAACTATAATATAGTCCAGTCCAACAGAAGTATAGTCTAAGACAGAAGAACGTACCTAACGCCAAGTGAACACTCGGCCCGAAAAGCTGGCAACTAAGAACCTCCGCACAGCACCCTCGAACCTTGAGGAAGAACCGCCGCACCTGAAAAATAGGGGTGAGCCTCCTGTCACTGGCTCAGTTGGGGTCCCGTGAAACCCCAACCGTAAACAATGGCGGTAGCGAAAAGTAACAACAACAGCAGGAACAACAAACCGGTGGTCGGTAAAAACTCGGCGCTACAGCTACTCCTACTGTGCCGAAAACACGCCCCGATCTCACAGTCGGGGGACCACCGAACTAACGGGGAAACCTCTGGCTGCGCTACTAGAAGAAACATCACGACAACGCTGTCGTGGACCAAACACTGTCTAAGGAAAACCCTCGGTGATGCTCACCAGAACCCTAGACCTCTACCTCGGGAACACACCCAGAAACTGCACGTAAAATCACATCTCGCAGACGGGAAGTGGAAACTCAAGTCACAAGAAACTCATGTCACGTGACGGGAGCACTACCCACCAGAAGCAAAGTTGGATGCATCCACTGGCGACTTAGTCCGCGCCTCAAGTGTCTAGCTGCGACGCCCCAGGCGGAGATAGAGACACAACAGTAACCAGTACTGATAGTTAGGTGCGATAGATAAACAGAGATCCAGAGGGGGGGGTGAATGGATCCTCTAAAGAGTTTTGACCAATTTAAAATTCGTATGAAATGATAAGCAAAAGATCAGTGGACAATTGCTCAAACATAAAAGATGCAAATCCAATTAAACTCTAGGACATGAATAATCAATCAGATCATGGTCCTAGCATGCATCTAGCGGAAGTAAGCAATCAAACAAACCACTGCACAAGGGATTTTTTAGGTGGTTCGGTCCACAGACCTACGTCCACCCCTCACTCCCAACCGGAGTGAGGCTTCCACTAGCAATCAGCTAGAAAGCAGACTCAGTCTGCAAACAAGTTGCTGCCACACAGCTTGACCAGGGGAACATCCTCCCCTCTTCCTCCAGACTGGAGGGACACCCCAAGTGACTCCCAGTCACTTGGAACCAGAGACTAGGTCTCTCTTCCTCCAGACCAGGAGGGAACACACAGGTAGCAACCACTACCTGCAACCGGAGTCAAGGACTCCCTTCCTCTGAAACCAGAGGGAACTCACAAGCGACACTCAGTCACTTGCAGACCGGAGACACAGTCTCCCTTCTCCTGAGTCCACAGGAGGAACCCGATCTCCAACCAGAGAATCGGAAGAACAGTGTTCAGTTTGAAAAGAAAAAATAATAAAAGAAAATACAGCAACTAAAAGATGGAAATATAAAATCAAAATGTGGCTCTCGCAGGAACTGGCTGGCCTGGATTTGATCCACGGTCCAGCAGAAACTGATCTTCAGTTGAAGCTTCTTTTTCTCTAGCTCTCTCTTCTTCTCACTCTTCTTTTTCTTCTCTTTCGCAGGCTCTCTCTCTGTCTCTTCTTCTTTTCCTACTACTGCAGCTCTTTCCTTCTATCTCGATCACACTCTTTCTCTATCTGCTTCTCTTTTTTCACGATCTACCTTCTTCTTCTCTTGATCACTCTCTTTCTTCTGTCTTTCATCCACTTCTTGATCTTTTCTCCAGATGGAGGAGGCTTCGTATTTATAGCAGCAGCAATTAGGGTGTTGTCCTCGGATCACGTGCCAGGTGCCAACCTCGAATCACGTGCCCTTCATAGGCTTCACGAACAGTACCTGTCACACAATCATAAGAGAATAATCAGAAGGATGTACAGGCTTGCTGGGTAACTGAAGACCACCGTGTGAAGACTTAGAGTGAAGGATAGACTTAGAAATAAGGAGTGTACATACTTGTTTGATCAATTGAAGTGAGCACATATGAGAAAGTATATACATCGAGTCACTTTGATGAATGAGCTGAGCTTGTACAGACTTGATGCATCAATTGAAGTGTGCACATATGAGAAAGTATATACAGCGAGAATGAATGTACATACATTACATTCACGAGTGTACATACTTTAACTGCATGAGATGCAGGCAACTAGTGTGTATACTTGAAGTGTATGCAATGCAGACACAAGAGTGTAAAGACTTGAATGCTCAAAGGATTGTACAGACTTCTGAAGGAGATGCACAAACAGAATGAAAGTATGCACATTGAATGCATGAGATGCTTAGACAAGCTGTCACCGAATGTACAGACTTTGTCTTACTGTTTATGCATGAGTCTGTCAACGAATGTACAGACTTTCTATGCTGAATGCACAAGACGATAAGACACGCTGTATAGACTTGATAATGCATGGACTAGCACATAGACGCAGCAAGACTCTGTGAGCGCCAAGCCGGTGTACAGACTTTGCGAGCGCCAAATCAATGTACAGGCTTGCGAGCGCCAAATCAATGTACAGGCTTGCGAGCGCCAGGACCATGTACAGACTTAGTGCAAGCGGGATGTGCAGACTTGCTATGAAGCAACCAGAATGTACAGACTTTGAAATCAAGGAATGCACAGCGATGTATAGACTTTGAAACACGATGCAATGTGTAGACTTTGATAAACGAATGTATAAACTTGATAAAGCTTCAAAGCACAAGACACTTGGCCAATGTACAGACTTGGAAAGCTTGAAGGCCAATGTACAGACTTGGAAAGCTTGAAGGCCAATGTACAGACTTGGAAAGCTTGAACCAATGTACAGACTTGGAACAAGTGAACACGACGATGTGTAGACTTGGCCAATGTACAGACTTGAAGCAAGGGGACGATGTGCAGACTTAGTGTGTGATGTGAGCAATGTATAGACTTGGTGTCTGAACGTAGGTAAAGATAAGCAATGTATAGACTTGCACAGTTCAGCTACCAATGTATAGACTTTGATGCCCAAAGGCAATGTATAGACTTGCAAGTTCAGCTGCCAATGTATAGACTTTGATGCCCAAAGGCAATGTATAGACTTGCAAGTTCAGCTGCCAATGTATAGACTTTGATGCCCAAAGGTAATGTATAGACTTGCAAGTGTGAGACGCTGAAAGAGACGGTGGGTGTACAAACTTGGGCTGTACAGACTTGCAGTGTGCAATGCATGCGATGTATAGACTTTGCCTTAGAGACGCTGCATAAGACGATGCAAAAGACTCTGTACAGACTCGGCCAATGTATGGACTTAGCAGTAGCATGATGGCGAGTGCTGTACAGACTTCACATGAGACAATGCATGCACGATGTATAGACTTGTTAATGCAATGATGCATGCTGTACAGATAACATGAGACGTTGCATGGACTATGTATAGACTTGTTAATGCACTGATGCATGCTTTACAGATAACATGAGACGTTGCATGCACGATGTATAGACTTGTTAATGCACTGATGCAATGTATGGACTTTGAACGCGTGCAACACATGATGCAACAAAACCCTATACAGACTTAGTGTGTGCTAGCATGCGGATGTATAGACTTAGTGTTATGCAGCCAGACAAATGAATGCACAGATACATATAGGGAAGTCTACACATTATCCGCATGGATGTTCGGACATGCACCACTGTACAGACTTAAGCAATGTACTGACTATGCCATGCTCACAGTTAATGCATGTAACAAGTACTGAATGAAATAAACACATATGCCATCAAACATATGAGTCATAGTGTTTGTCAACATCAAAACACAATATCCAACAATCATCAAAACACACTATCCAACAATCATCAAAACACAATATTGTCATCATCAAAACATAATATCCAACAATCTCCCCCTTTTTGATGATGGCAACACTATGAGTCTCATGAATGAAAGAGATGGAATATTCAGACTAGACTGATGGAATATTCAGACTAGACTCATCATCAAAGTATTCTCCCCCTTTGACTTCATCAAAAAGAAAAATAGTTTGAGATGAGAGATACAAGCATACATGATATGAATAAAGAAAAATACTCCCCCTTTGACTCAGTCATTTAGACATGAAAGACACAGAGGCAGTTAAACAATGAAGCTCAAATCAAGACAATGTTCCAGATGCATGCTCTCCTATACCAGCCAGATAAAATCATGCACAAATCAAGTCTATGATGCAGATGTTAATCTCCCCCTTAAAGCCAGAATAGAGTTGAGGTATGACAAGAGGTGAAACATCTATCAGCAGAAGCACATAGGCACTCAAGGATTACCATAATCTGTAAGCACAATGAATGAATTGAGGAAGACATATTTTCATTAGCACACCAAATTCATAAATCTTTGTAAATGAATTTCAGATTCTTCAATTATAATAGATTATGAATGAGTTTAAACTTACCATCATGATTTAAGAGTGATGTATTCCAAGTTTATCAAGAAAATTCAATACTCATATCTGAAACACCTTTTAATAGAAGTGAACCAACAACTCATCTGATATTCATGTTTAATCTCCTTCCATCTTACTCATTTAAATTCAATGACTCCTATGGAAGTGACACAAGATAATATTGAGATTAAATAGAAATAATTGTGTTTGAACATGTCTTTAGATTTTCAGAATTTTCTATTGATCAACACTCATTTTTCCTGAGCAAGTTTGGTTCAGTCAACACCTTTTTACGTGAGGCACAACACGTCTTAGGTGAAGTGACCCAGTTACTCAGTGTGACAACCATATTGTCTCTCAAAGAGAACAGAGTTAGCAATTTGGAGTGTCTTTTTACATGAGGAGACACCTTGATCAGAGGCCAGAATCCCTAGTTACTCAACACAACCATGCTATTATTCTGCCAGATTTTCAAACATTTTTATAAGAGAGTTAACTATGGCACTTCATGACATGGGCTTACCCCATTTCTTTGACAGAGAACCCAGTTTCTCTGTGACCAAAGTCATTACTCTTGCATTAAATTTTTAAGTGTTTTCAGATTTTTCAAACAATGCTCAGTACACTTAAATGTTTAAGAACAATACCTTCTATATGTATCTTAACCAAAAAAAGCCATGTCTTTTAAAATTTCGGATTTCAGAAGGTTTTGCATGAAGTTCATGAGACAATTTGTTAAGATCTATTAAGCATGATGATTTAAATATTTTCAAGTCTTTTACATCAAAACCTATTAAATACATTAGTCTTAGATCAATTTGATTCATCAAAACATTCTTAATCCAGTATAATAGAAGTTTCTTCTTTTCAGAATATGTCTGATTTATGTCTAGGGTGCACTGACTAAAATCTTTCCTCATTCAGATGAATCAATGACATTGTCAGGAAATCAGTGGAGTCAACAAAGCATTTTTATTGAGAGATTAGCAAAGAGCAATCATGATGAGTCAAGGAGTGAATCATTTGAACAGTGCAGTTTTGAAATCAATAGCTGAGTCTGGAGTTCAGACAGAACAGCTACATAAGTGTAGACAACAGAGAATTCAAGTGAACCACACATTTGCCAAGAATGGATCAGATAGCTAGACAGTGAGAGTTCAAGAGATGAAGAGATGGAACAGGAAAGCTCCCCCTGACTAGATGCTACATATATACAACAAAGCATGAGCAGCAGTATGGTTAATTAAGAATGATTGAGCTCCCCCTGACTAAGTGCATGATGTGCAGTGAAAGTACATCACATGATTTCAAATTTGACATTCAAATATAATCCATGCACTTCAGACATAAGTGAGCTACCATGAACATGATTGAGCAATTCCATTTCAGAAAATTCCAACTAAGCATAGATCAAATTAACAAGATGCTTAACCATCTCAAACAGTCAATTTTCAGATGATGGAATTTAAACAGATTGTTCAGAACTGACCTGAAGAGTAGAATCCTGAGGTTTTCCTTTTTAAGTGCCTTGGTTTATTAACCTCTCTTTGTTCTTCAGCCCCCAAGGCACACCTGCAAGGTTTTTTATCATTTTGATCCTACAGGGACCCAAGTAGCTTTGGGTCCTGTGTTAGCCCTGACAGGTGTTCTAAATAATTTCTTAGCAACGTGGTCATCATGATCCATCAAATAATAATTTTCCATAGAGTGACCATACTTTCCACAATATCTACATGATGTGACTAGTTTCTGGTTCTTATGATGCATAGTAACAGCAGTATGAGGTTTATAAACATGATCATAAGATTTTCTGTTATATGCATGAACAGTTTATTTCTTATTCCTAACCAGCCAACATTCAGCAGATCTATGGCCTGGCTTCCTACAGTTATAGCATGAGAATCTTGCAAATGGTTTTGCAGGGAATTTGACAACATAGGGGTTAATAGAGTTCTTCTGAACATGCCAACAGTTCTTGACTGTATGGCCATTCTTCCCACAGTGAGGGCAAGCAAAAGAATTTCTTCTATGAAAGCCATTTTTACCCCAAGTGGATCCAAACCAGCACTCAGCAGCCTTGTGCCCAGGCTTATTACAGTTGAAGCACACAATGTGCTGACTTGAATTGTGTTTAGATCCATAAGGACCATGAATATTCATGGAAGACCTGGCATGCAGTTTATTGTCTTCTTTCATGATAAAGCATGCATTCATGAGATGACCATACTTACCACAATAATAACATGAAGCATCAGGCTTCTTAGTAGCATGGTTTCTATTAGAAAAATTTCTAGAATGTAATGTTCCACTAGCATGCTCATCCTTTAACATCAATCTGCAATCTTCTATTATGTGACCTCCTTTCCCATAATAATAACATGACCCCTTTTTAATATGAGTGTGTGAGAGATCATGTGAATTGTGTGCAGCCTTCTTTATAGTAACAGGAGTGTCTTTGTCCTTTTTCTGTGAATTTTCATTCTTTTTCAGTTTTTGAATTTGTTCTGTAGATTTGGAGTTGACAGTGGACTTTTGTGCAGTGAATTGAAAAACAGAAGGAGCAGAGGTTGTGTTCTGATTAGAAGCTTTGACAAAAACAGTAGACGTTTTATTCCCATTACTCCTTTTGTTTGTCGAACTGTAATCCAGTCCCTCTCTCTGAAAGCTAACATTATTTCCAAGAAGCTTATTCAGATTGTCCTTTCCTTTGACAAATTTTGATAGAGAATTTTTCAAATCTTGAATCTCAGAGTTTAAGATAGCAATATTAGCTTCATATTTGGACAGATCTGTTTCACAGGAAATGACTTGTTGATGCAAGGCATCATTCGGACTTTTGAGTTTTTCTACTTCCTGTTTTAACTTTGTTTCATTGTCAGCTTCAGATAGAGACTTGTTAAGATCATCAATTTCTTGTTGAAGGGATGTGATAGTGAGCTCATAGTTAGCTATCTTCTCTTCACAGCAATTGACATTTCCACTCAACATTAAGTTGATGATTTTTAGACTCTCAATTTCTTGTTCAGCATTCACCAACCTATCAGAATTATCTATGCTCACACACTTGCCTTTTTCCATTGTCAATAACCTATCTGTCAGGTGGGTGTTTAGATGTTTCAGTTTGTTGATTTCTTCTTTCAACTTATTGTTTTGCTCTGTGAGTTCATCATCAAGCACCCAATCATCCGATGAAAACTGACATTCATAAAATATTTCTTGTTATTTTTCAGATTGAAGTTTGTTAAAAATTTTTCTAAAGCTCTAAGTTTATTACTCTCTCAGCCTCCAGTTTCTCAGAAATCAAACTATTTACTTTTTCAAGATTATTTGATTTGTGTTCAGATTCTTTGAGCTGGTTTTTGAGTATTTCAATTTCAGATTTCATGTTTTTTCAATTCAGAGTTGACAAGCTCTAAGTTTCTCACCAGTTCTTCATTTTGAACAACATCATTGTTATGAGCCTGATCATCATCAATTAAACTATGCCTCTCCTTTAGTTCAGCAATTTCGCAAACAAGCTCTTGATTCTCCTTTTTGTGTAAATCAATTTGTTTCATAAGAGTTTATTTTTCAGATTTCAAATGATCTAAATCTAAACTAATAGAATCAAAATATGTTAACTGTCTTCTAAAAATGTCATTTTCAATTTTCAGAATTTCAGGGCTTTCACCTCGAGATTTAGCATCCTCATGTTTCTTTAGCTTCTTTATCAATTTTTTATTCTTCTTCTTTAGTCTTTCATAGGATTCTAACAGATTGGCATAGGCATCTTCCCAGTCGTCTAAAGTGTAACTAGAGAAAGGATAGGTTACCTCTTCAGCATCTTCGGATTCATCTTGATCACTGCCATGGTTGCTCTTGTCAGCCATCAGGCAGTTGTCCTTATTTATCCTCTGAGCTAGCTTCAGCTTATCAAGAATGTCCTTAGCGGACCTGCAGTCATAAAAATAAGAATGTAGAGCCTTGTCAGTAGCTTCTTTCATTAGATTCAAAACTCTCTGATTCTCTCCATGTTTTGATCTGTGACTGTCAGTCCATTTGGACTCTTTCTTTGGTAGTCTGTGAGGACCGTGTGAGATTAACTTCCACAGATCCGGATCCTTCAATTTCACATAGTTATGGAGACTGCTAACCCATGAGTTAAAATCAGACCAATTGAAAACCGGTGGAGAAGCCATGAAGGCAAATCAATCAAGCAATTTCAAAACTATATGCAGAAGACCGAAATGCACTGAAAGCCAGCAGGATCCTCTATAGATCGTTGGATCTGGAAGGTCAGAGACCAACTCTAATACCAATTGATAGTTAGGTGCGATAGATAAACAGAGATCCAGAGGGGGGTGAATGGATCTTCTAAAGAGTTTTGACCAATTTAAAATTCGTATGAAATGATAAGCAAAAGATCAGTGGACAATTGCTCAAACATAAAAGATGCAAATCCAATTAAACTCTAGGACATGAATAATCAATCAGATCACGGTCCTAGCATGCATCTAGCGGAAGTAAGCAATCAAACAAACCACTGCACAAGGGATTTTTTAGGTGGTTCGGTCCACAGACCTACGTCCACCCCTCACTCCCAACCGGAGTGAGGCTTCTACTAGCAATCAGCTAGAAAGCAGACTCAGTCTGCAAACAAGTTGCTGCCACACAGCTTGACCAGGGGAACAACCTCCCCTCTTCCTCCAGACCGGAGGGACACCCTAAGTGACTCCCAGCCACTTGGAACCAGAGACTAGGTCTCTCTTCCTCCAGACCAGGAGGGAACACACATGTAGCAACCACTACCTGCAACCGGAGTCAAGGACTCCCTTCCTCTGAAACCAGAGGGAACTCACAAGCGACACTCAGTCACTTGCAGACCGGAGACACAGTCTCCCTTCTCTTGAGTCCACAGGAGGAACCCGATCTCCAACCAGAGAATCAGAAGAACAGTGTTCAGTTTGAAAAGAAAAAATAATAAAAGAAAATACAGCAACTAAAAGCTGGAAATATAAAATCAAAATGTGGCTCTCGCAGGAGCTGGCTGGCCTGGATTTGATCCACGATCCAGCAGAAACTGATCTTCAGTTGAAGCTTCTTTTTCTCTAGCTCTCTCTTCTTCTCACTCTTCTATTTCTTCTCTTTCGCAGGCTCTCTCTCTGTCTCTTCTTCTTTTCCTACTACTGCAGCTCTTTCCTTCTATCTCAATCACTCTCTTTCTCTATCTGCTTCTCTTTTTTCACGATCTGCCTTCTTCTTCTCTTGATCACTCTCTTTCTTCTATCTTTCATCCACTTCTTGATCTTTTTTCTCCAGATGGAGGAGGCTTCGTATTTATAGCAGCAGCAATTAGGGCGTTGTCCTCGGATCACGTGCCAGGTGCCAACCTCGGATCACGTGCCCTTCATAGGCTTCACGAACAGTACCTGTCACACAGTCATAAGAGAATAATCAGAAGGATGTATAGGCTTGCTGGGTAACTGAAGACCACCGTGTACAGACTTAGAGTGAAGGATAGAATGTATAGACTTAGAAATAAGGAGTGTACAGACTTGTTTGATCAATTGAAGTGAGCACATATGAGAAAGTATATACATCGAGTCACTTTGATGAATGAGCTGAGCTTGTTCAGACTTGATGCATCAATTGAAGTGTGCACATATGAGAAAGTATATACAGCGACAATGAATGTACAGACATTACATTCACGAGTGTACATACTTTAACTGCATGAGATGCAGGCAACCAGTGTGTATACTTGAAGTGTATGCAATGCAGACACAAGAGTGTAAAGACTTGAATGCTCAAAGGATTGTACAGACTTCTGAAGGAGATGCACAAACAGAATGAAAGTATGCACATTGAATGCATGAGATGCTTAGACAAGCTGTCACCGAATGTACAGACTTTGTCTTACTGTTTATGCATGAGTCTGTCAATGAATGTACAGACTTTCTATGCTGAATGCACAAGACGCTAAGAGACGCTGTATAGACTTGACAATGCATGGACTAGCACATAGACGCAGCAAGACTCTGTGAGCGCCAAGCCGGTGTACAGACTTTGCGAGCGCCAAATCAATGTACAGGCTTGCGAGTGGCAGGACCATGTACAGACTTAGTGCAAGCGGGATGTGCAGACTTGCTATGAAGCAACCAGAATGTACAGACTTTGAAATCAAGGAATGCACAGCGATGTATAGACTTTGAAACACGATGCAATGTGTAGACTTTGATAAACGAATGTATAAACTTGATAAAGCTTCAAAGCACAAGACACTTGGCCAATGTACAAACTTGGAAAGCTTGAAGGCCAATGTACAAACTTGGAAAGCTTGAAGGCCAATGTACAGACTTGGAAAGCTTGAACCAATGTACAGACTTGGAACAAGTGAACATGGCAATGTGTAGACTTGGCCAATGTACAGACTTGAAGCAAGGGGACGATGTGCAGACTTAGTGTGTGATGTGAGCAATGTATAGACTTGGTGTCTGAACGTAGGTAAAGATAAGCAATGTATAGACTTGCACAGTTCAGCTGCCAATGTATAGACTTTGATGCCCAAAGGCAATGTATAGACTTGCAAGTGTGAGACGCTGAAAGAGACGATGGGTGTACAGACTTGGGCTGTACAGACTTGCAGTGTGCAATGCATGCGATGTATAGACTTTGCCTTAGAGACGCTGCATAAGACGATGCAAAAGACTCTGTACAGACTCGGCCAATGTATGGACTTAGCAGTAGCATGATGGCGAGTGCTGTACAGACTTCACATGAGACAATGCATGCATGATGTATAGACTTGTTAATGCACTGATGCATGCTATACAGATAACATGAGATGTTGCATGGACTATGTATAGACTTGTTAATGCACTGATGCATGCTGTACAGATAACATGAGACGTTGCATGCACGATGTATAGACTTGTTAATGCACTGATGCAATGTATGGACTTTGAACGCGTGCAACACATGATGCAACGAAACCCTGTACAGACTTAGTGTGTGCTAGCATGCGGATGTATAGACTTAGTGTTATGCAGCCAGTCAAATGAATGCACAGATGCATATAGGGAAGTCTACACATTATCCGCATGGATGTTCGGACATGCACCACTGTACAGACTTAAGAAATGTACTGACTATGCCATGCTCACAATTAATGCATGTAACAAGTACTGAATGAAATAAACACATATGACATCAAACATATGAGTCATAGTGTTTGTCAACATCAAAACACAATATCCAACAATCATCAAAACACACTATCCAACAATCATCAAAACACAATATTGTCATCATCAAAACACAATATCCAACAAGTACCATGAACAAGGACTAGCTGGGTCGCGCTCGTCAGCACGGGTTCGACAGCCCCCAACTAAGTGTGCACACACAGACCATGCGCCCTAGGTCAGATCCCCTAGCTGGTTCTCATCCCGAAGCCCGGACTCAGGCTACGCGTGGGGGCCCTACGGTAACCAGCCTAAAAATCATCTCTCTCAGGTAAGCCGCTCCACCATTCCCGGGTGGGTCAGCACACGCGTGCCGTAAGAAGGCTACGACCAGTGGAGGTCACTAAACGTGAACACGAAAAGCCACGCACGCACCCATCGCGAGTAACCCGGAGTACCAGGTGGCACGACGCCACCAGACTCTGGACAGCCCACTAAACCTACTAAATCCAATGGCCCTTGAGTCACACGACTCGGGGTCAAGACCGCTGCACGTGACGGCACAACACCGTCAATCTAGCCTAATCGGTAGGTCTGAAACCACGGTAGCATGATTCCCAAGGCAACTTGCAAGCAACCGAGACCATTCTCCCAACAAGGGAACACGGAAAACCTCCAGCCCAGGCTGGTTGACTGGACTCACAGTCCAAGGCCGCACACATGGCCCACTCGAAAACCACTTTTTAGAAAAACCCACGATGTGCGGGGAAGACCCACCGCACTCATGCCGACTCACAGCGACTTAATCTAGCGAGAACACAAAAGTCTGGAACATAAAAGGTCACCCTGACCCTCTAAACCCACGGGCATGCTAATCGATATAACACGATACCTCTGGACACCCAAAAATACGATCACGGAACCCACGGGGTGTCCGGGACACTCATGGGTCAAGGGGAGTATGATCGCCCGACTCCCACAAGCCCTGGCCTGCTCGACAGACCGCCCACAAGAACGCACACACCACATGGGGCGCGTTAATGAACGCGACACAAGCCACGAGCGCGTTCACACAGGAACGCGGTGGGAAAGGGCACCGCGATCCAATGTTGACGCGGCGGGCACTCCAGGCGCCACAAGGTCGTTGACCGTTGATGCGACCAATGCCCTAAGCGCGTCAAAACGTTGACGCGTCTGGTCCCCCAGTCGCGTCAAAATTTTTGACGCGGCAGAGAGCCGACGACCGCGACAAGGTCATGCTCAGTCTCTTGAGCGTGTTCTCAACCGCCTTACTATTCATCTTCCTCGATGAACGCGGTGGCGTGATACGTCGCCTTTATGAAGAACGCGGCCACTATGGTGGGCGCGTTCTCGACCCGAAACTGAAAACGGCGAATCCGCGAAAAAACCCCATTCCACGCACCGTTCACACCCATGTGAAGGGAAAAATAAGGGGAAACCATTCCCCAACCTCTCTAGTACCGAGAGGGCCCATTTAAACCCCAAAAATGTGATCAAAACACGAAATCCGGCTCACACCCCAAAATCATGCATTTATATCCCGGCGGAGAAATAAACCCACTCGACTCGCCTCGGGCTACCAAATCGCGGGGAAATGAAGTACTTGAGCTAGGGAACCATCCCCCTACCTCCACCGAAGATTCGACGCACCGTGGACGCCGTTCCGTCATGAAACGCTCCGTGAACCACCGCCGGCGCCCCCGAGCTCGCGAACGATGAACGTCGTGCCTCCACCTCGATCCTCGCTCCATCCTCACCGCTCCATGCCCCACAAACCTCTCCGCCTCACCCCCGTCCACCTCCGTCGGCCGCCTGAGAAGAGAGGGAGAGAGGAGAGAGCGTGAGAACAAAGAGGGTGAGAAGAGAGAAATGAGAGTGAGGGAGAGAGAGAAAAAGGGGTTTTGATATAGAAAATCTAGAAATTATGGAAAATACCAAAAATAAGGAAAAATACTCCCCACGATCCTCGAAAAACGAACAACGCAGTGGTAATGTCCTGGAGTCAGAGAACGCAACGGTTCGCCCTTCACGGGGTTCCGAAGGTCCGACAGGCAAAAACACGCGTAAACCACTAAACTCAATCCGGGACCCACGAAAGCGATCCGAAACCCACAGATCTTGACCCGAGCAATATCCAAGAAAATTCGGGGCATTACAGACCCACAACCCAGTTCGATCGACCTGAGGCCTAGGTCGACCGAGATGAGGGCTTCTCAGCCCGTTTGAGTCCCGTAAGTTGGTTTTTGCCCCGGAACATCAAAATTAGTGATTTATATGAATAAACCCATGAAATTTGGGCCATTTCGTCCTGGTGAGGGCAGTGGTCACCCAAAAATGGATTCACGTAATATGAGGTTTATAAATTTATTACGGTGGGTTTGGTCATATTCACTTAGCCTAGTTTCCACGTGGCTAGCCTGCGTGCCCGTGGCGAGTTTTATACCGTGGGAGTCCTATGACCGCGGAGGGTCATATCCGGGTGAGCTCCGTGATCCCGGTAAGTGGTTTTTGTGTGAGTCTAGTGGGCCGGTACCCACTAGTTTCTCTCATCCGATCGTAAGTAGTTTTCCTATCACCCATAGTGTTATACCATGGTTTAGAGTGGTTTGCATGCCGGTGTAAGCCCTTCTCGAGATTTTTGTGAGACCGCGGATGATAGAGTTTCGGCAGGATTTTGTAAGACCGCGGAAGATCCCAGTGGTCGATCGTAGTTGGACCGGGTGAGACCGCCTAGTGTGTACGACGCTCCTTGTTCAGAGGCGAGACCGCCTGAGCGTATGTACCTTGGCTGGGACAAGAGTACGCTGCTGGTGGACGCAGTGGCGTGTACCTCGTGTCGGGTAGTTGGACATGGCCGTACTAACAGGCGTAGAGGTATGAATCCTAGCCAGTCCTATGGTGTGGGGTGTGTGTGTGTCTACTTTGCTCCTCCGAGATCGGGTGTAGGTAGTGTGCATGCATATGTGATCTTGGCACATTATAAGACATCAGTGGACGCATCTGGTCTTGTTGTGAATACTTGAGTAGCGTACCCTATGCTGGTGAAGGTTGAGTTACTGACATCGTTGTTGTGGCCCTTTCGGTAGATGGGCTAGTGTCGCCCTGTGTGTGGGGCATGGTTTTCTCATTGGTCCCAGCTCGAGATCGAGGTTTGCCAGTGGTTGGTTGTCCTCCCGAGGGCGGAGGTTGTGTGTGTGTGTGGCCGCGTGGCCTTGTCAGTGGTTCCGTCAGTGGGGATGGATTGTTACGACCGTGTTTTGTGAGGTTTTCTCCTGGTAGTAGGACTACGGTTTTGCCATGGGTCTGCAATCCTGACTAGAGGTCATGGTTCCCTTATTAAGAATCAGGCTAGCATAGAGGCTTCGTGGTTCCTCTGTTTACGGTATTCGTTGTCCCGACTTCTATCAATATTTTATTATTCTTGGTATTGTCGTTACTGCTATTATTGTTGTTGTTACTGCTTACCGTTTTGTTGTGGTGGGGATCTGCGGGACCCCTACTGAGCCAATGAGATGAGGCTCACTCCCTACTTTTTCAGGTGTAGTGCTTCCCTTGGAGGTGAAGTGTTCCAGTCGGAGGACCAGTAGTACGCTAGCTTGCCAGTGCCGGGGTGTGCCCCGTAGCAGGGTACATTTTTCTTTTCATTGACTGTACTTATAGACTGGACTCTATACTTATATTAATTGTTGTCAAATGTTAATTTTATTTCTGCCAGTTATATATTAATCCTATAAATTATTTCATGCTAATAGTTTAGAATTTCAATGCATAACCACAACACCCCAAATAACCCTTCCGAGCTCTACAGCTCATTGGTGGCGGCATAGGATCCGAATGGTATCGGGTTTGACTCAGTATCTGGATTTTGAGTCGTTACAGGTGGTATCAGAGCGTGGTTATGGAAATTCATGGGAATTCAAAATGATTGCAATGTCTAAGAGTCCAGTACAGTCAGCAACTGGCAAAGGGTGCTTTGTTTTATTCACCCCCTTTGTTTTCCACGTTGTGTTAAGGATCCGATGGCGCCAAGGAGGTAGACTTGATCATTGCCTGAGGTGCCGATGGGGGCCTGAGAGGAGTCGAGTAGAGAGGAACTGGGTGGTGAGTCATCTCCCCCAGTGGTAGCGGCCCTGAATATGCTGGGTCAGATCGAGTTTTATACCGACATGTATCGGTTTTTCGTGTAGCAGATGAGTCGGCAGCGCCATGGTCAGGAGGCTGGCAAGGGTAGTTCGTCATATGGTGTTCATGGACGTATTTTGCGGGAGTTTTTGCAATTTCACCCACTAACATTTGAAGGACAACCAGATCCTGATGCAGCGAGAACGTGGATAGATGCTATGGAATGCGTGTTCCGATCGATGGAGTGTGTGAAGGATGAGAAAGTCTTGCTGGCGAGTTATCAGTTGCAGGGATCAGCCTTGTCATGGTGGACTACAGAGTGGGAATCAGCATTCCAATCACGTCCTCTACGGCAGATCCCGTGGCAGAAGTTTCTTGCAACTTTTGAGCGAGTTTTAAGCTCAGAGCATGTCAGGACAAGGAGGATGTATCCGTTTATGGAGCTGACCCAAGGAGACATGTCAGTAATGCAGTATCGATCTAGATTTGTAGAGTTGGGTCGCTATGCTCATCATATCATGGAAGATGAGAGGTTGAAGACTCGGCAGTTTATCAGAGGCCTGAGGCGAGAGCTTAGACACCTAATAATTGTGACTTGTGTGGCAGACATGGAATCAGCCTATCAAGCCTCGACAGATGTGGAGAAGGATTGTCTTAGGACCCAGGAGCAGGCCGGTGTAGGGCAATCCCAGTTAAGTCAGGGTCAGCAGAGGACCCTTCAGTAATAGTGTGTTCTCCAGTAGTCTTGGAGGCAGTTAGAATTGGCATCTCTTTCACCTCCTGGCACGAGTTCTTCCCCTCTAAGATCGAGATTCAATTGGGTGTTGAGGTTGTTCAGAAGGAACAGGTCCAGCAGGAGGTGCCAGGAGTAAGAGGAGCATGTTTTAGCAACGTCTGATCGGCAACCTGAGGTTCGACCACTGTAGCATGGTATGAATGAGAAGCCAGGATAGTGTCCGAGATGTGGCGGGTTTCACGAGGGCAAGCCGTGCACCATGGATAACACAGAATTGGAATGTTTTCAGTGTGGTCAGATCGGACATGTTGCACGTGAGTGTCCATGGCGGCAACCTCAGTCCCAGCCATCTCAGTAGTAGTTCACTAGCCTGGTGAGATAGGGATCTCAGCGTGCGTGAGGCACCTGATCGGGCTATGTGATGGTGGTACCCCACCTTGTGGAAGGCATGCGCGAACTTTAATTATCATGTGATGTATTTTTGTTACTTCCGTTGTTTCCTTGTTATAATTATGTGTTCACGCGCTTGTGTTTTTCTAAAATTTAATCAGGAGTTTTCGAGGACGTCCCGTATGTTAGCAGTGGAGCTGCCTACTGGGGTTATGTGTTCATCCTTCTTTGTTTCTCGAGGTGTAGGTGTTGGTAAGGTCGTGTAGAGTCGGGTGAGTAGAACCACTAGCTGGATTAAGGTGTGGTATTGTGAGGGCTGGTGTTGAGCCGCCCACCATGCTCTGATATAAATATCTGCATGTGTGTGGATTATCAGGTGAGGAAGGGAGGTTGTGTCCCAGAATTACGAAGTGTGAGTTCTTCCACCCCCGTGTTTAGATTCGATTTATTTTAATTGGAGGCCGTGTCATGGAGGATGTCGGGTCTCCCCCTATTTTGCAGTAAGGTTGGTGTAGAGTTACACAGTGAAAGCATGGTGGGCCCATGACCCACGGGCTCCAGGATCGGGTGAGTGGTAGTGAATGACATATGTTTCATTAGTAAGCAACTCCTAGAGATTTTATAGTCAACCGAGGGGAGTTGACTTTGGATGAAAGGCTGTGTTGGCCATGTGAGTGGCCTCGATTACCGTGTGTCGGCGATAGTATTATGCTAAGTGGCATTAGCAGAATTGAGAATTGGGAAGCTCAGCGGTAAGAATTGTCAAATAAGGATAATTATGGCGCCAGTTCTTTTCGTGACTTGTGTTGGGTTGCTCAGACTGGAGTCACTTGGCCATCGGTATTGAGGCAGGTCGTGGCCATTTGGTCCGATTATATGGTGCAGGTGTTCGAGCTCGGGGTTGAGCTAGTAATTTGATCAACCTTGGTCGGTGTGAATGTTCCAAAGGTAGATTCGATGAATAAGAGGTGCTGGTATTGAGAGGAGATCATGTTTTAGCGCCCTGAGGAAAAATGGTCTAGCGCATCGGTTGTTCGACAGTCTTGATATTCGGAACCCGTTAAGCGATGTGATCATTCTGAATGGAGAGTTTGGCTATGATAAGACTCTAGAGAGTTTGGAACTTGGTGCTTCTTGTGGTGCTACTGGCGGGATTGCGGTGTTCCGATCCCCTAACTCGGAAGAGTTGTGCAAGGGATTGTGAGAGTGGGCACCGGAAGTTGGTCACTACTGGTTGGCAGTTCAGGTGGAACTATGGAGTTGATAAGTGTAGGTTGGATGGTTGTGATATGGGACAACCGTCTTCTTGATGAATGAATCCCCCGAAGTGTGATGTGAGATGGGGCCCCGCCCTTGGAAAAGAGTTGAGGCGACGTGCCCAGGATTAGTGTGATTGAGGAGTTTGAGGTTCGCGTGAGTGACCTTGTTGTTTTCTCCCCTCTCGAGAAGCTAGTATTGGCCTGATGGCTAGGGAGGATCAAGATGGTGCCAAGCAATCTATGATTGGTGATCGGCAGATGGTTTTCGACAGCTGATGTGTGTGTGCCAACGAGTTGGCCATTGTGAGTGGTAAATTTTGGATTGTGAGTTGCTGACGTTGATTGTGATGTGTTCCATGAGTGCTGGCGGTGACCGGTGAGACATTGATTTTTGGACCGATGTAATCGGCAAGCCATGCGAGTTTCAAGGAAGCTGAGGTGATACCGGACTTGTCAGTTTGTGTACCTCGATAGATCTGGGGTTCGATGTGGTTTGTCATGATAGGGCGAAAGGCTTTATTGGCTATTTTGGTCTGGCATCAATCCTCAGAGGATGTTGTGTGGTGAGCATAGGGGTGGTGTGGTGATTGCGAGATCCTTCCAGTTGGGTGAGTTCTTCCCCGTGAGTTCTGTGCATTGTCCTAAATTTTGAGGATGAAATTTCTCTAAGGGGGGAGGACTATAATGTCCTCGGGTTTTTGAATTATGTTCCCGCGGGTTGCGGATCATGTTCGTTGTTGAACCCCCTCCTTGTGGGTATTACTAAATAGATTTTGATGATGACCAAACACTATATGTATGTGTGAATTGAAATTGAGTTGTTCCAACATGAAAAGCTTTGGAAATGCACATCCTTGATGTAGACTTGGAGCTTTTGGAGGTACAAGAGTAACTTCGTCTGGTAAGGCTTTTGAACGTAAATTACAATGCTAAATCTAATTTAGAATGTATGTCTTTACAGGGCAAGGAACGTGCTTAAGGAACTCGAGGACGGTTGGTGAGATCGACTTCAACATATTGACTTTTGACTGTGTGGTTTGAAGTTCATTATTTTGATCTCAAGGATTAAATTGGTTTAGAACTTATCTAAGTTTAAATGGTTTGAGTTTCATTCCCTCTCATGCTTTAAAAACCATCTTGAAACCCCTAGACTTGTTCTTGGACTTAGTGGGTCTTTCAATCAACCTTTTGGATGTTCTGGAACAAGGGTCGACCCATTGGGTCGACCCCTAGGTCCCCTGGTTCTGTTAACGTGGGTTTTTGATCTCCAGCTGAAAGGGTCGACCCATTGGGTCGACCCCCAGCCGCAAGGGTCGACCCCAAGGGTCGACCCCTGGTGATTTTTTTAGAACCCGGCGGGCTCCTTCACCATACCTGCAAGGGTCGACCCCAAGGGTCGACCCATTCACTCGAGGGTCGACCCCAGGTCGAAAACTCTTTTCCAAACCCGCACGGACAACCCCCGAGGGTCGACCCCAAGGGTCAACCCATTGGCCCAGAAACCTTAAAACCCTCACGAGACCCAAGGTCGACCCTTTCAGTCTCGAACCCGAGCCGTGATTTTTGACTTGCGTGCACATGCACCAAAAGTCATACCAATCAAACCTAACCTCCCTCAATCGTTTCAGGTTTTGTAGATCTGGTCTCTAGGGTGTCTTTGAACGTTCCAAACTTTATATATATACATCATATTGGGGTATGAAACCCTAAGAAGCAAGAGGCATCTAGAGTGTGTTATTTTTCTAACCCTTGTGAGTGCAGGTTCGCAGCAGCAGCTCCAGGGGCTTCTTCCACCTTGTTCTGACCCTGAAAGTGAAGGGAGGAAGCTTGAATCAAGCCTCTACATCATCCCCAACAGCAAGCTGCGTGGGATATCAAAGCTGCAACCTTGCTTGTGCGACATAGCTTCATTCTTCCTCAAGGATCGACCTTCCTCCTGCAGAAGCATTCAATTACCTTCAAAGAAGTGAAAGGGGGAGCCTCAACCATGATAAACAATTCTTCACTCTCCATTTTCTGAATCCTTTGCTTGAGCTTGTGCATTTGTTGTATATCTTAAATCAGATTCTTGTGTGTGGTGTTCGTGTCGGAAACACGAACGTGTGTGTGTGTATGTATGTTTGGTAGCCCAGATCGGGTGCCGCGTGTGTGTATGTTTGCTGTTCTACACAGCGTGTGTGTGTGGCCCACTTCATAGTGGAGTCTTAATCCTCACGTGTGAGGGGTGGACGTAGGGGACACAGCAGTGTACCTGAACCACCTAAAAAACTCCGTGTGTTACTTGTGGTTTGTTTTTCCAGATTCATTATCGAGTGGGCTTCACGGTGAGTTGAGCGTACACCATTTCATTTATTAAACACCCACCTTTATCTACAAGCATTCAAGTGAGATCATGATCGAGTAAGGTCTAGTGCTTATATGTTTAACTTATCATTGTTTTCCTTGGAAGAACTTTTAATTGGCCAATCAATTCACCCCTCCCCTCTTGATTGTCACCGTTTGGGACTCAACAATTGGTATCAGAGCTTTGGTCTCTGTTTCACTCGACCACACGGTTGTAGAGTAGATCCCTCCTTATGGCAAACAAGGGGATGATGCCCGAAGGGCATTCGATCCAAAGACCCCCGTTCTTTGATGGATCAAACTACCCTTATTGGAAGAACAGAATGTATGTTTTTCTACGAGCCCAAGACTATGACGTGTGGCGCGTCATAAGCAAGGGTCCGTATACTCTGTCTCAAAATGAGGATGAGTGGGATGATGAGGATATAAAGAAGTGTTCAGCAAATTTTAAAGCCATGAATATAATACAATGTGCCATTCATCCTAATGAATACTCACGTATTTCCATGTGTTCTTCTGCGCAGGAGATGTGGAACAAGCTGCGGTTGATCTATGAAGGAACATCGGAAGTAAAGGAAACCAAGGCGAATCTGCTAGTCCGGGATTATGAGTTATTTATGATGAAACCAGAAGAGTCCATTTCTGATATGTTTGCAAGATTGACAGAAATCACGAATGGATTAAAGGGTCTTGGTAAAGAGTATTCCGACAAGGAACTCGTCAGAAAGGTACTGAGATCCTTGTCATCACAATGGCACACAAAGGCCACTGTAATCGAGGACTCAAAGGATCTCAGCACTTTGAAATTGGACGAGCTAATTGGCTCTTGATGACTTACGAAATCAACATCAAGAGGAGCGAGGAGGACCATAAAAAGAAGGTAGTCACACCTTTGGCTCTAAAAGTGAATCCACAAGAATCAGAGGGCAATGATAATGATTCCACCGGCAACACCGAAGATGAGGAGCTGGTTGCCATGATCACAAAAAGAGCAAGAAGATTCGTCAAAGGAACAAGAAAGTTCGGCAGCCAATTCAGAAAAGGACCAAGGAAGCAAGGTCTAATAGAGGTGAAAGTAGCAAGAAGGAAGAAGTTATTTGCTACGAATGCAAGAAACCCGGTCATATGCAGGGTGAGTGCCCCGATCTGATGAAAAAGTTCAAGAAAGGAAGGTTCAAGAAGCCAAAGGTCATGGTGGCCACATGGAGTGATGAAGATGAGGAAGAGTCGACTAATGAAGATGAACTGGATGAGCTGGTTCAGAATTTATGTTTCATGGCAAATGAAGACGACGCCAATGAGGTAAATTCTGAAACCGAATCTCTTACATGTGAACAATGGCAGATTGCTTATGAGTCTGTGTATGAAAAATGTAAAAAATTCAGATCTGAAAATAAAAATCTGAAAAAGAAAATTGATCATTTTGTGCATGCTGCAAAGTCTTGTGAAAATTGTCATGTGTTGAAATCTGAAACTGAGAAGTTGATAAATGAGAAAGAAATTCTTGTGTCCAAAAATGAATTGCTTGAAGAAGAAATTTCATGCATGAGAGAGGAGCAATTCACTCTAAGTAAAATGCATGATGATTTGAAAAATAATCTGGAACAAGAAAAGCTTGAAAGCATGGCATGCAATCAAGCAAAAGAAAAGGTCAAAAATCAAGTCCATTCTCTAATACATGAAAATCATAAGTTGAAGGATGCTATTGCCATTTTTGAAAAATTGAAAACTTTACAATCTGAAAAATATTCAACTCATATGCCTCCTAGAAGTTCATCTCCATCCACGTCAAGAACTCATGTGCATAATTCATTCCTGAATAAAGGAAGGAAAAGAAACAGGGATAGAGCCATTACATGCTTTTATTGTGGAAGATTAGGCCATGACATATATGATTGCAGAATTCTGAAATTTGATGATGAAAGCTTTGCTAGAATGAGAAATAGATCATACACATTTCGTGTTTCTAACCATCGTGGACCCAAGCTTGCTTGGGTACCAAAATCTGCATAAGTACATTTGTTGTGATCGCAGGTCTGCTTGAGAGCTCAAAGGAATAGGTGGTATTTGGACAGTGGATGCTCTCGGCACATGACGGAAAATAAAGAATTATTTGTAGACCTGCATGAAAAGGATGGTGGAACAGTGGCATTTGGTGGTAAGGACAAAGGCAAAATTATCGGAGAAGGTAAGATAGGTAAGAATCAAAATCATGCCATTGAGAATGTCTTGCTTGTGAAAGGGTTGCATCATAATCTTTTGAGTATAAGTCAACTTTGTGATGAAGGATGCAACGTGATTTTTGATTCTAACTACTGCACCGTTGTAAATAAAAATACTCATGAGATAAAGTTCATTGGTCTTAGACATAACAATGTATATATGATTGATTTGGATGAACCCTCTCATAAAAATCTGTGTTTGGTTGCAAGAAACATTTCCTATCTTAGACCGTTCGGCTCAGTTTGTTACATTCACAATAATGGTAAGGTGGACCTGGCTAAATTTGACCCCAAAAGTGACAGAGGTATATTTCTTGGATACTCTCTTAGCTCAAGAGCTTATCGAGTGTATAACTTGAGAACTCTTGTAGTTGAGGAAAGCCCCCATGTCATCATTGATGAATCAGATTTTAAAAGCACTAATGAAAAATCTGTTTTGTAGGACGATGAATTGAATGACGGTAATATCAAGATGATGGAAGGAAAAACTAAAAAATAAGAAGAAAAAGAACCACAAGAAGATGATGCAAATATGAAAGATCAGTAGGAACAGCAGCTTCCAAGGCAATGGACTTTCGAAAAGGACCATGCGCCGGAGAATGTGATCGGCAATGTTGAAGACGGAATAAGAACACGAGCCTCTTTCAGGGAAGTTAAAAATTAGGACTATATTGCCTTACTTTCCTAGTTTGAACCTCACTCTATTGAAGAGGCCTTGAAGGATGAGTCTTGGATCATGGCTATGCAAGAAGAACTACACCAGTTCCAAAGGAACAAAGTATGGTTCCTCGTGCCATGTCCTAGAAACCACTCAGTGATCGGAACAAAGTGGGTTTTTTGAAACAAAACAAACGATCAAGGAGTGGTAACTAGGAATAAGGCCAGGCTAGTGTAGATTCCTAATTAGAAAATCCACTTAGGAAAATTAAGAACAAGCAATAATCAATAATGTGGAGAAAAACATGCACGAGGTGCACAAGAGGAGTTTGTGATCGCCAGAGACACGAGGCCTCAAAAGATATAACAATAAAAATATGGGAGGGATCGCGAAAAATACCTTGAAACGCGGGTGATTGTGAGTGCTTTCCTTTCTCTTCTAGATCGGCCGGCCGATGAAGAGAGTTCTTCAACTTATTACCCTTACAAAAAAGACACAAACACCAAAATAATATGAATTAGAAATATGGTGAGTGTAGCATCAATTCTTAATAAAAATGTGAACATGAACAATTAGAGAAGAACACACCTTAAGGGTGGTTGCCCTTAAACCCCTATGCAAAGAGGGTGTGGAAAATATGATGAATGAATGCAAATAATAAAAGAGTGCAAGAGATGCACTAAGGGGAGATTCTCAACATGGTTGAGAAGAGAAAAATCAATAAAAACAATGATGAAATATATGATGCATGATGCATGAATTATGAACTAAAATAAAGGATAAAGAAGAAGAGTTGAGATAAAAAATCTATTTGTTGCTCCTTTGGCTTTGATGCTCGATGGGGAGAAGCTCTCAAAGGATGCAGACTTGAAGGTGGGAGACTCCTCCTTAGCCAAGCAGCAGCCTTCGGTTCCTGTAAAAAGAAGAAAAAAGAAAAAGAAGAAGAAGACAGAACGGGAGAAGAAGGAGAAGAAGAATAACACAGAAGAAAAAGACAGAAGAAGATGGAAGGAGAAGAAGAGAAAACACACAGAAGAAGAAGAAGAATAGGAAGACAGAAGAAAGAAAACACACAGAAGAAGAAGAAGAAGAAGGGAGACAGAAGACAGAAGAAAGACCTCCGAACCAACCTAACAGAGATGAAGAATCTCTATAAAATAGGATCGAACCTCATAGATAGAAGGATAAGAATGGGCAAGAGCCCAAGGAGGGAAGGATAAGAATGGGCAGGGGCCCAAGGAGGGAAGGATAAGAATGGGTAAGGTGACCAAACGAAGCAGGGACTCTCTGGGGAAAGGCTGCGTTTGTTCGGAACACAAAAGTGAAACACGACTTGAACAAGGGCGTCAATTTAAGAATTGACGACCTGCAAGAGGGCTTTTCTTAAAAACGCGACTTAGATCAAGACGTTAATTCAAAAATCAATTTTTAAAATAAATCTTTCTTTTTTGAAAATTGTGAAACACGTCTCAACCAAAGGCGTGAATTAAAAAGCGCCCTATCAAAGGACGTTAATTCAATATATTCAAAATAGGGCCATTTTTTATTTCTCAATATTATTTTCCCATTTTTTAGGTGGAGGTGCATCTCGTTGTGCTGATTGCAACGACTATTTTTGTGAATTTTTCTGACACCCGGAAGGCCACCAAATCACCTCTGGAAGGGGGTTAAAAATAATATTAAAATAATCAATTTGAAAAAGTGACGCCCTTACATGCGTCGTGAATTTGATTTTCTATTTTTTTTATTCTTTTCAAATTCAAAGTAACGTCTTATGCAAGGTCGTTAATTTCAAAATAATTCTGAAAAATTCTCAAAAAAATCCAGAAAAATAGGAATTTCAAAGAATGAACGCCCTTTACTATAGTCGTTAATTTTTTAAGAAACGCCCATGTATAAGTCGTTATTTAAAAGACACCCCACGTCAAGTCGTTATTTCTGAAAAATAGAGAAAAATATCTAAAAAATCTAGAAAAATCTAGAAAAATCTAGAAAAATCCAGAAAAATAGGGAAAATTAGGAAAAGAGAGAAAAAAGGGAGAAATCCAAGAAAAGTAAGAAAAACCACTCAAACAGAGCTAATTTGAGGGTCAAATTGGGGCATTACAAGGCAATATGAGATGCACTCACAGTAACGTCAATTTTGGCGTGTCTACAGCTGCCCCGCCTTGGCGTCTGCTTTGCAAGGGAGCGTAGCAAACTGAAAAGTAGATGCCAAGGTGTGATGAGACACGCAATCAACATCACTTGATGAGAATGAAATCAAAAGCTCGAGATGAAGCAATCTCGGGAAATTCAATGAAACCAACGATGTTTGGATAAAACGGGGAGTGTGCACGCGGTGCACGAAGGAGAATGATCAACTTCCAGCGCGGTGGAAGTATCCCAGGTCACAAACCTGTAGATTTCACCATTGGGGAGCGGTTACCAGCCAATGTGGACGTGCTGCAGCCAAGGTGGATCAAGGGGAATGATTGAAATAAGATGATAGAAATCCAAACAAGGAGCTTCCGGAAAACAACCCAAAACAGCGATAAAACAAACTGAGGATTCAATTCGGCAATGAAAATCTCATATCTTGGAAATTAGTGATCAATTCGACTCCCAAACAGCTCATCAGAATGATTTTTCAACAGTTGATTCAAAGTCCTACATGAATGCATGCTGGGTTTAAAGGGAAAATAACAAATAAAGATATAATATAATCAAGGATAATATTGTTAAACTGCCAAGACTGGGTCAAGAAACCAATTTCGCGAGCTGATACTAAGCCAAAGCCCGTTTATCCACGCACCAATTCGTAAAAGGGAACCATCGTCCCCAGTCTTGGATGGCTCAACGGCCTATCCGTGTGACTAAGACTCCTCTGGAATCATCATTGTTTTTGATGAAGGGGAACTCAAATCCCAGATTTACCAAAGCCACAAGGTCCTTGATATAATCTAGTAGCGTATGTAACATATAGTAAAAATGCATACAGGGAGAGATGGTGGAGCAATAAGTATGGGGGAACTGAGAGATGAGGTGCGGGCACCGTGGGGCTTGGATGATGATGCCCGGACGGTGGGACCAATAGCTTCTTATCCTGCGCTCAAAATTTCGTTAGCCAAGATATAATGAAGATAATAAGCAATGAATGAGGCATTTAAGCATAACAAGCATAGCATGAATGGAAGCATCAATAAGCAATGACAACATAGACATCAAAGCACTCAAAGCTTAGTGTGAATAGCATTCAAGCATGTATTAGCATGAATAGCATGAGTTATATTATAGCATTGCAAAGCATCATTGTTTGTTGTTTGTCATAAGGATGACAATCTTGGCATGTGAGATTGAGATTGAATGATTGGAATCAAGTAATGTCCAGTGGCAAAGTGATCAAGTGAAATCAGCAGGAGTTGATTGAATGGTTTGTAGATGAATAATCAGAATGATATAGTAATCAGAATGATATAGGGAGATGATAATCAAAATGCCCTAGTGTGGCATATCACGAGAATATCGGGAGGAATCAAGAGGTTGATAACAATAAGTGAAGATAGGACTCATCCCGTACTCTTGGTCCTTGCAAAGCTGTTCCTGCAAAACACCATCAGAAAATATAATGCAATTTTTTTGTTTCTGGAATATGCAAATTTTTATGATTTTTAAAAATATTTGAATTTTTATGAATTTTGAAAAATATTTGAATTTTTATTATGAATTTTGAAAGTATTCAATTTTTTGTTTGATTTTGCTCAGGAAATATTCAACTTTTTGTGGATTTTGGTTTAGGCATTGTTAATGCAGCATCAAAGGGTTATTTTTGAACCACTGGCTAGGGGTCCTAGTTCCTTCCCTTTTCGCTAAAATTACCCAAAGCTAGGCGTGCATTGAAAGTGGCGTCCTATAATTGACTGCCCTTGATTAACGGTGCTCCTACCAAGGCCATACCTGAGAAACATTCGGTCTTGGGGGGAGAAGAGAAGAACAATTGTGGATAAGCTTTATGCGGGATGGGAGATATCAAGACCTGAATTCTTTCCAAGGTGTTCCCTCAAAGAGGTAGTCTGTTGTGCCGGGGCTTTGTGCCTTTGATTTTTAGACCCATGACATGCATACGACCAGGGTTTTCCCTGCGGGGACTTTGCCACTCTTGTCATGCCATAATTCATACTTTTGCTTTTATCGAAATTCTGACTTGATGTTCATAATACCCCTTTTGGCTAGATGTATATCATGAAATTCATATGAAAAGTCATATTGATTTTCGGGTCAAGACTGCCCCTATTTGAGACTCCTCTCGTATTGGGGATTACCGAGGTTGGTCATCTCATCCGTCAACCTCTTGCCCCTGCATGTGGCCGAATAAAGAAGAGAAAAGACTTTCAGATATTCTCATGGCATGGCTAAGATAGCAACGGTGTTTTTATCAAAGGAGCCAGCTAAGGACGCCGTGAAGTGTGTGCGGTGCCCAACTAAGGGTGGCTCTTAACAAGCGGGGAGAGAATGTTGAATTCCCAGCGCGGGTTTTTATTAACCAGAGGTGCTGCAAAAAAAACAAGCCTAAAGGACTCTTTTGAGAATGATTTAATTTAACAAAAGCCTAAGATAAAGATCTAAAACACCACTCTTAATCTTGTTAGGAAGCACTTCATTTTAAAAATCATGCGTGAAGTAATGAGGTAATGATATCATAAAATGCATACTTACGCCAATATGTTACCTTGCAACCTTTGTAGAAGCAGCTGTCAGAGGCGAGGTTGATCATCGTGGGATAGTCCTCTTTGGCAGATAAAGGATTGGAAGCAAAGGATTGAAAGTGGCTTAACAAGAAGGAGTGGTGCCAAGACCAGACTCAGACGAATAAGGAGAAAAAGGAAGAGAGGCGAGGGCTAGAACTCCCTCACTAAGGCGCGGAGACCCTGATCACATGGAACAGTCTACAGAAGGAGAGGGGAATTAGAAGGAGGAATGAGGACTAAAGCCTCGAAAGCAATGAGAGAATGGGCAGATGCCCAAGGCAGTGGATGTGGAAGAAGTTGGGTCGGACCCAGAATCAGGAGGAATCAGAAGAAGAAATTGGTAGATGGAAAGAGGTGGATCCGGAGGGTCCGGAGGCAGAGGAGGAGAATCATGATAGGATGAATCCGGAGGCTCCGGAGGGATGACAAAAGAAGGGACGCGATGCCCTGAGACGAAATAGGGAAAAAGATGATGGAAAAGGAAGAAAAAAAATGAAGGATGTGATGTTCAGGAAGATTAGAAAGATGAATCGAAAGAAAGATGGAGGGTCCGGAGGTTCTGGAGGAAGCAAATGCCGAGGGACGCGATGCCCAGGGAGGAGAGAAAAATCCGGAGGTTTCGGAGGAATGAAATCAGGGAGGAGAAAGTGGAAAGGGGCGTCGTGCCCGAGGGAAAAGTCCGGGGGTTCCGGAGGAATAAAGTGGAAAGGGGCGTGATGCCCTGGGGGAAAGTCCGGAGGTTCCGGAGGAAGGAGATGAAAAGGGGCGTCATGCCCGGAAAGAGAATAGAGAGAATAAAACGGAGAATCCGGAGGTTCCGGAGGAATCAGATGGAAAGGGGCGTCATGCCCGAGGGAAAAGTCCGGAGGTTCCGAAGGAATAAAATCAGGAAGGAGAAGGTGGAAAGGGGCGTCGTGCCCGGGGGAAAAGTCCGGAGGTTCCGGAGGAAGCAAATAAAAAAGATGGAGAGGGGCGTCATGCTCAAAGGGAAAGTCCGGAGGTTCCGGAGGTTCCGGAGGAGGAGAATGGAAAGGGGCGCGATGCCCGAGGGGAAAGTTCGGAGGTTCCGGAGGAAGCAAATCAGGAAGGGTGAGATGCCCAAAGAGGTGGGATAAAATTCCTGGAGGTTCCAGGGAGATAGCAGGAAAAGGGACGCGATGCCCCAGGGATAGTGAATTCGAAATAGATGAAGATGAGAAATGCGGAATATCCGGAGGTGCCGGAAGGCGGGGAAGATACGGGTTTGAAAACCCGGGAAGTAGGAGGTGCAAATGCATGCAATGGGATGGATGCGATGAATGCATGAAATGCAAAGAATATGAAGAAGGTGAAGGGCGAGAGGACGAGATCTTCCTCCTAACCCTGGGAATGGCCCATGGAAAGGATGTGATAGACTAGAAGGTGGATGAAATAGCGGAAGGCCTTTCGGCATCAAGATAACTGCCCCTCCATGGCAATGAAAGAATACAGCCAATTGGCCCAATAAAAGGAGCTTCAATAAGTGGCAACCCCCTTTGAAGGCAAAGATCAACAATGTGAGGGAGTTGGAGAGTTGGAACGGGAAGCATCGTGTTGCCCATTGAATGTGGTATATATGGAAAGTTGAGCAAAATGGACATTCGCCCCTTGTAAGGAATAATGAATTTGGAATTCGGAAATTGGAACAAGGGGTGCCCTGCCCGGCCCTTAGACGGCATCAACGCCCGGCATGGCGGCGACTTGACTTCTTCGGCCGTGATTGGCACAATAACCCGGATTGGCATCCGACAAATGAATTCTTGCATCTTGAATGGCACGGCCAAATCCTTGCTGCCCGGCTCTTGATCGTCCTCGGCACCTGTGCTTGTAGAAGGCCCCCCATTCCGAGTAGTAAGGGGAGGTGAAGCGGAGGCGAAATGCTCCATGAATAGTGATGGTGTAATAGAAGGCGTTGGAGAAAGGATAAGTGGAGGTTCAAACACGTCGAGTTTCTCCCTCTGCTCGGAAGCAGTTGGGATTGGCTCGAGTGCAAAAAGGGGTGGATCCTGCTCAGGATTAGCCATGGGTAAAGGAGAAAGGTTAAGTGGGGGAATAGGCAAAATGGGTTTTGGGGTTAAAGGGATAATGGAGGGTTGAGGTGGTGGTAATGGGATGTTAATTGGGGAAGGTTCAATGGTGGATTCAATGGAGGCCGGTGGTGTGGCGGTTAATGGCTTAATAGGTAGAGGTTTAGTGGAAGACTTGGTGGAGGTTGGTGTTGTGAAGGTTAATGGTATAACTGGTGGGAGTGTAATTAGTGGAGGTTTAGTGGAAGCGGTGTTAGGGATAGGAGGAGACTCAAGGGGTGTCGGTGTGGGTGATTGGAGTATCGACCCATCATCGTAACACCAATTAGTCTCATAAACAGGGGTTGGATCGGGGACGGTGACTTCGTCCTGAGCAGGGGGTTCATCAAATGATAATGGAGGGAGTGGAAAGCGAAGGAAACTCGGAAGGGGTGCTCGTGGAGCTTCATCATCATCGTACACTGCCTCGGATTCTTCAAATGCCGGCTCCTGCTTGCTTGAAATGCCGAAGTCATAATCATCTCTCCTATCTTTCCATTCATTCTCCATCTTGGTAATACAATCCAGGAAAGCGTGAAGAGGATTGACTGGAGTAGGAGGAGCGGGCCGCGGGCTCGTAACCCTCTTTAATTGTTCCTCCATCAAAGTGATTTTATCGAGGAGAGTTTGCTGGAGGGGTGTGACCTGAGCAACCGAGGGTTGGTAGGGCATTGAAGGAGGAGGGGCCGCATAAAAAGGCCGTGGAGGGGAATTAATGGGCCGACCCATGGAAGAACGTGGATGGGCCGGATTGCAAGGAATAAATGGGCCTTGGGGCCGCGATGGAGGAGGAATGGAAGGAGGCGGGTGATGGGCCACCCGAGTAGCATGAACAGGAGGAGATGTAAGTGGATGATGGGCCACCCGAGTGTGAATAGAAGAGGGAGGTGGGTGATGGGCCACCCGAATAGGTTTAGAAGGAGGGAGAGATGAATGAGATGCACCCTCAACGGCCGCCTTAAGGGCTTGGATCTGTTGAGGGGTAAGATGATCTAATGCATGGATGATTCGAGAGACCTTCTCGTCATTGGGAGGAGACGGTCCCGAGGGAATAGTGGCCTGAAATTGAGTAGGAGGACCATGAGAATGGACATTGCCCATGGGCCGGACATGACCATAAAAATGAGGACGTGATCCTTTAAAAGAATGGTGAGAATTATGTTGAACATGTTGAAATTGAGGATTATAAGATGTGCTAGGTTGATCATCCTCATGAATTGAACTAAACATGTTGTTTTGTTTATCAAAGTAAGCCATTATGCAATCCAAATAATGTGCAAACAATTTGCAAAGAAACACACAAGTTGGAATGGTTACCTTGATTTTTATTTGTTTAAACCTTGGTGAATTAATGAATTTTAGCAAAGTTTGGAATGATTCACACAAGGGGGGAACCTAGTTTCAATATGAGTTGAACTCCAATGCCAACTAGGGATCCTCTCTCACCACGCATAGGCCAACTAACTCGGGACTTCAAAAGGGTACAACCTGCCCGGCGTCCGTGAGGGAATCCACGGGTGCGGGGACTTACGGAGGCTTGGAAAAGGGATTTCCGGTCCAAAGAGACGGAATGCTCAATGGAGGGTCGTCCCGATTCCAAGAGGGTGTGTGGAATCCTAATGAAGAGAGAGGAGGTCTCTCAAACCGATGCAAAGATGAATGCAACAGGGAAAATAAGCCAATCAGCACAATATGATCAATCAATAAATATAGGCATCAATCAGCATGAAAAAAACCCACAGTAAAAACACGCCATGGCTGGGGGCGCTACTAACCAAAGACACGACGATGTGACTGTCGTGAATCAAAGCGAGGGGCCAGGGGCAGAAAAACGCGCCTTAGACTGAGGCGCTATCAATAAAAGGACGCCCCTGCCAGCGGGCGTCAAATCACAAGAAACGCCTTAATGTGCGGCGCTAATCAATAAAGAAACGCCCTGGAGAAGGGCGTGAATTCAAAGGCAGCGTAATAAAACCAAGAGAAATCAGGATATATGCTGGAAAACGCCCTGTCAGAAGGCATAAAATATGAATAAGACGCCCTTGGTTAGGGCGTTAAATAAAGCACGCCTCTAACAGGGGCGTTAATTCACTCTTTTCCAGAAAATCTTCCCCGACCAGAAACGACAAACACTCACAATCACGTGATCATGGCAATCAACAGAATAAGCATGCTCATCAATTTCTTGAATAAGTGGAATTCTAAAGAAAAACAACAACAAACTGACCAATCACTTAGGGAAGAGTGCAAAGCACAATGGAGGGTGCCCGAGGGGCACAAAAGGGAGACGCACCGAGGGTGCAAATAAGGGAGATGGCACACGCGGGTGCCTAAGGGGAAAGGGGTAATGAAAGAAGAACACAAAGGGTCCCACCGTGATCGCCAATTTGTAGATTCCTAATTAGAAAATCCACTTAGGAAAATTAAGAACAAGCAATAATCAATAATGTGGAGAAAAACATGCACGAGGTGCACAAGAGGAGTTTGTGATCGCCAGAGACACGAGGCCTCAAAAGATATAACAATAAAAATATGGGAGGGATCGCGAAAAATACCTTAAAACGCGGGTGATTGTGAGTGCTTTCCTTTCTCTTCTAGATCGGCCGGCCGATGAAGAGAGTTATTCAACTTATTACCCTTACAAAAAAGACACAAACACCAAAATAATATGAATTAGAAATATGGTGAGTGTAGCATCAATTCTTAATAAAAATGTGAACATGAACAATTAGAGAAGAACACACCTTAAGGGTGGTTGCCCTTAAACCCCTATGCAAAGAGGGTGTGGAAAATATGATGAATGAATGCAAATAATAAAAGAGTGCAAGAGATGCACTAAGAGGAGATTCTCAACATGGTTGAGAAGAGAAAAATCAATAAAAACAATGATGAAATATATGATGCATGATGCATGAATTATGAACTAAAATAAAGGATAAAGAAGAAGAGTTGAGATAAAAAATCTATTTGTTGCTCCTTTGGCTTTGATGCTCAATGGGGAGAAGCTCTCAAAGGATGCAGACTTGAAGGTGGGAGACTCCTCCTTAGCCAAGCAGCAGCCTTCGGTTCCTGTAAAAAGAAGAAAAAAGAAAAAGAAGAAGAAGACAGAACGGGAGAAGAAGGAGAAGAAGAATAACACAGAAGAAAAAGACAGAAGAAGATGGAAGGAGAAGAAGAGAAAACACACAGAAGAAGAAGAAGAATAGGAAGACAAAAGAAAGAAAACACACAGAAGAAGAAGAAGAAGAAGGGAGACAGAAGACAGAAGAAAGACCTCCGAACCAACCTAACAGAGATGAAGAATCTCTATAAAATAGGATCGAACCTCATAAATAGAAGGATAAGAATGGGCAAGAGCCCAAGGAGGGAAGGATAAGAATGGGCAGGGGCCCAAGGAGGGAAGGATAAGAATGGGCAAGGTGACCAAACGAAGCAGGGACTCTCTGGGGAAAGGCTGCGTTTGTTCGGAACATAAAAGTGAAACACGACTTGAATAAGGGCGTCAATTTAAGAATTGACGACCTGCAAGAGGGCTTTTCTTAAAAACGCGACTTAGATCAAGACGTTAATTCAAAAATCAATTTTTAAAATAAATCTTTCTTTTTTGAAAATTGTGAAACACGTCTCAACCAAAGGCGTGAATTAAAAAGCGCACTATCAAAGGACGTTAATTCAATATATTCAAAATAGGGTTATTTTTTATTTCTCAATATTATTTTCCCATTTTTTAGGTGGAGGTGCATCTCGTTGTGCTGATTCCAACGACTATTTTTGTGAATTTTTCTGACACCCGGAAGGCCACCAAATCACCTCTGGAAGGGGGTTAAAAATAATATTAAAATAATCAATTTGAAAAAGTGACGCCCTTACGTGCGTCGTGAATTTGATTTTCTATTTTTTTTATTCTTTTCAAATTCAAAGTAACGTCTTATGCAAGGTCGTTAATTTTAAAATAATTCTGAAAAATTCCCAGAAAAATCCAGAAAAATAAGAATTTCAAAGAATGGACGCCCTTTACTATAGTCGTTAATTTTTTAAGAAACGCCCATGTATAAATCGTTATTTAAAAGACGCCCCACGTCAAGTCGTTATTTCTGAAAAATAGAGAAAAATGCCCAAAAAATCTAGAAAAATTCAGAAAAATCTAGAAAAATAGGGGAAAATAGGAAAAGAGAGAAAAAAGGGAGAAATCCAAGAAAATTAAGAAAAACCACTCAAACAGAGCTAATTTGAGGGTCAAATTGGGGCATTACAAGGTAATATGAGATGCACTCACAGTAACGTCAATTTTGGCGTGTCTACAGCTAGTAGCTAAAGGCTATAGCCAAGAGCTTGGGATTGACTTTGATGAGTCTTTTGCTCCCGTAGCAAGACTCGAGGCAGTGAGAGTGTTATTAGCATTTGCATGTTGCAACAACATTAAACTATTTCAAATGGATGTTAAGAGTGCATTTTTGAATGGCTATATCCAGGAGGACGTGTATGTGGAGCAACCACCGGGGTTTGAGGACACGAAGCATCCAGACCATGTGTACAAGCTAGATAAGGCACTCTACGGTCTGAAACAAGTACCCCGGGCATGGTATGAACGGTTAAGTGATTTCCTCATTCAAAATGGATTCAAACGAGATAATGTTGATCAAACTCTTTTCACAAAGTTGAACGGTAAGGAAATCTTAATTGTTCAAGTTTACGTTGATGATATTATTTTTGGCTCCACCAAAGATGCTCTCAGCAAAGACTTTGTCAAATTGATGCAAAGTGAGTTTGAAATGAGTCTTATGGGAGAGCTGACATTCTTCTTGGGATTGCAGGTCATACAGACGGCTGATGGTATGTTCATACATCAGAAGAAGTATGCATTGGAGCTGCTGAAAAAGTTCAACTTGACCTCTACCAAACCACAACCAACTCCCATGTCCACCTCAATAAAAATTGATCAAGATGAATCAGGTAAATCCGTAGATCAAAAACTCTTCAGAAGCATGATCGATTCCTTGTTGTATTTAACTGCCAGCAAGCCCGACATTCAATTTGCTGTGTGTTTGTGTGCACGATTTCAGTCCAATCCAAAAGAATCACACATGATGGCTGTTAAACAAATTTTCAGATATATTGCTGGTTCAAGTAATTTAGGATTGTGGTTTCCGCGTAATTCGAGCTTTGATTTAATTGCTTATTCCGATGCCGATTATGTGGGTTGTAAAGTGGATCGGAAAAGTACTAGCGGGTATTGCCAATTTCTTGGAGGATGCGTGGTCTCATGGGCCTCCAAGAAATAAAACTCAGTGGCTCTATCAACCGCCGAAGCCGAATATGTGGCTGTCGGGAGTTGCGTTGCCCAGGTGCTATGGATCCAACAACATATGATTGATTATGGTATTTCTTTCAAAAACACTTCCATCTTGTGTGACAACACTTCAGCCATAAGCTTGTCAAAGAACCCAGTCCATCACTCTCGCACAAAGCATATTGAGATTATACATCATTTTCTCAGGGATCATGTGAGCAAGGGTGATGTAGAAATCAGGTTCATTGAAACAGACCAACAAATTGCCGACATTTTCACCAAACCTCTAAGTGAAGATAAATTCACAACATTTAGGAGAGAATTAGGGGTTTGTAGGATAGACGTGTCTGAGTCTTGATCAGTTGCATATCTATGTATATACGTCAGCATAGCATGCATTTGCATTAGTATGGTGTATAGTTGAATTTCCCCTTGTCATGCATGTGCATTATGATTGCTTGAAAAACAAAAAAAAATGTATGAAAAATCATGATTGCATGTCTTGCATGTCTTTTATTTATAGAATACAACCATGTCTTTGCAACTTCTATGGCCGATATTTCCTTGAGTTCTTTAAATGCCAGCAAGAGAGCATAATCCCTCGAAATCTGAAATTTGGAGACGTTAGAATATGAACGTCTACTATGATCCTAGATCTTCTTGAAACAAGTTCCCCAATGCATTCACCCATCAAACAACTCTAATTCCTTGATTCCAACATGATATTATCATTGGGGATTCGAGCCACATCATTTTTTTTACCTTCCCTCTCCCTTAAATATTTTTTGGTGAAAAACAGTGGAAGGGTCAACCCCAAGGGTCAACCCACGCAGAAGGGACGACCCCAAGGGTCGACCCTCACGATAGCGGATCCTGTCTGGGGCCGGGGTGAAAGGGGTCAACCCATTGGGTCGACCCGTTATGGTGGGGCGGCGTCCGCCGCATCCGAACCGCCCTAAAAGGGGTGGAAACCCTATGTTTCCCCCTTCCCATCTCCTAAAACCCCCAAAGCCCCCTTCTAGCTCTAGCCACCACTCCTTTCATGCCCTCAAATCCCCTCTTGGCACCCACATGCTCAAGCCCTAGCCGCGGCTCTCTCGGTGGCGTCCCGCGCACAAATCCTTCCGAGCAATTCCAACGCGTCTTCCTTGAGCTTCACTCCCACTGAGGTATGTTCTTGATGTGTGGAGGATCATAAATCTTTGTGGATAGCCTTCCTCTCTCGTTGAACCATCTAGATCTACACCCTCATCAACCGGTTCCTTCGGTCTATGTTTAGATGGCCCCAAAGAGGCGTTCTTCTCGCAGCAGAGGGGAGTCTAGTGCGGCCATGGCACGTCGTGGTAGGGAGGCCGCATATGGCAGAGAATCTGCGCCTTCGAGCAAGGTCTTGGACAGAAAGGTACTCCGACCTCGAGCGGTATCATTTGCCAATCTTAACCGCCATCTTCCGAGTTTAGTGGATGTTCTTTGCAGTCAGCCAAATTTGGACTTCTTCATGTCTGAACATCGACGCATTTATCCGAATTTGGTGCATCAATTTTATAGCAACTTCACCATGTCTGGGGAACATCCGATTACTGTGGTTAATGGCCAACGGGTTATACTCTCCACAGAATTTTTAGGAGTGGCATTTAATCTCCCTCATGAAGGCTTTACATTTGGAGATATTGTGGTTCCTGAAGAAACTGTTTATCAAATGATGACATCTGAAGAAAAAGGTGAAAATTCTCTTGCTGGGTTAAACGCCAATCATTTTCGTCCCCTGCAGCATATATTACACATGATGATCACTACTATCCTACTCCCAAGAGGAGGAGGCCATGACAAAGTGACAGAGATCCATATGTTCTTATTTTACTATCTCTTGGGTGGTATTCCAGTTAATTTCCCAGCTATGTTTTTAACACATATGTGTAACAGCATGAAGCACAAGAATAGAACTCTTCCATATGCCGCCACACTTTCTGCTATATTTGCACACATGGACATAAACCTCTCCAAATAATCTTCTCAAACCATTAGAGAGGCTGATATATTTACTGTTCATTCTATTTGTCATAATATGGGCTATGACTTGCGAGATGGTAACTTGGTCCGGACATTGAAAAGTGCTGCACATGAAATCAGTTCTGAGGAGGAGGATGACGATGATGCACAGGCCGATGTGCAACAGCCACATATTCCTGTTGAGGACATGCCTTCCAAGGCGGTTCAGCTGCTCATGGACCGTTTGGATACTATTGATGATCATTTAGACAATTATGGGGAGACTATGGAGGCTATGCAACATGCTCTCGCTGATCTGAAGCTATCTCATCAAGAGCACTCTCAGTATGTTACTGATACTTTGGCTAATCAATCCCACTTGCTTGAAGAAGTCTTGGAGCATATTAGGCGTCCGCCAAGCTCACCGACTCTGGATGATGATTAGACGGCTATGCTCTTGCAGAATGGCACACTTCCTATCCCTTGTCACCCCCTCCTTTTTGATGATGCCAAAGGGGGAGAAATCTTGTACTATATGTGTGCCCAGGCAATCGGCTATCGGCTACTTATATTCTATGTGTGTGTTGTGTGCTTGCATGCCTGTGTGATTTCATCATATTTCTGTTCATTAGCAATGTTACATTTAAGTCTTGTTGCATTTCAGTTTGCATTTAAGTTGTGTTCAGTTGCATCTCATGCATTGCATATTGTAATTTGTCCTTGAACTCAGACCTTGTTTACATTTAACTTGTGTTGTCGGCAAAGTACTTTGGAAAGTGTTTTTGTTCATCAATCTCACATCGTTGGCTGGTCTTGTATTTCACTATTATAATGCTTCTTGAGCAATTCATGTGATGCATGAAGAGTTGAACAATGCTTCTTGTGTTTTACTCTTAATATGAAGGTTTAAGGTGGAATTCAATGTAAATGCTAAATCTTTTTGAAGTCATATGTTTATGTAAGGCATGTAGTATTTTGTCATCATCAAAAAGGGGGAGATTGTTGAACCCCCTCCTTGTGGGTATTACTAAATAGATTTTGATGATGACCAAACACTATATTTATGTGTGAATTGAAATTGAGTTGTTCCAACATGAAAAGCTTTGGAAATGCACATCCTTGATGTAGACTTGGAGCTTTTGGAGGTATAAGAGTAACTTCGTCTGGTAAGGCTTTTGAACGTAAATTATAATGCTAAATCTAATTCAGAATGTATGTCTTTACAGGGCAAGGAACGTGCTTAAGGAACTCGAGGACGGTTGGTGAGATCGACTTCAACATATTGACTTTTGACTATGTGGTTTGAAGTTCATTATTTTGATCTCAAGGATTAAATTGGTTTAGAACTTATCTAAGTTTAAATGGTTTGAGTTTCATTCCCTCTCATGCTTTAAAAATCATCTTGAAACACCTAGACTTGTTCTTGGACTTAGTGGGTCTTTCAATCAACCTTTTGGATGTTCTGGAACAAGGGTCGACCCATTGGGTCGACCCCTAGGTCCCCTGGTTCTGTTAACGTGGGTTTTTGATCTCCAGCTGAAAGGGTCGACCCATTGGGTCGACCCCCAGCCGCAAGGGTTGACCCCAAGGGTCAACCCCTAGTGATTTTTTTTAGAACTCGGCGGGCTCCTTCACCATACCTGCAAGGGTCGACCCCAAGGGTCGACCTATTCACTCGAGGGTCGACCCCTGAAAACTCTTTTCCAAACCCGCACGGACAACCCCCGAGGGTCGACCCCAAGGGTCGACCCATTGGCCCAGAAACCTTAAAACCCTCACGAGGGTCGACCCCAAGGGTCGACCCTTTCAGTCTCGAACCCGAGCCGTGATTTTTGACTTGCGTGCACATGCACCAAAAGTCATACCAATCGAACCTAACCTCCCTCAATCGTTCCAAGTTTTGTGGATCTGGTCTCTAGGGTGTCTTTGAACGTTTCAAACTTTATATATATACATCCTATTGGGGTATGAAACCCTAAGAAGCAAGAGGCATTTAGAGTGTGTTATTTTTCTAACCCTTGTGAGTGCAGGTTCGCAGCAGCAGCTCCAGGGGCTTCTTCCACCTTGTTCTGACCCTGAAAGTGAAGGGAGGAAGTTTGAATCAAGCCTCTACATCATCCCCAACAGCAAGCTGCGTGGGATATCAAAGCTGCAACCTTGCTTGTGCGACATAGCTTCATTCTTCCTCAAGGATCGATCTTCCTCCTGCAGAAGCATTCAATTACCTTCAAAGAAGTGAAAGGGGGAGCCTCAACCACGATAAACAATTCTTCATTCTTCATTTTCTGAATCCTTTGCTTGAGCTTGTGCATTTGTTGTATATCTTAAATCAGATTCTTGTGTGTGGTGTTCGTGATCAGAAACACGAACGTGTGTGTGTGTGTGTGTGTGTGTATGTATGTTTGGTAACCCATATCAGGTGTCGCGTGTGTGTATGTTTGCTGTTCTACACAGCGTGTGTGTGTGGCTCACTTCATAGTGGAGTCGTAATCCTCACATGTGAGGGGTGGACGTAGGGGACACGGTAGTGTACCCGAACCACCTAAAAAACTCCGTGTGTTACTTGTGGTTTGTTTTTCCAGATTCATTATCGAGTGGGCTTCACGGTGAGTTGAGCGTACACCATTTCATTTTTCAAACACCCACCTTTATCTACAAGCATTCAAGTGAGATCATGATCGAGTAAGGTGTAGTGCTTATATGTTTAACTTATCATTATTTTCCTTGGAAGAAATTTTAATTGGCCAATCAATTCACCCCTCCCCTCTTGATTGTCACCGTTTGGGACTCAACATCCGTGTTGGGTTCGGACTTTAATATCAGATTATCAGACCCTTTAATGGTGTGTATGTGAATTATTTTGGGTCCGTGGCGGCGCGTAGAGCGGCCTAACCTTTTTCTGGAATTTTTCAGAGCAAAGAATATATTTTTTTAGAATTTTTTCAGAGTTATTAAGAATTTTCTAATTGAAATGAATATATATATATATATATATATATATATATATATATATATATATATAAAACAAAAAAATGCATTAAAAACTCCCTCCACTCTCATTTCTCCCCCTCAATCACTCTCGTCACACTCCCCCTCTCACTCACGCTTTCTCATCCTCTCACTCTCACGTCTCTCACTCTCCCCCTCTTCTTCTCCGGCGACCGACAAAGGGGACCGACGGGCGAGGCGGAGGATGGAGCGGGTGATGAGCGGCGAGGACCGGGGCCTGAATTGGGAGGCGGCATCAGGGCGAGGAGTTTTTGAGGTTTCACGAAGAATCGAGCGTGGAACGAGGTATTTTCGACGTGAATCGGCACCAGATTCACGAGGTTTCTTCGAAAGAGGTAGGGGGATGGATCCCTAACCCTTGTACTTTATTTTCCTGCGATTTTGTGCCGAATGGGGTGAGTTTGAGTAGATTTTCCCTTTTGGGGGGTTAAATAGCATGTATTGGGGTGTGAGATGAATCCACCATTTTAGGTGGTGATTTTTAGTTTAAATGCTCGATTTCAAGCTAGTGGCATGTCGGGGAGTGTTTCCCCTTATTTTGATTGGATTATCTTGCGATTTGAGGCCCAGATGAGGCCGAATGTGTGTGTGGTGCGGCATGGGTGTGTGTATAGTGTAATCGAAGGAATTGCCCCATTTCTTGGTCTTTATGTTTTGGAGTCCTTCCAGTGTGTGGAAGGCATATGAAGCCTTCTTGTATGTATTACCCTTCATTCGAGACGAATGGGGCGTGGAACGGGTGATTTTGCGCTGGTTCACGGAAGTCTAGATCAGAGTCGAGGTCGCGGTCGACTTCCCGACCACGTTAAGCCTCTGGGAAGGGATGTGGTATACCCAGACACCACATTCATCCTTGAAGCCAAATAATAAGGTGGTCAAGGTTGCGGTTGCACGACCAACCGCAACTTGGTTGATCGTCGTCCTTCGAGAGATCGCGATCACGTTAACGCGGCCAGGTCCCCGACCGCGTTCAGTAGGAGGGTCGATAGGCCCATTTTTGGCCTGTCGACCGACCCCTGTTGAGTAGGTCGACCGACCCATGGCCCAGGCCGACCAACCTGAGGCCTTGGTCGACCAGGATGAGGGCTTTTCAGCCCGTTTGAGTCCCGTAAGTTGGTTTTTGCCCCGGAACATCGAAATTGGTGATTTATTCATATTAAGCAATGAAATTTGGGCCATTTCGGCCTGGTGAGGGTGGTGGTCGCTCGAGAATGGATTCACGTAATACGAGATTTATAAATTTCCTACGGCGGGTTTGGTCGTTTTCACTTAGCCAAGTTTCCACGTGGCTTGCATGCCCATGGCGAGTTTTATATCGCGTGAGTCATGTGACCCTGGAGGGTCATATCCGCGTGAGCTCCATGATCGCAGTAAGTGGTTTTTGTGTGAGTCTAGTGGGTTGGTACCCACTAGTTTCTATCATCCGGTCGTAAGTAGTTTTCCTAGCACCCATAGTGTTATACCGTGGTTTCCAGTGGTTTGCGTACGTGTGTACACCCTTCTCGAGATTTTCGTGAGACCACGGATGATAGAGTTTCGGCGAGATTCTGCGAGACCGCGGAAGATCCCAGTGGCCGATTGTAGTTGGACTGGGTGAGACCGCCTAATATGTACGACGCTCCTTGTTCATAGGCGAGACCACCTGAGCATATGTACCTTGGCTAGGACAAGAGTACACTGCTTGTGGACGCAGTGGAGTGTACCCCGTGTCGGGTAGCTGGACACGGCTGTACTGACAGGCGCAGAGGTATGAATTCTAGCCAGTCCCTGGGTGTGGTGTGTGTGTGTCTCCGCTGCTCCTCCCGAGACTGGGTGTGGGTAGTGTCCACGCATATGAGATCTTGGCGCTGTATAAGACATCAGTGGATGCATCTGGCCTTGTTGTGAATACTTGAGTAGCGGACCCTATGCCGGTGAAGGTTGAGTTACTGACTGTGTTGTTGTGACCCTTTCAGCGGACAGGCTAGTGTTGCCCCGTGTGTGGGGCATGGTTTTCTCACTGGTCCCAGCTCAAGATTGAGGTTTGCCAGTGGTTGGTTGTCCTCCCAAGGGTGGAGGTTGTGTGTGTGTGTGTGGCCGCGTGGCCTTGTCAGTGGTTCCGTCAGTGGGGACGGATTGTTACGATCGTGTTTGGTGAAGTTTTCTCCCGGTAGTAGGACTACGATTTCACCATGGGTTGGCGATCCCAACTAGAGGTCATGGTTCCCTTATTAAGAATCAATCTAGCATAGAGGCTTCGTGGTTCCTCCATTTATCGTATTCGTTGTCCCGACATCTGTCGATATTTTATTACTATTGTTATTGTCGTTGCTGTTGTTATTGTTGTTGTTACTGCTTATCGTTTTGTTGTTGTGGTGGGGATCCGCGGGACCCCTACTGAGCCAATGAGATGAGGCTCACTCTCTGTCTTTTCAGGTGTAGCGCTTCCACTGGAGTTGGAGCTTTTCGGTCGGAGGACCAGTAGTATGCTAGCTTGCAAGTGCCGAGTCTGCCTCGTAGCAGGGTACGTTTCTCTTTTCGTTGACTATACTTATGGGCTGGACTCTGTACTTATATTAATTGTTGTAAAATGTTAATTACATTTTTGCTAGTTATATATTAATCTTGTAAATTATTTCCTGCCAATTGTTTAGAATTTTAATGCATTACCATAACACCCCAAATAACCCTTCCGAGCTCTCCAGCTCGTGGGTGGCGGCGTAGTATCCGAATGGTATCGAGTTTGACTCGGTATCCAGATTTTGGGTCATTAAATAACTGGCCAACAATAGTTTCTCATCCTCTGCACACTCCATGGAACAGAACACCCTCTCCATGGAATCTATCCATGCTCTCGCTACATCTGGATCTGGTTGCCCGTCGAACTGAGGTGGGTGGAACTGCAAGAACTCCTTCAATGATTTCCCACTACCTCCTTGAGATGACGAGCCCTCACCGACTTCTCCACCATGCTACCGAAGGTAAAACTGGTATATTCCCCCAACAAACTCCTCTCGCCCTTGAACTCTAGCTGTTGCTGCCACTCCTGTTGCCGCCAATGCCCTACTCTTCCCCTCTTGATCCTCGGTCGACTGCTCTTTCTGGGAGAGGGTCCTCCTCCTAGGCATCATACTCTTCTAACACAGAAAAGAGAAAACGGCAAAATTAATAAAACACACGGTGCCTGTTGGCACTCAAAATATGATCATTGGCAACCAAGCCGCAAAGACGAATGACACAGCCCACTACAACACAGAAGCCGATGAAGAACAACATGCTGAAGACTTCCCAAGCTGCCAGAGCCTCGAGTCACCTGGAATAAACACCGGGGACTTTGCCTCGGGAGAGTCGAGATGAATTCACAACCAACCGGCAGTGTGACCAAGCCTGCCTAATGATCCGACATCGACTCCCTCGTGCCGCTACCCTACACCCGTCACCCGACCAAGGTCGACGGTCTACCCGGTGACTCGCCACCTGAATGAAGACTCTCTTAAGGAGGAAGAACGCCATCGGCCCTTCATAACAAGGAACCGAAGGCTCTGGCAGCAGAAGGTCCCGATCACCCGATATGGGTTCGGCTTCTTGCTATATTGGGTCCGTTAGCGACCGAATGATCACCCAGTTGAGGGGGAACCATCCCGGGTGTTACCCCACCCTACAAAGAAGCTTTGAGCTCCGACGAGGCTGGGTCGGAAGCATAGATCGCAATACTGAGTGCCGTGTCAGCGGAAAACCCGCATGCTCAAGCTAAACACACACGGAGTTCGGATTAAGGCCGTACGTCATGCCGAGAGCTTCGTTAGCGCCCCGTCGAGGTTTTCCAAGGACTGCTGCGAGAGGAATCATCAATGATGACCTCCGAAATCATCCCCGGACTCATAAACTAGCCTTCAGCATCCGAGCGAGGCTAATACGGCGCCCCGTTTCACCGACGCGCCCCTTAAATGGTGCCGTCATCAACGGGGCGCAAATGTTCCAAGGGAGGCTGCTCCCCGGTGTGGCGCCGGAATAGCTTCAGTGCTATATAATCAACTTGTTCGACCAAGTTAAAAAGGGAGAGAACTTTTGGAAAGGAGAACGATCCAGGAAAAAAGGCCTGAGGGTTTTCTTGTTGGAAAAGTCTCCCCGTCTGAGCGTCTCCACGGCCACCACCCTGTTCTGCACGAACCTCCCGGTGCCAGAGAAGAAGATCGTCTGCTTCCTTGTTTATTTAGGTGGGTCGTCGTGATTTTTGCCGTCGATCCCCCGCTGTTTGGGTTTCTTAGAGATATAATGTAAGTGAGAGGGGGGGGGGGGGGCGATGATATGAGCGTATCCTCCCCCCCCTCACCATCTCTGCGATCCTCTATCTATCCTTCTGTAACTCCTTTCCTCTTTGTTAATGTAGACGGTGATCGTGCGACAATGCCGGCATTGTTGTGCCTCTGTGGTTTTGATGATAGCAAACACTATCAGTCACCATATGCATGTGTGCATAAATGACCTTGTTGATTCAGTTAAGTGCATTCATATGTGTTCATGTATTTGTGAATGTGTGCTTGTGAATGACATTCCATTATATACACTGTGTGCACACATTATTTCTTTGTCATGCACATTATGTCAGTTTATCAGATCTAAAGCATTGCATTTGATGTTCAGTCATGTTATCTGCTGCATAAAACACTTATATACATATACATCAGTTGCTTTACTCTGCTTGTGGAAATCAGTACAGGCTAAACATCCATGCATCATTACATTCTAGCACAGTCTGGACACAAGTGGGTCGACCCCCCTTCCAGATGGGTCGACCCCCCAGATCATAACATCTCATGCTGTGTCTTAACACAATCAGCAAGTTTGTACATTCGAGCGTCTCACGTTGCATCTCACCTTCATAGCAAGTCTGTACAGCCTTCAGTTGCATAACTCAAGTCTGTACATCGCATGCAGGCAGGCATTCGAAGTCCATACACTACTATATGAACGCAAGTCTATACAGCCAGTGTCTGTGTTGCCTTGCATCTCATCAAGTCTACACATCGGCTTCCAAGTCTGAACATCGCTGTTGCATTCACGCAAGCCGTTACATTGCACTGTTCATGCACGGCACACCAAGTCTGTACAGAGTTCGCGTCTCATGCATCGTCTATGCAAAGTCCATACAGAGTCTTCTGTTGCATTTAAAGTCTGTACATTGCCCAGTCTGCATCTTGCAAAGTCTATACATTGGACTGTGCTTCGCAAAGTCTATTCATTGGACTGTACTCGTAAAGTCTATACATCCATCGGTTCTTAGTTGGGCCAAGTCTGCACATTGTTGGCCATTGCACACGAAATCTGTACAGCACTCGCCATCATGCTACTGCTAAGTCTGTACATTGGCCAAGTGTGTACAGAGTCCTTTGCATCGTGTGCATTCTTCATTAAAGTCTATACACTCTCATCCGTCTTAGTTAACGTCTCACGATGTTCAAGTCTACAGTGTCTAGAAGTCTATACATCGTCCGTCTCATAGAGAGTGTCTCTTTTGAAGTCAAAGTCTGTACAGTCTCTCTTAACGTCTCTGCTGAACGAAAGTCTATACATTGCACTATACATCGGACCAAGTCTGTACAGTCTCATTTGAAGTCTATACAGTGCATCATGTCTGAAGTCTGTACACTGCACTGTAGTTTGCACGAAGTGAAGTCTGTACATCCACCTGTTCAACTTCGAAGTCTGTACATTGGTACCTTTACCTACGTTACACTCGCAAGTCTATACATTGGTACCCTTACCTATGTTGCACCTGCAAGTCTATACACTGCTCGAGTTGAGGTATGTACAGCCATTGTCTTGCCAAAGTATATACGTTGTGAACCTTCAAGTCTGTACAGACTTTCCCTTGTTCAAGTCTGTACGTCGTCCAGTTCTTTGGCAAGTCTATACCTTGTGAAAGTCCATACATTTGATTGCTTTGCCTTGGTCAAGTCTACAGCCATTTCCTTTGGCAAGGTCTATACATCGTGCATCTAGTGTTTCAAGTCTATACAGTGTTGCACGTTGTGTCTGTCAAAGTTTACACACTGCTTCTTCATGCATTGAAGTCTGCACAATGTGAAGTCTATACATTGCTTCAGCCTTGCATCCACAAAGTCTATACAATGCCACAGACTTGCATACATGAAGTCTGTACAGCCTGTGTTCGTAACACAGAGTCTGCACATCATTCAAGTTTATACAATGTCTACACACTTCATCATGGTTGATTTTTCTTGAAATCTGATGCCCATCAGTTGGAGCGTCCATTCTGAATCTGTCGTCTAGGAAAGAGTCAGTCTTTTAGTTGTGCTTCAATTTATCAAAGTCTAGACATTGTCTCGCTTGCTTGAATGAAGTCTGTACATCCATTTGCTAGCATGTATGCACAATGGTCTTCATGCATTTTCTTGCTTGATGTATTCTACGTTACTCATTAGCAAGTCTGTACAGCATATGTTCTTCATATATGATCAAAGTCTGAACATTGCATCATTGTGCATGCATTACTTTCTTCAATTCTATACACTGCATCATATGCATACTGCAGCATGTGTCAACAAGTCTATACACTGCATCATATGCATATTACAGCATGTGTTAAGAAGTCTGTACACTCATCTTGCCTCACACGATCAACTCTGTACAGCCATCCATGCTTGCCTTGCTTGCTGAATGAAGTCTGAACATTGCCTTCAGCTGATACTGTCTTCGACTGATTAACTGACAGGATTGTTGGATGAGGTTAATGTGTCTGGGCACGTGACCCGAGGTGGGCACCTAGCACGTGATCCAAGAAGCTGAGATGCTGACACGTGGTAGCATCAATTGGGCGGGAGAAGTGGAAAGCACACGCCCTAAGCTGCTGCTATATATATAGAAGACGTCTTCCTCAGAAGAAGACTGATAAGAACAGAAGAGGGCTGATCGAGACTGTGAGTGAAGAAGAAGTGAGGCAGAGAGCAGCAGAAGAAGAAAAAGAAGAAGAAGAGAAAAGAAGAGATAGCGAGAGTCTGCACGATCGAGTGTCAGAAAAAGAAAGAGAAAAAGAGAAGGAGAAGAGAGATAGTGAGAGTTCGTGGAGAAGAAGAAAGAAGTCTCGACTGAAGATCCGTCTACTGGACCGTGGATCAAATCCAGGCTAGTCAGCTCCATGGGAGCCACATCTATGTTATCTTTCTTTACAGCTTTCTAATCGCTGTGTATTTTTCCTTTCTTATTTTTTCTTTTTCATTTGGTTATCTTTGTTCTTCCGATTCTCTGGATAGAGGTCGGGTCCCTCCTGGTCTGGAGGAAGAGAGGTCTGTGACCTCTGGTTTGCTGGTGATGGGGAGTCATTGGTGTGTCCCCTCTTGGTCTGGAGGAAGAGAGACTTTGGTCTCTGGTTTTCAAGTGGCTGGGAGTCACTTGGGGTGTCCATCCGGTGTGGAGGAAGAGGGGAGGTTGTTCCCCTAGTCAAGCTGTGTGGCAGCATTCTGTTCGCAGACTGATTCTGCAGTTTCTAGCTTATGCTAGTACGTGGAAGCCTCACTCCGGTTAGGAGTGAGGGGTGGATGTTGGTCTGGAGGACCGAACCACCTAAAAAATTATATGTGCAGTGGTTTGCCTTGTGCGTTAGCTCCATGTCTTCTACCACCTTTCACAGATTGTCTGAGCGTTCATATTGCTATCTTGCAGTAGGTTGATTACCTTCTTCCGCTTCCGCTAGTTGATTGTTTAGGCGCGAGATTGATGTTTGTTCTTCGGTTCAAAAGAGATTCTGATTAGTTATCCAGTTTGTCTATCTTGTTCTAGTTAGTGTTCTAGTTTTCATTGAGTGAAAAGTTTTTTAAGGGTGGGATTCATTCACCCCCCCTCTGAATCCAGTGCACCGATCCTATCAATTGGTATCAGAGCGGTTTCTGACTTACAGATCCAACGATCTGCAGAGGATCCTGCTAGCGTTTTGGTGCATCATTGTCTTCTACATATTGTTTTAAAATTTTACCTGTTGATTTGTCTTCATGGCTCATCCATCGATTTTCAGTGGTACGGACTTTAATGTCTGGTTTAAAAACTTGCATATGTTTGTTACGACTACTGATCCAGATCGTGGAAACTAATTTCACATGGTCCACATAGACTACCAAAAGATCAGTCCAAATGGACTAGTAAGCATCGATCTATGTGTGCAGAAAATCAGAAGGCTTGGAATCTGATGAAGGCGGCAACTGACAAAGCCTTTCATTCATGTTTCCTTGATTGCAGATCTGCAAGTGATATATTGGAGATGATGAAGAGAGTTGGGAAAGGAAATCAAACAAGCTGCATGATGGCTCGAGGAAGTGGACAAAGCAGCAATCAAGAAGAAGAACAGGATGATGAGGAGGTAAATCTCTTCGAAAATTTTTGTCTAGATGATTGGGAGAATGCATATGCTGAATTATTAGAGTCACATGAGAGGTTAAGAAAACAGTATAAAAAATTGAAGAAGAGTACTGGGTTAGATAGTTCAAGTTCTCCATGTAAAAATTATACTTAATTGAAAAATGTTCATGATGTTTGTATGTCTGATTTTCAAATGCTGAAAAAATAAATTTCGTTGTTGAAAATTGAGAATCAAGATCATGTAAATGAGATATCTGAACTCAAAGAGAAACTCAGTTCAAATAATGATAATCAGACTCTTGTTAACTATCATGACCAGTATGAAAAATTGCTGAAAATTTTTAAAAGTGTGAACTCAGATTTAAACAAGCTATAATCTAAAAATGACTCTCTTAGAAAATCTGCTAAAGAAAATGAAGAAAAATTAGAGAAACTTAAAAAGGAGAACACATTGCTGATTGAAAAATCTGATGCCATAAAATCTGTAAACATGGAGTTGCAGAAAAACATTGAAAACTTGCAAAGGGAGTATGAAACTCCAAATAATCCAAAAGTATCTCAAGATGACTAGATTCTTCTTGATGAGTTAATTCAAAATGATACTTTGGTTAAAGAAAATGAGAAGTTAAAAGTGCTGAACTCCACTATGTCTGAGAGACTTCTAGCCTTAGAAAGAGGAAAAATTGTTTGCATTGAAGATTCTGATAAACTGAGCAATCTAGAACAGGAAGTTGAGAAATATAAAACTGCTAACAAAGTTTTGAATGAAGCTATGAATTACAGTGAGCAAGAGATTTCCAGTTACGAGTTACACATTGTCTCTTTAGAAGATGAAATCCAAGACTTGAGGAACTCTCTGTCAAAGTTTGTTGATGGACAGAAAAACCTAGACAAGCTACTAGGTATAAAAATCAACCCTAGGAAGGAAGGGCTGGGCTACAATAAGATCAACAAGAAAGAGCTTCAGAGCAAGTTGATAACATCATTTGTAAATGCTTCAAATGTAGCCACAACCTCTAAAGACAAACAGCCCATTGTTCAGAAAATGCTGGGAACGAAGGTTAATTTTAAGAAAGAGGGACTGGGTTACAATCCAGTTATGAGGAAGGTTGATGGAACCAACCTAAAAACTGTTTTTGTTAAATCTTCTGAACAGGAAAAGCCTTCTACCCCATCTCCAACTCAGTACAAGGCTAAGAAAATAGAAAAATAGGATAAAAATCAGAAAAGGACTGGAAAACAGAAAATAAATAAAAAGGATACATTAGTGCATGTTGATCACAGTCCTCACACACACTCACATGCATCTAAAAAGAAAATGATATGTCATTACTATCATAGATTTGGTCATTTGATGCATGATTGTAAATTGATGGAGAAGGATGATATGAATGCTAGGAGATTTCATGATAAAAATCCTTCACCTCAGAAAAGGAAAATTGAATGTCTGCACTGTGGCAAACTAGGACACAGCATTGCACAATGCTGGTTTACAAATGGTAAGAAAATGTCTTTTTCATATCATGCTAAATTCCCTGCAAACCATAATGATGTTGATAGGAACAAATTTGCTGTAAATAGAAAATATTCTGCATGTTTCAACTATGGAAAGACAGGCCATAGGGCCATTGAATGTTGGTTGAATGCTGGTAGAAGAAATTCTATTTCATACTTTGAATGTGGAAAGACAGGCCACAGGGCTATTGAATGTTGGCATGCTCAGGGAAGGAAGTCTAACTATAAATCTGGTAGATTCCCTGCAAATAGAAATTTTTTTGAGAAACCTGAATTTGCCTTTAACAGAAAGTCTGTTGCATGCTCTAACTGTTGGAAGCCAGGCCATCTGGCTAGAGAGTGCTGGTCACCTTTTAAGAGAAGAAATCACTCTTCTCATTTTGAATATGAAAAGTCTGGCTACAAAGCTGTAAATTGCTGGCCGAATGATAATAAAGGACAGAACCTTCATGCAAACAACAGAAACTTTAATTCTCATACACATAGATTTCATGATAATGCTAATGTGTACAATGAGAACAAAAATTCTGTTTCATGTCGTTATTGTGGTGGCTTTGGTCATTCAATGAATAATTACTATTTAATGAAATCTGATGACCTTCATGCACAAAACTTGTTGAGAAAACCTGCTAGAAATGTCACTGTCAATTCAGGACCCAAGACCTCTTGGGTACCTATTTGTGCAAAATAAGTTTTGTGTTACAGGTATGCCTTGGAAGCTGAAGAATAAAGAGGGGCAATAAACCAAGGCATTCAAGAATGAAACCCCTAGGATTGCACTATTCAGGTCAGTTCTGAAAACTTATTTTAAAACCTTGCCATCTGAAATATCTGGTTTAGATGTTTGCATAATCTGTTAAGCATACATAGCTGCATGTGTCATCTGCACAACTCTGTTTGAATCTTCTCTAGCATAATAAAATTCATTACATATCTGGTTTGATGTGCTCTTGCATATTTGTCATCTTCTGAACACTATGAATATTCAAGTCTCTCAATGTTCATACTGAATTGTCTGTTTAAGACATTGAAATGAGAATAAACTTGTAATATCTGAAAACCTGAACTGCATATGAATGTTATTTGAAATCTGTCTATTGTATAGCTCACTGAAAATCTGGATTGCCTATAGGACTGCATGTTGAATTATCATGATTGACCACTATGGTATATAAATAGTAAGCTACCAAAAGGCAGAGAAATCTGTCTGGAGGTTCTTACTATGTGTGAGGTAGTCTTTTAGACCAAGTGCTCCGCCTAGTACCATGGGTCATTTTGTTTTGATAGGGCAGTCTGTTTGTGCATGAGTCACAAAGACATATGTTCAGTTTTCATGGCAAACATTGCATGTTTTCAGGGGTAGTTAATTGCATGTCTTTGCATAGCAAACAATGTTGAGTCTTTGCATGTCTTTGCATACATGTAGTTAATTGCATTGCATTTCATGGAAAAATGCCAAAAAGATTGACTGAATGTATATTGTCAGGGGGAGTCAATGCATGGCATGTAGGTTGTCAAATGCATACACTTGTCAGAATTCATTGCATATCCTTCCTTATTGATTTTGTTGACAAACCTTGATCATATTCTGAAAACATTGAGCTTCAAAATCTCTTCTATCATTTGGTATCAGAATTCTATCAGTCTTTCATGAAGATTTCAATGGGACTATTTCGATCATAAATCTGAAAACACTTGAACTAGGAATCTTCTATTATACGATTTTATGAATGTCTGAAATAACTCATGTGGTTTAAGTTTAATGTATTCATGGAGTTTGTCTGTAATTCTCTTAAAAATATCTGAATCATGTTTAATAAACCTTAACTAACTATTTCATGATGTGCCTTGTAAAACCTTCTGAGTATAAATCTGCACTATTGAATACATGGCTTTAATTGGTTAAGTACACGAAATTATTATTGACTTGAAGCAAATGAATTTGTCTGAATTGTCTAAAGGGTTAATTTCAGTCAGAGCAATGACTTTGGTCACTGAGAAACACATGTCCAAAGGACTGTGTCATGAGGTGCCATAGTTAACTCTGCTTAAGAATGATTGTTAATCAGGCAGAGCAATGGCATGCACAATGAGAAATACAACTCACTCATCAAAGAAATGATTTGTAGTGTGTCATGATGTGTAAATGCTATCTCTGTTCATATAAAGCATGACTGTTAGTCACACTAAGTGCTTAGGTGATGCGGGACGGAAGTGGGGGGTCTTCTTCTTCCTTCTGATCATAGTCGCGCTATACCCATTACGCGCGTTCTGAAGAACGCGCTATATCGTCCTAGCGCGTTCACAGACAGCAGCAGGACGAAGAACTCGACGTCGGGGCTCCCGTGGATGACTCTAGGGGATCAAAACACAAGGGGCAAGTACACAGGACGATAGAGAACACACGGGGGATGCTGAAATTGAAATCAAACCAAGCAAATCCTATCTAGGATAACTTTTATGAAGGCGGATGTGGGGGTGAGTGGCAAGGGGAGAAAGGTGGACGTGGATGATGTTAGGGCCTTGAAGGGGCTTGGCTGGGGCCTCACACCCGAACCCATCGCAGGTACGGTGCAGCCGAGCTCCATCCAGATCGTAACAACATCATTGGTGGAGGTGGGGAGGTGGAATCGTTGGTGGAAGAAGATCAAAGCTCCGAATGGAGCCTCACACTCGACCCCGTCTCAGAGCCGATGCACCCGGGGCTTCGATCGTCCTCCATTGAAGGGGAAAAGGAGAGGATCAGAGGGACAGAATTGGGCCTCATGCCCAGAGAGGGACGGAGGATGGGGGGGGGGGTTTCCAAAGATTTGGAGGAGTTAGCCATGGGATACCCTCAAGAACACTCATTTCGAATTCATTGATTCATCTCATTCATATCTTCATTATATTGCTTAATCAAACGAAAGGGGTACATATATAGGGAAAGGGAAGACAAAACGACGCTAACACGTCGATTTACAACCATGGAAGACAGCTAACATCGAAGACTTTAAGGAATTCGGCGCCGGGAAGTTGGACCGGCTGCCAACACATTTCTGCCTGAGATCGCGCTATGGGAACATAGCGCCTTCTTCAGGTCGCGCTAGGGTCCTATAGCGCCTTCAAGTTCGGCCTGGCAGTTTGCTCGATGTGCTTCGGCTCGACAGCTGGCTTGATTCCCATCAAAACCCCTCCACTTTGGAAGGTTCTTCCTCAAACCTCGTAGCTCAAGATCCCAGACTGTGAGAACAGCCTAGTTCCCTAAGCTCTGATACCAAGTTGATGCGGGACGGAAGTGGGGGGTCTTCTTCTTCTTTCTGATCATAGTCGCGCTATACCCATTACACGTGTTCTGAAGAACGCGCTATATCGTCCTAGCGCGTTCACAGATAGCAGCAGGACGAAGAACTCGATGTTGGGGCTCCCGTGGATGACTCTAGGGGATCAAAACACAAGGGGCAAGCACACAGGACGATAGAGAACACACGGGGGATGTTGAAATTGAAATCAAACCAAGCAAATCCTATCTAGGATAACTTTTGTGAAGGCGGATGTGGGGGTGAGTGGCAAGGGGAGAAAGGTGGACGTGGATGATGTTAGGGCCTTGAAGGGGCTTGGCTGGGGCCTCACACCCGAACCCATCGCAGGTACGGTGCAGCCGAGCTCCATCCAGATCGTAACAGCATCGTTGGTGGAGGTGGGGAGGTGGAATCGTTGGTGGAAGAAGATCAAAGCTCCGAATGGAGCCTCACACTCGACCCCGTCTCAGAGCCGATGCACCCGGGGCTTCGATCGTCCTCCATTGAAGGGGAAAAGGAGAGGATCAGAGGGACAGAATTGGGCCTCATGCCCAGAGAGGGACGGAGGATGGGGGGGGTTTCCAAAGATTTGGAGGAGTTAGCCATGGGCTACCCTCAAGAACACTCATTTCGAATTCATTGATTCATCTCATTCATATCTTCATTATATTGCTTAATCAAACGAAAGGGGTACATATATAGGGATAGGGAAGACAAAACGACGCTAACACGTCGATTTACAACCATGGAAGACAGCTAACATCGAAGACTTTGAGGAATTCGGCGTCGGGAAGTTGGACCGGCTGCCAACACGTTTCTGCCTGAGATCGCGCTATGGGAACATAGCGCCTTCTTCAGGTCGCGCTAGGGGCCTATAGCGCCTTCATCAAGATTGCGCTAGGGTCCTATAGCACCTTCAAGTTCGGCCTGGCAGTTTGCTCGATGTGCTTCGGCTCGACAGCTGGCTTGATTCCCATCAAAACCCCTCCACTTTGGAAGGTTCGTCCTCGAACCTCGTAGCTCAAGATCCCAGACTGTGAGAATAGCCTAGTTCCCTAAGCTCTAATACCAAGTTGATGCGGGACGGAAGTGGGGGGTCTTCTTCTTCCTTCTGAGCATAGTCACGCTATACCCATTACGCGCGTTCTGAAGAACGCGCTATATCGTCCTAGCGCGTTCACAGACAGCAGCAGGACGAAGAACTCGACGTCGGGGCTCCCGTGGATGACTCTAGGGGATCAAAACACAAGGGGCAAGCACACAGGACGATAGAGAACACACGGGGGATGCTGAAATTGAAATCAAACCAAGCAAATCCTATCTAGGATAACTTTTGTGAAGGCGGATGTGGGGGTGAGTGGCAAGGGGAGAAAGGTGGACGTGGATGATGTTAGGGCCTTGAAGGGGCTTGGCTGGGGCCTCACACCCGAACCCATCGCCGGTACGGTGCAGCCGAGCTCCATCCAGATCGTAACAGCATCGTTGGTGGAGGTGGGGAGGTGGAATCGTTGGTGGAAGAAGATCAAAGCTCCGAATGGAGCCTCACACTCGACCCCGTCTCAGAGCCGATGCACCCGGGGCTTCGATCATCCTCCATTGAAGGGGAAAAGGAGAGGATCAGAGGGACAGAATTGGGCCTCGTGCCCAGAGAGGGATGGAGGACGGGGGGGGTTTCCAAAGATTTGGAGGAGTTAGCCATGGGCTACCCTCAAGAACACTCATTTCGAATTCATTGATTCATCTCATTCATATCTTCATTATATTGCTTAATCAAACGAAAGGGGTACATATATAGGGAAAGGGAAGACAAAACGACGCTAACATGTTGATTTACAACCATTGAAGACAGCTAACATCAAAGACTTTGAGGAATTCGGCGCCGGGAAGTTGGACCGGCTGCCAACACGTTTCTGCCTGAGATCGCGCTATGGGAACATAGCGCCTTCTTCAGGTCGCGCTAGGGACCTATAGCACCTTCTGCAAGATTGCGCTAGGGTCCTATAGCGCCTTCAAGTTCGGCCTGGCAGTTTGCTCGATGTGCTTCGGCTCGACAGCTGGCTTGATTCCCATCATTAGGGATATTGGCCTCTGATCAAGGTATATCCTCTAGTTATAAAGTGTACACTGAACTAGAGTGCTCGTAAAATTTGTAGTATGAAAATTTGTTGAACAAATTGTAATATTTGAATATTGATGCAAAAATCAAATTGTTATAACCCTAGACAAAATCTCATTACTTCATAATTGCTTGATCTCAATACTAGTGCATGTATTTATGAAAGAAGTCAATAAATTTGATTGTGTAAGAGAAAAGGAGGATAATCAAGATAGAATTATGAGGGCTTGGTTCATTTTTATTAAACCTTGGTTTTAGATATCAATACAGAATTTTATTGATAAACCTTACATACATCATGTTTAAACCATGCTGATCAATAAAATTCATTCATAAGCCCTTATAATGGAAGACTTTGAAAAATTATGTTTTGGATTTATGAGATTGATATCTCCTTGAAAATCTTGTTTTGAACTTGTTATGTTTGAAACTCTTCTCCTCACTGTCCTTGGTTCATTGACCTGAACTTACCCTTGAATGCCACTGTGGTCTCCCTCTCAACCACATCAATTGGGAAAAATGCAACAGATGCATATCAATTGGTATCTATTCAGGGGGAGCTTCCTTGTCATACTGAATCATGTTCATATCAATTGTGACCCTGCATTCATATTCTTAGGGGGAGGTATTGTATTTCTTGTTGCATCTGCATCTCTGCATTCATACCTCTGCATGATTTTTTTCAAAAACAAAAGGGGAGAAATTGATTTGAGTCATATTGCTCTTTGGGGAAGAATGTGCTTTCATGTAGTTAAAGGGAGAAATGTTATTTCAATTGTTTCATATCTGCTTATTTTTCCTCTCTCAAACTAATGTCTTTTTGCTGAAGTCAAAGGGGGAGAATGTTTTGATCTGAGTCAGTGTGACTCATAGTGTTGCCATCATCCAAAAGGGGGAGATTGTTGTGCCCCTGTGGTTTTGATGATAGCAAACACTATCAGTCACCATATGCATGTGTGCATGAATGACCTTGTTGATTCAGTTAAGTGCATTCATATGTGTTCATGTATTTGTGAATGTGTGCTTGTGAATGACATTCCATTATATACACTGTGTACACACATTATTTCTTTGTCATGCACATTATGTCAGTTTATCAGATCTAAAGCATTACATTTGATGTTCAGTCATGTTATCTGCTGCATAAAGCACTTATATATATATACATCAGTTGCTTTACTCTGCTTGTGGAAATCAGTACAGGCTAAACATCCATGCATCATTACATTCTAGCACAGTCTGGACACAAGTGGGTCGACCCCCCTTCCAGATGGGTCGACCCCCCAGATCATAACATCTCATGCTGTGTCTTAACACAATCAGCAAGTTTGTACATTCGAGCGTCTCACGTTGCATCTCACCTTCATAGCAAGTCTGTACAGCCTTCAGTTGCATAACTCAAGTCTGTACATCGCATGCAGGCAGGCATTCGAAGTCCATACACTGCTGTGTGAACGCAAGTCTATACAGCCAATGTCTGTGTTGCCTTGCATCTCATCAAGTCTACACATCGGCTTCCAAGTCTGAACATCGATGTTGCATTCACGCAAGCCGTTACATTGCACTGTTCATGCACGGCACACCAAGTCTGTACAGAGTTCGCGTCTCATGCATCGTCTATGCAAAGTCCATACATAGTCTTTTGTTGCATTTAAAGTCTGTACATTGCCCAGTCTGCATCTTGCAAAGTCTATACATTGGACTGTGCTTCGCAAAGTCTATACATTGGACTGTGCTTCGCAAAGTCTATTCATTGGACTGTACTCGTAAAGTCTATACATCCATCGGTTCTTAGTTGGGCCAAGTCTGCACATTGTTGGCCATTGCACACGAAGTCTGTACAGCACTCGCCATCATGCTACTGCTAAGTCTGTACATTGGCCAAGTGTGTACAGAGTCCTTTGCATCGTGTGCATTCTTCATTAAAGTCTATACACTCTCATCCGTCTTAGTTAACGTCTCACGCTGTTCAAGTCTACAGTGTCTAGAAGTCTATACATCGTCCGTCTCATAAAGAGTGTCTCTTTTGAAGTCAAAGTCTATACAGTCTCTCTTAACGTCTCTACTGAACGAAAGTCTATACATTGCACTGTACATCGGACCAAGTCTGTACAGTCTCATTTGAAGTCTATACAGTGCATCATGTCTGAAGTCTGTACACTGCACTGTAGTTTGCACGAAGTGAAGTCTGTACATCCACCTGTTCAACTTCGAAGTCTGTACATTGGTACCTTTACCTACGTTACACTCGCAAGTCTATACATTGGTACCCTTACCTACGTTGCACCTGCAAGTCTATACATTGCTCGAGTTGAGGTATGTACAACCATTGTCTTGCCAAAGTATATACGTTGTGAACCTTCAAGTCTGTACAGACTTTCCCTTGTTCAAGTCTGTACATCATCCAGTTCTTTGGCAAGTCTATACCTTGTGAAAGTCCATACATTCGATTGCTTTGCCTTGGTCAAGTCTGTACAGCCATTTCCTTTGGCAAGGTCTATACATCGTGCATCTAGTGTTTCAAGTCTATACAGTGTTGCACGTTGTGTTTGTCAAAGTTTACACACTGCTTCTTCATGCATTGAAGTCTGCACAACGTGAAGTCTATACATTGCTTCAGCCTTGCATCCACAAAGTCTGTACAATGCCACAGACTTGCATACATGAAGTCTGTACAGCCTGTGTTCGTAACACAGAGTCTGCACATCATTCAAGTTTATACAATGTCTACACACTTCATCATGGTTGATTTTGCTTGAAATCTGATGCCCATCAGTAGGAGCGTCCATTCTGAATCTGTCGCCTAGGAAAGAGTCAGTCTTTTAGTTGTGCTTCAATTTATCAAAGTCTAGACATTGTCTCGCTTGCTTGAATGAAGTCTATACATCCATTTGCCAGCATGTATGCACAATGGTCTTCATGCATTATCTTGCTTGATGCATTCTACATTACTCATTAGCAAGTCTGTACAGCATATGTTCTTCATATATGATCAAAGTCTGAACATTGCATCATTATGCATGCATTGCTTTCTTCAATTCTATACACTGCATCATATGCATACTGCAGCATGTGTCAACAAGTCTATACACTGCATCATATGCATATTACAGCATGTGTTAAGAAGTCTGTACACTCGTCTTGCCTCACACGATCAACTCTGTACAGCCATCCATGCTTGCCTTGCTGGCTGAATGAAGTCTGAACATTGCCTTCAGCTGATACTATCTTCGACTGATTAACTGACAGGATTGTTGGACGAGGTTAATGTGTCTGGGCACGTGACCCAAGGTGGGCACCTGGCACGTGATCCAAGAAGCTGAGATGCTGACACGTGGTAGCATCAATTGGGCGGGAGAAGTGGAAAGCACATGCCCTAAGCTTTTGCTATATATATATAAGACGTCTTCCTCAGAAGAAGACTGATAAGAACAGAAGAGGGCTGATCGAGACTGTGAGTGAAGAAGAAGTGAGGCAGAGAGCAGCAGAAGAAGAAAAAGAAGAAGAAGAGAAAAGAAGAGATAGAGAGAGCCTGCACGATCGAGTGTCAGAAAAAGAAAGAGAAAAAGAGAAGGAGAAGAGAGATAGTGAGAGTTCGTGGAGAAGAAGAAAGAAGTCTCGACTGAAGATCTGTCTACTGGACCGTGGATCAAATCTAGGCCAGTCAGCTCCATGGGAGCCACATCTATGTTATCTTTCTTTACAGCTTTCTGATCGCTGTGTATTTTTCCTTTCTTATTTTTCCTTTTTCATTTGGTTATCTTTGTTCTTCCGATTCTCTGGATAGAGGTCGGGTCCCTCCTGGTCTGGATTAAGAGAGGTCTGTGACCTCTGGTTTGCTGGTGACGGGGAGTCACTGGTGTGTCCCCTCCTGGTCTGGAGGAAGAGAGACTTCGGTCTCTGGTTTTCAAGTGGCTGGGAGTCACTTGGGGTGTCCCTCCGGTGTGGAGGAAGAGGGGAGGCTGTTCCTCTGGTCAAGCTGTGTGGCAGCATTTTGTTCGCAGACTGAGTCTGCAGTTTCTAGCTTGTGCTAGTGGAAGTCTCACTCCGGTTGGGAGTGAGGGGTGGATGTAGGTCTGGAGGACCGAACCACCTAAAAAATTATATGTGCAGTGGTTTCCCTTGTGCGTTAGCTCCATGTCTTCTACCACCTTTCACAGATTGTCTGAGCATTCATATTGCTATCTTGCAGTAGGTTGATTACCTTCTTCCGCTTCCGCTAGTTGATTGTTTAGGCGCGAGATAGATGTTTGTTCTTCGGTTCAAAAGAGATTCTGATTAGTTATCCAGTTTGTCTATCTTGTTCTAGTTAGTGTTCTAGTTTTCATTGAGCGAAAAGCTTTTTAAGGGTGGGATTCATTCACCCCCCCTCTGAATCTAGCGCACCGATCCTATCAGGCACCGGAATGATAATATGTACATCTTCTCTTCTTTCGTTCATGGAATGAATGAATATATCAATGAGTTTGGGTCAATGTTCTTCTTCTCCCTCTGCATCGCCTCTTCTTCTTCCCCCTTTGCGTTTCTTCTCTTGGCCGCTAAAGCGGCGCCGTGCAACAGTGCCGGCGCCGGGGACGTGCAACATGTATATGTGCACCATCTATTGTACCCAAAAGGATAAATGAAATGCGTTTGAGCGCGACGCCATTTTCATCTCCCTCCATTAACCTGTCTTTTCTATTTGTGCATTTCACTATGCGAATGGTTTCTGTTCTTCATCTTCTCCGACGTCGATATGCCCTACTACGTTATGGGCTACATTAATCCCCCTCTCCCTGGGGTTCTCTTCCTCTCGAGGGTCGAAGGTCTCGTCGCCAGAGACACACACATGAATGCATCTCTCTGGCTAATTCTGGGTTCGTCCTCCTATCCCCCTCTGTTCTCAACCATGAACAAGAGGAGATGAGGCCGTCCCTATATTCTACCTCATTGCCTTCTGGACGTCAATGTGATAGTCATTCTGTCAACTCGCTAATATATATATGCGTATATGTATACCTATAGCTATCGCAATCAGCTTGCTGACTGAATGTGTTTTGTAACCGCACTGTATCGCCATCTCTTCGAGGAGATTAGGCGACCGGGGAGAGGGGAACATCCCCCACTATTCCATCGTGATAACACTCTGTCCACAGGGGACCGTCCAACAATGATGAATCTCCTATGGATTAATGAGTGAATAGTAAGTGGGATTGATCCCAACAGACCGGAATCCACGGTCCTTAATGGGCTCCGTGGTGGCATTGAGATGGGTGCTCCTCGTAGGCTGGCCCTCGGGATTTTCCCTCTCTACTGGCCGTCCTGACTCGGCTGCGGTACCGACTCGGGTCACGTGCCCCTCGTAGGATAGTCCTCGGGGTCTTCGCTCCCGTTATGAGTTGCGCTATCCGTCTACTGTCCACCCAGGGACTTGGAACCCCTAGTAGGCTAGCCCTCGGGGTCTTCCTATCTGTTCGGGTTTGCCGGCCGCCGTTGTGCCACCCGGCTTTTAGGGGTTGCTCCACCACGTGGGCATTCTCCGCTTCTCCCCGACAATCGTCCGGGATGGGGAGATGCTGCCGAAATTTCGGCTCGAACGAGTCAAATAAACTATTAAATAAACTAGCCAGCTTGATTCAGAACAATCGCCGCGCTCGAGTGTGAACCTCGCGCGAGCCCGTAACTTGACTTCCGGATGGCCCGAAGCCGGTCCGATGAATAATTGACCCAATAAAGCTTCAAAATCTTTTAAAACATTTTAATAAGTCCAAAAATAAACCAATAAAACCTTGGTTGCCGTAAAACAGGGCCAAACCGACGCCGTCGACGCCCGGCGGGCCTTAAAACGGCGTGCCTTATTCCGGCGCGCCAGTAAGAGGGGCGCGCTGTTTTAACCCGCCCCCTATACCTACGGCTGGTGGCGCCATTTTAGACCTTTACCCACACTTGGACCGCGCCGTTTAACCTTTTAGCTACGTGTTTCTCGCCGGTTTCATCCCGAATCACGTCGTTGCGCCGTTTCAACCCTCTCCTCGCCTTCGAGGTGATTTCTAATGCTAATAATAGAATCAAATAAACCATGGAATCAATAAATCGAATAAATTGGTTTGTCTAAACCTGAACTAGCTAATTCCATAGCTTCATCATCATGTTTCAGTCTAAGCACTCATGCCGCATTAATGTATGCCTGAGTGCACGGGCCCTTGGTATATCAAATGGCATTAGTGGAAAGCCGGGGTACGCCTGATGAGAAGCTCTTGCTATGCGTGATGGTGGTCTCCAGACCTATATCCTCCGCCACGTACTGAGGGTTCCGCCCTAATAAACTGTGCATGGTAGATTATAACATCTTGCATGATCATTTGCATCCTTTGCATTCTTTATTCCGGCCTCGACAGCCCGTTATCTCGGTAATTAATCAAAGGTTTTTCCTCCTCGCGGGGGATGTAATTAACGCCATAGCCTTTATGGTATGGCGGACTGCTGGTCCCGACCGAATCTCACTCTCGCCCGACACGGGTCAGAATGAGCGCACAATAAACTCGTCACTCACGTGACTGGCACGCCTACGGAGTTAATCAGGTAGTTAATTACCGGTTAATTAATTGGTTGATCGACGCATAAATAAACCAAATAAACCTAAAAAAAATAATTTAATACAAGGGAATAAATCAACAAAATAAACATCGAAAATAGTCTGGCACGCCCGGTGGGACCAGTGTCACCTTTCATCTCTTTGCCGAGATACTTGGGCTTTGAGGCCCTCTCAAAGGTTGCTGATCATCGATTTGTTTGTCTTTTCAGGCGAACGATGACAACAACTGGGCTGACTGGCGTCGGCTTCGGCCCTTCGATCGTTGCCGGTCATGCGCAAGGGTACCTGGCGGTACCCATGGTGTTCGGCAACTTCCCTGCTGTTGTTGGCTTCCCCAACTTCTTGGGGTTAGCCTTTGTGGATATGCTGGAAGTGGAACCCTCGGAGCCCATCGAGGGAGCTACAAAGAAGATGGAGCCTCTGAAGGCTCGATGCTGCCACGACTCACTCAAGAGTCCAACTCAGGTCGCCAGCTGCCTGGTGCACCACGCTGTTCCTGGGGCCCGCCCCGATCCTGCCAACAAAACTCCAGAGGTCGCCAGCGCAAGCAAGGCCGGAGGAGCACTGCTGTGGTTACCGGTCCCTGTCTCAGTCCGGTAAATCCATGATGGTCGGTGGTGTGCGCGTCTTCCTCAACGGACGCGACGCACGAATAGTCCCGGACCGGGTCGTCCCCGCCGTCCCTGTCCGCAACTCATACCAAGCCCTCGCTGGAAGGAGGGCGGAAAGAGAAGAAGTTGGCCACTATGGCCAAGAGAAGCTGGCCCCAAGGCCAAGAAAGTTCAAGCAGGTGTGGGTCCCCAAGAGGGTCCAACCTGTTTAACAAGCCGCACCACTTTGCCGCCGTCCTGCACGCGACGAAGTTGAAGTGAGGAAGGAAAGGGGCCTGGCCCCGAAAGAAGAAGAGGTGGTTGCAGACCTTCCGCACAGCGAAAGCTTCCGGGCCTGCGCCCGCCAAGCCAACGTTCCTGCCATGGGACGAAGATTTCAGCAACAGGCCGACCGGGCTCGGCTTGCTTATATTCCTCCTGCGAGAGGTCGACAACTGTCTCCCATGCTGCATCAAGAACGGGGTCAAGAAGAGATGGCCAATCTGGTCAAGAATTATTTTCGAGGGCTAGGCAACCCCTCGCTTGGACAGCAGCGGTTGATGCAAGCAGCCGCAGCCAGTGAAGACTACAGCCCATCAATGGCAGTTGAAGAAGATGCAGGAGAAAGGATGATGGTGTCATCAGTTGATGACAATGGCTATAATGACGGCTTTGAGATCAAAGTCGATGAAACTGCCCCTCGACGGGAAGAAGAAAGATGAATTTCTGTGTTCGAGAGGTTGACCTTTCCGGATCAGGCTAAAAGGAGGGTCCATCGACAGAGAAGAAGGATCCAGATTTTCACTTACAATATGGCTGGCGTGTTTGGCCGCTAAGGAGGGCTCCTCGAGGACCCTCAGGAGCTAGCTCAATTGGCCGTGAGGCCGGGGCCGAATACTCGAAGAACAGAGGTCGCAACGGAGCTCCTGGCGGCAGCTAAAGGAAAACAACCCCTGGTCTACCACCAGCGGAATGATGAAGCTGCTATTTTAACCGCCAATGTAGTGACGGCGGAAGAAGAAGATGACGTCCTCAACATCCTGCCCGAGGGTAAGTCCGGGGAAGCAACGGAGGCCATCCCCAGCACTGCAGCTATGGACCCGTCGGTCCTAATGCTACTTCAAAGATACCGGCAAGAGATAGACTTGCTGAAGAAACAGCTGATATAGAAGACAGAGTAGTCATCAGCTTCTAAGCTGCCCGAAGTCCAGGGCGAATCATCCCGGGGAGCGGTCCATCATGTTGACCCTCCGCCACTCTACACCATGCCTCAACCGTCAGAGCCGAGCATGGCGACAACTCAGCAACGGCCACCACAGCCACAGCCGCAGCCGCTGATACCGTCGGTGCTCCCTCAGGTGCACCAGACACCCCCGCTGCTGTGTCCTCCACAGGCGACCACTCTAGTCACCCCTTACTTATAGTTAGCACACTTCTATCCGGAGCCAGTTGACCCCACGGTCATGAATTAGATGATGGTAGAAAGGATGATCGAGCTGAAGCTCGCAGAAAGAAGTGAAGGCGACTACGTCACGTTCGATGCCTATCGGGTACCATACCCGCCGCACCATGCTGCTAAACGGCTTCCCCCAGGGATCAACAAGCTGCCAAAGTTCAAAAAGTTCAACGGGAGGGGATCCCCGAAGGAACACGTCGCATATTATATGACCGTCATGGGTGATCTGGCCACCGACGAGTCATACCTGTTAAAATTTTTCGGGTCCTCACTGACGGGGCTCGCATTTGAATGGTACTCTAGCCTCCTGGCCGGGTCGATCAGCGACTGGTCGATATGCAGAGGAAGTTCAGAGAAAGATTCCATGTTACAGAAAGGGAGGTCACAGTGGCTGAACTCTATTCAACAAAATAGAGGGAGCCCTCGACTATATTAAGAGGTGGAGGAACCTCGGGATGAGATGCAAGCGGCCCCCGCATCAGGAGGACGCTGTACAAATATGCAAGCAGAACCTCAGGAGGGAGGTTCTGGAAAAGATGATTGGAATGGAAATACGGTCGTTTGACCGATTAAACAATGTCGTGGCCGAGGTGGAAGCCTTTCTTGCCAGACCTGCCCCTACATCAGCTGCCGGCACAACCCTGAAGGGCAAGGCAGTGGAGCGGCGCCAGGCGCCTAAAGAAGCAAATGCTCTTGACATCAAGGCGTTTGAGCAACAGAAAGGTAAAGGCAAGGAGGCGGTCGCCCCACAGCCTGCAAGAGCTGCAGACGGCAAAGAAGGTCCCTCGTTGAGGGATAAGATGAAGAAAGCCTACTCCTTTCCGAAGGACAAGACCAGGATTCTGTTCGACTGGGTAACGGAGTATGGCATGGTCACCCTGCCAGAGCCGAAGAGGCCGGAGGACCTGAAGAGAAAAGACAGTCCAAGATTCTGCCCCTACCACCAGATGTTGGGGCATCCAATCGAAGATTGCTATGTTTTCAAGAACATCATCGAAGGGATGGTGAATTAAAATGAAATAGAGTTGGGAGAGTACAAGGTGGACCCTCCTCAACCACATGAGGCCCCTCCCAGAAGGGCAGGAGTCAACATGATCTCCCTATACCAGGCATTGCCCGAGGAGATCTCTGAAGCAAGTACGCGGCGCACCTATGAAACTCATTTCTTGGAGCCCGTGAAAGAACAACAAGGATGGCAGTAGGTCCCTGCGAAGCACAAAAAGAAGAGGGCACCCGCCCGAAAGTGGGGGCACATGTCCGTGGCGTCACACCACGACCTGCTCCGCCAGTGGCAGCACCTGTGTGGACCACTCCACCTGCAGTCATCAGAATACCTACACACAATCGGAGGAGACAAACTCCACTGCCGTGGTCAAGGAAACCAGTCCTGGGGTCCGCAAACTACAAGACCTTATTGAAGGGCTAGATGAGTACGTGCAGCCCGAATTGAAGCCCTTGCTGGTGCGGGACCATGTCCCATGGCAAGAACTGGAGCAGCTCTCACTCGAGCGAAAGGAAGAAGCTGATGAAGCATCCGATAAGGAGGGCAGTCTGTTCTGGGGGCAGGCGCCTGCTGAAGTAAAAAGAAGAAGAAACAAAAGAAGAAGAAAAGAAGGCCGCTAAGGCCGATAAGGTGCAGGTTGTCTCCTGCAATACTCTATCAGCACTCTTCAACCTGCCCGGAGAGGAGGAAGAAGAGGAAATTTGCTTCACACCCCCTGTTAAGGGAGACAAGGTCGAAGCCGCGACCGCTGCACATGCAACCTGGTCAGGTCGAAAATGGGGGCGCCAACCACCGCCCAACCACAACATTATATTCAGGGGAGAGCAGCCCTACAAGACACCTCCCCCGGAGGTCAAGGGAGTCCAGATCCCTCCTCCGCCAGGCCTATACAACAAGAGTGGGGGCAAGGCAATCCCTTCATTCCTTGAATTTATGAAGATGTCTAAGGGGAAGCAACCATGCCAAGAGGCTAACCCTGCACCCGGGGATGTTCACCCGCAGCCAGCACAGTCTGTCGAAGCTCCGAATGCAGATGGAGCTTGTCCTGCGATGGCTGATGAAGAACAGCAAGGATCCGGTGCTAACCAGAGAGGTGCCGAGTCCGAGGCAGATGAAGCGGGTCCGTCAAGGGCCGCAACTCAGGACTCTCCCAAGCCCAGGTGGGCGGAAGAGATGAAGCTTTCCAATGTCCGAGCTGGGAGCCGAATAATGAAGCTACTCAAGAAGCTCCCTGCTAGATTTACAATCTGGGAGATCCTCTCTTTGAGTAAAGAGACCCGACAGGCGATCGTCACTGCTCTGCAGACGCCTGCTCATTTTGAGACCTGCTTGGCTGAAGCAATGCCAGAAGCCAGCATGACCTTCACTCAAGAGGACATGCTTCTTCCCACCATCAGCCACAATAGGCCGCTGTACATGAAGGGGCACCTGAACGGAAGGGAGCTGAACAGAATTCTAGTCGATCCTGGTGCAGCTGTCAATATTCTGCCCTACAGAATCTACGAGAGGCACCACTTCAACGTGCATCTCGAAAAGGTCGGAGATATGCGTATCGCCGGCTTTAATCAGAAATGTGAAGTGTCAATGGGGGTGGCAGAGTTCACACTCACCTTGGCAGACTTCACTACGAAGGTGCAGTTTCATGTCATCGACTCCCGCACCTCGTACAAGGCGCTGCTTGGCCGTCCGTGGCTGCATGAAAACATGGTGGTGCCCTCTACTCTCCACCAATGCATCAAGTACAGTCTCGAAGGGAAGGAGGAAGATCTTTGCTGACCTCCACCCGTTCGAAGTGTTCGAGTGTCATCTGGCAGACGCTCACCTATATGCAGAGCGGCCTCAGAAGGCCCCTGAAGTCAAGACCCCTGAGGGGCATCAAAAAGCTCGTCCGGCGATAGCTGGTATCCACCACCGCCGCGCGGATATGTCAAGCCCAAGGCGGTCTCTCATATCACCGTATCCGGGGACGTGGGTAGAATAGCGCCTCCAGCTATATACCCTGAAGTAAATGAAGCCCAGGTCGATCAGCAGCACAACCACATTGGAGTCCCTGACGGCCTCACCAAGCCGATTCCGGCCTTGATAACCCCACTGTCGAGCCTTTCAAAGCTTGGGAGGTGGCGCAGATAGATGGGCCCAGCAGCTTGTTCTACACGGCTGAAGAGCACCCTACTCGGGAAGACACAGACTGCTGCCTCCCGAAGATATAGACAATCCGTCAGTTCCCGTCAAGGGTCTGGCGTTCACAACCGACCGGATGGCCAGGATGTTCCAGAAGCAACACATCCCCTCCGATCAATCTCATAAAAACAAAGAAGCTTTCCAGAAAATGTGGCATCCCGCAAGTCTGGACAAGGAACTGAGGCGCGTCTCTCAGCACCCGGGGTTGGGCTTCACCCTGGAAGAATACTACTACAGTGGGCGATACGAGGTGGACACCATCTCCGCCTTCTACCCTACTGAAGACATCCCACCGGGGGCAACTTTTGATGAATACCCAGCGGAAGCTGAATATGTTGAGCCAGCTCAGCCCGGAAATCAAGAAGCGAGACCGTGATTCCTTGCCGATGCTGGGAGCAGGTCTATCCCAAAGAGGCGGCCCTTCAAGCCAAATTTGATACGGCTAGCAGCAGCGAGGCCGAAGATGTTGAAGAAGCAGGGACCTCTCCCTCCAGTAGAGTCCTACTGATGATGACCTCAGCACCTCTCCTGCCAATCGGGGAAACATCAGCCGACTCCGATCAAGAGGCACATGCTGCCAGGAAAGAAAATGCCACTTCTACGGAAGATACAACTGCCTCAGAGGGCGAGACCTCCTCAACCTCTGCTACAAGACTGGGAGTCTGTCCCAGCCCGGCAATAAACAACCACCAGCCTATTATGGCTACAACTCTATCTACGGGGGATGAAGCTTCTCTCTCGCCCTAGAAACCGCAACGGCAGTGGACTTGCTGATAGAGCAATCTGCACAGCTGCTATTGAATGAAGCGGAGGACTCTACGGAGGCTCTGATGATGTCAAATGAGGAAATCGAGGTCCTTGGCCCCGAAGACGGCATTCCAGATTTCGTCGACCTCCAACCGGCACCTCCGGAGATAGAAGACGGAGGCCAAGCTACAATCGACGAGCTGATAGAAGTCAACCTGGGAAGCGAGGAAGACCCTAGGCCTACCTTCCTCAGCGCCCAGCTATCCCCAGAAGAACGGAGCTGTATATCCAGCTGCTGCAAGAGTACCGGGACTGCTTTGCCTGGACTTACAGAGAAATGCCAGGTCTGAGCCCTGCAGTTTTGCAACATGAGCTGGCAATCAGCCCTGAAGCCGAGCCGGTGAAGCAACCGCCGCGGCGCATGAGGCCAGAGCTCATCACTCAAATTTGTAAAGAAGTAGACAAGCTCATTGACGTGGGATTTGTCGAAGAAAATCAATATACCACGTGGCTGGCGAATATCATCCCCGTGAAAAAGAAGAATGGACAGATCCGGATATGTGTCGACTTCCGAGATCTGAATAAAGCTAGTCCCAAGGATGACTTTCCGGTGCCGATAACGGAAGTCATGATTGATGCTACAACCGGCCATGAGGCCCTGTCATTCATGGATGGGTCATCCGGCTACAACCAGATATGGATCGCGGAGCATGACCGGGTCCACACTGCCTTCCGAACCCCTAAAGGCATTTATCACTACAAGAGGATGCCGTTCGGACTAAAGAATGCTGGCGCAACTTATCAGCGCGCAATGACCAAAATATTTGATGAGTTGCTCTACCACAAGGTCGAGTGCTACATAGATGATCTGGTGGTCAAGACCAGAAGAAAGAAGACCATCTGCAGGACCTCCGAATCATTTTTCAGAGGCTGAGGCAGTATGAATTGAAGATGAACCCTATGAAATGTGCGTTCGAGTATCGAGCGAAAATTCTTGGGTTTCATTGTCAGATACCGGGGAATCGAGATAGACCCCGCAAAGATCAAAGCGATTCAGGAGCTACCTGCACCAAGGAACCTCTCCGAGCTGAGATCACTGCAGGGCCGCTTGGCTTATATCCGGCGGTTCATTTCCAATTTGTCAGGGCGATGCCAGCCTTTCCACAAATTGATGATGAAGGATGTTCCCTTTTACTGGGATGAAGATTGTTTAACAAGTTGAAAGATTATTTGAAGACTCCTCCAGTGCTGGGCGCACCGGTGAAAGGACGGCCGTTGATATTATATATAGCATCCACCCACAACTCCCTAGGGGCAATGCTGGCCCAAAATAATGAAGAAGGGAAAGAACAAGCCCTCTACTACCTCAGTCGGAGATTGGTCAGGACTGAGGAGAAATATACTTATATTGAGAAGATCTGTCTGGCACTGGTCTTCACAGTCAAGAAGCTTCGACACTATATGTTGTCGCATGAAATCAGCTGGTATCCAAAGAGGACCCGCTGAAATATATTATGTCCCAGCCGGCACTCAAAGGTCGCTTGGGCAAATGGGCGGTGATCCTTATGGAGTTTGATATCTCCTATGTGCCGCGAAAGGCTGTCAAGGGCCAAGCTATTGCAGACTTCTTCGCCGAGCACCCAGTACCGGAGACTGCCCGCTGGAACCGGAGCTTCCTGAAGATGAAACCCTGGAAGCCGCTCAAGTGCAGCCCTCCTTGTGGCAGCTATATTTTGATGGCGCTTCCAGAATTGACACCTCGGCCACTGGTCAGCCAGGGTCAGAGCAGGAGCAGGCATAGTCCTGAAATCTCCAGAAGGGGAAGTTGTGCACACATCTTGCTCAATAAACAAGCCTTGCACAAATAATGAAGCAGAGTATGAAGCCCTAATAATCGGGTTGCAGATTGCTCTATCCATGGGATTCAGATGTTGGAAGCATTCGGAGACTCCATGCTAGTTATAAAACAGCTGGAAGGAGAGTTCGATGTGCGAAAGCAAGAGCTCCTCCCCTACCATCAGCTGGCAACCCGCCTGATGTCAAGATTCTACTTCGTCAGCATCAAGCATGTCAACCGAGGACAGAACGCTCAGGCAGACGCCCTCGCTAAACTGGCCAGTTCTTTGGCAATCCCGCCAGACACAAGCCTGAACATAACAGTGATCAACCGCCGACAGGTCCCCAGTGTGACAGAGGTCTTGGCCGACGAACAAGAGATTGGGGTGGCAGCCGTCGAAGAGGTTCAACAGCCCGATTGGCGAGGATATCTCCTACGATGGTTCCAGCACCAGCAGCTCCCAAAGGAGAAAGAACGGATAATGAAACTCCTGAGGGTCAAAGACTCTTACGAGATGAGAAACGGAACCCTGTTCCGAATAATGGCGGATGCCCGAAGAAAAGTTCTACTTCGTTGCTTGTCTTCAGCAGAAGCTGGGCAGGTGATGCAAGAAGTCCACGCGGGTTCAGCTAGAGCGCACCAGGCCGGCCCGAAAATAAAAATTGAGATAAAGAAATTGGGTTACTATTGGCCCACTATGTTTGATGACGGCTGCAAGTTCGCCAAGGCTTGTCAGAAATGTCAAGAACACGCCAATGTGTCGAGAAGACAGCCGGTGCCGCTACACCCCACCATACCGAGCTGGCCGTTTGCTCAATGGGGCACGGACGTGGTAGGGCCACTGCCAGCATCTTCATCAGGGTGCAAATACATCTTAGCAGCTACAGATTATTTCTCCAGATGGGCAGAGGCAGTAGCACTAAGAGAAGTGACGGGAGAGTTGGTTGCAAGATTCTTCCGGCAGAACATAATATTCCGGTTCGGGGTTCCCAGCCAAATTATCTCTAACAACGGCAGCCATTTCAGAAACCAGAAGGTTTATCGGCTAGCTAATAAATACAAGATTGACTGGAGGACATCGTCCCCCTACAACCCTCAAGCCAATGGACTTGCAGAAGCCTTCAATAAAACGATATGCACGTTGCTGGCAAAGACCGTCAAGTCCAATAAGAAGGACTGGGAAGAAAAGATGTACGAAGCGCTTTGGGCCTATCGTACCGTCTATAAAACCCCAACCGGCTGTTCGCCATTCTCCCTCGTATACGGGTCAGAGGCTGTGGTGCCGATTGAATTTGAAGTCCCCTCGCTGCGAGTCGCCATCCAGCATGGACTAGTCAGCAGTGAACAAACTAATGCATAAAGAAGATTGGAGGAGCTCGCCGAGCTCGAAGGAAAGCGTCTTCGTGCGCAACAAAACATTCAACTCTATCAAGCTCGCATGGCCCGTGCTTTCGATAAGCTGGTCAAAGGTCGAGAATTCAAGAAAGGAGACCTCGTAATGGTCAAAAGAAGAGAAGTAATGGCCTCCAACCCTAAGGGGAAGTTGGTTGAAAACTGGGTCGGACCATATGTCGTCTGCCGAGTATATGAAGGGGGTGCGCACGTCCTTGTAGATCACAAAGGAGTCGTCCAGTTCTCCCCCCTTAATGGAAAACACTTGAAGCTATATCATGCAGCTTAACCAGCATTCTCAGAATGACCCATACCTTGGTCTAGTGGCACTCCGCCCTGACCGACCTACCTTCACCTTGGTCTAGTGGCACTCCGCCTTGACCGAGCTACCTTCACCTTGGTCTAGTGGCACTCCGCCCTGACCGAGCTACTTATATCTTGGTCTAGTGGCACTCCGCCCTGATCGAGCTGCCTTCACCTTGGTCTAGTGGCACTCCGCCCTTGCCGAGCTACCCTTATCTTGGTATGGTGGCACTCCGCCCTGGCCGAGCTACTTATATCTTGGTCTAGTGGCACTCTGCCCTGACCGAGCTCGCATAAAATAAACAATATCGCCAACACGGACCTTACGTCTGAATGGGCACAAATCCTCCTTTGCGTTAGCCTCGCCTTCTTGCTAACGAATAAACCCTTTTCCTCAGCACAAGACTTCGTGTCCTAGCCGACCCTTATACAGCATTGCCATTACAGGCCTTACGTCCGAATCGGCAAAAAGCTCCTCCTTTGCATTAGCATTGTCTCCTTGCTGACGAATAAACCCTCTTCCTCGGCGCAAGACTTCATGTCCTAGCTGACCCTTATAAAACATTGCCATTGCGGGCCTTACGCCCGAATCGGCACAAATCTGTCCCTTGCGTCAACATTGTCTCCTTGCTGACGAATAAACCCTCTTCCTCGGTGCAAGACTTCGTGTCCTAGCCGACCCTTATACAGCATGGCCATTGCGGGCCTTACGCCCGAATCGGCACAAATATGTCCCTTGCGTCAACATTGTCTCCTTGCTGACGAATAAACCATTTTTGCATCGGCGCAAGACTTCGTGTCCTAGCCGACCCTCTCAACATCCTTCTATTATATGAGTCAAAAAAAAAGAAGAAAATGGGGTTAAAAATATAGATACCCCGCCGGCCTTGTTCCTAAACTAGGACAAGGGGAACAATGACTATAACCCGGCTACGGCTAAAACCCGCAAGGGCGCTGTAGGTAAAATTGGGTATCCCGCCACGTAAAAACGTAAAAGGACGCGTGGTAAAAGTAAGAGGGGGCTGGCTTTGGCGAAAACCTGAAAGGGCGCTTAATCCAGTAAAGTGGTAATCTAAAAGTTCCTCTTCTCTCTCTTCCTAATGAAGCTCCAAAAAGGACAACCATCAAAGTCCCACCGGAGATCCCCTTTCAAACCCATGTTTGACCCTCATCATCATCAACGAGATCGGTCGATCTCTACCTTTAACTCGGACCTTTCATCCTTGTTAATGAATATACCTTTGCTTCGACATGTAACCCATGTCGATGAACAAACCCATGTTCGACCCTCGTCATCATCGACGAGATCGGTCGATCTCTACCTTTAACTCGGACCTTTCATCCTTGTTAATGAATATACCTTCGCTTCGACATGTAACCCATGTCGATGAACAAACCCTTGTTCGACCCTCGTCATCATCGGTGAGATCGGTCGATCTCTACCTTTAACTCGGACCTTTCGTCCATGTTAATGAACATACCTTCGCTTCGACATGTAACCCATGTCGATGAACAAACCCATGTTCGACCCTTGTCATCATCGGCGAGATCGGTCGATCTCTACCTTTAACTCAGACCTTTCGTCCCTGTTAATGAACATACCTTCGCTTCAACATGTAGCCCATGTCGATGAACAAACCCATGTTCAACCCTCGTCATCATCAGCGAGATCGGTCGATCTCTACCTTTAACTCAGACCATTCGTCCTTGTTAATGAACATACCTTTACTTCGACATGTAACCCATGTCGATGAACAAACCCATGTTCGAGCCTCGTCATCATCGGCGAGATCGGTCGATCTCTACCTTTAACTCGGACCTTTCGTCCATGTTAATGAACATACCTTTGCTTCGACATGTAACCCATGTCGATGAACAAACCCATGTTCGACCCTCGTCGTCATCGGCGAGGTAGGTCGACCTCTATCCCTTAACTTGGACCTTTCATCCCTGTTAAGAACTATATGGCCTTTTCTTCGACATTTAACCAATGTCGACGAACAAAACTAGGGTCCGACCCTTGTCATCATCGACAAGGCCGGTCGGCATTCCAGCAGGCAAGCTCTCCCGTGTTTCGGATTCTCCACGGAGTATAAGAAAAAAAGAAGAAATGAAAAATGGGGTTAAAAATAGAGATACCATGCCGGCCTTGTTCCTAAACTAGGACAAGGGCAAAAATGGCTATAACCTGGCTGTGGCGAAAATTCGAAAGGGCGTTGCAGGTAAAATCGGGTACCCCGCCACTTGAAAACCCGAAAGGGCGCGTGGGCAAAAGTGAGAGGGGGCTGACTTCGGCGAAAATCTGAAAGGGCACTTGAGTTAGTAATGTGATAAAAAAATGATTAAAAAAATGATGAAATGAAATGAAATGATGATGTAGTAACAAGGTTACCCTCGTTCGTCATTCCACTTACACCATCCTTTTCGACCCTTGTCACCATCGGCAAGATCGGTCGCTACCCTTACGGCCCTTGTCACCATCGGCAAGATCGGCCATCCTTTCGGCCCTTGTCACCATCGGCAAGATCAGTCGCTAATCCTTTTGACCCTTGTCACCATCGGCAAGATCGGTCGCTACCCTTTCGGCCCTTGTCACCATCGGCAAGATCGCCTACCCTTTCAACCCTTGTCACCATCGGCAAGATCGGTCGCTACCCTTTCGACCCTTGTCACCATCGACAAGACCGGCCATCTTTTCGACCCTTGTCACCATCGGCAAGATCAATCTCTACCCTTTTGGTCCTTGTTACCATCGATAAGACCGGCCATCCCTTTCTACCCTTGTCACCATCGACAAGATCGGTCGCTACCTTTTCGACCCTCGTCACCATCGGCGAGACCGGCCACCTTCTCGACCCTTGTCACCATTGGCAAGATCGGTCGCTACCTTTCGACCCTTGTCACCATCGGCAAGATCGGCCATCCCTTTCGACCCTTGTCACCATCGGCAAGATCGGTTGCTACCCTTTCGGTCCTTGTCACCATCGGCAAGACTACCTACCTCTCGGCCCTTGTCACCATCGGCAAGATCGGTCGCTACCTTTCGACCATCGTCACCATTGGCGAGCCCGGTCAACTATCCTTTAACTTGGATCTTCCGTCCTCGTTAAATAGATAAACTACCATTGCTTCGACATTTAACCCATGTCGATGAATAAACCACACCCTCAACTTTCGTCACCATCGGCGAAATTAGTGGGGCGCATCCGCCTACTCTACGCATGTCCCACCATAGCCAAAGCTTGATTCCGGGAATAGTTAATCCGCAGTGGAGCGAACACCTCACCCCTTCGCTGAAGGCGTGAGCGCTCTCATGCGCCAGTAATTTACGCCCCTAGACTGAGCTAATCGGCCGGAAGGAGAAAGAAAAGAAAAGAGAAAAAGAGTTCGTGATTGAAGCAACAAATAAAGACATTTCATTGATATGAGTTGTCAGAATACATCTATATTCGGGGCATTCCCCAAGATACATGAGCTCCGAAGACAAAAAGGAGCGAAACTAAGAAAAGGGGGAAATGAAGTGAAGTTACTGCAGAGGGCGTCGGAAAATGTCTTCCAATTCCAAAAGGCCCAGGGAGGGATACTGAGTCAGCTCTTGCAACCGAGACTCGATAGATGTCAGCTACGATAATTTTTCATCCAGAGAGGTGAGTTGTCCTTCAGCTAGGTCAGCTTCTTCTACGGTCTGAACCTCCATGCGCTCAGTCTCCTGGAATTCGACTTTAGCCCTGGCAAGTTCTGCACGCAGCTCCACTATACTCGCTGTGAGAAAGGATCAGCGTTCTGATGTAGTGCTAGCAGCATCTCTTAGTTGCCCCACGATCCCTCTCAATGAGGTCGCAGCAGCTCAGCAGTCAGCCTTCTCCAATTTTACAGCCGCCAGCTGATCAGATATCTCCCGGCTAAGATACTCTCACCTATTGGTGTGCTTCAACAACATTGTAACTCACGGGGTCCAATCATCCATCGGGCACCCGAATGCCAATAATGAGTGGGAGAGGTGTTCTATCAGACTCCTCAGCTGTGCATAAGTCAAGCCCGGGGAAGCCGACATGGCTCGCTGAAGATTATCTAGAGACTGCCATACCATGTCGCTAGAAAATTGTAAACCTAGTGGCGAAGTCTCGGGAAGCTGAAAGTCCACCTTGCTGTCCACCTCAGCCTAGATATCGTCGCTCGCCTCGGAGGACGTCGACGGCATGGTTTGCAGGGCACCAGCGCTGGACTCGGCAACGACAACTGATACAGTTGGAAGAGTCTCTACTATAGCAACTTCCTTGCCTGCCCCCTGAGATGAAGCCGTAATGGCCATCTCGATAGCCGAGGATACTCGCTCCTCATGTGCAGTCCCACCGGCTTCTACGGGAGAAGATTCCTCAATGACGGCCAAGGCCTTAGAAGCATTGGCCTCTTCTTCAACAATGTCTCCCGCTTCTATCTCCAGGAGGCAACTTTGCTCCAGCAGCAATTCTTTGCCAACTGCCGGGGCTTGAGGTTCCGCGACTTCCGTCGGGCCACCAATTTCTACATTTACTCCGGGTCCCTCTGAAGCTGCTGCTGTCGCACAGGCCTGTGGAAGTCGTAAGGCGATGGACCGCAGAACTGGTGGAAAGGATGGTTGGCCCATGCCTAAATCCGGAAGAGGTATGCAAACCGTCATAGTTGGCGGCTCCACCTCAGCCTGCATTACATATATGTATGTCAACCAGCCGAGTTGGAAATAACAAGAAGGGCTGCAGGCGGGTGTCAGAACACTTCCTACCTCGACCGGCACTATATTCAGGCCCCCGAGAATGGCCTCTGCTGACTCCAGCCCTCCTCCTGCAATCGGGTATGATGGCCCGTGCTCGCCTCCTGGCAACCTCGGAGGGCTAAATGTCAAGAAGTCACTTTCGTAAGCTGAAGAAGCCCCGGCATCTTCAGTTTCTATACCAGCCGGTGGAAGCTCGTCATCACTGGAACCACAACCATAGTCAACCTGCTCGGAGGAGGAGGAGTCTTCGGCCTGCTCCCGAATCTCCAGAACCTGAGCAGGTGCTGTGCTGCTAAGAGTGACTCCCTTAGCTGGAGCCCCCTCAACAATTTCTGTCTCGGGAGCATCAGCTTGATGAATATCATGGGATTCTTCCCTTGAAGTCACTTGCTCTCCAGCAGCAGCTTCTCCCACGACCTCGACTTCGGGGAGTGTTGTCAGTTGAACGTCAACTGAAGACAAAAGCAACAAGCAGTCAAGTTCTGGCTGAAGGTAGAGCAGGCCGAAAGGCCCCAGAAACAAATTGCCACTTACCCTCTATCTCCTGATGAGGCGTTGGGAAAGGTAGATCTCCCTCAACAGAAGCTGGAGGGGCTCCCTCCTCTCTCTCTCTAGCCGCGGCATTCGTCACCGCCTCCAGCCTAACAACGGCGAAAACAGTGCCAGCAACTACAAAAAGATGATCAGCCAAAGTGGCAGAAACAAGTGAACAAGTCACAGAGGAGCGAGAGGTTACCTTCATCTTCGGGCCCTTGTGTCCGAGCGGCCTCAAACTCGGAGAATGAGGGGACCCGGGGAGGAACGACAACTGGTTCCTCCTCAGCAGCCCTCCTCTAGTGCGCTCGTGTAGCACGGGTGTCCGCCTTCTTGGCCTTCTTGGCCTTGCTAATGGCCTCCCCGACCTGGGACCTATTTCGCTTCCGTGAATCGCCAGGAGGCAGTGGCATCGTGGTCGGAGCCGGCTCGGGGATGTCAAAATATGAAGGCTTCTGCGCCTTAGAAATCAGCTCCCTGTAATGCCGAGTCACCTCCATAGAGAGGTGAGCTGCAAAGGTATATGGGTGAGAAAGATACATGCTGAGTATGAAAGAAACAGCTTGAAGCTGAAACAAAAGACAGCATACCTGGCGGTCCTGTGTACCGGGGGGTGAGCGCCCAATAAAATAGTGGGGGCGCCTTGTCTCGAGAAGCCGCCTCACGAACAAGCCAGCAAACATCACCTATCTTCTCGCTCTTCTCAACCAGCTGTGCCAAATCTTCGTGGCCGCGAGAAGATAAGTAATAATAAAGGCCCAAGTGGTCCAACCCCCAGCCGTCAGCATACTTAAAAGATATTAAGAGCTGGTGGTCCAAAATGGCTTCTAATGAGCTGGTAATTGAAAGCCCTTGAGAATGAAGCAGGGCAAATATCCAGGGGGTATTGGAATACAGGCCTTCCTGCCTATCCTCCCTCCTGATGAAAGTCCTATATGGATGAAGATGATCAACTGCTGGACGACAGTCCGCCACTACTGGAAGGGGCTCCTCTACCAGGATGGGAATCGTCTGGAGAACTGTCCGCTCGCTGCTAACCCGGCATAACCCCCAAAGTGTCTTGACATAGTCATCCTTCTGAATTCCCAGCATCTTCGGGTCAGCCTTGGACGACCGACACTTCACAGCCTTCCTGGCTTCCAAATATGCCATTACCTCAGTGTTGGACCAGGATTTCAGCTTCTTCAAGTAATCCGGGTCGATGTCCAAGGCAGGTTCTGGCTAAGAATCTAGAAAATGACGCTCAGCAACATGCCAACAGTCTTTGCAGGAATTCTGGTAGAAGCCCGTCCGTGCATTCCACCATTTGATAAAGTCCGGAGTCACTCTGGGCAGACGAGCAGGGGATGGCACCCTGAAGGACACATCTTCCCGACGGTGGAAGTAATCCCACAATGTACGAGGTTCATCTGTGGTCGTCTGGCCGGCACGATGTCTGCTCGGGAGATTAAACCGCACCGAGGAGGAGGGGATGTTCTGGTCATACCCAAAATTCCGACCGAAGTGGAAGGGGTAGTACGGCTCCAGCCATAGCAAGCCGCTCTTTCTAAAGACAAGGACACTGGGACAGATGGCCAGTGCCCAATCAACCAGCTCTGACTCCAAGATTGGCCTTGTGCTCTTGGTGCCGGCGAGCGGATGAATGAACTCCTCTGTCTCGAACAGGCGGCACTGCCACATCTTGTTCACAAGGGGGCTAGAGCTAGCTGCCAAGCTCCAGAAATGCAGAACTCCTGGCGAATCTATCGGGACTGTGGTCAACTTCCCCAGAATAGCAAAAAGCTGATCTGCCATTGAAGACGACTCAGCACTGGCAAACTCGATCATCCTCGGCACGGGACGATCAGACTGAAGCGACCGGGGAGCTGCCTCAGAAAATAAAGTGCAGACCCAGGCGTTAAATAAATGAATCAGACCAACTGTATATGAATTTCTAGGGATGCGTGATTTGTGCAGATCACCCAGCATCTTGTAAATAAGGCATAAAGCCACTAGGCAAAGGGACAGCTTCGTCCCCCAGGCCATCAGACAAGCAAGATAAATGGCCTCTGGCCTAATTACTGTCTCGTCCCCCTGAGGAAGGACGAATGAGCAAAGCCAATAAGTCAGATACGCAGCACAGTGCGTGACTGCGTCAACTCCTGTAGGGTTTGGGCCCCCTTGTCACCCTGAAGTGATAGGGAAGGTTGTCTGGCGACGGGCCCTCTTCTTTCTCTTTACTACTGTCAAAGCAACTATGGGGAAGTCTTCATATTGCTGCTCCCCACCAAAGAAATATTGAAGCCATGCGCCCATTCGCACGCGCCTCTTCTCTCCAGGCTTCCGCGCTTCCCGTGAATCAAGCGTCAAACGCAGCAGGGTGCGGTATGCCTTCATCAAGTAGCGATAGGCGAAGCCTGTGAAGTACTTTCCTTCGTTGTCCGTCTGGTCCTTCAGCCAGTCCGGGAAATAAACCTCTTCATATGGCTCCCTGTCTATCGGCAGGCCGCTCAGCTGGGACAGACTCTAGAGATCCAACGAAGTTTCCCCCTCTGCAATATAGAAAGTATTGTATTCCGAGCAGAAGACTTCGATCATCCCGCAGCACAGGCCTCGGGAGATTGGATACCGATACCGGGAAGCATATACGCTGTGATAAACACCGACATGCACTAGGATTGGAGCATACTGTTGCAGCACATAGTCTGTGAATTCAATAGCCCCCAGCCTGAAAGCGTGAGCATCAGTGGCTTTAAGCTTTCCAAACCATCCCATGGAGATCTGATGTTTGAAGCGGACTACCAAGCAGTCCCGAAGAAAAGGCTCATCTCGATACCCCCATTTCAGCGGGGTGAGGAATAAACCATATATGGGCTTCTCTCTGTCAACGCGCCCGGCAGTCTCGTTCCATCGGGCTGGCGTAAACTGCGGTGCTCTTGTCAACAGCCCAACATCTGGAGTCAGCTCCTGTACGCCGAGGACGGCATCCCATTTTCTAGACTCCCCGGGAAGATATATGGGCATGCCCTAAATGACTGACTCGCTCAGACTATCTCTGTCCGCTAACAAGGCTCCTTCAGCTCAACGGACGAGAATTATATCACGCTTCCCGCGAAGGTTGAAGCGCCTGAGGAAGTCCATCAAGTGCTTGTCCTTGGGGTGGTCCAGCCTGACGCCATCCCCTCGCTCGTACTTAAAATGATTACCGTCAAGAATCATCAGGCGGCTGGTGTCAACGGTATCAGTCTCCAAATCCGAAGACTCTGCCACCACGGCTATCCACTTGGACCCCCGATCAAGGGAATGGACATTCTCCCATGTCACAGCGACGCCGGACGCAGAGGAAGAAGAACCGGATGCCATGTTATCTGCAAGATAGCATCCAGAAGAGAATAAGCAAAGTCAAAAGTTAGTTAATTGAAGCAAGATTTCTGACAAAATTTCGACAGAGTCTCCCCATCCTGGGAGTTTGCCAAAAGAGGAGCGGAAGCCGTCCACCAAGGGAGCGGCCCCTAAAAGCAGCCATAGGCATTAAGCCAAGGCCAAACAGGACACCCGGTGGATTTAGCTCCGAGGACAAGTCCTGCTAGGAGCCTCCCATGGCCCGAGAAATGGGTCTCAATCCAAACAAAATGAACACAAACTCACCCTCTCAAAAGATCCCCTCACCCGCTCGTTCGCTCGGCGCCGCGGTGGAGAAGGGAATGAAGAGAGAGAAAGTTTCTTGCCAAATGAACAGTGAAGAAGAAAATAATGAAGGAAAGGCCTTTATATAGGGGGGCTCCACTACTGATTAAAACGGCGTGCCCCGGAGCGCGCCGTTTTAACCACTTTGCGCGTCGGTTAGCCCGGTGCCGTTTTAACCTCCCGAGCAACAGGCGTGCCGCTTTAAGCGGCACCGTTTTAACAAAAAGGGCAATGGTGCACCGTTTTAAATGGCACCGGTCAAGCTTCCGACCGCTTCGGATTAGCATCCAACGTCGGAATTAAGTGCCGTTCTGAGCTTCCGTCACCAGAGGAGATCAATCCGGACGAAGCTCATCCGTCGGTCCTGCTGCACTCCTGCCTCGCTTGCAACACCCACATCTGGGGGGTATTTGTTGGCACTCAAAATATGATCATTTGCAACCAAGTTGCAAAGACAAATGACACGACCCACTATAGCATAGAAGCCGATGAAGAATAACCTGCTGAAGACTTCCCAAGCTGCCAGAGCCTCGAGCCACATGGAATGAACACCGGGGACTTCGCCTCGGGAGAGTCAAGATGAATTCACAACCAACCGGCAGTGCGACCAAGCCTGCCTAATGATCCAGCATCGACTCCCTCGTGCCGCTACCCTACACCTGTCACTCGACCAAGGACGACGGTCTACCCGGTGGCTCGCCACCTGAATGAAGACTCTCCTAAGGAGGAAGAACGCCATCGACCCTTCATAACAGGGAACCAAAGACTCTGGCAGTAGAAGGTCCCGATCACCCAATACGGGCTTGTCTTCTTGCTATATTGGGTCCGTTAGCGACCGAATGATCACCCAGTTGAGGTGGAACCATCCCGGGTGTTACCCCGCCCTACAAAGAAGCTTTGAGCACCGACGCGGCTGGGCCGGAAGCACAGATCGCAGTGCCGAGTGCCGTGTCAGTAGAAAACCAGCGTGCTCAAGTTAAACACACATGGAGTTTGGATTAGGGCCGTACGTCATGCCGAGAGCTTTGTCAGCGCCCCGTCGAGGTTTTCCAAGGACCGCGGCGAGAGGAATCATCAATGATGACCTCCGGAATCATCCCCGGACTCATCGACTAGCCTTCGCCATCCGAGCGAGGCTAATACGGCACCCCGTTTCACCGGCGCGCCCCTTAAATGGCGCTGTCATCAACGGTGCGCAAATGCTCCAAGGGAGGCTGCTCCCCAACGCCATCACATCCGGCGCGCCCTCCGTGGCGCCGGAATAGCTTCAGTGCTATATAATCAACTTGTTCGACCAAGTTAAAAAGGGAGAGAACTTTTGGAAAGGAGAACGATCCAGAAAAAAAGGGCTTGAGGGTTTTCTTGTTGGAAAAGTCTCCACGTCTGAGCGTCTCCACGGCCGCCACCCTGTTCTGCACGAACCTCCCGGTGCCGGAGAAGAAGATCGTCTGCTTCCTTGTTTATTTAGGTGGGTCGTCGTCATTTTTGCCGTTGATCCGCCACTATTTGGGTTTCTTGGAGATATAATGTAAGTGAGAGGGGGGAGGGGCGATGATATGAGCCTATCCTCCCCCCCTCACCATCTCTGCGATCCTCTATCTCTCCTTCTGTAACTCCTTTCCTCTTTGTTAATGTAGACGGTGATCGTGCGAAAACGCCGGCACCGGAATGATAATCTGTACATCTTCCCTTCTTTCGTTCATGGAATGAATGGATATATCAATGAGTCTGGGTCAATGTTCTTCTTCTCCCTCTGCATCGCCTCTTCTTCTTCCCCCTTTGCGTTTCTTCTCTTGGCCGCTAAAGCGGCGCCGTGCAACAGTGCCGGCGCCAGGGATGTGCAACATGTATATGTGCACCATCTACTGTACCCAAGAGGATAAATGAAATGCGTTTGAGCGCGGTGCCATTTTCATCTCCCTCCATTAACCTATCTTTTCTATTTGTGCATTTCGCTGTGCGAATGGTTTCTGTTGTTCATCTTCTCCGACGTCGGTATGCCCTACTACGTTACGGGCTACATTAATCCCCCTCTCCCTGGGGTTCTCTTTCTCTCGAGTGTCAAAGGTCTCGTCGCTAGAGACACACACATGAATGCGTCTCTCTGGCTAATTCTGGGTTTGTCCTCCTATCCCCCTCTGTTCTCAACCATGAACAAGAGGAGATGAGGCTGTCCCTATATTCTACCTCATTGCCTTCTGGACGTCAATGTGATAGTCATTCTATCAACTCGCTAATATATATATGCGTATATGTATACCTATAGCTATCGCAATCAGCTTGCTAACTGAATGTGTTTTGTAACCGCACTGTATCGCCATCTCTTCGAGGAGATTAGGCGACCGGGGAGAGGGGAACATCCCCCACTATTCCATCATGATAACACTATGTCCATAGGGGACCGTCCAATAGTGACAAATCTCCTATGGATTAATGAGTGAATAGTAAGTGGGATTGATCCAAACAGACCGAAATCCACGGTCCTTAATGGGCTTCGTGGTGGCCGTGAGATGGGTGCCCCTCGTAGGCTGGCCCTCGGGGTTTTCCCTCTCTACTGGCCGTCCCGACTCGGATACGATACTGACTCGGGTCGCGTGCCCCTCGCAGGCTAGCCCTCGGGGTCTTCGCTCCCATTATGAGTCGCGCTATCCGTCTACTCTTCACTCACAGACTTGGTGCCCCTAGTAGGCTAGCCCTCAGGGTCTTCCTATCCATTGGGATTTGTCGGCCGTCGTTGTGCCACCCGACTTTTAGGGGTTGCTCCACCACATGGGCATTCCCCGCTTCCCCCCGACAATCCTCCGGGATGGGGTGATGATGCCAAAATTTTGGCTCGAACGAGTCAAATAAACCATTTAATGAATTAGCTAGCTTGATTCGGAACGATCGCCGCGCTCGAGTGTGAACCTCCCGCGAGCCCGTAACTTGACTTCCGGACAGCCTGAGGCCGGTCCGGTGAATAATTGTCCCAATAAAGCTTCGAAATCTTTTAAAACATTTTAATAAGTCCAAAAATAAACTAATAAAATCTTGATTTCCGTGAAACAGGGCCAAACCGGCGTCGTCGACGCCCGGCGCGCCTTAATACGGTGCACCTTAAAACGGCATGGGTTATTCAGGCACGCCAGCAAGAGGGGCGCGCCGTTTTAACCCACCCCCTATACCTACAGCTGGTGGCACCGTTTTAGACCTTTACCCACGCTTGGACCGCGCCGTTTAACCATTTAGCCACCCGTTTCACGCCGGTTTCATCCCGAATCGCATCGTTGCGCCGTTTCAACCCTCTCCTCGCCTTCGAGGTGATTTCTAATGCTAATAATAGAATCAAATAAACCATGCAATCAATAAATCGAATAAATTGGTTTGTCTAAACCTTAACTAGCTAATTCCATAGCTTCATCATCATGTTTCAGTCTATGCACTCATGCCGCATTAATGTATGCCTGAGTGCACGGGCCCTTGGTATATCAAATGGCATCAGTGGAAAGCCGGGGTACGCCTGACGAGAAGCTCTTGTTCTGCGTGATGGTGGTCTCCGGACCTATATCCTCTGCCACGTATTGAGGGTTCCGCCCTAATAAACCGTGCATGGTAGATTATAACATCTTGCATGATCATTCGCATCCTTTGCATTCTTTATTCTGACCTCGATAGCCCGTTATCTCGGCAATTAATCAAAGGTTTTCCCTCCTCGTGGGGGATGTAATTAACGCCATAGCTTTTATGGTATGGCGGACTGCTGGTCCCGATCGAATCTCACTCTCGCCCGACACGGGTCAGAATGATCGCACAATAAACTCGTCACTCACGTGACTGGCACGCCTACGCAGTTAATCAGGCAGTTAATTACCGGTTAATTAATTGGTTGATCGACGCGTAAATAAACCAAATAAACCTAATAAAAAATAATAATAATTCTTAATAAAAAATATCCCATCAGAAATAGTGCCCTATGCCAATTGCCAACTATATTGAACACAATGGACTTTTTGGACCACTGCAACCATTTTAGGTTCCTACATACCTCCACAACCACGCTATGATACCAACTGTAATAACCCAAGATCCGAGTACCAAAAAGGAACCGATGCAACCCGAATTTTGGCCTGCCACCCACGAGCCGGGAGGCTCAGAAAGGTTATTTGGACGGTGTGGAGATATATAAGAATCTAAAATATTTGTAGAACTAAAGAGCATGATATAACAATGCAGGAAATAAGCAACTACATAATTAAACACTTGTATAGTTCAGAATATTCAAGTCCATAATAAGTACCGTCAACTAAAAGAAAAGTACAAGAACACGGGGCATACCCCATCGTTGGCAAACTGGCAGCTAGACTGGACCACCGGCACCACGAGGAGCCTCCGAAGTACTACGCGTAAGCCTCGCCTCACCTGAAAAACAAAGAGGGTGAGTAACATCTCATCGGCTTAGTAGGGGTCCCGCAGATCCCTACCTCACAATGAGAAACACAATAGAGCGATAAACAATTAACAAGAACAAGAAATATATATAACAGAAGAGGTAGTACATAACGATTAAGGAAATCTACACGAGTACCACAACGCTAGCCTCATAAGCCACGTGTCACAAATATCACTGCTACACGGAAGTAATCTACATCTTGGTCACGTAGAACTGAGTACACTGAGTCACCAAAATAGTACACTGTGACGGAAAGAACCCTGAGTTGCTACTTCACAGGTGACAGGAGTACTACCCACTAGAAGTAAGGATGGATGCTTCCAATGACATCTTAGTCTGTGCCCCAGGTGTCTCCCAACTCGTCCCAAGTAGAAACCGGGACACACTAACCAAATAACCACAGAATAAGGACTAGCTAGGGTCGCACTTGTTAGCGCGGGTCCAACGCTCCCAACCACGTGTGCACACATAGGCTAACTGCTCTAAGTCAGGTCCTTTAGTTGATTTTTCCCCCAGTATAGACTCAGGCTGCAAAGGCAAGAGGCCCTATGGTAACCAGTGTAAAAATTGTCTCATCGGGACTAGCTCTCTACCACTCCCAAGTGGGTCCGCACACGCGTGCGCAAGAAAGTTACGACTAGTGGGGAAAGTCTCTGAGGGTGAGAACTTGCTGTAGAAGCGAAAATCACCGAAGTACCATCGGTTCGTACTAATCCAATTATACACATATAACACATAATGAGGTAGTTCATATCACGAAAACCCAAGGATCTCTGACTGGATGGCTAATCTATCGGCTGTCGGTGCATATGGTGCGAGCCGGAATCAGTAATCGCGCGGAATCTCAAAAATCTGGTAAATGACCAACTGAGCTCTGGGTGGCCAACAAACTGGCCATCCAGCCTCCTAGGCCGCCACATCTGTGGCTGCCACTCAGTGGCATGGGCAGCCAGCCCACTGGCCGCCTAGAAACCTGGGCGGCCAGGGGTTTGGCCGCCCAGCAAGGAGAGTATGGGCGGCCACTCCCAATGAACTGGGCAGGGCGGCCAGTGCTTTGGCCTCCCAGAAGTCTGGCCGGCCAGGGGTTGGGCAACCAAGAGAGACACCCATGGGCGGCCACCCTAGTGGCCACCCTCCATAGAGGCAGGGTTACCAATGTTCTGGCTACCCAGAAGCTTGGGGGGCCAGGGCTCTGGCCACCCAGCAGGCATGCCCCTGGCCGCTGTTCGATGGGTTTTATTATTATTTTGGTCGGGTCAATCAACCAGTTAATTAATAAATAACCAACTGATTAGTTGATCGCGCAGGCGTGCCAGTCACATGAGTGACGAGTTTATTGTGCCCTCATTCTGACCCTTGTAGGGCGAGAGTGAGATTCGGGTCGGGACCAGCAATCCGCCACACTATAAAGGCTATGACGTTAATTACATCCCCATGAGGGAGAAAATCTTTGATTAATTGTCGAGATAGCGGGCCGTTCAAGGCCGAAACAAGATGCAGGAGAATGAACGTGACGAGGTCACATGAGATGCTTTTATCTATAATGCAAGAGAGGTATGGTTCATTGCGTTGGAGACCCTTGGTACGTGGCAGAGGATGTAGGCCCGAAGACCCCCATCGTGCATAGCAAAGACTTCTAGTCGGGCGTAACCCGGACTTCCGTCAGTGCCATTTGATATATCCGATGGTCTATGCAAGCATGCATGCATGATGCTCATGATTATGACAAGCATGGCAGTAGAGTTATGAAGATAAACGATGATCAATCAGATTTATTAACCTCCACCAAAGGAGGCGGGAATCGTTACATAAGCATGATAACGACAGCATGATGCTAATAGATATAACAGTAGAAGCATGGTAATAAGATAGTTCGGACTTGAATAGCCCTTTTTTTATTTAGTTTATTACTGATTGGGGTTTATTAATCTCGACCGTGGGAGGCGAAGATCACTCCGAAGGCGAGTGAGTGATTAAAACCATGCAATAATTCAAAATCGGCCCGACCACGCGTAGGGATATGTTTTCCCGGCGCGGCCAATCGTAGGTAAAGGAGCTTAATCCGACGCGGCCATGATAATCATTAAACCGGTGTAGTAACCTTGGGGCGCACCAGGAACGAGCCGATTAAAACCAGAGAGTTATGAGTCTAATGTTAATCCGGCGCGGGGGGCTACAGCACCATATTAGGGCGCGCCGTATTAGGACCGCGCCGTTTTAGCTAATTTTTGGAGAATTTTGAAACTGTTTTGGTTTATTAAGATGTTGTTGAGGGTTTTGAAGTTAATTGGGTTGATTGTCTATTTAATTAGAGTCCAAGGCTCTCTAGGAGTGAATTTGTGAGCTAGTGCGAGGTTCATACTCGAGCACCAGAGTTTATTACTTGAGAACATGTGTTTTATTGAAGCCAATTCACGAAGGTAATCTTACTAATTAAGAAGTTCTGCCGAAAATTGGGCAGCATCTCCCCCGTCCTTGAAGGATTGCAGGGGAGAAACGGGGTCATACTCACGTATGGAGTAAGCCCCTAACTAGCCGGATAGCACGACGGCGGCCAGCAAATCCCAATCGGATAGGAAACCTCGGGGACTGGCCTACAAGGGGTACCATGGCTCCGTGGGTTGAAACAGGCAGATAAGGCAGTTAATGAAGGAAGCGACAACCCCGAGGTCTAGCCTATGAAGGGTGAGCAACCTGTAGTCTGCACCGTATCTGAGAGAGGGATGACTGATAGGGAGGGAGGCCCCGAGGACTAGCCTACGAGGGGCACACATCCCTTAGTCACCACAGAGTCCCTAAGGATTGTGGGTTTTCAATCTATCAGGGTTAACCCTATTGCTGTTCACCCGGTGGCCTGTGGGGACACTCATCACTGACAGATGAGTGTTAGGGAACAACCTGTAGTCTGCACCGTATCCGAGAGAGGGATGACTGTTAGGGAGGGAGGCCCCGAGGACTAGCCTACAGGGGCACGCATCCCTTAGTCACCACAGAGTCACTAAGGACTGTGGGTTTTCAATCTATCAGGGTTAACCCTATTGCTGTTCACCCGGTGGCCTGTGGGGACACTCATCACTGACAGATGAGCTCCTATCGACCAAGTGGTGTTTGTAATGCGACATCGGGAATGTTTCCTCTCCCCGGTTTACTGGAGCAGTGCTATCAAGCAAGCTCACAGACCCTGAATGCAGGCGGGATGAAAACAGGAATGTGTAACACCATACGACAGCCGATGAGTTGATAAATTATCGAGCATGGGTTGGAGCATTAACGTTCGAGGGTTAAAGGAATTAACACTCACGGAGGAAGAGGTGATTAGCAATCACAGATAGGGGTAGCTAGTATATAGATAGGATGATTTAGCTAAATACACATATGCTGGAGTAACTGGCATGCAACAGTCACAGGACGGGCCTTGGTGTTCTGGAGGTGACCCCTACCTTCTCTGAGCAATGGAACAATGCAAAGAAAAAAGAGAATGGAGATCGGACCCTGAAACAGAGTGGGAAGAGATACGTGCACAGGCATGCCTCTATCCATGAAGTATGCAGGAAGCATCGAGTAGGACATGGCCACTGCGTCGACGTGAAGGACCCGGGGAGGGGTCATCTCTGTAGCCCGTGGTATCTCAGGGCATATTCGGAGTCGGAGACACTGGATTCGGAAACCACGCGCAAGGGGGAAAACAGACAGATGCACCGACTGAGATAGAAATGGAAGGAGGAGACACAGCATCAAGCATTCAATCAACCATCACATACATATATATATCATCACCCCGTGAATAGGGGGGCTAACACATATATTACAAATCCGGTGTCGGCATCGTCGCACGGTCACCGCTCACTAGTTGCAGAGAGATTTACAGAGGAAGAACAAACCAAATTGATGACGAGGAGGGGGGGGGGGGGGAGATTGGATCATATCATCGCCATCCCCCCTTCTCGCTTACATTAGATCAGAGGGGAGGAGTCAGAGAGATAACGAGGGAAAACCACGCGACCCACCTGTTCCTTGAACAAAATATCAGACCCTCACTCTTCTTCTCTGGCTCCGGAGGACTTCAGTCAGAGCAAAGGAAGATGGTGGCGAGGGGATGCTCAGTGAGAACCCTTCTTCTCACCCAAGGAAACCCTCTCTCGCTCGAGTTTGATTGGCTCTCCGGCTCTCTCCCCCCTCTCGAGCAATCACCAGTGATCTCCCTCTTAACTCGATATTCTTTTTTTTTGCTTCCCTTTTCTTCATCGAACCAAGTAGCCATATATATAGGAACAGGTTAAAAGCTTAATCCAGTGTGAAGAATGGCGCGTCGGATAAGGGGCCCTTCATGACCTTTCGCGCGCCGGAATGGGAGGGCGCCGGATAAGGGGTCCTCCAAGCTTTTGGGCGTGCCGGAATTGAGGACGTCGGGTAAGGGGGCGCGCCGGTGAAGAGGGCGCCGTATTAACTTCTTCCGCTTGACGCGGGTTAGCCGATGAGTCCAGGGATGGTCCCAGGAGTCACCGTGACCATTCATCTCACCGTAGTTCTTCAAAATACTGATGAGAAGCTTTGACGAATCCCTCGATATGACGTATGGCCCTTCTCGGAACCTCGAGTATCTTTGGTTTGAACACGCAGGCTTTCCGCTAACATGGCTTTCGACAGTATGATTCGTGCTGCTAGCTCGGTCTGGCTTGTGTTCAAAGCTTCTTGAAGGGTGGAGTAACACCCGGGATAGTTTCGCCCAGGCCGAGCGATCATTCGGCCACTAACGGACCCAACTTGGCGAGAAGTCGTACCTGTGCCGGGTAATCGGGGTCTTCTACCGACAGAGCCCTCGGTCCTCCATTCTGAAGAGCTACGGGCATTCTTTCACCCCAGGGGAGTCTTTCATAAGGTGGCAGGCCACCAGGTAGACCGTCATCCTTGGTCGGACAACGGGTGTAGTGTATGCGGCATGACGGAGTCGATGTCGGCTCATTGGGCAGGCTTGGTCGCACTGTCGGTTGTTTGTGAATTCATCTCGATTCTCCTAGGGTGAAGTCCCCGGTGTTCATATAGGGTGACCTGTGGCTCTGGCAGCCTGAGAGGGCTTCAATATGTTGACATTCATCGGCTTCCGTGCTTCGGTGGGCCGTGTCATTCGTCTTTGAGGTTTGACCGCCGTTAATCATATTTTGAGTGCCAACAAATGCCCCTCAGCCGTGGGTGTTACGAGCAAGGCACGAGTGTAGCAAGACCGATGGATGAGCTTCGCCCAGAGTGATCTCCTCTTCGATTGACGAAAGCTCGTAACGGCCCTTAATCCGGCGCGGATGCTAATCCGGCATGATTTGCATGTTAACCTGGCGCGGGGCTTAATCCGGCGCGCCCCTGGGAATCGGAAGTTAATCCAACGCAGCCCTGGGCATTGGAGTCTTAATTCGGCGCGCCCCTTGGTGCTTGGAAGGGTGTTAATTCGGCGCGCCTTTAAATGGTGCACCTTTTGGCTTGGGAAGACGTTAATTCAGCGCGCTAAATAGCGCGCCGGATTAGCCAAGGGGAAGACTCCCCTATATATCTCTTCTTTGTTTGTTTTTCTCTTCATCCTTCTTCATTTGCAACAAAATTTTCTCTCTCTTCCTCCTCTTCCCCTCTCTAGCTTCGGTGCCGAGTGAGTTGAGAGCGGCTGCGGCCGGCCCCTTCGAGCAGGTGAGTGAGAGTGTTGCTCATTCAGGTTTTAAAACCCATCTTTTGGGCCCCGGGAGGCTTCTAGGAGGGCTTGCCCTTGAAGCTATTCCCCCGGGTATCCCGTTTGGCCTCAGTGTAATGCCGATGGCTGCTTTTAGGGGCCGTTCCCTTGGTGGACGTGTTCCCGCTTTTCTTTGGCAATCTCCTGTGCTGGGGAGACTCTGCCGAAATTTTGTCAAAAATTTGTCTTGATCAACTATTTTCTGACCTTGTTTATTCTTTGATGTGCCTTCTTACAGATAGCAATGGCATCTGGCTCTTCTTCTTCTGCTCCCCGTGCCGTGGTGACATGGGAGAATGTTCATTCCCTGGATCGGGGGCACGATCAGCTTGCCATGGTCGCAGAATCTTCAGACTCGGAGACCGACACAGTAGATACTAGCCGCCTCCTTATCCTCGGGGGTGATTCTTTTCAATATGACAGGGAAGGTGCTGTCTGGAGAGACTACCCCAAGGACAAGCATCTGATGTCCTTCCTTAGGCGCTTCAATCTTCAGGGGAAGAGAGATATGTTCCTTGTCCGCAAACCCGAGCAAGCCTTGCTAGTGGAGAGGGACAGTTTGACAGACTGTGTGGTGTGGGGAAGACCTATTTACCTTCCCGGAGAAGTCAGGAAATGGAGCGCCTGCTTGGACTGCAAGATCTGGCTCCAGAAGACGGGCTGCTGACTAGAGCCCCTGAATTTGTGCCTGCTCGGTGGAATGACTCCGAGGGCCGGGTAGACCGGGAGGAGCCAGTCTTTGGCTTGTTTCTTGTCCCGTTGAAATGGGGGTATAGAGAAGAATCCTTTCTGTTGGACTGCCTGGCGGTCCGCTTTAAGCATCAGATATCTGTGGGGTGGTTTGCCGAACTGAGGGCTACCGACGCCCATGCATTCAGGCTCGAAGCAGTGGAATTCACAGATTATGTGCTGCAATACTACGCTCCCATCTTGACCAGGGCTGGCATATATCATAGCGTGTACGCCTTAAGGTACCGCTACCCCATATCCCGAGGTCTATGCTACGGCATGATCGAAGTCTTCTGCCCCGAGTACAACACTTTCTATACTTCGGAGGGGGAGACTTCTTTAGATCTATGGAGCCTCTCGCAACTCAATGGCCTACCTATTGACGGAGAGCCGTACGAGGAGGTTTACTGGCCAGACTGGCTAAAGGATCAGACCGACGGTGAAGGCCGGTACTTGGCAGGTTACGCCAATCGTTATCTGATGAAGGCATATCGCACACTTTACCGCTCATCGTATGACACGAGGGAGGCCCGAAAGCCCGGTGAGAAGTGGCGAGTGCGGATGGGCACCTGGCTTCAACATTTCTTCGGCGGGAAGAAGAAGTATGAGGGCTTCCCCGCAATAGCGCCGATGGCTCCGAAGAGGAAGAAGAGGGTCCGGCGACAGGCCACCGCATTAGCATCTTCGAGGGGAGGGCAAAGGGAGGACCCGAACCCCACCAGTGTTGACGCAGTCACCCACTGTGCTGCGTATTTGACCTATTGGATTTTTTCTTTCGCTCTCCCGCAAGCCGACGAGAGCGTGATCAGAACGGAAGCCATCTATCTCGCTTGTCTCATGGCTTGGGGCACAAAGCTGTCCCTTTGCCCGGTGGCTCTGTGCCTCATCTTCAAGATGCTGGGAGATCTGCACAAGATGCGTCTCCCCAGGAATCTGTGGACGGTTGGTCCGTTACATTTCTTCAATGCTTGGGTCTGCACCCTGTTCTAGGAGGCTACTCCTCGGGCGTTGCAATCGGCTCATCTTATTCCGCGGATGATAGAGTTCGTGAGTGTTGAACCTGTTGTGTATGTGATTTTGATGCTTACAAAATGACTTTGTTGCTTGGCCTTGTGCTTGACTGGTTATTCATGTCTTCATATGAAATGTTGTTATTGGGATATCATCATGTGGATGCATTTGTGACTCTATAAGACTCATACGTGGTTTGATGTTAACACATTGCATATACATTGCATATACACTTGGTGAGATTGCTTTGTATTCAATGAGAAAGCTTTTGTGAAAATCATGTTTGGATAAATGTTGGATTGATGAGATTTGATGATGATCAAATGCAATGTGACTCAATATTGTTTTGCGTGGCTTTGCTCCTTACTCTTTAAATTCAAATTTATTCTATCATGCAATGGTGAATCATATTTGGAACTTCATGACTCTGTGTATGGACGATTCAACCAATAAACAAGATATTGAGGATCAATGGTGAATTCAGGTAAACTGATGAGGTAAATACTGATATGTTTTTGTTATGTAATATATATCATCTTTTTCTTCTTGAATGAGCAATGGAAACAATCTTGGATAAGATCCCACTTGATTATACTTTCACAAGTCATCATGAATCTATTAAAGAAAGTGAATTGTAATGGGTTGATTTGTAAGCTCTATATTGAAGCAAACTGACTCGTACTTGGTGATTTGCAGGTTGAAAGAACTCCTCACAACCCTTTTCAATCATGCCATACAATGGTGGAGTTTATTCTCTTTATTTTCAGCAAATTGGGTCATTGGGCATTCTGGCAGAGCAAGAGTCGACACCTGGTGTCGACATCTTGCTCCTGGACACTTTTCCAGAAACAAGTCCAGGAGGTGTCGACACCAGGTGCCGACACCTACCTGGAACTGGTTCTGGCAGCAAGCCAGAACACCAGGTGTCGACACCAGTGTCCAGACTTCTGTTTTGGGTTTTTGTGAACTGGAATGCACAAGGTGTCGACACCAGGTGTCGACACCTATGCAGAGCCGTGAAAGATGACTTTCGTGCCCACGCACCGAAAGTCCATCAAACCCAATCAAATAGCCCTCAAATCACTCCCTAATTTGTGGATCTGGTCCCTAAGCTGTCTCTTGACCGTCCCAAACTCATATATACTTCTTATTGGGTCAAAAACCTAGATGTGAAGGGAGATCTGAAATATTTTCTCTTGTTCTAACCCTTGTGAGTGCAGGGACGCTGTTGCAGCTCCAGGGCTTCTTCCACAACGTTTTGGGCATGAAAGTGAAAGGAAGAAGGCTCCTTCCAAGTCTCCAAACGACCATCTACTAGAAGCTGCGTGGAAAATCAAGATACAACCATTGTCCATGCAAGAATCGATCATCTTTCTTCAAGAACGGTTTTCATACTGCAGAAGCATTCAAATACGTTTGAAGGAGAGACAGGGGGAGCTCTAATCACTGCAAAATCTTCCTCATTCTGATTTCTCAAAATCTTTGTTGATAGAGCTTGAAAATCTGCTTTAAGACATTTTTGAGGACTTTATATGTCTTTTGTCCACTCTCTCTTGCATATATATATGAGCTACGATTTTTATGATACAACAATTCTAATGCTCATATATTCTTTCGTATAGGTGAAGAAAAGAGGGAAAACGTGGTGGAGCTCTTGCAAGGAGGATATGATCTACCACCGTGAGGATCTGAAGCTCGTGGAAGAAGGAAAAGAGGAGCGGCACGAGGAGAGGAAGAAGATGATGTCAAAATCATGATCATCTGTCAACGAGCCTAGGAGAACCAGATTTTGTTAAAGAAGGGGGAGCTCTATCTTTGATGCATCTTTCTAGTTTCCATCTATAGAATTTGTTTTAGGAGGTCATATCATATATTTGTCTTTGTTTCATATACTTTTGAGAGAATACTTTGTGTGGGTGTTCGGAGAAAGGGTTCTCCGAGTGTGTGTGTTGACGTGTGTGCGTCGATTTGTGCGGAGCATATCCGCGTGTGTGCTTGGACGTATTTTGGGGTGTGTTCCCCGTGTGTGGTTGGGAGTTTACTCCCGTGTGGTTGTGTAGGCTTCGCACTACATGTGTGTGTTGGAGCCTGGCTCCGTGTTTGTGTGGGGATTTATCCCCGGGCTATTTTTACAGCAGTGAAGCCTCACCGGTTTGGTGAGGGGTGGACGTAGGGAGCCCGTCGTGGTCCCGAACCACCTTAAAAATTCCCGTGTCTTGTGGTTTGATCTTTGTGATTGTGTGATTCACTATCTTATCTGTTTATGCAATCATGTGAGCTCGGTGAGATTGAGTGAATTAAGTTTAAATATGTTTAGATTAAATTCATCAATCTTATCAATCTTGTTAATTCCGCTGTGTGCTAGTTTGTGTTTTTAATTGGACATAGTTTTTACTAGAAGGATCTATTCACCCCCCCTCTAGATCCGCGTTCCTACACTACGGGACCCAACAATTGGTATCAGAGCGAGGCTCTGTTGTCCCTAGATCTTGCGATCTACAGAGTGATCCCAGTGCATTCTACAATAATGAATTTTTCTACTGAACATATCTCAATGAATTGTTTGCCAATCTTTACTGGTTCGGAATTTAATTCATGGCTAGGCAAGCTGTGTGTGATGATCAATTCTATTAATCCTAGTCTTTGGAAATTGATTCATCATGGTCCACACATATTACCTCTAGATGAGACCAAGTGGTCTAATCAGGATAAAATGATGCATCATGATAATGTTACTGCTTTTAGTTTATTGAAAGCTTCTGTAAGTACTAACAAGTTTCCATTTGTATCTTCGTGTAGGACGGCAAAGGAGCTTATGGACCAGTTGATCAAAGCTCAAGAGAAGGAAAGACAAGAATGTCTCATGGCCGATGATGTTGATCAACAAAGCGACGAAAATGTAGAAGAGGTAAATTCTGATTCTGAAGAATTTACTCTTGATGATCTTGTTGATGCTTATGATGAGTTGGAAAAATAATATAAGAAAATCAAGTCAGAAAATAGAAAATTGAAAAAGAAATCAGAAAACATGCACCATGAAAATGGATCTTGTGATAAATGTTCTGAGCTTGATAACTTGAATGAACTTTTAGAGCATGATGTTAAATGTCACAAAGAAACCATTGCTTGTTTGAGAAATGAAAATGTTGCCCTCAAGAACAAAATCGATCAATTGGAGAAAACTGAAAAAGATCTAAGAAATAAAATAGAATCAAACTCTATTGATCAGGATATTTGCAATGAATTGATTATGAATGATAAACTTGCAAATGAAAATGAACAACTTAAAAAGGAAAATAGTGCTATATTGATTCAGATATCTCTGGTTGAAGGCAACATGAAGTTTCGTGAAAAAGAAAATGCTATGTTAAAATCTGAAAATGAAAAACTGAAACATCTAAATACAACCATGTCTAAAAAATTACTTACTTTTGAAAAAAGGGAAAGTTTGGTTGTTGATGATTGTGAAGAGATGCATGTGTTAGAACAAAAGATGGAAAACTACAAAACCATCAATGCCCAATTGAATGAAAAAGTCATTTCTTGTGATAATGAGATCATTTCCTATGAATTGCATATTTCATCACTTGAAAAAGAAATTCTTGATCTGAATGCTTCTTTGTCTAAGTTTGTGAATGGGGAAGAAAATTTGAACAAGATTTTGGGGACCAAGGTAAATTTTCAAAGAGAAGGTCTTGGGTATGAACCCACCAAAAAGAAAGCCTTTGGGCTAAAGACTCAAACATCTTTTGTGCATGCTTCATGTTCCTCAAATATGTCAAATGCTTCTTGTGTTGAGAAATCAAATCCCAAGGCTCAGGCTCAACCTAGGAGCAATAGGATTCATGCTCACAAAAGTCACAAAAACATGCTCCAAAATCAACAAATGTTAATTGTCATTATTGTGGTAAGCATGGTCATTTGATGAATGATTGTTTCATTGTGAAATTGAAAGCATGCAAAAATGAACTTGTTTCCAAAAGAAAAAGGGTTGTTTGTTTTAAATGTGGAAAGCTAGGACACCGTGTGTCACAGTGTTGGCAAGCAAATGAAAGAAAGAATTTCAAAGTCAAAAATAATTATACTTTCGCCAACCCACAGAAATTTCATGCTCATCCTGTTGTGAAGAAGAGAAATTTCTATGCTTATAATGATAACATTCATGCTAAATCACAGAAATTTGATTATCATATTTATAAGAATTTTGTGAAGTCTTCAATATGTTGTCATTATTGTAGAAAGTTTTGGCATATTATGCATGATTGTGATTTAATGAACTTTGATGATATGTTTACCCAGAGAATGTGGAAGGCACCCATTAGAGGTGCAACTAACCATCTGGGACCCAAGAAGGTTTGGGTACCCAAAACTATTGAATGAGAACGCTTGTTGTAGGATTGCCTTGAGGTCAAGAGGAAGGCTTTAAGTTGACTTGGCCAGTTCTGGTGTGATGCCTTGGTGAACATGGGCTTGTCCTGAGTTGATACTGATTTCTTTGAAGAGGCAGTCTTGTGTGTTTCATGTGTATCAACCTGTGCTACACATGGACAGACCTTGGTTCTTCATGTGTTTAGACTTGTGCTTTATATGCATAGACTTGACTCTTTACATTATTGGACTAAACTTGAAATTTCTGAACTGAACTTTGAACTCATGTCAGCTTGAGTGAATCACTTGTATTGATAGCTGCAACTCATCATACATACTTGCAGCTCATAGGAGATTGTCTTGTGGAAGAAAAGTACTGAAATTGGCTTTCTCATTTGTATTGAATTGAGATTGATATGAAATTGAGTTTCTGATATTGCAGGTTGAGAGAGAGAGAGTCTTATGTGATGAAAAGCCTTGAAGTTAGTTTCTTCATATGCATTGGCTTAATATTGACATGAATTGAGCTCTTTACAGTGCAGGTTTGATAATGACCATCAACTCTTGAAATCATGGTAAGAATTTAATGTTTGAATGTATCTCCATGTGCCTAGATTGAGTCTAATTCATGTATGGCTTTTCTGAGTTCAGATTAACTGTCTTAGGCAGTTTTGCATGTTTCCTAAGTCGGTGTCGACACCAGGTGTCAACACCGGGTCTGGCAGATCCAGAACAGGTCTGAGTATTGGGTTTCGTAATGCCCATCTTGAGGTCCGATTGGTTTGAGCTTTTACCCATTACCCTTAGGATTTCTCTTCATATTCTAAAGGAGTTTTGGAAGGGTTTTGGCATGGGGTTCTTGATCTTGTCATCTCCTTTATGTGCTGCCTTATATGAAATGTGAATTTGGGGTTTCAATGAACTTCCTTTGGCTAATATCGTTCTATTTCTTGCAGGAAAGAAAGAAAGGAGCTCAAGAGGATTTCAACGCCAGTTTTAATCTACCTCCATTGAGATTTGGAGCATGTTGATGAAGAAGACAGCAAGGGAAATAAAGCGAAGAACTTGAGGATGTCAATAAAGGTAACTCAAGGTAAAGGTGAGAAAATAAAGTGTTTGGTTGAAGTTCTTTGGTCTTGATGTTAGTGCCATATCTTGACAGATAGTGATTTTGAAATCTTGAATACCCTATGGTTGCTTTTGACTATGTGGAAAATGAATGCTTGGCTGTAAAGAATTGAAAAATCTAAGAAGTATATATGAGAGTGTAGCCATTGAATGCCTTTTACAAGTGGAATTGCTTGTGTATGTGTGAAACCATCTGAAATTTCTGGTATATCAAAATATGTTGCCGGAATGGTAGGTTAGACCTATCAGAAAGGCATCACTTTGCGAGAGCTGGGCCTTCGGACCAAAATCTCCGCCTCGTACTAGAATTCGGAAAATTGAATGGTTGGTTCTAGATGAATTTTAAACTGTCATTCAATGCTCATGTGGTTGCTAAACCCCCGATGTCATATGGGAGTGCATTGTGTTTTTCTGATCATCATTTCAATGACTCCATGGTATATAAAATGGTGCCATGTGGAAGGTCAGGTCAAGCCTGTCTGAAAGCTATCACCATGCGTGAGAATGTGCCTCCGCCCGGTACCATGAATCACCTATGCATAAGGCATCAAATTTAAATGAATTTTCTGAAATCATGCATTGATTAAGGGGGAGCCTTGCAAGCTAAAAATTTTGAGATTAATGTTTTTCCATTCTCTCAGCATGATGATGTTATTTTGTGGCTGAATATTTTGAGGACTGAATTTGATCAATGTTCTGTGGTCTTTACCAATGTGCTACTCATCCTTTTGGATAAAAGAAAAAATATTTTCAAAGAAAAGTTCACATGTGATGATTTTGATGCTTGAATGAATTTTCTGAATTCTCTTTTCAAGATAAAATTGTGTTCTCACATTAAAAAAAATTCTGCATCTCATGCATTAGTCACATTTGATGCATATAGAGTTGTCATGTGAAATCTGAAATCTTGCATCACATTGCATATTTACATATCATTTTCTACATAACAATCACATAGTACTTTTGGAAGATGAAGCTCATCGTGTGTCTTGTTGCATAGTTGACATTTTAGCATGCATATAGTGCATATTTTGAAATGCATCATTTTGAACATTTCATGTTGCATAAATACCAAAATAATACTTCCAACAATGGTATCATATCTTTGGGGCCAACAATTCAAGATTTAAAATGTATATCTTTTCATTTTGCATTGCATATTGCATATACTCCTATTGTATGCTTGCATGTTATTATATGCTATTCAACCCCTTCCTTGAAACTTCTAAGACCGTATACTCCATTGTTAAATAATGTTACATCTGAGTCTTAACAAGTGTGCTTCATGTCAAACTCTTAAGGAGGGCATTTTATGCTTATTGCATTTACATAGGGGGAGCTGCACTATCTTATTTTGAGTTAAATTTTCTTCATACATGTTAAATCAAATTGCACACCTCATGCACTATAATGTGAAATTGAGTGTTATTCATAAGGATATAGGAATTTATTTCAACACTCTAAAGTAATTCAACTTGCTGCATGAATGATAAAGAGACAGTTGAGGAAAAAGCTGCATGCCTCCGCATACAAAAAAAATGGATGAAATGAAAGGCAGAGCAATGCTTAGTCTCACTGAGTAAATTGGGCACATGTCACCTGAGACGTGATGTGGTTCATTTCTGAAAAGTGTTGACTAAAGTACCTCTGTTCAAAATGAGGTGAAATAGTTCAGTATTTTGAGTAACCGGGGATTCTGGCATGAGCTCCATGTGTCTTCTCGCGTAAAAAGGAATTATTTGAACCTGATCATTCTTAGAAAAATTCAGATTGTCAGTGTGAAAAATTCTAATGATATGTTTCATTGAGGCAGAGCAAAGCCTCCAATACGCTGTTCTCTAGATTGAAATGCAGTTTGTGCAATTACTATTGTGTTTACTTGAAAATCTGGCTATCCATATGGCTAGAATTCATTCTCATGTTACTCACTTACACATGGTAATTTGATTTGATATGTATTCTGAAAATTTGATTAACTGCATATCCTGCTGTACGACTCTCCTATCTATCTGCACACTACTCTAGGTGTAATCATGAGCACTCTGATCTTACAGACTCACCTGCACTTTTCGTACACCTATCCCTTCACTCTAAATAAAATGGGGAGCTATATTGTATGTATATATATCTATGTGCTTGGAGATCAATCATACTGGATCATCTTACTTGCATTCTGCATGTCCATATTGTCCACATTTGCATTTCATAGTTGTGCAATTAGTTCATGCATATTGTGCATGTTTCTCTTTTTAACCCCATTGTCCGTCGGTTTTGTCAATGTTATTTTTGATTTTGCTGCCATCATGGATTCCCATCATGATCCCCATTTCTGATTATGTCAAAGGGGGAGAGAGAGCATTATAGCATAACATTTTATCATCATCAAAATGGGGAGATTGTTGTGTATGTGATTTTGATGATTACAAAATGACTTTGTTGCTTGGCCTTGTGCTTGACTGGTTATTCATGTCTTCATGTGAAATGTTGTTATTGGGATATCATCATGTGGATGCATTTGTGACTCTATAAGGCTCATACGTGGTTTGATGTTAACACATTGCATATACATTGCATATACACTTGGTGAGATTGCTTTGTATTCAATGAGAAAGCTTTTGTGAAAAACATGTTTGGATAAATGTTGGATTGATGAGATTTGATGATGATCAAATGCAATGTGACTCAATATTGTTTTGCGTGGCTTTGCTCCTTACTCTTTAAATTCTAAATTTATTCTATCATGCAATGGTGAATCATATTTGGAACTTCATGACTCTGTGTATGGACGATTCAACCAATAAACAAGATATTGAGGATCAATGGTGAATTCAGGTAAACTGATGAGGTAAATACTGATATGTTTTTGTTATGTAATATATCTCATCTTTTTTCTTCTTGAATGAGCAATGGAAACAATCTTGGATAAGATCCAACTTGATTATACTTTCACAAGTCATCATGAATCTATTAAACAAAGTGAATTGTAATGGGTTGATTTGTAAGCTCTATATTGAAGCAAACTGACTCGTACTTGGTGATTTGCAGGCTGAAAGAACTCCTCACAACCCTTTTCAATCATGACAAATAATGGTGGAGTTTATTCTCTCTATTTTCAGAAAATTGGGTCATTGGGCATTCTGGCAGAGCAAGAGTCGACACCTGGTGTCGACATCTTGCTCCTGGACTCTTTTCCAGGAACAAGTCCAGGAGGTGTCGACACCAGGTGTCGACACCTACCTGGAACTGGTTCTGGCAGCAAGCCAGAACACCAGGTGTCGACACCTGGTGTCGACACCTAGCGTCCAGATCTTCTATTTTGGGTTTTTTTGAACTGGAATGCACAAGGTGTCGACACCAGGTGTCGACACCTATGCAGAGCCGTGAAAGATGACTTTCGTGCCCACGCACCGAAAGTCCATCAAACCCAATCAAACAGCCCTCAAATCACTCCCTAATTTGTGGATCTGGTCCCTAAGCTGCCTCTTGGCCGTCCCAAACTCATATATACTTCTTATTGGGTCAAAAACCTACATGAAGAAGGTGAGATCTAAATAATTTCTCTTGTTCTAACCCTTGTGAGTGCAGGGACGCTGCTGCAGCTCCAGGGCTTCTTCCACAACATTTTGGGCGTGAAAGTGAAAGGAAGAAGGCTCCTTCCAAGTCTCCAAATGATCATCTACTGGAAGCTGCGTGGAAAATCAAGATACAACCATTGTCCTTGCAAGAATCGATCATCTTTCTTCAAGAACGGTTTTCATATTGCAGAAGCATTCAAATACGTTTGAAGGAGAGACAGGGGGAGCTCTAATCACTGCAAAAGCTTTCTCATTCTGATTTCTCAAAATCTTTGTTGATAGAGCTTGAAAATCTGCTTTAAGACATGTTTGGAGGACTTTATATGTCTTTTGTCCACTCTCTCTTGCATATATATATGAGCTGCGATTTTTATGATACAACAATTCTAATGCTCATATATTCTTTCGTATAGGTGAAGAAAAGGGGAAAACGAGGTGAGACTTTGCAAGGAGGATATGATCTACCACCGTGAGGATCTGAGCTCGTGGAAGAAGGAAAAGAGGAGCGGCACGAGGAGAGGAAGAAGATGATGTCAAAATCATGATCATCTGTCAACGAGCCTAGGAGAACCAGATTTTGTTGAAGAAGGGGGAGCTCTATCTTTGATGCATCTTTCTAGTTTCCATCTATAGAATTTGTTTTAGGAGGTCATATCATATATTTGTCTTTGTTTCATATACTTTTGAGAGAATACTTTGTGTGGGTGTTCGGAGAAAGGGTTCTCCGAGTGTGTGTGTTGACGTGTGTGCGTCGATTTGTGCGGAGCATATCCGCGTGTGTGCTTGGACGTATTTTGGGGTGTGTTCCCCGTGTGTGGTTGGGAGTTTACTCCCGTGTGGTTGTGTAGGCATCGCCCTACATGTGTGTGTTGGAGCCTGGCTCCGTGTTTGTGTGGGGATTTATTCCTGGGCTATTTTTACAGCAGTGAAGCCTCACCGGTTTGGTGAGGGGTGGACGTAGGGGGCCCGTCGTGGTCCCGAACCACCTTAAAAATTCCCGTGTCTTGTGGTTTGATCTTTGTGATTGTGTGATTCACTATCTTATCTGTTTATGCAATCGTGTGAGCTCGGTGAGATTGAGTGAATTAAGTTTAAATATGTTTAAATTAAATTCATCAATCTTATCAATCTTGTTAATTCCGATGTGTGCTAGTTTATGTTTTTAATTGGACATAGTTTTTACTAGAAGGATCTATTCACCCACCCTCTAGATCCGTGTTCCTACATTACGGGACCCAACAATTGGTATCAGAGCGAGGCTCTATTGTCCCTAGATCTTGCGATCTACAGAGTGATCCCAGTGCATTCTACAATAATGAATTTTTCTACTGAACATATCTCAATGAATTGTTTGCCAATCTTTACTGGTTCGGAATTTAATTCATGGCTAGGCAAGCTGTGTGTGATGATCAATTCTATTAATCCTAGTCTTTGGAAATTGATTCATCATGGTCCACACATATTACCTCTAGATGAGACCAAGTGGTCTAATCAGGATAAAATGATGCATCATGATAATGTTACTGCTTTTAGTTTATTGAAAGCTTCTGTAAGTACTAACAAGTTTCCATTTGTATCTTCGTGTAGGACGGCAAAGGAGCTTATGGACCAGTTGATCAAAGCTCAAGAGAATGAACGACAAGAATGTCTCATGGCCGATGATGTTGATCAACAAAGCGACGAAAATGTAGAAGTGGTAAATTCTGATTCTGAAGAATTTACTCTTGATGATCTTGTTGATGCTTATGATGAGTTGGAAAAATAATATAAGAAAATCAAGTCAGAAAATAGAAAATTGAAAAAGAAATCAGAAAACATGCACCATGAAAATGGATCTTGTGATAAATATTCTGAGCTTAATAACTTGAATGAACTTTTAGAGCATGATGTTAAATGTCACAAAGAAACCATTGCTTGTTTGAGAAATGAAAATGTTGCCCTCAAGAACAAAATCGGTCAATTAGAGAAAACTGAAAAAGATCTAAGAAATAAAATATAATCAAACTCTATTGATCAGGATATTTGAAATGAATTGATTATGAATGATATACTTGCAAATGAAAATGAACAACTTAAAAAGGAAAACAGTGCTATATTGATTCAGATATCTCTGGTTGAAGGTAGCATGAAGTTTCGTGAAAAATAAAATGCTCTGTTAAAATTTGAAAATAAAAAACTGAAACATCTAAATACAACCATGTCTAAAAAATTACTTACTTTTGAAAAAGGGGGAAAGTTTGGTTGTTGATGATTGTGAAGAGATGCATGTGTTAGAACAAAAGATGGAAAGCTACAAAACCATCAATGCCCAATTGAATGAAAAAGTCATTTCTTGTGATAATGAGATCATTTCCTATGAATTACATATTTCATCACTTGAAAAAGAAATTCTTGATCTGAATGCTTCTTTGTGTAAGTTTGTGATTGGGGAAAAAAATTTGAACAAGATTTTGGAGACCAAGGTAAATTTTTAAAGAGAAGGTCTTGGGTATGAACCCACCAAAAAGAAAGCCTTTGGGCTAAAGACTCAAATATCTTTTGTGCATGCTTCATGTTCCTCAAATATGTCAAATGCTTCTTGTGTTGAGAAATCAAATCCCAAGGCTCAGGCTCAACCTAGGAGCAATAGGATTCATGCTCACAAAAGTCACAAAAACCATGCTCCAAAATCAACAAATGTCAATTGTCATTATTGTGGTAAGCATGGTCATTTGATGAATGATTGTTTCATTATGAAATCGAAATGATTTGAAAGCATGCAAAAATGAACTTGTTTCCAAAAGAAAAAGGGTTGTTTATTTTAAATGTGGAAAGCTAGGACACCGTGTGTCACAGTGTTGGCAAGCAAATGAAAGAAAGAATTTCAAAGTCAAAAATAATTATACTTTCGCCAACCCACAGAAATTTCATGCTCATCCTGTTGTGAAGAAGAGAAATTTCCATGCTTATAATGATAACATTCATGCTAAATCACAGAAATTTGATTATCATATTTATAAGAATTTTGTGAAGTCTTCAATATGTTGTCATTATTGTAGAAAGTTTGGGCATATTATGCATGATTGTGATTTAATGAACTTTGATGATATGTTTGCCCAGAGAATGTGGAAGGCACCCATTAGAGGTGCAACTAACCATCCGGGACCCAAGAAGGTTTGGGTACCCAAAACTATTGAATGAGAACGTTTGTTGCAGGATTGCCTTGAGGTCAAGAGGAAGGCTTTAAGTTGACTTGGCCAGTTCTGGTGTGATGCCTTGGTGAACATGGGCTTGTTCCTGAGTTGATACTGATTTCTTTGAAGAGGCAATCTTGTGTGTTTCATGTGTATCAACCTGTGCTACACATGGACAGACCTTGGTTCTTCATGTGTTTAGACTTGTACTTTATATGCATGGACTTGACTCTTTACATTATTGGACTAAACTTGAAATTTCTGAACTGAACTTTGAACTCATGTCAGCTTGAGTGAATCACTTGTATTGATAGCTGCAACTCATCATACATACTTGCAGCTCATAGGAGATTGTCTTGTGGAAGAAAAGTACTGAAATTGACTTTCTCATTTGTATTGAATTAAGATTGATATGAAATTGAGTTTCTGATATTGCAGGTTGAGAGAGAGAGAGTCTTATGTGATGAAAAGCCTTGAAGTTAGTTTCTTCATATGCATTGGCTTAATATTGACATGAATTGAGCTCTTTACAGTGCAGGTTTGATAATGACCATCAACCCTTGAAATCATGGTAAGAATTTAATGTTTGAATGTATCTCCATGTGCCTAGATTGAGTCTAATTCATGTATGGTTTTTCTGAGCTCAGATTAACTGTCTTAGGCAGTTTTGCATGTTTCCTAAGTCGGTGTCGACACCAGGTGTCAACACCTGGTCTGGCAGATCCAGAACAGGTCTGAGTATTGGGTTTCGTAATGCCCATCTTGAGGTCCGATTGGTTTGAGCTTTTACCCCATTACCCTTAGGATTTCTCTTCATATTCTAAAGGAGTTTTGGAAGGGTTTTGGCATGGGGTTCTTGATCTTGTCATCTCCTTTATGTGCTGCCTTATATGAAATGTGAATTTGGGGTTTCAATGAAATTCCTTTGGCTAATATCGTTCTATTTCTTGCAGGAAAGAAAGAAAGGAGCTCAAGAGGATTTCAACGCCAGTTTTAATCTACCTCCATTGAGATTTGGAGCATGTTGATGAAGAAGACAGTAAGGGAAATAAAGCGAAGAACTTGAGGATGTCAATAAAGGTAACTCAAGATAAAGGTGAGAAAATAAAGTGTTTGGTTGAAGTTCTTTGATCTTGATGTTAGTGCCATATCTTGACAGATAGTGATTTTGAAATCTTGAATACCCTATAGTTACTTTTGACTATGTGAAAAATGAATGCTTTGCTGTAAAGAATTGAAAAATCTAAGAAGTATATATGAGAGTGTAGCCATTGAATGCCTTTTACAAGTGGAATTGCTTGTGTATGTGTGAAACCATCTGAAATTTCTGGTATATCAAAATATGTTGCCGGAATGGTAGGTTAGACCTATCAGAAAGGCATCACTTTGCGAGAGCTGGGCCTTCAGACCAAAATCTCCACCTCGTACTAGAATTCGGAAAATTGAATGGTTGGTTCTAGATGAATTTTAAACTGTCATTCAATGCTCATGTGGTTGCTAAACCCCCGATGTCATATGGGAGTGCATTGTGTTTTTCTGATCATCATTTCAATGACTCCATGGTATATAAAATGGTGCCATGTGGAAGGTCAGGTCAAGCCTGTCTGAAAGCTATCACCATGCGTGAGAATGTGCCTCCGCCCGGTACCATGAATCACCTATGCATAAGGCATCAAATTTAAATGAATTTTCTGAAATCATGCATTGATTAAGGGGGAGCCTTGCAAGCTAAAAATTTTGAGATTAATGTTTTTCCATTCTCTCAGCATGATGATGTTATTTTGTGGCTGAACATTTTGAGGACTGAATTTAATCAATGTTCTGTGGTCTTTACCAATGTGCTACTCATCCTTTTGGATAAAAGAAAAAATGTTTTCAAAAAAAAGTTCACATGTGATGATTTTGATGCCTTGAATGAATTTTCTGAATTCTCTTTTCAAGATAGAATTGTGTTCTCACATTAAAAAAAATTCTGCATGTCATGCATTAGTTGCATTAGATGCATATAGAGTTGTCATGTGCATCTGAAATCGTGCATCACATTGCATATTTGCATATCATTCTCTGCATATCATTCACATAGTACTTTTGGAAGATGAAGCTCATCGTGTGTCTTGTTGCATCCTTGGCATTTTCAGCATACATTTAGTGCATATTTTGAAATGCATCATTTTGAACATTTCATTTTGCATTGCATATTGCATATAGTCCCATTGTGTGCTTGCATGCTATTATATGCTATTCAACCCCTTCCTTGAAACTTCTAAGACCGTATACTCCATTGTTAAATAATGTTACATCTGAGTCTTAACAAGTGTGCTTCATGTCAAATTCTCAAGGGGAGCATTTCATGCTTATTGCATTTACATAGGGGGAGCTACACTAACTTGTTTTGAGTTAAATTTTCTTCATACATGTTAAATCAAATTCGCACACCTCATGTACTATAATGTGAAATTGAGTGTTATTCATAAGGATATATGAATTTTATTTCAACACTCTAAAGTAATTCAACTTACTGCATGAATGATAAAGAGACAGTTGAGGAAAAAGCTGTCTGTCTCCGCATACAAAAAAAATGGATGAAATGAAAGGCAGAGCAATGCTTAGTTTCACTGAGTAAATTGGGCACATGTCACCTGAGACGTGATGTGGTTCATTTCTGAAAAGTGCTGACTAAAGTACCTCTGTTCAAAATGAGGTGAAATAGTTCAGTATTTTGAGTAACCGGAGATTCTGGCATGAGCTCCATGTGTCTTCTCGCGTAAAAAGGAATTATTTGAACTGATCATTCTTAGAAAAATTCAGATTGTCAGTGTGAAAAACTCTAATGATATGTTTCATTGAGACAGAGCAAAGCCTCTAACATGCTATTCTCTAGATTGAAATGCAGTTTGTGCAATTACTATTGTGTTTACTTGAAAATCTGGCTATCCATATGGCTAGAATTCATTCTCACGTTACTCACTTACACATGGTAATTTGATTTGATAGGTATTCTGAAAATTTGATTAACTGCATGACCTGATGTACGACTTCTCCTATCTATCTGCACACTCCTCTAGGTGTAATCATGAGCACTCTGATCTTACAGACTCACCTGTATTTTTCGTACACCTATCCCTTCACTCTAAATAAAATGGGGGAGCTATATTGCATGTATATATATCTATGTGCTTAGAGATCAATCACACTAGATCATCTTACTTGCATTCTGCATGTCCATATTATCCACATTTGCATTTCATAGTTGTACAATTAGTTCATGCATATTGTGTATCATGGTTCTCTTTGTCACCCCATTATCCGTCGGTTTTTGTCAATAAAAAAAAATTGCTGCCATCATGGATTCTCAATCATGATCTCCATTTCTGATTTTGTCAAAGGGGGAGAGAGAGCATTATCGCATAACATTTTATCATCATCAAAATTGGGGAGATTGTTGTGTATGTGATTTTGATGCTTACAAAATGACTTTGTTGCTTGGCCTTGTGCTTGACTGGTTATTCATGTCTTCATGTGAAATGTTGTTATTGGGATATCATCATGTGGATGCATTTGTGACTCTATAAGGCTCATACGTGGTTTGATGTTAACACATTGCATATACATTATATATACACTTGGTGAGATTGCTTTGTATTCAATGAGAAAGCTTTTGTGGAAAACATGTTTGGATAAATGTTGGATTGATGAGATTTGATGATGATCAAATGTGACTCAATATTATTTTACGTGGCTTTGCTCCTTACTCTTTAAATTCCAAATTTATTCTATCATGCAATGGTGAATCATATTTGGAACTTCATGACTCTGTGTATGGACGATTCAACCAATAAATAAGATATTGAGGATCAATGGTGAATTCAGGCAAACTGATGAGGTAAATACTGATATGTTTTTGTTATGTAATATATCTCATCTTTTTTCTTCTTGAATGAGCAATGGAAACAATCTTGGATAAGATCCCACTTGATTATACTTTCACAAGTCATCATGAATCTATTAAACAAAGTGAATTGTAATGGGTTGATTTGTAAGTCTATATTGAAGCAAACTGACTCGTACTTGGTGATTTGCAGGCTGAAAGAACTCCTCACAACCCTTTTCAATCATGCCATACAATGGTGGAGTTTATTCTCTTTATTTTCAGCAAATTGGGTCATTGGGCATTCTGGCAGAGCAAGAGTCGACACCTAGTGTCGACATCTTGCTCCTGGACTCTTTTCCAGGAACAAGTCCAGGAGGTGTCGACACCAGGTGTCGACACCTACCTGGAACTGGTTCTGGCAGCAAGCCAGAACACCAGGTGTCGACACCTGGTGTCGACACCTAGCGTCCAGATCTTCTATTTTGGGTTTTTTTGAACTGGAATGCACAAGGTGTCGACACCAGGTGTCGACACCTATGCAGAGCCATGAAAGATGACTTTCGTGCCCACGCACCGAAAGTCCATCAAACCCAATCAAACAGCCCTCAAATCACTCCCTAATTTGTGGATCCTGTCCCTAAGCTGTCTCCTGACCATCCTAAACTCGTGTATACATCTCTTTGGGTCATGAACCCTAATTAACAAGTGAGATCTAAAATATTTTCTCTTGTTCTTACTCTTGTGAGTGCAGGGACGCAGCAACTCCTCCAGGGGCTTCTTCCACGTTATTCTGAGCTTGTATGTGAAGGGAAGAATGAAGGTTCAAGTTCCCAAATGATCCTCTACTACAAGCTGCGTGGAAATTCAAGATACAACCATCGTCCATGCAAGAATCGATCAACTTTCTTCAAGAACGGATTCATACTGCAGAAGCATTCAAATACGTTCAAAGGAGAGACAGGGGGAGCTCTAATCACTGCAAAATCTTCCTCATTATGATTTCTCAAAATCTTAGTTGATAGAGCTTGAATATCTATTTTAAGACATTTTGATGGATACTTGTTTTATATGTCCTTTGTCTACTCTCTCTTGCATATATATATGAGCTGTGATTTTTATGATACAACAACTCTAATGCTCATGTGTTCTTTCATATAGGTGAAGATAAGGGGGAAAATGAAGTGAGACTTTTGCAAGGAGGATATGATCTACCACCGTGAGGATCTGAAGCTCGTGGAAGAAGGAAAAGAGGAGCGGCACGAGGAGAGGAAGAAGATGATGTCAAAATCATGATCATCTGTCAACGAGCCTAGGAGAACCAGATTTTGTTGAAGAAGGGGGAGCTCTATCTTTGATGCATCTTTCTAGTTTCCATCTATAGAATTTGTTTTAGGAGGTCATATCATATATTTATCTTTGTTTCATATACTTTTGAGAGAATACTTTGTGTGGGTGTTCGGAGAAAGGGTTCTCCGAGTGTGTGTGTTGACGTGTGTGCGTCGATTTGTGCGGAGCATATTCGCGTGTGTGCTTGGACGTATTTTGGGGTGTGTTCCCCGTGTGTGGTTGGGAGTTTACTCCCGTGTGGTTGTGTAGGCTTCGCCCTACATGTGTGTGTTGGAGCCTAGCTCCGTGTGTATGGGGAGATTTATCTCCGGGCTATTTTTACAGCAGTGAAGCCTCACCGGTTTGGTGAGGGGTGGACGTAGGGAACCCGTCGTGGTCCCGAACCGCCTTAAAAATTCCCGTGTCTTGTGGTTTGATCTTTGTGATTGTGTGATTCACTATCTTATCTGTTTATGCAATCGTGTGAGCTCGGTGAGATTGAGTGAATTAAGTTTAAATATGTTTAGATTACATTCATCAATCTTATCAATCTTGTTAATTCCGTTGTGTGCTTGTTTGTGTTTTTAATTGGACATAGTTTTTACTAGAAGGATCTATTCACCCCCCCTCTAGATCCGCGTTCCTACACTACGGGACCCAACAGAATCGACGTCGGTAGCGGAACTGCTCTATGCCATTCGGGGCAAGCTGGCTCGGGTTCCCACGGATTCACTCGGGGTTCTTCACTTCTAGAGCCTGGCTGCTCATTCAAGCCTGTTGGTGAATAGGACAAGGCAGTGCAAGCTTTTTAAGACAAAAGAATATATCCATCCGATTTCAAGGGCCAAGTGCACAAGGCCCATTCTGTAGCAGGAATTGGTTGACTGGGCGCTGGCTATTAGACCGAGCATCCTTGTATTCCGGAAGAGTGGCATTTGTGAGCGACGTCACGCGGTTCGGGGAGCGAAGAAGACGCGGAGCGCACGGGCTCCTCTTTTCTTTGCTGCACCACAGAAATAAGAGAAAAGAGAAGGGGCCACCACGGGAGATTGTTCCGGCGGGGCGAGCGGGACAAATGTAATATAGCAAGATATGGGGGTTAAACGGCCATAGCGGGAAGTGACTCGCCGCGGCCTCGGGGGGATGGGAATGGTGTGGAAATTAAATAGCAAGAATTGAAACGGCCATTGGGGAAGTGACTCGCCGCGGCCTCGAGAATATGAGCTGATAAAAATATAACAGAATATAAGAAGAATATAAAGAGCGGGAATTTAAACGGCCATTGGGGAAGTGACTCGCCGCAGCCTCGAGAACATGAATAGATAAGAATATAACATATAAGAACGAGAATTTAAACGGCCATTGGGGAAGTGACTCGCCACGGCCTCGAGAACATGAATAGATAAGAATATAACATATAAGAACGGGAATTTAAATGGCCATTGGGGAAGTGACTCGCCGCGGCCTCGAGAATATGAGCAGAATATAACAGAATACAAAGAGAATATAAGAACGAAAAATTTAAACGGCCATTGGGGAAGTGACTCGCCGCGGCCTCGAGAATAGGATGTGATCGCCAGGGGCCAAAAGACCCCAAAATAAAGAAAGTGATCGTGCCTACCTCAAGAGCGGGAGATGACGGGTTGCTTCTTCCTCCCCCTTCGGCCGACCGACGGATAGGGCTTTCCTTGGTTACCCTTGCAAAACAGTAGACAATAAACGAACGGAATTAGAAAATGGCAGTGTAGTAACAATTCCTTGCAATAAAAGTAACGAGATCGTGACCTGACACACACCTAGTTGGTGTGGTTTTAAACCCCTCTCGGACTCGAGTAGGAGGAAAATGTGATGATGAATGCAAGAAGTATGCAAGAGACGGTGCCCTTATATAGGGAGATAGAGGATGCAGTATGATAAATGTAAAGAACTATGGAGAAAAAGGGGAAGAAAGGGCTTATTGGATGAGCTGAGGGTGAAATCCGGCGGAGCTCCGACAGCGTAGGGACGACGTGGAAGCGCGGTGGATGAAGACGACCTTCCTCTTGCGAGCGTGGGCACCCGAGAAGCCGGCAGAACCTCCACCTATAAAAGACCCCACGGGTTAGAAATGACTCCGGTAGCCTCTAGGCTCCGGCAGCCTATCGGATCTCTTCGAAGCTCCTCCAGAACTGAGGGGGTGGGCCTCTATTTAAAGGGCTCCGGAGGGTGGAGGCGTCCAGGACCCTGGACACCTCCATCAGGGCCGAACTAATATTTTATTCTATTTTTATTCATTTTTTCAGAATATTTTTATGGAGGCGTCCAGGGCCCCGGACGCCTCCAACAGGTCCACCGAACCCCACCGACGGCCGCACGCGGTTTGGCACAACGCGTGGTTTCGTGAGCGGCGCCTCGTGATTTTGAAATGGGCGCGTCCAGCTGTCTGGACGTCTCCATAATTTGGATTTTTTCACACACGATAAACCGTCGTTCGGAGTCCGGCGCCCGTGAGGAAGTTGATGGAGGCGTCTAGGGGCCTGGACGCCTCCATAAATATATTATTTTATTTTTTTTCTTTATCTTTTATGCCAACTGGCATATATATTTTTTTATATTTGTTTTTATGGAGGCGTCCAGGGGCCTGGACGCCTCCATTAATATATATATATTTTTTATTTTGTTTTGTCTTTTTATGCCAACTGGCATATATATTTTTTTTATATTTTTTTTTATGGTAGCGTCCAGGGGACTGGACGCCTCCATTAATATATTATTTTTTATTTTGTTGTGGGCTTTGAAAAATAAATTAAGAGAATGGGGGCGTCTAGGGGCCTGGACGCCCCCATGAAGACCCACATGGGTCCTTAGTTCAGGCGTTGGCGGCCGCCCAGCAGACACCCTTCCTGGTTTCGGAACCTCTTATGCGTCCGACTGGTGTTGATGCCGTTCGAATGCCGCAATGAGATGATTCCGGATGCCGAAAAGGGCGGAAGAAGACTCAAGAAAAGGAAGCACTCAAGTGATTCAAAACGCGTAAGCCGTCGCGGGGCGTTGTATAGTGATATGAGACTTTCTCAGGAGACGTCAGGAATAGCGTGTCTACAGCTGCCCCGCCTTGGCGTCGACTTTGCAAGGGAGCGACACGTAGTGGAATGGTGTCGAAGTGGAGTGAAATGAAGTGGGAGCGGACTGATAAGTTGATGCCAAGGTGTGATGAGACACGCTTTTGACGTTACTGTTTGGAATCTTTCCTGAAGTTTCAATGAGGCGACCTTGAAGAAGGTCTTTCAAATATTGACGATTGCTTGGACGGAGATCAAATAAGGGAGGGTGAGATGTGTGCTCAGGCACGAAAAATAAAGGAGACCAACTTCTCGGTGTGGAAGTACCTGGGTCATAAACCCACAGGTTTCACCTTTGGTGAGCGGTTACCAGCCAATGTGGAAGTGCTGCGGCCAAGGTGGGTCAAACAAGGTAAAAAGTAAAGGAATATCTGAGGGTCTGTCCAAACAAGGGTCTCCTTTGGAAGAGCAGCGTAGGGTCGCTTCAAGGAAACTCAGATTTCATTCGGAATGGAATATCTCATATTTGTAAGAATTGGAGTACAACGGCTTTCACAATAGAATCACTCGAATGATCTTACGCAATAAATTCAAAGTCCTATATGAATGCATGCTGGGTTTAAAGAAAAATTTAAAACAAACTAAAATAGAAAATAGCCAAGGATAATATTGTCAACTTGTTAAGAACGGGTCAGGATACCGATCCGGTGAGTTGGTATTGGGCTGGGGCCCGTTTATCCACGCACCAACTCTCTGAATGGAACCGTCGTCCCCATGCTACCACAAGTTAACGGCCTATCCGTACAACCCAAATTCTTCAGGGATCATCACTGTTTTTGTTGAAGGGGAACTCAAATCCCAGATTCGTTCGGGCCGCAAGGTCCTTGACATGTTCTAGTAGCGTAGGTATCATATACTATGATGCATGACATGGTGGGACCAACCATCGAAAGGTGGGACAGGAGATAGGTCAAAGACGTCCGTTGGTAAAACCTGCACAGACCAGCATAGGTTAGTAACATCAGAAAGTAGCAGATTTATAACAAAATCATACCACAGTACAAGGGGGTCTAGACAAAACTCTGACGACTAACCACTGTAGCGCCTCTCCTTTCCTACACTTCTTCTCTTGCACCAAGTTGTTTCGAGGCATGCCTTACGAGACTTTTACCCTGGACAGAAGGGAACTACTTTGCACGGAGGGATTTGTTGCTTTCTTTTGGGTGTGTCCAGGCGCGAGGACGCGTCTTAACCCTCGAATTCAAATTTAAAGCGTCGGGCGGCCTTTCTTCTCCCGTGCCTTACCCACAAACGAGCCCTCCTTCCGCCGAAACTTGCTCGCCCGTCTTCGTCTTCTTCCCCTCGATCAATGGAGTTCGGTGGGCCGGACCATGGTTAAGGTGGAGAGGGACGAGGGACTCCTTTCCCGAGGAGGGACACGCAAGAGCACGGAACGGCGTCCATGGAGGAGGAAGGGCCGCTTCGGGCCCCCGACGGACCCGAGCGGCCCGATGTCGCGGAGGGAGGTGAACACGATCTGGTAGGTCCTCCGATCTCTTCCTCTTTGATCCATTTTGAGTTTTGAAACGAGCCGTGGGGGGAAAAGGTTTGGCGAGTTTTGCACTCAAATGATGGACGCGTCCTAAACAGGGGACGCGCTCTTTGTTATGATGCGAGGCCCTTCTTTCTTGGTGCAGGACATGGCGAGGACCCTGGGCCTGGCCGATGAGTGGGCGAGTGCAGACGAGCTGAGCCGCGTCAGGAAGGAGAGTCATGGCAAGGCGAAGCTTGAAGACTGGCGCATACGTCTCCCTGGACAGCAAGGGAGCGTATTGGTTCAGGACAGTGCCGACTTCCTGCGGTAGCAGAGAGAGAGTTACGTGGGTCTTCCCCGAGCCGGGGATATGCGCGACGTCAACGGCTCGCGTGCCCAATTAGCCGAGGTCAGGCGACAGCTGGTCGCCACTCAACAGGAACTGTCGCTCCTGGTAAGCTAAATGCGGCATTTTCCATTTTAAAATGTGGAGCTTAGCTGACGGCTGTTGTTTGTTCGTTCCAGCGTGCCCAGTAGACAGCGATGGGGGGAGTGGCTGGCGGCGCATCTTCCAGTTCCTCGGCCCCTTTTCTTGAGATTGCCTCCCTCCGGCAGCAACTTGCCGGTGTGGTGGCTCGGGCTACCCGGGCGGAAGAGGAGCGTGATGCCTGGGTGGCGACTATAGCAGAGCTGCGACATCGCGGTGAGGAGAGGCCTTCTCCAGATATCCTGGAGTTGAGGGTTCTTCTCCAGATGACGAGGAGAGAGGCAGAGAGAGAGAAGGTCGAGAGAAGGGCCGAGCGACAGCGGGATCAGGCCGAGAGGAGGGCCTTGGAGGCCCAAGTGAGGGAGCTCCAGCTGGGCCTTCAGGCCGTCGTGCAGAGGCTAGGAGGGATGGAGACGCGCTACGAGAGAGCGCGAGAGTTCGGGGAACGACTCCGCCAGTCCGGTCGCTTTGCCGCTAGTGGCTTCTTCGCCACGCCAGGGGAGGAGCAGCGAGTCACTACTGCGGAGCAGGCGCCAAGAGGCGAGGCAGGTGCTACTGCACGGGGATCCCGGAGGCTTCTGAGGGACCCTCACCTCGGGGGAGAGGAGAGGGACGCCTAGAGGGACGAGCATGAAAATAATGGCAAGAGCTGGCGAGCTAGTGGACCCGCCACCTCTCTATGATTGTAGTGTTTATGACAGCTTATGTAGAATTATGAATGGAATGATTTGATTTTCTGCTGCTTGTTTGTTCTCTTGTGCATTCCTTCTTCCCTACACTTCTTCTTCTTTGCACTGTTCCCATGTGATGGGTCTGTCGAGACTCCACCTCGAGCGGAGAATCGCGTCTTGTTGTGACCATTTTTCACAGGAATCTACCGTCGAAGTCAATAATGACGGCCCTAGTCCCTTTTCCCGGATGTTGTGTCAAGTTTTGTGGACGTCCTCCAAAACATGATAGGGTATCCTTAGACAACATAGGGGGGCTAGTCGTCATATTCTTCATCCAATCAATCACCCTGTCTGAGCGGTGAAGTGACACACGGGACCGCATGGTAGGTGCCTCATCGCGAGGGCTATCATAAAAGGTGATGGAGGCAATCTTGGCCTGCACTCCTTCCATTTCTATAAATTCTTGTCCCTTTTATCCTCCCAGGTATATCGAGAGCTAACTCGAGGAGCACAAATTCTCGCGGGAGAGGAGGAGTTCAAAATTCTGAGAGTTGGATGGAGGGTGAATCTTCCCACTCCTCGAAGAGAAGCAGATCCAGTGGTAGTAGTTCCAGGAGGCTTTCGGACCTTGAAGGGCACTTCAGCGAAAGGGCCCAATCACAACTCGTAAGCCAAGTTTTCCTGCCCTTTTTTCCTTTCTTTTTTTCTTCTTTTCTTTCTGACCAAACCTCCTCTCCATTCCCTGCATGCGTAGAGTGTGATGAAATCACAGATCTCATGGGAGTTGGTAGTGGCAGCATACCGAGGTCTCCCAGATTTTCAAAAGGTCAGGCTAGACGTGATGGGTTTTGACACCTTTCTTCGGATCGAGCCGATCCAGCTCGACCTGGTCCTGATCCAAGCCTTGTGTGAGAGATGGGACCCAGTGAGTCGGGCATTCCTGATGCCCTGGCGGCACATGGTGCCCAGCTTGGAGGATGTGGTCTGGATCACAAGCCTGAAGGTTGAGGGCGAGGCAGTGACCGGGGTCACTTATGCGGATTACCGAGAAGGTGCCCAGAAGTTACTGGGTTTGGACCTAGATGGTCGGAAAAATAGGTCGGTAGCTAGGGCGTCCCTCATGGATGCATTAGGGCTCACCGACACTCATCGTCGGGACGATGAATCCTCAGAAGAGTTCATGAAAAGGATGGAGATAGGATGCCGTGCCGTGTACTGCACAGACCTCGGCAACTGGGAAAGATGCAACATAGATTTGAGAAGATTTCTCCTCTTCTTTTTGGGGAGATTGGTACTGAGCTCGAAAGGGGACGGTATCCAATGTCGCTTCTTGGAGCTGCTGTCAGACCTTGAAAGAGTAGGGTACTACGCCTGGGGAGCTGCCATGCTGGCGCACTTGTTTGCAGGCCTGTTCCAAGAAGCGGATCGTGAGATGGCTGTGAGTGGTTTTACACCATTTATCCAGGTATTTTTGGTTTTACTTGTTTTGTATTTTTTTTATGTTTTTGCAAGGTACTGATGACCTGCGCCGAGCAGCTGTGGAGCTATTATTACCTCCCCATGGGGAGAGCTCGTCATTGGCGACCCGCGATGGTGCCGCTAGCCAGGCAGTGGGAACCCATCATGAGTGCGGCACCCCTAACCTACCAACTGATGGTGCTAAGGCGGGAGCTACAGGAGTTCCCTGCAGCGATGGTAAACTGGAGACCCTACTCAGACATGGTCGATGCCGACCAGCCGTGGGTTCTAGCAAGTCATGCCCGCTTCGGACGGGAACTGTGGATGCACTGCCTGAATGAAATCGAGCCGCTTCGGCTACGATTGGTTATGAGGACTTTAGGACTGGCTCAGGAATGGGTGGATACGGCTATGCCACCTTGCGTTGGGAGAGAGACGCGAGGACCGGCGACCTGCATTGACTGGCGCGTGCGGTTCCCTGAACAGTATGAAGACTGTCAACGGGGTGGCACGATTGTAGAATCACATGCGCGGGATAGCGAGGACTACTCGCGTCTATATAGGACAAAGTACGCAGAGCGGCTCCAACCCCGGGGACTTGTGGAGGAAGGTTTCCCCTTTTTCTCTTTTCTTCTTTCTCCATTTTTGGTTTTCTGGTGGAAATGCTGACTCATATGGCTGCAGGATATCCGTGATATGATGATAGCGACTTTACGAACTCGCTTGGCAGAGATGGAGCAACGGTTCGGCGATACGAGCGCCTTGGTAGGTGTACATTGCGTTCCTAATTAGAACCGCAGATTCCAGATGTTGGCTGCTAATTCACGCGGTCGTAGCATGCCCAGATTGGCGCGACTTCCCCAGCGATGGGAGTAGGTGGTGCCTCTTCCAGCTTGTGGATTCCCACCTCAGAACTTGACTTGCTTCATGAGCAACTTGCTCACGCCACGCAGCGTGCTGCGGAGGCAGAAGGGATGCTCTGTATACAGGTAAAAGTTTCAGTGTTGAGTTCTCTTTTGTTTACGCCTTATCGCGTATCTGAGATGGTACACTCGGCAGGAAAAGGAGACGGAAGAAGCGCTTGCCCAAGCTGCGCAGAAGGAGGCTAGGATAGCAGAACTGGAGAGGGAACTGCGGCGTCATCCTAATGACGACTCCTCTAGGGATGTCGTGGAACTGAGGGTCACTCTCCAGTTGGAGAGGGAAGATCGCGAGAGAGAACGTGCAGAGAAAGAAAGAGACGCAGAGAGAGAAAGAGCCAACAGATTGACTGAAAGGGAGGAACGAAGGGCCATGGAGGCCCAACTATTCGAACTCCGAATCAGCCTTGGTCTTGCTGATCAGTGGCTGAGAGATGGTGAGGAGCGCTACCGAAGAGCACGAGAGCGTGGCTTTCGTGTTGGTAGCTTCTCTGCTGCTTCTGTGGATCAATGCCGGGGTGTGGGAATAGGAAGGGGAGTACAGAGCGGTAGGAGTACCGCTTTTCGTAGTTAGGTAGCACCTTTGAGAGCGTTTTGCCCGGAGAGTAGTGGGACGAGTAATGCAGAGAGAGAGGGCGGAACTTGATGTAATTTTTTTAGTTTTCGGAATAAGATACAAGGTTCGGTTTGTTTGTTTTTCACCTTTGCTTCTGTTGCCTGAATCCCTGCACACATCACTGAAACGAACAAATCAGAATTTCTGTTCTGACTTGGCCCCTTGCTCAATAAGTAAATGGTCACTGTGACTGTCCTTGATAACTGGTCAAGGGGCCAAGCCTTTATTAACGAAGGCAAGGGAAAAAAGTGGTGATGATAAATGCGACAAGCAAGCACACGAATGCAAGCGGTATTAAAGTGAGATGCTGCACGCAAATGCAATCATGCAAAATTGATTTGTTTTCTTTTTTATATTTGGCATTTTTTGTTTTATCATAAAAAAGATTTTTTTGTTTGCAAATATGTACATTTTCTCTTTTTCCTTTTTTGTTGTTTTTATCATTTTAATTTTTTTGTTGCTAACGCCCGGCAAGCACCCAAATGGCACCTAACCTACGTGAGAACATGGGTTTCTTACTAACCTCCCAGGTATCCTAAGTGCACATCGAGGTTGATTTGGACCTCTAGACCCCTCGAATGATGATCCCGCCGGCTAAGACTTACCCTGATGACAATACCGTCATGCCATGCTTAGGCTCCCAGTCGCTTCCGACCACAGGGATTCACCCAAAAGGTGTTTGAGGTAAGAGATTTGCCCGACCCGGGTCTATTTCCTCACAACTCTAGATGGTATATGATGGAACACCCTGGAACCCTAACGACCAACCGCGCGACGCTGACCCGGAATCAGACGCCGTCGCACCCATCGGTGACGCGCTTGCATTGGCCTAAGCCCAAGGTTAAGCAAGAAGACATCAAGGTGGTAAACAGGGGTCTTGACCAGCCAGAAACACGGAGACTCCTTCGCAGCGATAGCTTTTGCTTTTCAAAGTAGGCAACCAAATGTGTATATTAAAATAAGGTCGCAGACCCTAGGTAGTTTTCACCCTTCAGAAACTCCATCGAACCTTCATCTTTAGAGGGAGAAGGAAGAGTGTAGGGGATAACACTCCTGAGAGGACCGGCAAAGCCGTTAACCCGGCGAGCGGATAAGGGCCCATTAACTCTTTCCTTTCGGACAACTTCGGACCAAATCTCGAGCATTTACATTTCACGGCCCCTTTTGTGGATTCAGACTTTTGCTTTGAGGGGTTCCGTTTATCGCAACAGGCACGGTCACGACCAGCCTTTTCTCTTGATTTTGATTTTGTATTTCTTTTGTGAGGGAGATAAAGTCGTTTGTCGTTTGTGGGCTCCCTTTTCGTATGCATGCGGGGAAACTGCCCTCTTCTCGTGCTTTGATCGATGTTCGAGGAAATGGATCCTACTCTTGCCTTTGGGGTTTGAGTTTCGATTTCTCATACTCAGCATTTTAAGGGCGCCGACTGTCTCATTTGGTCGAAGAGAAAAGAATAAAGATTACAGCTTCCGGAGATCTTCTGGGTGGGGCCCCACCGTAGGTGATGTTACCGACTTTTTTTGAATAAAATACATAAGTGAGCACATGTTAGCTTCCTTCAAGCGAGCATAGGCCGACGTGGCTGGACAGGGATCTCCACGGTTCTGGCAAACCAAGACCCGGTGCCTACCAAGCCTTAATGGGCCCTAACCTAACATGAAGGTTAGATGCAGGGACTTAACTACATGGTAACTGCCAGGCATCGGCATTTTGAATTTTCCATATTTTTAGTGGTTTTCAATATTTCTTTGTTTTTGATGTTTTTTATCTTTTCATCATTTTTTGTTGTGCTAAGGGTAGTATTTCTTAAGATAAAGCCCATTCCAAGGGTGGGATAACTCAGTCCCTCCGGCGTTGACTAGCTTGTAGGCGTTGCCAGAGTACACGGCTTGAATTACAAATGGTCCTTCCCAATTGGGTTGGAGCTTAGAACGCGGACCTCCAGGTTTGACAAAAATTCTTTTTACGACCATCTCACTGACTTTGAATTTTCTCTCAATGACTTTCTTTTGGTAAAAGCGAGCGAGTCTATTTTGATACACAAGCGCGTGTTCGGCAGCGGCCAGCCGCTTCTCATCCAAGAGTTCCAACTGGGCGAGGAGTGAATTACGACGATCGTCGAGGGGAAATTCCTCGTCCAATTGTACCCTGAGAGAAGGGATCAGAGTCTCGTACGGGACTACCGCTTCCATACCATAAGTAAGGGCAAATGGAGTCTGTCCGGTGGGGGTACGGATTGAAGTGCGATAGGCCCATGGGCTTCGATAAGTTTTTCTGGCCAGTCTGAAAACTTACTAGACTCACAGGTTTTTTTGATGATTTTGAGCAATGTTTTATTGGTGGCCTCCGCTTGGCCGTTACCTTGTGGGTAATAAGGCGATGAATGATGCAATGCAATTGCGTACCTTTTGCAGAGGTCCTGTAGGTCCTGAGAAATGAACTGTGGCCCATTATCGGTGACGATCGTGCTTGGGACGCCGAATCTGGCGAGGATGTTCTTCATGATGAACTTGCAGACTGTTGACGCCTTGATTTCCGCGTAAGCTTCGGCTTCGGCCCATTTTGTGAAGTATTCTGTCGCAGTAAGGATGAAAGATTTCTGCTTGGTGAGGGAATTGGGATCACCTAGGGGACCAATGATGTCGAATGCCCACATGGAGAAAGGCCACGGGAAGGATATTGGATGAAGTGAGGAAGATGGTGAATGGATTTTATCGACGTGAAGTTGACACTTGACACATCTACGGACATAGACAGCACAATCTTCTTCCATAGTGGGCCAATAAAAGCCTTGGCGAATGATCTTCTTGGCGAGCATCTGACTATTCACGTGGCCACCGCACACACCCGAGTGCGTCTCCTCCACACATTTCCAAACCTCATCGTCACCAAGACATCTTAACAGAATACCAGTAAGGCTCCTCCTATAGAGTAGACCTCCAATCAAAGTATATTTCTGAGCCACCCTTCTTATGGCTTTCTTGTCCTCTGTGGTGGCCCCTTCAGGATAAGACTGATCTTGGCAGTATTTGACGATTTCATAGAACCATGGTTTCTCTTCATCAGCCAGTTCTTCTTCAACCTCTGCCAACATGATCTCCCTCTTCTCAAGGATATCTTTCTGCAGGATCTTTCTTGTTATCCTGTCTTTGATATTTATGTAGGAAGCATCATCGATTGCAGGGGCGTGAAGTTTGTAGATGGAAATGGACTTAAACCATCTTCCTAGAGGGAACCTTATGGATGATGCCAACGAGGCGAGGGCATCGGCGAGAATATTCTGATGACGAGGGACATGAACAAAGATCAGTTTGGCGAACAGTTTGGCAAAGGCAGCAGTGAGTTCATGGTATGGCTTGAGTTTGGGATCGCGAGTGCGATATTTAGTGAGCACCTGACGAAGGATGAGTTGACTATCACCTACGACTCGCAACTCAGTGATACGAAAAGAATGAGCGAGTTCTAGGCCAGCTAGAAGAGCTTCATATTCAGCTATATTGTTGGTAACTGGAAATTTGAGCTGGTATGCCAATGGGAATGTGAGGCCTTCAGGCGACAAGAGGGCAACGCCGATTCCTCTCCCTTGAGAATTCAGAGCTCCATCAAAATATAGCGTCCACATTGGCTCATCTGATTGGTTGATAGATATTAGTTCCTCATCTGGAAACTCTGATTGGACGGAATCGAACTTGGGAAGAGGATGGTGAGCGAGATGCTCGGCTATGGCATAGTCTTTAATCACCTTTTGCTGGATGTAGGTGATGTCGATCTGAGAGAGAAAGCTTTGCCAGCGTGCTAGCCTATCCGTAAGGACGGATTTCTCCAGAAGGAATTTGATAGGATTCATTCGAGCAATCAAGTGGACCTCATGAGCCAAGAAGTAGTGCTTCAATTTTTGCACTACCCAAACGAGGGCAGCACAAGTTTTCTCCATGACGGTGTACTTCTGCTCACAGGGATTGAGAAGTTTGGACAAGTAATAGGTTGCCCGTTCCTTGCCTTCTTCATCAGCTTGTGCGAGGATGGCTCCCACGGAGTCATCCAAGACTGAGACGTAAAGGATAAGAGATTTTTCTGGTTTGGGTGGAATGAGAACGGGTGGACTAGCCAGATATTCCTTCAACCCTTCAAAAGCTTTCTGACATTTAGAATTCCAGTGGAATTCTACTCCTGGCTTGGTCAACTCGTAGAGAGGTCTACACCTTTGTGAATGTTGGGACACAAACCGACGAATAAACTGCAACCTCCCGATTAAACCTCGGACTTCCCTCAAATTCTTGGGAGGCGTCATATCCCTGATAGCTTTAGCTTTGTCGGGATCTATCTCGATCCCTCTTTTGCTCACAATGAACCCCAGCAATTTACCCGATGACACACCAAACACACACTTCTTCGGGTTCATTTTCAATTGGAACTCCCTTGACCTCTGCAAGACCTTAGCCAAAACTTCTGGATGTTCCATCCTGGTTCTTGATTTCACCAACAAGTCATCCACATACACTTCCAGGTATATGTGCATCATGTCATGAAATATGGCCATCATAGCTCTTTGGTAAGTAGCTCCAGCATTCTTTAATCTAAATGGCATGACCACGTAACAATATGTTCCCCAAGGGGTAGTGAATGACGTCTTCTCCTGGTCCTCTTCTGCCAAACGAATTTGATTGTATCCTGAAAATCCATCCATGAATGAGAGGGTCTCATAACCTGTCGTGTTATCGATCAATACATCAATGTGAGGCAAGGGAAAATCATCCTTTGGACACGCGCGGTTAAGGTCCCGGAAGTCGATGCAAATCCTGACTTTCCCATCTTTCTTCATGACCGGGACAATGTTCGCCACCCATTGAGGATAAAGGACGACTCTAATGAACCTGGCTTTGTGGAGCTTATCGACCTCTTCTTTCATTTTCAAAGCCATCTGAGGGTGGAAATGCCTTAACCTTTATTTTACCGAGACGGACCCTGGTTTTAGGGTTAAACGGTGTTCGACCAAGGTTGAATCCAGACCCGGCATATCCTCGTAGCTCCATGCAAACGTGTCCTTATATTCCTTGAGAACCTCAATTAATGCCTCTTCTTCAGAGGGTGGTAGGTTGTCACTTATGAGGATGATCTTAGGGTCTTCCTCAGTTCCCAAGTTGACTTCTTTGGTGGATTCTTCTACGGCGGTTGACGGCTCGTCGAATCTCCTCATTCCACTAGCGTATGCGCCCGCCGCATCCTCATATTCTTCACCCTCATCTTCAGTGGGGCATTCTTCATCCGTGATATCGTAGACTCCATACCCTTCATCAAATGCACAGTTGCCCTCACATTCTATTTCCGGTAGCTGGATGGGGTTTTCTAACAACTAGGGGATGAAGAGAAGGGCCTGACACCTGGCGGTTAAATCCAGAAGGAATCGACGAGGGATCTGCCTACCCTTGGATTTCTTCCTAGGTACTACCATTGGCCTATCATTCCTAGATTGACTAACAATATTTACAGAAGAAGAGGAAGATGAAGAGGATGGTGTAGAATGTACAGGAGAAGACCCCTCAGAGGAGGGGTAGAAAAGGTCGCTCATCGGACCTTGGACGGGTGGTCCGCAGGGCGGTACGCACCCGTGGGAGATGTAGGAGGTTTCCTCAACGAAGATGTGTTGTTGGGGAGTTTGAAAATTGACATTTTTTTTTCCGTTTTCAGTTTTAATGACAAAGCAGTGAAAAGAGAATGGAGGAGAGAGAAAAGTGGTTATGGCTAGAGGATTGTGAGGCTCATAGAGCAGATCATGGTTGAAGACCTGGCGCGGGTTGAAAAGCCCGCGCAGGTATGTAAGCAGAGAAGGGGATCTGGGAAGATCATCGGATAATTGTCTGGCCCAGGAAGACGATATCAGCAAAGGCTGAGACGAGTGGATGGAGAAGATGGCGGCTAATGAGCCGTCGATGGTAATGTTGGGGACGGATGAAGATCCGTCGATGACAGGGTCCTTCTGGCAAGGACGAGGATAGTTTGGAACCTTGGCAAGAGTGGTAATATTCTCTGGTATTCCGGAGATCAATGGCGGTCCTTCAAGCTGTGGAGACGAGAACATCCTTTCCAGTGCAACGGAAATGTCCCGTATGTCGAACCATTTGTCCCACTCGCATTCCGGCTCTTTGATCTTGCCTCTTTTGGTGATCCTCGAACATTTTTCAGCCAAATATATGGCATGTGATCCCCCATATGCTTCTCGTGGGTAATCTCCCATCTGAACAACGGGTCCTCTGTTGAAGTGGTTTGATAAAGTCCATGTGAGGGGCTTCCAATCCGCCTTGAACGGTCCTTTGAAGCCTAGGCCAAACCTACGGTTCGGCCTAATTTCCTTTGGCGGTTTGAGTATGCCCTGTAACTGTGCGTCCATACCTTTTCCTTGTTGATAGCCGATGTTCCTCATAATCTCCCAACCTTTGGAGTGAAAAGGGAGACATGATGTTGTGGTTGCCCTGACCGGCTCCTTTGGTGCTAGTGGAACGTGAGATGGATCACGCACGTCCAACAGTGACAATATGGGCCGATGAGACGGCCAAACAGAGGGCAGAGAGGTGTTGATAGCATCCACTGTGTGAAGGACAGGTGTACTGACTACTTTAATAATCCTCCCATTGTAAGGAAACTTCAAGCACGGATGGTTGGTGGAAGGCACAACGTCCATGGCTTCGATGTAGGGGCGACCCAGTATAGCCTTGAATGTGGGGTCCATGTCGAGGACATGGAATTCCGTGGGAATTGACATGGGGCCTAGTTCTGCCTTCAGAATAATCATCCCCTGCGGCGGCCTTTTGCTATTGTCATAAGCTGTGGCCGTGATCGAGGAAGGTCTTATTTGTTCCTTGTCGACCCCACACAATTGAAGGGTGTCCATGGAGATCACATTTATGGACGCACCCGTGTCCACAAGACACCGGTTTATGGATACCCCATTAATTTTTATTGAAATGCACAATGCATATTTCCGAGCTTCCTTGGGAGCGAGCTCGTAGTTGTGGAACATGATGGCCGGTTGTGTGTCTATTGGGGTCAGGACGGTCGAAATCTTCTCCACGGGGAGGTCCTCATTAACCATGACTTTTTGAAGGTACTCCATTAAGGCTGCCTGGTGGGATGTGGATCTTTGAAGTAGCTCCAAGATGGAGATCCGAGCAGGCGTCTTGTCCAAGTGTTTCAATAGATCATACTGTGTTCCAGGGATAGCTCTTTCTGGTTGTTCTCCATCATCCTTCTCCGGCTGAGATTGCTCAAGATTCTGACTGTTGTGGGGGAAAACCCTGTGAAAAATCCTTCCACTCCAGAGCACCATTGCCTGCGGCTTTTGTACCTCTGTGGTAGCAGTGGGTTTTAACAGGGATTTGAGGGGTAGTGGTGGAGGAATGGTTGATGAAGCAGGGGTGATGACGGGAGCAGGGATTCTGATGAGGGGTTTGTTAGGTGGAGGCATGGTGGAGGTAGAGGGGATATCACGCGGATTATGAAGGATAAGGGGTCTGGAAGGTGGAGGTGGAGACGAAGTAGAAGTGGGTAGGGCTTGAAGCGGGCAATGATTTTGAGGTGGGTGATGGGTAATGAGTGGTTTTGAAGGCATTAATGGTGATACGGTGGAGAAAGATGGGGTTATGTATGGTTGACGGATGATAAGGGGTTTAGAAGGCGTAGGGGTAAATGTGGTAGAGGTGGATGGTAAAGTGGGGGAATGGGAGAAGATGAGAGGGTGTGAAGGCGTAGTGGAGAGTGTCGGTTGATAGGGGATCGGGGTACGGATGAGAGGGCGTAATGGTAGTGGAAATGGTGAAGGTGATACTGACGCGGGTTGATGAGAGAGAGGTGCTACCCGGGCAAGGTGAGGGGGTTGCATGACAATAGGGTTGGAGGAAAAAAGAATAGAGGTACTTTCCGGGTGCCACACCTGCTCTCTCCCGACTTCCGGGAAGGAGGAGATGGGGTTAACCTGATGATTGGGATGTTGGTGCTCCGGTAATGGATTCTGGATTATGCCCATGTCGGGCTGTTGTTGTGGGGCCTGCTGAGGCTGTTGTTGTTGTTGTTGTTGTGGTTGCTGCTGCTGCTGCTGCTGCTGTTGTAACTGCTGCTGTGGTCTATGAGGAGGTCTCCTAGCCTTAAGAGCGGCGATGTATCGTCTCATTTCATCCCAATCTATTTGATGTTCATCATTCATATCGTGGATGTAATCTTTGAAATGGAAGAGTAATCTACTGTGTGTCCTGGCTGCCTGTGGTAGACGTAGTATTTGGAGGTATCAACATTTGGGGGCCACACGGGCCTTTCTCTGGGTAGGGCGAGTTGGTTTGATGCCATGAGGGCATTAAAAATGTCTGCTAAGGTTTCTGGCAATGGTGGATAGTAGGCTCTCTTGGGGCCGAGCGGCCTCCTTTGTTGCTGTTGGGGACCATAGTTCCCCGTGGGTGGAACTTGGTTGTACTGAAGCGGTGGTTGTTGTTGCTGAGGTTGTGGTTGTTGTTGCTGGGGTTGACGTAATGGAGGCATATTATCCTGGGGTGGATTATTTTGGGGTGGAGGACGAAGAGGGAAAGGACCTGGTTGGAGGGGAAGTCGGGACATTTGTGGAGGCCTTGGGTTGACTGCATAGTTGGCATTGTTGACCGCACCCACTTGCTCATTTGTCACGACCCCTTCTGTGGCTCCGCCCGGGACACCAGCGCCTGTCTTTCTGACCACTTTGGGCTTCGGTGACTCAAACATGTTCATAATAGGGGAGTCTTTTAACTGGGTTTGGATGTACCGGGCCCTTTCATAGAGTTCCTCCATTGTAGTAAGTTTATTCATGGCCAGGATGTGTCTGAACTGCGGGGTTGCATTAGACACAATCATCTTCACTTGTTCGGGCTCGGAGAGGGTATCCCTTATTCTTTCCGCCAGAGACCTCCATCTATCAGCATAGCGGACAAAATCCTCGTCAGTCTTCATCTTTTCGGCCACTAGGTTGGTAATGGAGAGTGAGGGACCGACCATATCCCTATATTTCTGCAGGAACCTTCTCTGGACTATTTCAAAATTCTCAGCCTCGCGGGGCTCCAAAGAATAGAACCACTCTAGCGCGGGACCATCCAATGATCTCCGAAAGAGGTATGCCAGGGACCTCTGATCGTTTTGCCAATAGGAGGATTCATACATGAAATCCTTGAGGTGAATGAAGGGGTTGCCGGTACCATTGTATCTGCGGTACGTGGGCATTTCGGAGGGAGGAAGATGAATGACGGGAAGGATTGGCAAAGAAACCTCCGGGGTGGCTTTCACGTCCACCATCCTTCTCAGATTTTGAAACTGCTCGTCCATGCGATTGAACCTATTGAGGAGCGATTGGGCGAGCTTCTCTGGAGGTGAAGGTGGCACTTGCCACTGGGGGAGAAACTGTCTCCCGGAGACTTGAGGGGGGAACCCGGAATGAGAGGGAGCTGCCGGACCGCTGACAGTCGGCCCCGGCTGAAGCGGTATGTGGGGAACAATAGGAGTTTGAGATTGTGACGGGAACTGGAATGAGGGTGGTTGTTGGCTCGCTTGTCTTTGAAGCGAGGGAGACTGGATGGCTTGCGCCAATGAAGGAGATGGAATGGCCTGCACGGACTCTTGGAGAGGTGCGATGGCCAGAGTTGATTCCTAGGGCGTGGGGGAAACAGATTTCCCCTTCAGAATGGCCTGGAAGGCCCGGAGCTGTTTAGAGGTAAGCTCCGTGTTGGCGAGGACGCCCAGTAACGAAGAGATATCCTGTGGTGGGGATGTGTCCCCGGCAATAACCTGCACCTCATGCGAGGGCTCATGAGAAGGACCCGAGTCCATAGCATAAACTCGCAGGTCGGCTGACAAACCACGACTAGGGTGGTTCTCCTCAAAAGACTCGTGAGCCATGCTCACAGTTTTCCCAGAACGTAAAAACATACACTAGCAAGCAGGTAGCAACGATTATCAAACAAGTGGATGCCTTTACGCCTTTTTTGTGTTTTGATTTTGATGATTTTTTTTTGTGTTTTTAGCGAGATCCGAAGTTTACACAAAATGGGGACCCTAGTTTATTTTTGTTTCACCGCCATGTCAGCTAGGGTCTCTCGTCTCACCACGAATGAAATGACTAACTCCGGGGAACTTCAATGGTACAACCAACCTAGTGAACGAAGAGGAGATTCTTCGATGTCGGGGACTTACGGAGGTCCCAGTGTCGGAGATTCTAGTCCGTTGAGAGGAATTCCCAAACGGAGAGTCCTTCCTTCACAGGGAAAGGGTGATCCTCAAAAAAATGAAAAAAGAATAGAAAAGAGGGATGGATGCATGCAATGAAATGCTGACAGAGATATGGAGTGGGGAAATAACAGAAATAACAGACATATAATAAACAAACAACCAATCACAACTGACAGTGCTGCTGTGAGCACAACGGGGGCGCGCGCGGGCGCCAAGGTGGAGAGGCACGGATGGTGCCGAACTTGTAAGGGTAGCCGAAAGGAAGCAGTAGAAGTCCCACCGTGATCGCCAATCTGTGAGCGACATCAACGGGGTTCCGGGAGCGGAGAAGACGCGGAGCGCGCGGGCTCCTATTTTGTTTGCTGCAACATAGAAATAAGAGAAAAGAGAAGGGGCCACCACGAGAGATTACTCCGGCAGGATGAGCGGGACAAATGTAATATAGCAAGATATGGGGGTTAAACGGCCATAGCGGGAAGTGACTCGCCGCGGCCTCGGGGGGACGGAAATGGTGCAGAAATTAAATAGCAAGAATTGAAACGGCCATTGGGGAAGTGACTCGCCGTGGCCTCGAGAATATGAGCAGATAAAAATATAACAGAATATAAGAAGAATATAAAGAGCGGGAATTTAAATGGCCATTGGGGAAGTGACTCGCCGCGGCCACGAGAACATGAATAGATAAGAATATAACATATAAGAATGGGAATTTAAACGGCCATTGGGGAAGTGACTCGCCGCGGCCTCGAGAATATGAATAGATAAGAATATAACATATAAGAACGGGAATTTAAATGGCCATTGGGGAAGTGACTTGCCGCAGCCTCGAGAATATGAGCAGAATATAACAGAATACAAAGAGAATATAAGAACGTGAAATTTAAACGGCCATTGGGGAAGTGACTCACCGCGGCCTCGAGAACAAGATGTGATCGCCAGGGGCCAAAAGACCCCAAAATAAAGAAAGTGATCGCGCCTACCTCAAGAGCGGGAGATGGCGGGTTGCTTCTTCCTCCCCCTTCAGCCGGCCGACGGAGAAGGCTTTCCTTGGTTACCCTTGCAAAATAGTAGACAATAAACGAACGGAATTAGAAAATGGTAGTGTAGTAACAATTCCTTGCAATAAAAGTAACGAGATTGTGACCTGACACACACCTGGTTGGTGTGGTTTTAAACCCCTCTCGGACTCGAGTAGGAGGAAAATGTGATGATGAATGCAAGAAGTATGCAAGAGACGGCGCCCTTATATAGGGAGATAGAGGATGCAGTATGATGAATGTAAAGAACTATGGAGAAAAGGGGGAAGAAAGGGCTTATTGGATGAGCCGAGGGTGAAATCCGGCGGAGCTCCGGCAGCGTAGGGACGACGTGGAAGCGCGGTGGATGAAGACGACCTTCCTCTTGCGAGCGTGGGCACCCGAGAAGCCGACAGAACCTCCACCTACAAAAGACCCCACGGGTTAGAAATGACTCCGGTAGCCTCTAGGCTCCGGCAGCCTATCGGATCTCTTCGAAGCTCCTCCAGAACTGAGGGGGTGGGCCTCTATTTATAGGGCTCCGGAGGGTGGAGGCGTCCAGGACCCTGGACACCTCCATCAGGGCCGAACTAATATTTTATTCTATTTTTATTCATTTTTTCAGAATATTTTTGTGGAGGCGTCCAGGGCCCCGGACGCCTCCAACAGGTCCACCGAACCCCACCGACGGCCGCACGCGGTTTGGCACAACGCGTGGTTTCGTGAGCGGCGCCTCGTGATTTTGAAATGGGCGCGTCCAGCTGTCTGGACGTCTCCATAATTTGGATTTTTTCACACACGATAAACCGTCGTTCGGAGTCCGGCGCCCGTGAGGAAGTTGATGGAGGCGTCCAGGGGCCTGGACGCTCCATAAATATATTATTTTATTTTTTTGCTTTATCTTTTATGCCAACTGGCATATATATTTTTTTTATTTTTTTTTATGGAGGCATCCAGGGGCCTGGACGCCTCCATTAATATATATATATATATATTATTTTATTTTGTCTTTTTATGCCAACTGGCATATATATTTTTTTTATATTTGTTTTTATGGAGGCATCCAGGGGACTGGACGCCTCCATTAATATATTATTTTTTATTTTGTTTTGGGCTTTGAAAAATAAATTAAGAGAATGGGGGCGTCCAGGGGCCTGGACGCCCCCATGAAGACCCACCCGGGTCCTTAGTTCAGGCGTTGGCGGCCGCCCGGCAGACACCCTTCCTGGTTTCGGAACCTCTGATGCGTCCGACTGGTGTTGATGCCGTCCGAATGCCGCAACGAGATGATTCCGGATGCCGAAAAGGGCGGAAGAAGACTCAAGAAAAGGAAGCACTCAAGTGATTCAAAACGCGTAAGCCGTCGCGGGGCGTTGTATAGTGATATGAGACTTTCTCATGAGACGTCAGGAATAGCGAGACTTTCTCAGGAGACGTCAGGAATAGCGTGTCTACAGCATTCTGTGACTGGAGCCATATTATCCGTTCCGCTTCAACCGGAATTTTGGCTACGATCAGCACATTCCTTTTTCCTCTTCATAATTTGCATTGCCAAACAGGCATAGAGCTGGGCAAGTATCCAACGATGATGCCCGTATATGGTGGGACTACTTCCACCGCTGAGAGGATGTTTCATTCAGGGTGCCAACCCCTGCCCGTTTCCCCCGTCTCACCCCCGAATATATCAAGTGGTGGAATGTGCGGACGGGATTTTACAGGAGCTCCCTTCGAGAATGCTGGGCCGTTGCGGAGCACAGATTTTTGGACTCCCAGCCGGAGCTAGCCCTTGACATCGAACCTTTTTACTTGAAGAAGTTGAAGTCTTGGGCCAACGCAGAGGTGAGGGATTATCTGGAAGCCTGGAAGGTTGCGAAGAGTCATTCGTCGAAAGTCGATCTGAATCTGCCTGTAATCGGCAGGGATGACTATGTAAAGATGCTTCGGGGATTATGCCGGGTAAGCAGTGAAAGGGTGGTTCTTCAGCAACTCCCTCTGCCGGTGGAGGAGCCTATCTCGGTCGTAGCCGACTGGCGTCCTGAGGTTGATAGATTGCATCCTTATCGGACTTTCATCCGTGGGGAAGATAGGCGGGATGCTTTGTATGATAACACCCCTTGGCTGTTTGCACTTCTTCGTTCCCACGGGCTTTCAGTGGGTGGCCCAAGCGAAGCTATTCTGGACCGGACCCTTCATATTTCATTCAAGTATGTTGACGGATGGGGACTGGACCATCTGAGCTTGTATTACCACCTGTCTTCTCGCGGCCACACAGACTTGGCATTGCTGGCTGATCAGAGTGAGAAGATAGGAGACTTGTGTTGGCTTATTCGCGAGGCAGCTTCGAGAGACAAAGTGCAGTCGCTGTTTTATTGGGCTCTTTTCCCTTTCTATACGGGGCCAGCAAGTATGTTCTATTTCTTTATTCCGGCCCATCGGCCAGCTGCTTTTCTTCGTTGCAGCATATATCATTCTCACCTTCGTGCGTATGCAGTCCGACCCACTTTGGAGGAGACTCGGCACTTTAGGGAGCTAATAATAAAAGCTTAGAAGCCGACATATTTCGAGACTCCCAAGCCTGCCCCGACCACGACACCATTGCCTCCTGGTGACTCGCGAAAGCGAACCAGATCCCAGTTAAGGGAGGATGTTGGTAAGGCCAAAGCGGCAGTGACCCGAGTGACACGGGCACGCCGGAAGAAGGCCGCAGAAAAGGAACCAGCAATCGTCCTTCCTTCTGTTGCATCTTTTGAGGAGTTTGAGGCTTCTCGCGCGCAGGGGCCAGAAGCTGAAGGTAAGCCCTTCATTCTTCTATAGTTTATTTGCTCATTCTAGCTGCCTTGGCTAATCCTTCTTTGCAGTCGCCGGCACGGTTGCTGCGGTCGTTGGACTTTGTTGGGTCCCGTAGTGCAAGAACACGGATCTAGAGGGGGGGTGAATAGATCCTTCTACTATAAACTATGTCCGATTAAAAATATAAACTAGCGCACAATGGAATTAACATGATTGATAAGATTGAGGAAATTAATCTAAACAGATTTAAACTTAATTCACTCAATCTCACCGAGCTCACACGATTGCATAAACAGATAAGATAGCGAAGCACACAATCACAAAGATCAAACCACAAGACACGGGGATTTTTAAGGTGGTTCGGGACCACGACGGGCTCCCTACGTCCACCCCTCACCAAACCCGGTGAGGCTTCACTCGGGGATAAATCCCCAAACGGAGACGATGCTCCAAACACACACGGGACGACGCCCGCACACACACGGGGACACGCCCCAACACAGACATAGACGGAGATGAAGTCTCCCACACGATCCGACGATTGGATCACAAACACATACACGATCCGACGATCGGATCACAACACACACATGATCCGACGACCGGATCACAACACACACACGATCCGACGACCGGATCACAACACACACACACACACACACGCTGCAACAACCGCAGCATAATGACACAAACACGATCGCACGAAGGTGATCAAACACGACCGTATACACAAACGGTCACACACACAAATATCTCTAATGTTCAGAAAATAAACACAAATATTCAAGCATGCTCAAACCCAAAATATAGATCATAGAACACATCACAAAGAACTGATAGAAGACATAGAAGTAGTCCCCCTTTATTTTTCAAGGCCAGTTGATGATGTTCCTTGAGCCACGAGTTGGAGGGAAGCCGGATGAAGATGATTCTTACATCCTCTTGATCCTCTCTTCGATCCGCTCCTTTTCTTCTTCTTCCACGAGCTCCAGATCTTCACGGAAGTAGATGATTTCCTCCTTGCAAGAGCTCCACCACGTTTTTCCCCTTTTTTTCACCTATACGAAAGAACAAATGAGCATTAGAGTTAATCAACTCCCAAATTCGTAACTCTTATATATGCAACTCAAGGGGTGGGGAAAAGACTCATAAAACCCTTCTAATACATGTTAAAAACACCTTAATAACAATAGAAACTAATAGGGGGTAGTATGGTAATGTTTGATAGGGTTTTCAATGGGTTTTAAACACTTTCGCAATTCCCGACCAGAAGGGGTCGACCCTTGGGGTCGACCCTCGGCAACCAGAGTGCTGGAAAATTGAAATAAACACCCAGAGTTACAAGGGTCGACCCTTGGGGTTGACCCTTGCAGGTGCCTGGGCACCAGCCCAGGGGGGGTCGACCCCAGGGTTCGACCCCTTCAGCAGAGGGTCAAAAAATGCGGTTTTAGCCCCGATAAAGTGCCGAAAAAATTCTCAAAAATCAAGAATTAATTACCATGAATTCCACAAAGTATTAAGACCATCTAAACCACATTTCAACAAGATTTATGAGAAAACATTAAGCACATTATAAAGGCTCAAACATCTCATTTTAAGGATGCATAAAACACTTCCAATGCAATGCAACCTCATGAAAGATGTTCATGAAAATGACCCGGAACTTAGCATAGAAATGGTTAGATGTTACCATCATCCACTTGACATGAGAGGGTTTAAAAACCATCCTTGAACCTGTAAAAACATGATAAACCAAGAAGTTAGATGATAATCAAAACTCATGAACCAAGCATCAACTCTTTGAACTAGTTAACATAAAAATACATCATTAAACACATTCAATCATGTAATTGACTTCTCAATTCAACCATCAAAAACATATTCACCATTTGACAAGGTTTTGATATGATGAACATGAATCTTTCACTTAATCAAATAAAATGACATAGGAGCTCAACCATTCAATCACTTTCTTGAATCAACCAAATCTTCAACATCAAAGTGCTTCATTACACAAGTGTTAATAATTATGCCAAATGCAAAGCATGCATAATATCATGGAACCATATTCATTCAAATGGCATTCTTGTTGGTTAAAAGCTAACATTCATGAAGCATTATCTCACGAGGAGCATTGATACAAACAAGAGATCTTTTTGAAACAACCATACATTGAAATCACAATAACTCTATGAATGATATGTCACTATCATTCAATTAGAAAGGTGTGTTAAATGAACACAATCTCCTTGATTGAGACCCAAATGAAGCCATCTTCAATAAGGCCATCTTCATGCAATTCTTTCACACAGAAAGTCATTAACTCAAGCTTTTAGAGCATAGTACACATGACCAATCATTCATCCAATGCATGAGCAATATGGAACCAACTCTCATGAAGTCTTGTATGAATATTTCAAGCCCAAAAATCTTATGAAGAAAACGCATGAAAATATCCAACCAAGACTTTGAAAAGCTATTAGATGAAATGAATGAAATGTAGAAGAATCAATGAAATGCAATGAGTGAGTCAACTCCCTTTTTTAATAAGATCTTCATTGATGCACTCCTTTGAGTTCCAAACATGAATCATAGATTTTGATCTTGCAAATCAAAATATTCAAGGCATGAGATCCTTAAATACAAATCATTCATATAACTTTCAAACATGAACAGAGTTAACTCCCTTTAAGAAGAAGAGCTTCATTGATAGACTTCTTAAGATTCCAAGTATGAGCCATGAAGTTATGTTCCTACAAACCAACATAAATATAACATTAGTTCCTTAAATACCGAGAGTTCACATGGCTTTCAAGAGTAAACATTGACTCCATCTTTCAACTCATCAAATCAAGATATAAAACATGTTGCTCAATGAAACACATACACACACAAACACAATCGTTTTGATATCATTGGAACCAAGCATGAACTATGGGATGCAACAATCTCTCCCTTTTTGATGATGACAAAATGATGTGTGTGATAATACAGATTTTGCAAACATGTGCAAACATTGAGCATAACCACTTCTCACATTCTCTCCAAACCACTTCTCACATTCTCCCCAAGACAACAACATTCATACATCATTGAGCACACACCTTAAACATTCTCCCCCTTTTTATCATCTACAAAAAGATAAGGGAGCATGGGACATAAAATGAACATGTGAGGCCAAAGGATAAGTTTCCAATTTAAATGCCAATTGATGTTAAGTAGGGGCTCAAATATATGATACCAAGTGTTGATCAAGATAGAGGCACAAACATAGGCAATTTCAATTCTCGAAGAGAGAGAGCCTCAAAGATAGCATTTGTTGATCATAATATCATTTGTTGGTGAACTCATTTTGGCATTTATGCAACATGAAGTGTTCAGAATATGCATTTCAAAATGAACTGTGCCAATTGTTGAAAAGTATAGATTTGATCAATATGATATCATGAATGACCTATATGCATGCTGAAAATGTCAAATATGCAAATATGCACATGATGAGCGTCATCTTTCAAATGCAATGAATATGTACTATGTGAATGTCAATCATGCAAGATATGAAGCTATATACATGATGACTTCTATCCTTCAAAATTAAGGTTTATGCTCAGAATTAGACTTAAGGGGAATGCATGAACATGCAAGCACACAAGCACAATCGTCATGCACACAGATCGTACATATAGTAACTCCCCCTATATGAGGCACGGGTTAACAAAAGAGCATGTGATTCAAATTCAAGAATGTAAGGCATGAAGCATAACTAAGAGATTTGTGCATACACAACTAGGAGTACTACATAAACCATGAATGTAGGCAAATTCATAAGATACATACATCACAAAAATACCCCTGTGAAATGTGAGACAATGACTAATGAGCTTCAAAACATATGGATTTCCAGATTTTCTAAAGAACACTAGAAGGTAATCTCCTCTCTACACTTTCACTTTAGATTCTCGACTTTCGGTAGCTTCACACAACCCCGATTTTGTTTCTTTTAAAAGACTTCACCTTTCGGCGCGAGTTTCCTCATATGTCTCAATGGGGATTCCCGGCTACTTGGATTCGTCACACATATGGATTTTTGTTTCTCCTTTTGACACGAGTTTCCTCCTTTGTTTCAGGGGCGATTCCCAGTTACTCGGATCCACATACCACTATTGAATTTTTTGTGGGGTAGGCAGCTTTTTCCTCACGATTACTCTTTAATGTCCATGTAGAGATTCAAGTTCCCTTTAGAGTGTTGGAAAGAATTTCTTAAATCCTTATCAATGAAAGTCATTGAATTCATTATGTGCAAGAGTGTGGGGGTAAATTTTTGTTTTGCATGAATAAAATGAATTCGACAAGACATAGCTATGACTCCCCCTAAATGTATGCACGGTCGGAAACAAATCTTCCCCCTTAATATATGACATGTATCACATATGAATAAAATCACTGCAGTGTTATTTATCAAGGAGGTGAGGTCTTAGAAAGATCAAGAAATGGTTTCATAGTGTAAATACTTACAAGCATGCAAGGATTCATGAAACATTCATGCAAGCATTCATGAGTCAAGATATGCGATTATCATGAAATATATGCATATGCTCTATATGCATGAATATGCAATATGCATCTTTTTGTCATTTTATATGCATAGTATTTATATGCAAAAATGTCAATGCACTCTTTTTATGCAAGTTTTCAGTTTTTGTAATGACTTGAGCATTTAAGAAAAGCATGAAGCAGGTGAATGCATGAGATGGATTTTCAATGAATTTGGCACTGAATCATGAGCATTTTATTTTAGATTTCATCATGAAAAGCCATATCCCTTAGAATCTAAATGTTCAACCATGATCATTCAAAGATAATATTTCATGAGACATAAGCTTTAGTTTGAACATGATACGCCATGCATGTGTGAATATGCAAATAACCAAGTGTCCAACAGATTTCACACAAAATTTGACAAATGAGCAAGATAAGTGTTTGAACATCTATTGACAAGAGTACATTTCTAAACATGTCAAACAACTTATCAATTTAGCAAATTAATCACACATGGTCAATGAGCTTTAAAATAAGCCATGGTCAACATTCAAAACCAATTGTTGCATTTGATCAATCAATTCCACAGTTCAAAAATTTTACCCTTTTGAAACAAGAAGGTTTTTAAAATTCAATTTGAAAGCACATGCAAATCAAAGGCAAATTGATTTCATTCAAAACACATGGTTCCTTATAAGCCAAATAATTCAATTTCTGAATTTTGGTACTAGGCGGAGAACACAGGTCCGAAGACCACCATCACGCTTAGTGGAAGTATCCAGTTGAACGTAGTCTAACCTTCTCTAACCACTATTTGATATACCAAATATTCATCCATTGAAGACATATGTGGCTTGTGAAGAGTTTAGAGCATAACAAGAGAACATACCAAAATCTCATTCCAAAACATCAAGGCCACCAAGTTTGACAATGAAGGAGTAAAGTTGGGGTTTTACCATATGAGTGTGTCTTGTTCCATTTCACTGGAACCCCTTTCATTCTTTATTTACCTCAAGGCACACTTACATCCAAAATAATTCATTCAACAGATTTGGGCACCCAAGCCTTTTTGGGCCCCTGGAGGTTGGTAGCTGTTGGGTTCGGTGCGTAGATTCAGAGGGGGGTAAATGAATCTCCCCTTAAAAATTTCCCCTAATTAAAAATCTAGTTCGCTAACTAGACAAAACTAGATAACCTGAAGAGCTAATTAAATCTCTCCTTCTTCAGAAGGACAATGACCAATAGCGGAATAACAATATCAAAGGACACTCAATACCACAGTCAAACACATGGTGTGCAATCAAGCCATATCGCCCCTATGCATTCAACTAGCGAAGACAGAAATAAACAAATCAAACCACAATGCAAGAGGAGTTTTTAGGTGGTTCGGTCCTCCAGACCTATGTCCACCCCACACTCAAACCAGAGTGTGGATTACTGCTGACTCACAGCTTGCCTACAAACCGCTGAGCCTCACAGCTTGTTGTCCGAGGTATCTACCTCACCCGCTGAGCAACACAGCCTGCTGTCCTGTGGAATCCACCATTGCAACCGCTGGGGATTACAGCTTGACCCGTCCAGAGGCAGCACCTCTGCAAACGCTGACTAACATCTTGAAGAAAGGTAAAAGATAAAACAAGAAAATAGGAAATCACAGCAACAGAAAGCTGTATGCGATGAAACACAATGTGGCTCTCAACAGAGCTGACTGGCCTAGATTTGATCCACGGTCCAGTAGGGACTGATCTTCAGACTGCTCTCTTCTTCTCTCGATCTCACTGTCTCTCCTCTATTTCTTTCTCTTCTGCTTCTTCTCTCTTTCTCCTTTTCTTCTCTGCTTCTTCTGCTTCTCTTTTCTTTCTCACTGGATCGTGCAGGCTCTCCTCTGCTTCAATCCATCAGCCTTCTCCAGAGGAAGGAGTCTTCCTTATATAGCAGTTCGAGTAGGAGCAGCACTGGGCGCGTGTCTTCCACAGTTCCCGCCCAAATGCTTTTGCCAGGTGTCAGCATCCTATCAGCCCTTCCAGTCTCGGATCACGTGCCAGGTGCCAACCTCGGATCACGTGCCTTCATTAAGCTCCAGGAACAGTACCTGTCAGACAGAGAGAAACTTATCAGTTTAATGTCGACACCTTGTACAGACTTTATAGTATGTAATGTGCAGACGTTGTATAGACTTGATGCAGTGTATGCAGCTCACCGATGCAGTGTGTAGACTTTGCAATGTATGGACTTTGCATTGTGTAATGCAGAATGCATCAAGCAAAGTATGAACATTACAAATAGATGTATAGACTTTATAAAATGAAGCGCACAAGCCATTGTATAGACTTGGCGAATGAGACGAAACATGAGACGCTCAATGTACAGACTTTACGAATGAGGCACCCGATGTACAGACTTCACCGATGTACATACTTTGCATAAGACGCTAAGTGAGACGGTGGATGTGCAGACTTCACCGATGTACAGACTTTGCATAAGACGCTAAGTGAGACGCTGAGCTGCCAAGAATGTATAGACTTGCATGAGACACTGCATGAGACGATGCGATGTACAGACTTCCATGGCCGATGCATAGACTTTAAGGTAAGACGCTAGATGCTGTACAGACTTTACTTGCATGTGCAGACTTGGCGATGTATAGACTTTGTGTGATAGCCCAATGTACAGACTTGCTGAACTGAACGTAGGTGAAGATAAGGAGTGTATAGACTTGCTCAATTTAGAACGTAGGTAAAGATGCAATGTATAGACTTAACATATGCACTGGCTGTATAGACTTAGCCTCGAGCTGAACTATCGGATGTATAGACTTTGCTCAGTTCAGCTGGTGGATGTACAGACTTGAGATGAATGCATGAACAGGCCGATGTACAGACTTGCCAATGTATAGACTTTAAATCCAATGCAAAAGGCTGTACAGACTTTGCTAATTGATGCATGAACCAACGGGGATGTATAGACTTAGCCGATGCAGACAAGTCCGATGTACAGACTTCATCGAATGTACAGACTTTGCATGAAGCCAACCGCTGTACAGACTTTCTAGGCATGAAGACACCCGATGTACAAACTTCATGTGCAATGGCCAAACAATGTGCAGACTTGATGAATATGCAGCAATGTATAGACTATATGGCGTGCAATGCAGTAAGACAGCAATGCAGCAAGGCAATAGAGTGTATAGACTTTATGTGCTGTGCACGCGTGCAACTGATGAATGCACCTATACAGTGAACAAATGCAATGTATGCTAAACACAAAGACTGGCTCACTGTGATACTCTCACTGTGTTGATATCATCAAAATAAAATAGCATATGCTTGTGCCTAAGGGGCACAACATTCTCCCCCTTTTTGATGATGGCAACAAAGTGACAGTGAGTCACCAACCAAATTTTCTCCCCCTTTGACATAATCAAAAAGAAAGAAAAACATGAGTGCAAAGTGCAGTATACATGCAGATTTCCCTTAGAGCAACTTATTCTCCCCCTGAAAGTATAACTCCCCCTGAATTATTTCTCCCCCTTTGAGAATAGAGATCAGAAAAGTTCTGAAGGCTGAAACCAATTATGATGAAAGGAGATATCAACAAAAGCACAGGTGTAGACACGCCAAATTTGACGCTACGATGATCAAATCTCATGTCACTATGTTAACGCCCCAAAGTGAACTTCAATATTTTTATAATATAAAGTTTTTCTATTTTTGTGTGGTTTTGTGATTTATTCTTGCATTTTGGTGATTCACGACTTGAAAAGGGGCGTTATTTAAATAGCGACCTAATCTGAGGCGTGTTCTTAAGAAAGGACGACCACAGGTACGGGCGTCAATTCCTGATATTTTACGAGTCCCACTACGATTGAAAATCAATGATTAACGTCCTTCCTCAGGGCGTGTTCTTAATCAACGCCTTTGCTTCAGGCGTCTTTTTATAATTTTCAAATAAAGAAGATTTTATTACCAAAATTGAATCCAGGAAGTGACGCCTTAATCCTGGTCGTGTTTTAAATTAACGTCCTGGGGCAGGTCGTCAATTGTTGAATTGACGCCCTTTGGTAGGTCGTGTCTCACCCTTTTGTCCTTCTTAAACTCGTCTTTCCTGAAGAGTTCCCTGCCTTTCTTGGTCACTTTGCTCGATCTGGGAACTAGAGTCCTTGCCGTTAACGACCACTGCCTATTCTTATCTTCCCAAATCTATGTCTATCTTTGATCGAAACCTTATAAAAGGATTCCCTAGTCAATCTCGCGCGAGGTTACGGTGTTAGCAAGGTTGCTGGAGTCATTAGTCGTTAATCAGAGAAAGAGCAGAGAGCAGTTTTTGCGCAGAGAAGAGTTACTCTCTTCATCCGTGTGATCTCTTCATCATCTTCCTTCTGCTTCCTGCTGCTCCGGTGGTTCTCCCCTTTACTGTTTACAGGAACAGCAGGGGTTCCCTCTCCTTTGTTTGTGTTTGTCTTCATCGTATCATCAACGTCCATCATTTTCTTCTTTTGCATTAGTGTTACATCTCCCCTCCTCACCCTAATTCTCTAGGGGTTTTAAAACCAAACAAAAAGGTGCGCATGCTATATTCTTATTTCATCATCATACTATTTCTTTGGATTGATATTACACTCACTCTCGGCTGATCCACTTCTCTTTTATTTGTTTGTTCTTTGTTTCAAGGTAATCAACAAGGAAAACCCCCTTCATCGGCCGGCCGATAGAAGGTGGAGGAATAAATCCATATCCATCCCGCATCCTATTATCACCAGGTATTCACGATCATCTTTTCTTCTTATTGAGGTAACCCCTCTGTCGATCACTCTCCTTATTAGCACCGCGTGCTCTTTTACTCCCTTTTTCATTATTCTTCTTATTATTCTTCATATTCTTATTATTACTCTTATTTTCCTTTAAGAGTGGATTTTCCATGATTCACAAATTGGCGATCACGGTGGGACTTCCACTGTTTTTCTTTTGATTACCATCTCCTTTTGGCACCCACGTGTGCCCTTTCCCCTTTGGCACCCACGCGTGCCCTTTCCCTTTGGTACCCACGGTACCCCTCCTTTGTGCCCCACGGGCACCCTCCACTGTGCACACTGCACACTCCCCGGGATCAGCCAGCTTGTGATTAAGTCTACTGCTGTTGTTGAATTAACACCTTCCACAAAGGCGCCTTTCTATTTAACGCCTTCATCCAGGGCGTCTTTTTTCTGTTTAACGTCTTCCACGAAGGCGTCTTTCATCATATCTGCTGCTTCTGTGAATTTGCGCCCTCCTCTCGGGCGTCTTCTTATTTGGCAGCGCCTCACACCAAGGCGCATTTTTCTTCGATCGTGCGCATCACTTATATTTGACGCCCTCTATCAGAGGCGTCTTTATCATATTTAGCACCCCACATCAAGGCGGGTTTTCGCATTGCTTGTGAGCCCCTCACAGCGTTTCACAACAGCCACGCTGTCGTCTCTTTTGTTAGTAGCGACTGCCTCCAGGTCGCCTCTTTCTTGTGTGTTTGCAGAGCCTTACTGTTTCTGTCTATTCATGCTGGATTCATATTTACATTGAGTATTTGATTATATTGCTGTGATTGGCTTATCTTATACTGTATTTTGTGGCATTTGGTTGAGAGACCTCCTCTCTCTACACTAGGATTCCACACACCTTTCTTGGAATCGGGACAACCCTCCATTGAGCATTCCGTCTCTTTGGACCGGAAATCCCTTTTCCAAGACCTCCGTAAGTCCCCGCACCTGTGGATTCCCTCACGGACGCTGGGCCGGTTGTACCCTTGAAGTACCCGGAGTTTAGAGAACCTATCGTTGGTGAGAAAAGAGAAAGAACCTAGTTGACATGGAGGCTACACTTGGATCCAAACTAGGGTTCACTTTGCAAAGAGGAGTGAATTATTCTGCAATTTAACTCACTCTAATCTCAAACATAACACTAAAATCTTGCCTTCATCTCAATTTGTTTGCATAAATTTGGTTGGGTTGATTTGCTCAAGCTTGCTTTGATTGGGTGATTGATTGTGTGATAATTCATTCATAAAGCTTTCTCTCTTTTTAAGCATGCAACTCCGTTCAGGTAAGATTATCAACATGGCAAGCTACGGATATTCCTATGATGATGTGGAAGAGAACGTTTTCGGTCAATCATATGAGGTTCCCCAAGATTCTATCTACCATGAAGGGAATTACCCTCCTCCTCATTCTCATTATCCTCAAGTTCATGTGGTTGATACCACTACTCAAGAGGTTGTGCCCTCTTCTCAGGCTTTACCCTCCAACACTCCGGGGAACCCTTCCCCATCCTTCAATGTTACCAATTTGATTAATGCCCTATCTCAATTAGATGACTCCCAGCGGCAGGCAGTTCAGGCCGCTTTGAAAGGGAAGTCTGTTCCCTCTTCATCCTCCAATCCCCCTCCGGCCTAGAGTGGCCATCACCTCAATGACCAAGCGGTCTTGCACAAACCCCCCTCTTGTCCACCGACACCTGGTGCGGCCATGCCGGCCCAACAGGCGAGCTACTCAGCGGCTAGGTCCCAATTCTTTCAACCTCCCCAAATTCTAAGGACGCCTATGCCAAACACCTTCATTCCAAATTCGGCCCCGGTCGAGCCAGACACTAATGCTTTGCTCCTTCAGAAATTGGCTAGCATGGAAGAAAAACTCAATAAGGTTACTGCTACCAAGAATGCCCCAGAAATCTCTCTTCCTACATTGCCAGTTTTTCATTTACCACCTTCTGAGATGCTGAACTTTCGGCGATACAATGGAACTGGTAATTCTTTTTCCATCTGAAGGATTTTATGTATGAAACGTCCTTTTGGCAGGGCAACAAAGCCTCATTGACTTATTTGTTTAGAAGATCTTTAGAGGGGCCAGCCCTCGAATGGTTCTATTCCTTGGATCCGGCAGATGCTAGTGATTTCGATGTGGTTCAGAAAAAAATCTTGCAGAAGTGTAGGGACCGGGTTGGACCCTCCCTTTCAGTTACAGATTTGGTTGTAGAGAAAATGAAGCCCGACGAGGACTTCATCATATTTGCTGATAGATGGCGGTCAATGGTCGAGAAGTTGAAAGATACCTTATCAGAACCGGAACAGGTTAAGATGATTATATCCAATGCAACCCCTCAGTTCCGGCATATACTGGCTATGAACAGATTGACCACTATGGAGGAGCTTTATGAAAGAGCTCGTTATATTCAGACCCAAATGAAAGATTCACCCATCATGGGCATGTTTGAGCCAAAACCAAGGTTGGTTAAAAAGAATACAAATGTCAACAATAGCGGGCCCACGACTAAGGGCACCGTCATCAATGAGCAGGTTGGCGCGGTCAGCAACCCCACACCTTTTCGCCAATCTAACCCACGACCTCCGCCACCTCCATCACAAGGCACCCTCTTTACTTCACCCCCACAACACCAATTTACTCCTCAACCTTCCTTTGCTCCACCACAAAACCAAGCGCACCGCGCTGACCCTCCAGCTCCGCAACAATACCACCAAGTACCGCCACCCACTAATTATGGACCGCAACAACAACAGCAGAGGAGACCACTTGGCCCCAAAAGGGCCCATTATCCGCCATTGCCAGAAAGTCTCCCGGATATTTTCAATGCCTTAATGGCTGCCAACTTGCTCATGCTACCAAAGGAAAGGGCAGTGTGGCCCGCTAATGTTGACACGTCCCGCTACTGTGTCTTCCACCGCTCCCCTGGTCATAACATTGATCGTTGCTTCCACTTCAAGGATTACATTTATGATTTAAATGATTAGGGTGGCATTAACTGGGATGAGATGAGGCAGTTTATCGCCACTATGAAAGAAAGAAGGCCTCCTCGGCAATAGCAGGCTCAGCAGCTACAGCAACCGGCTCCACAAGTACAACAGCAAGCTCCAGCACCTCAGCAAGATATGGGGATTGTCCACAACCCACTGCCGGAGCACCCACCAAATCAGCACGTGAACCCTGTCACATCTCTCCGTGAGGTGGAGAGAGGACAGGGGTGGCATGAAGACAACGCCTCTGTCGGGGCATTTAATCATAATTCAAATCAACCTCTGCGCCTCTTGCGCACGCTTCCTTCTTCTTCTACTCCCCAATTGAGCCGAGCTCTTCTACGCCCCGTTAACCCACTTGCTCCCACCAATTCTCCATCCTTGCCAACCCGATCTCTCCTTACCCGCTTACCGCCTCCGTAGCCTACCACGCAGCAAACCCCGCCATCCACTACTAACCCTTCACCTTCGCCGTCCAGGCCGCTCCTTATCCGCCCGTCACCAACGCACGCTACACCCACCACCACTACTCCTTCACCGGCAAGGATCCCACCACTATCAGCTCACCCATCTTTTATACCCAGATCTCTCCTCATTCCGCCCACTAGCTCTTCTCACACTCGGGCACCCCTTCCTACTCCTACGCCTTCTGCGGGGGCTTCTTCCTTGAACTCCTCACCAACACCTCTTACGGGGGCTCCTTCTTCAAACATCCCTCCACCACTTCTTAACGCCAATACACCCTCTTCCTCTTCCAACCCTCCTCCTTTACTTGCCCCGACAGAGGCACGATAAAACGTGGCGCCGCTCCGCAGTGGACGGATGTTCCAGCGCATCTTTCCTCAGAGAGAGCAAGAGCCCGCGCAGGGGCCGCAAGAGCAAGAACAAGAGTCAGTGCCAGGAACTCAGTATGATTTGTTAAAGCACTTGGACCAAACTCCAATAAGAATTTCCATTTTAGAATTAATCAAAAGGTCCACCACTCACCAGCTAGCTCTGAAAGAGTATCTGCAAAAAGTTATGGTCAATGAAGACATCCTTGTTGAGCAGATAACCACAGTATTAACGCCCGCTAGCAGTCAGCCGGCAATTACTTTTCATGAGCATGAACTGGCACCACTCTCAGCAAGGAAATATGCTCTGTGCATCATGGTTGATATCAATAAGGTGGCACTAAAACAATGTCTAGTGGACACTGGGGCATCTATCAATGTATTGCCACCGAGCACTTTGAAGATGTGTGGCATTCCTGAAAATCTGATTCGACCGTCTACTATAACAGTCACAGCATACGACAATACTAAGAAGCCTCCTCTAGGCATGATCACATTAAAGGTTAGTTTGGGTCCGTCCACAATCACGGTCGATTTTCACATTTTGGACATGGATCCAACATTCAATGGCATTCTGGGCCGCCCCTACATTCAACAGCTCGATGCAGTGCCCTCTACAAATCATCAGTGTCTTAAGATTCCACACAAGGGCCGCATCATCAAAGTCACCAGTATGCCAATTCTGCCAGAGGAAGATATACACTTGACTTCATCAGTTCCTTCTATTTGGCCTGCCAACAAGCCGTTGCTATCAATACTAGACCTCCCTTACCCACGGCCAATGTCGCCCGAGACAGTCACGACAGTTGCTATGACACCCTTGCCTTCGAAGGGGAAGAAGAAGAAAAGCATGATAAACACCCCTGGTTGGAAAATTCTAATGAAAATGGGGTATCAAAACAGCAAAGGTCTGGGTGCCAGTTGTCAAGGCAGGATTAGGCCTGTAAAGCCTCAGAAATTGATTGCAAGAGGCGGCCTGGGCTACAAAGGGCCGGGCAAAAATGAAGATGAACCATGGGCAGTTATGACATCCACCTTGAAGACAGATCGCCAGCCGCTTACTTGGACATTGAAGACACATTTTGTCACGGGTGGCGTTCAGAATAATGAGCAGACTACAATAATCACCTCCATTCTAGACTGTCAAGATGTTCATGCGAGACAGTTTGATCGTCATATCGCACCATTGGCCACTTATAAAGCCCTGGAGTCTCTAAGGCCCGATAAAAGAAGGAAAATGGATGATCCAGAGTGTGACTGGTATAGATGGTTTGATATGAATGATATTACTATTACCTTGAGCCGTCTCTTTATGCCGACTGATCCGGAATGGCCGCCACTAATACATGAATTAATTGAAATGCCGGCTGTGATTACAGATAAGAGGCAGTTGCTGAGTGACTACACTGACACTGGAGAGCCAGATGTTCCATATGAAGAAGGATTTACAATAGACAGGCTGTGGGCCGGCCTCTTTTCCCTCACTTCTATGCATCCGTCTCTTCTAGCTTCCCTACATTCTTAATTGTTCTCTCACGTGCCTAGACCGCCACCAATTATGGTTAGCTTTTCTCCAGATTCACTGCAGATTTCTCTCCCGATTCCTCCCTTGCTCCTCGAGCAATTCTCCAAATTCTCCATCACACCCCCGCGCGGGTCATCTTTGATTCAATCTTTCTCCAAGCTTTCAATCTCCACTCCTCCTGTTGTTCTCCCTTCACATTGCTTTCTTCTAGAAAAAGAAAATAAAAATGAAGATAAAGATAAAAACGAAAAAAAACGTCAAAATTCCAACTCTTCAATCCTCCATCTCCGTGGAGGAGACTTCTTATCTCTTTTTCGAGTGTGTCCCAAGCCAGGGGCCACTCTTCCATGATTCATTGATAGATCTTTTCTCCCCCTCTGGTGAGGGGTCTCCTTCTGTATCACCTCCTGTATCCACTTTTTCACCTCCTTCCTCCTTTTCAGCTTATTCTAATCAAGCTAGTTGTTCCTCTTCTTCTAATAAAATTCATGGGGTAGATTTTCATAAGAAATCCAAGGGTAAGCAGATTCCGCGTAGATTTTTGTTGGAATTAGCCAGAAGGTGCCAAGCTTGTTTAGCCCTTCCTGAATTCGTGGAGAATCCGGTTATCCTGTCAGAGTTGGAATATGAGGATACTAATGTTTCTTATGAGGGTTTAGGTGTCTACGAAATCATGAATGATGAAGACCCTATTGAAGAGGGGGATGAAAGTTATGAAGAATATGAGGATGAGGCTGATGCCTTTGCCAGTGGCATGAGAAGATTCGATGAACCATCAGTCTCTGTAGAAGAGCCTACCAAAGAAATAAATTTGGGTATGGAAGAAGACCCTAGGATTGTCCTCATCAGCAAGAATTTGTCACCCTCCGAAGAGGAGGCGCTTATTTTGGTACTTCAAGAATACAAGGACACGTTTGCGTGGAGTTATGAGGATATGTCTGGATTAGACCCTGCGCTCGTTGAACATCGGCTTACACTTAAGCCAGGGTCGATCCCGATCAAACAACGGTTGAGACGTTTCCACCCTAACATGGCTTTAAAGATGAAAGAAGAGGTCGACAAGCTTCATAAGGCTAGGTTTGTTAGAGTTGTCCTCTATCCCAACTGGGTGGCTAACATTGTCCCGGTCATTAAGAAAGATGGAAAGGTACGGATTTGTATAGACTTTTGGGACCTCAACCGTGCGTGTCCTAAAGATGACTTCCCCCTCCCTCATATCGATGTTTTGATTGATAATACAGCAGGATTTGAGACTCTCTCTTTCATGGATGGTTTTTCAGGCTACAATCAAATTCGTTTGGCTGAGGAAGATCAAGAGAAAATATCATTCACTACACCATGGGGTACATATTGTTATGTGGTCATGCCCTTTGGACTCAAGAATGCTGGAGCCACCTATCAGAGGGCTATGATGGCGATTTTTCATGACATGATTCATATTTATATTGAAGTGTATGTGGATGACCTGGTAGTAAAATCAAGGACAAGGATTGAGCATCATGGGGTTCTAGCTAAGGTCTTGCAAAGATCACGAGAGTATCAATTGAAAATGAACCCCAAAAAGTGTGTATTTGGCGTATCATCAGGGAAGTTGCTTGGATTCATTGTCAGCAAAAGGGGAATTGAAGTTGATCCCAACAAGGCTAAGGCCATCAGAGATATGCCTCCTCCCAAGAATTTGATGGAAGTTCGAGGATTAATCGGAAGGTTGCAATTTATTCGCCGCTTCATCTCCTAGCATTCACAAAGATGTAGGTGGTTTTACGAGCTTACTAGGCCGGGGGTCAAGTTTAATTGAGATGACAAGTGTCAGGCAGCTTTTGACGGATTGAAGGATTATCTGGCCAATCCTCCTGTCCTGAGGCCGCCGCTTCCAGGCAAACCACTCATTCTCTATGTTTCTATCCTGGATGACTCTGTAGGTGCTGTCTTAGCTCAAGTGGATGAAGAAGGTAAAGAGAGGGCAGCATACTACTTGTCTAAACTACTAAACCCTTGTGAGCAGAGGTACTCAGCCATGGAGAAGACTTGCGCTGCTTTAGTCTGGGTAGTTCAGAAGTTAAAACACTATTTCTTAGCTCACGAGGTTCACCTCATTGCACGCATGAATCCGATTAAATTCCTTCTCGAAAAATCTGTTCTTACTGATCGATTAGCACGCTGGCAAAGTTTCCTTTTTCAGTTCGATATCACTTACATTCAACAGAAAGTTATCAAAGGTTACGCCATTGTCGAACATCTTGCTCACCACCCTCTACCCCGATTTGATCCTGTCAATTCAGAGTTTCCAGATGAAGAACTGATGTCCATCAATCAACCCCATGATCCTATGTGGATGTTACATTTTGATGGAGCTCTAAATTCCCAAGGAAGAGGGATCGGCATGGTTCTTTTAACGCCAGAAGGGGTCACCATCCCATTTGCTGCTCGGCCCACTTTCCCTGTCACGAACAATATAGCTGAGTATGAGGCTCTTTTGGCCGGTCTTCAAACCGCCCATAGATATGGTGTTACCCACTTACGAATTGTTGGTGACAGTCAGCTTATTCTGTGCCAGGTGCTTGTCAAGTGCCGCACTATCAATCCTAAGCTCAAACCCTACCAGGAGCTTGCTTCAGCTTATGCCAAACTCTTCACCAAGTTGATCTTTGTTCATGTCCCTCGAAGTCAGAACATCCTAGTCGACGCTCTTGCTTCTTTGGCCTCTGCTTTAGTCTTCCCTCATGAACGAGATTTTCACGTTCCTCTGATTCATCAGCATGACACTCCAGCTATTAAGGATCGTGCATTCCTCGATGTTAGGGATAAGGTGCTTGAAAAGGACAGGCAGAAGGAAGCTCTTAAAGGCAAAGAGGTCATGCTTTTGGAGTTGGCTGATGAAGAGAAGCCTTGGTATTACGAGATTGCCAGGTATTGCAATGATCAATCCTATCCCGAGGAAGCCACTATAGAGGAGAAGAAAGCAATTAGAAGAGTGGCTCAGCATTATGTTTTGGTTGGAGGTGTGCTCTATAGAAGAGGGCTCACAGGTGTTCTGTTAAGATGCCTCGACGATGATGAATCTTGGAAAGTTGTGGAAGAGGCGCATTCTGGAGTGTGTGGTGGTCATGTGAACAGCCAGATGTTAGCTAAGAAGATCCTTAGGCTAGGCTTCTATTGGCCAACTCTAGAAGAGGATTGCTCCATCTACGTTCGTAGGTGTGTTAAGTGCCAACTGCACGCCGATAAAATTCATTCTCCTGCTTCTTCACTCCATCCTATATCCTCCCCATGGCCTTTCTCCATGTGGGCTTTTGATATCATTGGACCTCTTGGTGATTCGAACCTCCTGACCAAGCAAAAGTCGTTCATCCTGACGGCAACGGAATACTTCACCAAGTGGGCGGAAGCGGAGGCATTCGTGGAGATCAAAACATCAACTGTCTGAAAATTCATAATGAAGAACATCATCACGAGGTTCGGCATCCCAAGTACCATCGTCACCGACAACGGGCCTCAATTCATCTCCCAAGAGCTCAAGGATCTCTGCAACAGGTATAACATTGCATTGCATCTTTCTTCTCCCTATTATCCACAGGGCAATGGCCAGGCAGAGGCCACTAATAAAACCTTGATCAAAATCGTTAAAAAGACGTGTGAGGCTAATAAATTTTCGGATTGGCCAGACAAGCTGGTTGAAGCTCTCTGGGCCTATATTTTCTATATTTTTAGTTTTTTTTATCTTTTCCTTTTAACCCAGCATGCATCATGTAGGACTTTGAGCTTCGTGCTGAAAATCTTCATATTATGGCAATAATGAAGGTCACTCGCTCTTGATTGAGTTGACATGAGATATTCCATTCCAAATCAAGTACTTTATTCTTTTTGAAGCCGCTCAGGCTATTTCCTTAAAATTGTTCCTTTGCTGGGTCTTTATCTCAATTCCCTTTATTTTTCTACAAATCCACCTTGGTTGTAGCACGTCCACATTGGCTGGTAACCGCTCTCCAATGGTGTCTCCCTGTCGTGCCCACGTGCACATTTTTCTTACTTAGTTTAGTCTCCTTTATCCATCAAATCAATGTTTCCTTGGAATTACTCGGAGTTGTTTCACTCAGAATCTTGGAAAGATTTCCAATACTTTGTGTCTGAGGCGTGTCACATCACACCTTGGCATCTACTTATCAGTTCGCTCCACTTCATTCCGCTTGTTGCACCTTCTCTCCATTTCGTCTCACTCCCTTGCAAAGCAGACGCCAAGGCGGGGCAGCTGTAGACACGCCAAAATTGACGCTATGATAATCAAATCTCATGTCACTATGATAATACCCCAAAGTGAACTTTAATATTTCCATAAAATAAAGTTTTTCTATTTTTGTGTGTTTTCTTCGCATTTTGTGCATTTTTTTTTGTGATTCACGACTTTGCCTAGGGCGTGTTTTAATTAACGGCATTGCCTTAGGCGCGTTCTAAAGAAAGGACGACCACAGGTACGGGCGTCAATTCCTGATATTTTACGAGTCCCGCTACGATTGAAAATCAATGATTAACGTCCTTCCTCAGGGCGTGTTCTTAATCAACGCCTTTGCTTCAGGCGTCTTTTTGTAATTTTCAAATAAAGAAGGTTTTATTACCAAAATTGAATCCAGGAAGTGACGCCTTGATCCCGGTCGTGTTTTGAATTAACGCCCTGGATCAGGTCGTCAATTGTTGAATTGACACCCTTTGGTAGGTCGTGTCTCACCCTTTTGTCCTTCTTAAACTCGTCTTTCCTGAAGAGTTCCCTGCCTTTCTTGGTCACTTTGCTCGATCTGGGAACTAGAGTCCTTGCCGTTAACGACCACTGCCTATTCTTATCTTCCCAAATCTATGTCTATCTTTGATCGAAACCTTATAAAAGGATTCCTTCGTCAATCTCGCGCGAGGTTACGGTGTTAGCAAGGTTGCTGGAGTCATTAGCCGTTAATCAAAGAAAGAGCAGAGAGCAGTTTTTACGCAGAGAAGAGTTACTCTCTTCATCCGTGTGATCTCTTCATCATCTTCCCTCTGCTTCCTGCTGCTCCGGTGGTTCTCCCCTTCACTGTTTACAGGAACAGCAGGGGTTCCCTCTCCTTTGTTTGTGTTTGTCTTCATCGTATCATCAATGTCCATCATTTTTCTTCTTTTGCATTAGTGTTACATCTCCCCTCCTCACCCTAATTCTCTAGGGGTTTTAAAACCAAACCAAAAGGTGCGCATGCTATATTCTTATTTTCATCATCATACTATTTCTTTGGATTGATATTACACTCACTCTCGGCTGATCCACTTTTCTTTTATTTGTTTGTTTTTTGTTTCAAGGTAATCAACAAGGAAAACCCCCTTCATCGGCCGGTCGATAGAAGGTGGAGGAAGGAATCCATATCCATCCCGCATCCTATTATCACCAGGTATTCGCGATCATCTTTTCTTCTTATTGAGGTAACCCCTCTGGCGATCACTCTCCTTATTAGCACCGCGTGCTCTTTTACTCCCTTTTTCATTATTCTTCTTATTATTCTTCATATTCTTATTATTACTCTTATTTTCCTTTAAGAGTGGATTTTCCATGATTCACAACAGGGATAATCAAGCAATACCTCAAACTGTAAGCACATTGCATTAGATTCAGATGCCAATGAATGGATGAGGAAGAAGGATTTTTTATCAGCACACCAAATTCATAAATCTTGATAAACGGATTTCAGACTCTTCAATTATAATAGATTATGAATGATCTTCAACTTACTCTCAAGATTTAAGAATGATGAATCCAAAGTTTATCAGGAAAATTCAGTACTCATATCTGAAACATCTTTTAATAGAAATGAACCAAACAAAAACTCATCTGATATTCATGTTTAATCTCCCTCCATCTTACTCAATTAAAATTCAATGACTCCTTTGGAAGTTACACAAGATAGTATTGAGATTAAACAGAGATAAATGTGTATGAACTTGTCTTTAGTTTTTCAGAATTTTCTATTGATTAGCACTTATTTCTTGAGCAAGTTTGGTTAAGTCAACACCTTTTTACGTGAGACACAACACGTCTTAGGTGAAGTGACCCAGTTACTCAGTGTGACAACCATATTGCCTCTCAAAGAGAACAGAGTTAGCAATTTGGAGTGTCTTTTTACATGAGGAGACACCTTGATCAGAGGCCAGAATCCCCAGTTACTCAACACAACCAAGCCATTACTCTGCCAGATTTTCAATCATTTTTATAAGAAAGGTAACTATGGCACTTCATGACATGGGCTTGCTCTATTTCTTTGATAGAGAACCCAGTTCCTTTGTGACCAAAGTCATTACTCTGACCAAGATTTCTTTCAAGTATTTTCAGATTATACAGACATTTCTCAGATCACTTGAAAAGTTTAAGAATAATACCAACTACATGTATCTTAACCAAGGAGAGCCATGGTTTTAAAATTTCAGATTTCAGAAGGTTTTGCATGAAATTTCATGAGATAGTTGGTTAAGATTTATTAAACAAATGATTCAGATATTTTCAAGTCTTTTAGATCAAAACTTAATGAATACATTAGTCTTAAATCAATTTGATTCATCAGACATTCTTAAGCCAGTATAATAGAAGATTCTTCTTTTCAGAATATTTCTGATTTATGATTAGGGTGCACTGACTAAAATCTTTCCTCATTCAGATGAATCAACATTGACATTGCAGCAAATCAGTGGAGTCAACAAGGCATTTTTATTGAGAAAATAGCAGAAAGCTATCATGATGAGACAAGGATTGAACATTAGGACAGTTCAGTTTAGAAATCAATAGCTGAGTCTGGAGTACAGACAGAACATCTACACAAGTGGAGACAGCACTGAATTCATATTTGCCAAGAGAATGGATCAGATTGCTGGACAGAAGGAGTTCAAGAGGTGAAGAAGTAATCAAACAGAAATGCTCCCCCTGTCTAGATGCAATGGAAAAAACCTTTTAAGTTTTTCAAATTTTATGGCATGCACTACTCTTCAAATGCAAGCAACAGTCAAACTCCCCCTGACAAGGTGCATGACATGCAATTAAAGCACTGCTCATGATTTTAAAGTTTATGCTCAAGGAGAATTCATGCTTGTTCAATCAAAGAGAGAAACTATCAAATGCATCAAGTTCATTTCAAATTATTGGAAAATTTCAATTAAACACAAATCAGATCAATAGGATGCTCAACCATCTCAAACAAGTAATTTTCAAATGATGGAATTTAAACAGTGTTCAGAACTGACCTGAAGAGTAGAATCCTGGGGTTTTCCTTTTAGAGTGCCTTGGCTAAATTACCCCTCTTTGTTCATTCCAAGGCACACCTGCAAGTTAGCACACTATTTGGCATGGGCAGGTACCCAAACAGTCTTGGGTCCTGCATTAACAGTGGCAGGTGTTCTAAACAGTCTTTTAGCAAAGTTATCATCATGATCTATCAGGTAACAATTTTTCATGGAATGACCAAACTTTCCACAATATCTACATGATGTAACAGCCCTTGAATTCTTTTTGTGAACACTGTTATAATCATGGAATCCATGTGAGTTAGCAAAGAAATTTCTGTTACTTGCATGAAATTTTGATTTACCATTACCTACCCACCAGCATTCAGAGGCTCGGTGGCCTGGTTTTCCACATTCAAAACATGCAAGAATCTTTTCTTTAAAACTAGCTTTATTCCTATCAAAAACATTTCTGTTTGCAGGGAATTTGACAAATTCAAAATTAAGTTTCTTTCCCTGTTTATGCCAACAGTGGGCTCCAGTGTGGCCCAGCTTGTCACAATAATAACATTGAATTTTCTTCTTTTGACTTGCATGATTTTTAGTCTGAACAGTTCTATCATGCAATTTTCTAGCATTGAAATCATCATGTTTCTTTAGTTTGCAATTGTGCATGAGATGACCAATTCTGTGACAGTAAAAGCACTGAATTCTTTTATTCTGAGCTAAAGAAGATTTCTTAACCTGCGAATTCCTAGCATGAATTCTGTTAAATTTCAGATCATCCTTCTTCATCACAAAACACTCAGCCATCTCATGAACAAATTTCCCACAATAGTAACATGACCCCTTTTTAGTATGAGTGTGTGAGAGATCATGTGTCTTGTGTGTAGCTTTCTTTGTACCAGTAGGAGTGTTTTTGTTCTTTTTCTGAGAATTTTCATTCTTTTTCAGTTTTTGAATTTGTTCTGCAGATTTGGAATTGACAGTGGATTTTTGATTTCTCTCAGCACTGAATTCGAAGATAGGTACACTAGTTGTGCTAGTTGACTCAGAACTATGCACAAATGAAGTGTGAAGTTTATTGTCAAACCCCTTTTTATTAGCTGGGTTAAAGCCTAGACCCTCACGTTGAAAATTAATTTTGCAACCAAGGAGCTTATCCAAATTATCCTTTCCACTCACAAATTTTTCAAGAGATTTGTTCAAGTCAGAGATTTCAGATTCAAGTTTTGAAACATTAAGTTCTAGGCTAACAATTTCAGTTTCATAGGAAATGACTTGGTTATGCAGCGCATCATTCAGAGTTTTCAAAGTTTCATTTTCCTATTTAAGTTTGAGCTGATTTTTAAATTGATTTCCATCAACAACACACTTTCCTTTTTCTAGAGCACGCAGTCTCTCTGACATAGCAGTGTTTAACAGCTTCAACTCTTCATTCCCCTTTTGTATCAGTTTCAATTTTTCATTTTTAGATTTTAAATTTTGGATTTGTTCAGCAGAATTTTCGTCATTAGTAATGGAGCTTAGCTGTTCTATTAGAGCTTCTTCTCTCTGTTCATTTTTCAAACTTTTATTGAGCAATTCATTATTCTCATCTCTTAATGAGGCAACTAGTTCCTTATACCATTCAAGATCAAACTGAAGACTCTCGTTGACTTCTTTCAGACATGAGCTATCCTTGCAAGCAGATTCACATGTTGTTTCAGCATTGACTTTTGAGCTCTGTTTCCTAAGACATTCATTCTCAGATTTTAAGACATTCAATTCAGAGCTAACACACTCTAAATCTTTTAGCAATTTTTCATTCTGAACTACATTATTGTCATGAGCCAGATCATCATCAATTAAGCTAAGTTTTTCTTTTAGTTCAGCAATTTCACAAGCAAGCTCTTGATTTTCCTTTTTGTGTAAACCAATTTGTTTGATAAGCATTTCTTTCTCAGATTTCAGATGATCTAGATTTGAAGTAACAGAATCAAACTCTTTTAGTTGTCTTTTGAATATCTCATTTTCTGTCTTCAGAATTACCATATCCTCACCTCCAGAATTAACATTCAACTTCCTTTTTAGAGATTTATTTCATTTTTTCAACTTTTGGCAATAATCAAGCAAATCATTATATGCTACAATCCAATCATCCATATCATAATTATCAAATTCAGAAGGTACCTCATCTTCATCTTCCTCTTCATTTTCTTCTTGCTGTCCATGATCATCAACCATCAGACTTGTGTTGCGATTCCTGGCTAGCTTCAGTTTCTCTAAAATCTCCTTGGCAGACCTGCAAGAAGAAACACATGAGATTAGACCTCTGTCAAGTGATGCTTTCATTAACTCTAATGCTCTAGAGTTGACAGAGTCTTTCAATCTATCCTTATCAGTCCATCTAGATTTATCTTTTGATAATTTGTGTGGACCGTGGACTATTACCTTCCAAAGTTCAGGATCAGTCGATCTAACATATCAATGTAAGTTCTTCAGCCATAGATCAAAATCATTACCTTTGAAAATTGGCGGATGAGCCATTTCAACATATAGCAAACAACAGCGCACAAAACAATCGACAAGAAATATATCAGAAGCGAAATAGCACCGAATACTGCAGGATCGGATCTGTAGGTCGTTGGACCCTCTGTGCAGACACCCGCTCTAATACCAAGTGTTGGGTTCGGTGCGTAGATTCAGAGGGGGGTGAATGAATCTCCCCTTAAAAATTTCGCCCAATTAAAAATCTAGTTCGCTAACTAGACAAAACTAGATAACCTGAAGAGCTAATTAAATCTTTCCTTCTTCAGAAGGACAATGACCAATAGCGGAATAACAATTTCAAAGGACACTCAATACCACAGTCAAACACATGGTGTGCAATCAAGCCATATCGCCCCTATGCATTCAACTAGCGAAGACAGAAATAAAAAAATCAAACCACAATGCAAGAGGAGTTTTTAGGTGGTTCGGTCCTCCAGACCTACGTCCACCCCACACTCAAACCAGAGTGTGGATTACTGCTGACTCACAGCTTGAACCGCTGAGCATCACAGCTTGCCTACAAACCGCTGAGCCTCACAGCTTGCTGTCCGAGGTATCAACCTCGCCCGCTGAGCAACACAGCTTGCTGTCCAGTGGAATCCACCACTGCAACTGCTGGGGATTACAGCTTGACCCGTCCAGAGGCAACACCTCTGCAAACGCTGACTAACAGCTTGAAGAAAGGTAAAAGATAAAACAAGAAAATAGGAAATCACAGCAACAGAAAGCTGTATGCGATGAAACACAATGTGGCTCTCAACAGAGCTGACTGGCCTGGATTTGATCCATGGTCCAGTAGGGACTGATCTTCAGACTGCTCTCTTCTTCTCTCGATCTCACTATCTCTCCTCTATTTCTTTCTCTTCTGCTTCTTCTCTCTTTCTCCTTTTCTTCTCTACTTCTTCTGCTTCTCTTTTCTTTCTTACTGGATCGTGCAGGCTCTCCTCTGCTTCAGTCCATCAGCCTTCTCCAGAGGAAGGAGTCTTCCTTATATAGCAGTTCGAGCAGGAGCAGCACTGGGCGCGTGTCTTCCACAGTTCCCGCCCAAATGCTTTTGCCACGTGTCAGCATCCTATCAGCCCTTCCAGTCTCAGATCACGTGCCAGGTGCCAACCTCGGATCACGTGCCTTCATTAAGCTCCAGGAACAGTACCTGTCAGACAGAGAGAAACTTATCAGTTTAATGTCGACACCTTGTACAGACTTTATAGTATGTAATGTGCAGACGTTGTATAGACTTGATGCAGTGTATGCAGCTCACCGATGCAGTGTGTAGACTTTGCAATGTATGGACTTTGCATTGTGTAATGCAGAATGCATCAAGCAAAGTATGAACATTACAAATGGATGTATAGACTTTATAAAATGAAGCGCACAAGCCGTTGTATAGACTTGGCGAATGAGACGCAACATGAGACGATGCGATGTACAGACTTGCCTGGCCGATGCATAGACTTTAAGGTAAGATGCTAGACGCTGTACAGACTTTACTTGCAAGTGCAGACTTGGCGATGTATAGACTTTGTGTGATAGCCCAATGTACAGACTTGCTGAACTGAACGTAGGTGAAGATAAGGAGTGTATAGACTTGCTCACTTCAGAACGTAGGTAAAGATGCAATGTATAGACTTAACATATGCACTGGCTGTACAGACTTAGCCTCGAGCTGAACTATCGGATGTATAGACTTTGCTCAGTTCAGCTGGTGGATGTACAGACTTGAGATGAATGCATGAACAGGCCGATGTACAGACTTGCCAATGTATAGACTTTAAATCCAATGCAAAAGGCTGTACAGACTTTGCTAATTGATGCATGAACCGACGGGGATGTATAGACTTAGCCGATGCAGATAAGTCCGATGTACAGACTTCATCGAATGTACAGACTTTGCATGAAGCCAACCGTTGTACAGACTTTCTAGGCATGAAGACACCCGCTGTTCAGACTTCATGTGCAATGGCCAAACAATGTGCAGACTTGATGAATATGCAGCAATGTATAGACTATATGGCGTGCAATGCAGCAAGACAGCAATGCAGCAAGGCAATGGAGTGTATAGACTTTATGTGCTGTGCACGCGTGCAACTGATGAATGCACCTATACAGTGAACAAATGCAATGTATGCTAAACACAAAGACTGGCTCACTGTGATACTCTCACTGTGTTGCTATCATAAAAATAAAATAGCATATGCTTGTGCCTAAGGGGCACAACAGTAGCATTGCCACCAAATGCTTTCTTCCTTTTCATTGCTACAACATCATCATTCTTCATGATCCTGCAATTCTCAATAGCATGTCCATGGTTTCCACAATAAAGGCATTGAGGAGAAGCAGTTTTACCAAGAGACTTCCTTTTAGGAGTAAAGGAATTTTCAAATTCATTCCATCTTCTATTTTCAAAAGGTCTAGATTTAACAAAATTAGACCTAGCATGCATTCTAGATGCATGGAAGTTTTCTGTTTTCAAAGACCAACACTCTCTCATAAGATGTCCGTACTTCCCACAATGAAAGCAACAAGGAGATGTGGGTCTACAGAATGACTTTCCATTGTTTGCATGAGTGTTTATGAACAAGTTTCTCTTATAGGATGAAGACCCTTGATGATGTGACACAAAATGCAGCGGAGACTTGGCCCTGCGGACTCTCTCGTACCCATATACCCAAGTACTTTCAAAGTCCCTTTCCATGGTATTCTCCCACCTAAGATAGGCATGAGGATAAATTCCATCAAAATGAAGGTCCTCATCTACAATGTAGTCCATGTGGAGGGGGTCAATCGGACCATGTGACCAACGAGGGGTATGCATGAGGATCGGGTGATGAATGCAAATGCCCTAGGACAATACTTAGTAGAGACAAGTCTAGAACTTGCTCTGATACCAAGTTGATGTGACACAAAATGCAGCGGAGACTTTGATCCCTTGGACCTAATTCACAATCACAATTACAAGGCGCCGAGAATATGTTAAAGCTACCAACGCACCGCGCACACACGATTCCCGTGATGACCCGGTGATGCCGAGGCGAGGTGATGGAGATAGCCCCTGACTGGTTAGAGGACCAGCACCACTTTAGTTAGCCCTCCCGAAGGTTTGAAAGCCCACAAACAAGGGCGGCCGGATGCCTTAGGGGCACGGGGTCACTCGCTCACTTATGGCCACGGTGACCACACTGAAAGGTGGCGCCGGGATCGGGCACTCGCTCTCCTACCGGCCGATATGTTTCGCGGATATTAAATAAACAGATATAAGGAGGCAAGGGCAGGAGGCTCACCTGGTTGGTTTGAGGAAACCAACCCCGGTCGGAGACGAGGGCGAGCGGGGAAGTGTGGGTTCCCCGCACACTGCGCCGATGTAGCTTGAGCTGTTTAGTACATGAACTACTCCTCACGCAGGAGGGTTGGATGGAGGGTGGGGAAATTAAACTTACATCAAACACTACCTCCACGCAGGGAGGGGCGCTAAGCCGGCCAGGCGGGAGGGGGAAACTCGCCAAGGATGACGGAACGGAAGCCGACGGGGATCTGCTCACTTGCTGTGCGAAGGGACAGGATGCCGCTGTTGCAGTCGTAGTTCATCCTCAGGAATTTTTCCGGTGACGAAACCAGAGGGGATTTCTTCGTAACAGGGGCTGGGACACCTCTGAATTTTATCGAATTCTTCTGACATCGTCGCTGGTCGTGGTGGAGGCTCGAACAGGATGAAAGAATCTGGGGCTGGCGGCTTCAGATATGAGGCAGTAGGATGCAGAGGTTGTACCTTGGGCTCCCGAGCTCTGAATCTCAAACCGTCAGAAGTTCTGGAACCATGGTCGAGCCCTCGTTGCAGCAAAACTGGCGGGGAGGCTGCCGGAGGTCGGGGTGTCCTGGGGGACACTGATGAGTGACTGTTGGTCGCAGAAGACTGGTGAGGGCAGTCCCGCGTGACTGAAGGAAAAAAATCAGAACTGGGGCTCCCGGACGCCGAATGTACTTCTGCTTCTTGCTCCTGGTCGGGAACAGGGGGAGGAAGATCTTTGAGGAAGGAACTTCAGTCTAAATCCTTCACTGTAGATCGAGGTTCTGCTTCTGGTCGGACTCAGGTGCTCTGCAGATGGATCTTGGAGTAGTCGGAGGAGAATGGCTCTCCTGGGCAGTCCTGAACTCGGATTGGGACGATTCTTTCTCGCCTGCGTAGTGGACTGGACGACCTTTCCAGAATGGTAAGATACGCCCTCAGCTGTCACCGTATGAACGCGGGGGAGCTTCTGCAAGACGGACCTTCTTCTGTCACCTGCAGATGTGACCTAAGGAATGGGATGGAGGTGGGGTGAGGTTAAGGGGGATGGAAGTTTTGGTAATGGAGGGAAATGGGAGGTGTTTGCAGATGGGGGGAGGAATGTGTGGGGGTGAGGAGAGGGGCGGAGCAGGTGGAATGGGGTGTTGGAGGGTGGAGGGGAGTGGGGGCCGAAGCTACAAGGTGGGGATGGTGGGTTCGGCCAAGGCAAGGGAGAAGTGTAGGGAGAGAGGGCTGGTGCGCAACTAGTGGTGGGGTGGGGGTTGTGGATGGTCAAGGGATATGAATGAGGGTGTGGGGGAGTGGGAAGATTGCTTGGGGAAGAGGGAGGGGTGTATTGGAAGTGGGGAAGGTGTATGGGGAATAGGAAGGGCTGCTTGGGAAGTGGAGGGAATTGATGAGAGTTAAGTGGCCTAGGGGAGGTGAAGGGTTGGAGGGTGAGGTGGCAGCTGAGGTGGCAGGGGAAGGGGGAGGTGAAAGGGCTGGTTCGCCCAAGGGATAGAGAGAGAAGGGGGAGGAGAGAGAGGGGGTTCGCCCCTTGGAGAAAGAGAGAGAGAATGAGAGAGCTAGAGAGAGAGAGAGGGTGCAATTATGCTTAATTTCTCAAATGTTCATTAGCTTCAAAAGAGGGGGTTTGGGGTCCTATATATAGGAAAACCCAATTTACAAAGAAGTCCTCATGAAATGGACAAATGACGGAAGACCAAGGGGTGGGGAGAGGGGCGCCCATGGGCCAGACCAAAGAAATGGCCCAATAAGACCTACTAGCCCCATTAGCCCACTAGCCTACATACAAGCATAAGTAAATAACATGATAACCTAGTAACATGACTCAAAACATAGGCAAATACATCAAAATGACTCAAGAAAATAGGAAAATGTAATAGGATGATAAGCACCAATGTTCCGTCTGAAGAAGGGCTGCTCCCTAGCTGCCTCCGGGAGGGAGAGAAGTGCCAAGCCAGAGGGTATGTGGTGTGATGCCCTCATCAATTCTCCCGGGCGGCGAAGAGCTCGACTCTGTCGAGTAAAGGCCCTCCCTGCTGCGGTACTGCTCTAGGAGATCGGGGGACAGCTGCTGGAGATCCTCCCGGCTCACCCAGGTACCGTCCGAGGGTGGTCGTCCCTTCCACCTGACCAGGTAGCGCTCATACGCCTTGCTCCTTGTGATGGTAACCTGTTCATCTAATATCTGCTCCACTTCATCGCGCCGATTTCTCAAATGGGGTTGAGCTCTCTGGGGTGTGGGGGCGCTCTCAAAGGAGGGAGTAGGCTGGATTTCCTCACCGGGTGTCACCGTGGGGCCCTTGTAGGGCACCAGGTCAACCACATTGAATGTGGGGCTTACTCCGTACTCTTCAGGGGGGTCCAACACGTAAGCATTGGTGCCAAGGCGTCTCAGCACCTGGAAGGGGCCAGCTCCACTCGACCTCAACTTCGAAGTATTCCCAGGGAACAACCTCTCAGTTCTCACCATCTCAAAATCACCAATCTGGAATTCTTGGTGGCGGCGGTGGGAGTCAGCAGACTTCTTGTAAATCCCGTTGCTCTTGTTGATGTTTTTGCGAATGTTTCCATGCAACTCTGTGAATGTTGATTCACTAGTGGATAAAGGGGGTCCTGGACAACCAAATGGGGACCTATCATGCTTAGGAGTCATGTGGACCTTGATGCACTTAGGTGGACCGGGGCAGCCACAAATGGCCCTATCATGCCTGAGGTGGATGAAGAGTGGGGGAGGACCAGTATGTCCAAATGTGGCTCTATCAGGTATGGGTGCAATGAATGCCGGAGGACCTGGACTTCCATGTAGACTCCTATCATGCATAAGATGGACGATGAATGGGGGTGGACCTACATATCCAAATGTGAACCTGTCATGCACCGGACCTAGTGTGTATGAGACACAAATGAGATGACTATCCCTACCAGGTGGGGCAAAATGTTGTGGCACATGCATTACAATCAAGATGGTCCCATCTTTAGGTGGGGGTGGATTTGGGGGTTTCCACTCATAGGGGTCGAAGGGGCCCAAGAAGGTGGACATTTTGGGATAGGTCACTTCCTCATTTCCTAGGTGGACGTCACCCTCGGTCATGGCTCTCATAGTGTGAACTAAGTAGTGGAATGGGTGGGTTGGGTTCAACATGGTGGATGAGGGTAGGAGGGAGTGGGTGGTGGGTAAGGCGGCTAGGTCCCATGGGTTCAATGTCTTCCATAGGGAGGGATCAAAGGGGTCATGGAATGTGTTACCAAGGAAGGGGTATTCTATCTCCTCAAGGTCTTCAAATGATGGGGAGTCCTCCTCCTCAAATGTGGTATTTGAACCGAAGTCCTTGGCGGGTTGGTTGGCCATGAATGGAGGGCTTGGCATCCTACCCGAAATAAGCAACTCTAATTTGTGGAGAGCATCGGGCTCCTCGGGTGTAGGGAGGAATAACAGAAGGTCACTAGTGTAGCAACCCATAGTGTAAGTGGAGGAGATGGATCCGACACATAAGTGTAGGAGGTCAAGGCTCCTAGGTTGGTCGGCTAAAGTGGTCAACAGGTCAGTTAGCTCCATTTGCCAAGCTATACCCTTAAGAAAGTCCCCTAGTGTCTCCACCTGATAGGATGATTGGATTGTGGTGTGGTAGGTGGGTAAGGGTACTATAGGGAGGTTTTGTTCCATAGGAGGGCAAACATGGGACAAGATAGGGTGAACCGGATTTTCCTCTAACCATTTAGCCAGGGGCTCACTTATGAAAAGTTCACTCCTATTTAGAGAGGGTGGTGTAAAAGGTGAAGTTCTTTCCTTGGTTTGGGCAAGGGTTTCCTCCAAGGTGGGGAGTGGTTCTAGGGTGTCCACCACTATGATGTCGGGTGTGGGAGTCATGGGTTCCTCTACCAAGGAGGTGAGATGGTCTTTTGAAGGTGGAGTGATGAGGGTAGGTGTATGGTACCCCCGGGGTGGAAGGTAAAGGGAAATTTGGTTCAGGATCGGTAGGGGAAGAAGTGGAGGCCTAGGTTGGGGTAGGGTTGTGGTTGACAGTGGAAGATGGGTTGGGTGGGGTGGCTTGGGTTGGCCAGTCATGGGTGGAGTGTCCCTTACAGGGGAAAGTTGAGGGGTAGTGATAGGGGCTAAGGGGTAGTGTGGAGTATGGGTTTCATGGGAAATTGTGGGTTGGGGTGGGAGTAGGTTGATGGGGTCAGGTTCCCCTCGACCCGACTCTTGGCATTGTGCCTCATATTCTTCTTCCCAATTAAGGGGTGCTTCATGGACTTCAATCCCGTTCCCAATCCTTTGGGGTGGTGGAGTTTGGGCCCTAAGGGAAGTGAAGATCTTCCTGATCTCAACCCTTATCTCTTCCAATGAATCTAGGGGTCCTTTGGGTGGTGGGGTTTGGGTCCTAATAGAGGTTTTGGGTTGACGGGGAGGGAAAGGGGGAGTGGGAGTGCTCCTCGGGTTATGGTCCTCACGGTAGGAGTGGGACGGTCGGGGAGCGTAGATCTTCCTAAGCTCACTCTTCATCTCTTCCCATGAGTGAATGGGCTCTTGTCCCCAAACCCTTCTGAATCTCTCTTTGTGTTCCCACATTTTCTTAGCTAGACCCCGAAGTCGTGCCTTGGCCCTGCGGACTCTCTCGTACCCATATACCCAAGTACTTTCAAAGTCCCTTTCCATGGTATTCTCCCACCTAAGATAGGCATGAGGATAAATTCCATCAAAATGAAGGTCCTCATCTACAATGTAGTCCATGTGGAGGGGGTCAATCGGACCATGTGACCAACGAGGGGTATGCATGAGGATCGGGTGATGAATGCAAATGTCCTAGGACAAGACTTAGTAGAGACAAGTCTAGAACTTGCTCTGATACCAAGTTGATGTGACACAAAATGCAGCGGAGACTTTGATCCCTTGGACCTAATTCGCAATCACAATTACAAGGCGCCGAGAATATGTTAAAGCTACCAACGCACCGCGCGCACACGATTCCCGTGATGACCCGGTGATGCCGAGGCGAGGTGATGGAGATAGCCCCTGACTGATTAGAGGACCAGCACCACTTTAGTTAGCCCTCCCGAAGGTTTGAAAGCCCACAAACAAGGGCGGCCGGATGCCTTAGGGGCACGGGGTCACTCGCTCACTTATGGCCACGGTGACCACACTGAAAGGTGGCGCCGGGATCGGGCACTCGCTCTCCTACCGGCCGATATGTTTCGCGGATATTAAATAAACAGATATAAGGAGGCAAGGGCAGGAGGCTCACCTGGTTGGTTTGAGGAAACCAACCCCGGTCGGAGACGAGGGCGAGCGGGGAAGTGTGGGTTCCCCGCACACTGCGCCGATGTAGCTTGAGCTGTTTAGTACATGAACTACTCCTCACGCAGGAGGGTTGGATGGAGGGTGGGGAAATTAAACTTACATCAAACACTACCTCCACGCAGGGAGGGGCGCTAAGCCGGCCAGGCGGGAGGGGGAAACTCGCCAAGGATGACGGAACGGAAGCCGACGGGGATCTGCTCACTTGCTGTGCGAAGGGACAGGATGCCGCTGTTGCAGTCGTAGTTCATCCTCAGGAATTTTTCCGGTGACGAAACCAGAGGGGATTTCTTCGTAACAGGGGCTGGGACACCTCTGAATTTTATCGAATTCTTCTGACGTCGTCGCTGGTCGTGGTGGAGGCTCAAACAGGATGAAGGAATCTGGGGCTGGCGGCTTCAGATCTGAGGCAGTAGGATGCAGAGGTTGTACCTTGGGCTCCCGAGCTCCGAATCTCAAACCGTCAGAAGTTCTGGAACCGTGGTCGAGCCCTCGTTGCAGAAAAACTGGCGGGGAGGCTGCCGGAGGTCGGGGTATCCTGGGGGACGCCGATGAGTGACTATTGGTCGCAGAAGACTGGTGAGGGCAGTCCCGCGTGACTGAAGGAAAAACATCAGAACTGGGGCTCCCGGACGCCGAATGTACTTCTGCTTCTTGCTCCTGGTCAGGAACAGGGGGAGGAAGATCTTTGAGGAAGGAACTTCAGTCTAAATCCTTCGCTGTAGATCGAGGTTCTGCTTCTGGTCGGACTCAGGTGCTCTGCAGATGGATCTTGGAGTAGTCGGAGGAGAATGGCTCTCCTGGGCAGTCCCGAACTCGGATTGGGACGATTCTTTCTCTCCTGCGTAGTGGACTGGACGACCTTTCCAGAATGGTAAGATATGCCCTCATATGTCACCGTATGAACGCGGGGGAGCTTCTGCAAGACGGACCTTCTTCTGTCACCTGCAGATGTGACCTAAGGAATGGGATGGAGGTGGGGTGAGGTTAAGGGGGATGGAAGTTTTGGTAATGGAGGGAAATGGGAGGTGTTTGCAGATGGGGGGAGGAATGTGTGGGGGTGAGGAGAGGGGCAGAGCAGGTGGAATGGGGTGTTGGAGGGTGGAGGGGAGTGGGGGCCGAAGCTACAAGGTGGGGATGGTGGGTTCGGCCAAGGCAAGGGAGAAGTGTAGGGAGAGAGGGCTGGTGCGCAACTAGTGGTGGGGTGGGGGTTGTGGATGGTCAAGGGATATGAATGAGGGTGTGGGGGAGTGGGAAGATTGCTTGGGGAAGAGGGAGGGGTGTATTGGAAGTGGGGAAGGTGTATGGGGAATAGGAAGGGCTGCTTGGGAAGTGGAGGGAATTGATGAGAGTTAAGTGGCCTAGGGGAGGTGAAGGGTTGGAGGGTGAGGTGGCAGCTGAGGTGGCAGGGGAAGGGGGAGGTGAAAGGGCTGGTTCGCCCAAGGGATAGAGAGAGAAGGGGGAGGAGAGAGAGGGGGTTCGCCCCTTGGAGAAAGAGAGAGAGAATGAGAGAGCTAGAGAGAGAGAGAGGGTGCAATTATGCTTAATTTCTCAAATGTTCATTAGCTTCAAAAGAGGGGGTTTGGGGTCCTATATATAGGAAAACCCAATTTACAAAGAAGTCCTCATGAAATGGACAAATGACGGAAGACCAAGGGGTGGGGAGAGGGGCGCCCAAGGGCCAGACCAAAGAAATGGCCCAATAAGATCTACTAGCCCCATTAGCCCACTAGCCTACATACAAGCATAAGTAAATAACATGATAACCTAGTAACATGACTCAAAACATAGGCAAATACATCAAAATGACTCAAGAAAAGAGGAAAATGTAATATGATGATAAGCACCAATGTTCCGTCTGAAGAAGGGCTGCTCCCTAGCTGCCTCCGGGAGGGAGAGAAGTGCCAAGCCAGAGGGTATGTGGTGTGATGCCCTCATCACTTAAGCATTGGAAGCATGTTCAGTTCTGAATTTTCTTTAAAAGTATAACTTAGCATTCATGACACGATAATCATCATTTTGTTTGACAAAGCAATCATTCATGACATGGCCAAGTTTGTGACAATAAAAGCATGAGGCATTTTTCTTTTTGCATGCAAGTTTGTCTTCCTCTTTCATGACCACACAATCATCCATCACATGACCAAACATACCACAATAGAAGCATTCAACATTCAACTTTGATTTTTGAGATCTATTTGATATGGAAGGCTTTTTCTTGAGATTTTTCTTTTTATCAAAATCATTTCCAGAGTTTTCACTTGAGCAACGGGAGGAGATGTTTTGGAAGTGTTAGGAATGTCGGAGACATGAACAAAAGATGTTATCATTTTTTATTCAAAGGATTTTTTGTTGACCGGGATGTAACCAAGACTCTCTTTTTGAAAGTTCACTTTAACACCTAGCAATGTGTCTAAGTTCTCCTTCCCTTTGACAAATCTAGACAAATCAAGCTTCAAGTTGTTGATCTCTTTTTCACATGCAAGGATTTTTTCATTAAGCAGACAATTCACAGATTCCAAGTTTTCATTCTCTTTCAAGATTTTCTTATTTTCATCATTCATGGCATAGAGTTTTTCAGTTAAGTTTTCAAGAACTTTCTCAGTTTCAACAAACTTTAAAATCTTAACAAGCAATTGTTCATTCTTAGATTTTAACAAGGAATTTTCATGTTCAAGCTTATCAAAGCATTTCAATCTTCCCTCAAGTAAGGAATTCTGAATTAACATGGCACCATTTTTCTTTTTAAGATCTTCATTTTCATTCATGATGCTTTTGCTATCAATTTCAGAATCAAGCAGTTTTTCAAACATTTTATCATCATCAGATAAAGAAGCTAGCTTGTTCTTAAGATATTCTTCATTTTTCTCAAGCATGGAGATTTTAGACATGAGGAATGTATTTTGCTCACGCAGTTCATCACACTCATTTTCAATTTGAAAAGATGTATTAAGTTTTCTAGTCATTTCAACATCTTCATTCAAACAGGAAATCTCTTCTGAAAATAATTTAACTTTTAATTCAAAAGATTCATTTTGTTCTTGCAGATGTTCAATTTTTGACTCCAAGATTTTACAGTTCTCACAGGAGGAATTAGCATGCCCATTCTCATTAATCTTCATTTTCAATGTTTTATTTTCAGATCTGAGTTTCTTGCATTTATCATACAGCGTAGCATATGCCATTTGCCATTCCTCAATAGAGAGTTCTTCGGATTCAGAATTTACCTCATCATAATTTTCTTCATTGAGTTGATCATCATTGTCGGCCATGAGATAATTTTATCCTTCCATCTTTCGAGCTTTGATCAACTGATCCATAATCTCCTTTGCCGTTCTACAAGAAGAAACAAATGGAAACATATGAGTATCAATAGCACTTTTCAATAAACTTAAGACAATGACATTTTCATGGTTCTTCAATTTATCTTGACTAGACCACTTGGTCTCATCTAGAGGCAATATGTGAAGACCATCATAAATCAACTTCCAAAGATTAAGATTAATTGAATTGATCAGTCCACACATTTTACCTATCCATGAAGTAATATTAGAACCATTAAGAATAGGAAGGCAATTCATCGACATGTGCTCAATAGAAAAATTCATGATTGTAGAATGCACTAAGATCACTCTGTAGATCGTAAGATCTGGAGACAGCAGAGCCTTGCTCTGATACCAATTGTTGGGTCCCGTAGTGCAAGAACACGGATCTAGAGGGGGGGTGAATAGATCCTTCTACTATAAACTATGCCCGATTAAAAACATAAACTAGCGCACAGCGGAATTAACAAGATTGATAAGATTGAGGAAATTAATCTAAACAGATTTAAACTTAATTCACTCAATCTCACCGAGTTCACACGATTGCATAAACAGATAAGATAGCGAAGCACACAATCACAAAGATCAAACCACAAGACACGGGAATTTTTAAGGTGGTTCGAGACCACGACGGGCTCCCTACGTCCACCCCTCACCAAACCCGGTGAGGCTTCACTCGGGGATAAATCCCCAAACGGAGACGACGCTTCAAACACACACGGGACGACGCCCGCACACACACGGGGACACGCCCCAACACACACACAGACGGAGATGAAGTCTCCCACACGATCCGACGACTGGATCACAAACACATACACGATCCAACGACTGGATCACAAACACATACACGATCCGACGACCGGATCACAACACACACACGATCCGACGACCGGATCACAACACACACACACACACACACACACGCTGCAACAACCGCAGCACAATGACACAAACACGATCGCACGAAGGTGATCAAACACGACCGTATACATAAACGGTCACACATACAAATATCTCTAATGTTCAAAAAATAAACATAAATATTCAAGCATGCTCAAACCCAAAATATAGATCATAGAACACATCACAAAGAACTGATAGAAGACATAGAAGTAGTCCCCCTTTGTTTTTCAAGGCCGGTTGATGATGTTCCTTGAGCCACGAGTTGGAGGGAAGTCGGATGAAGACGATTCTTACGTCCTCTTGATCCTCTCTTCGATCCGCTCCTTTTCTTCTTCTTCCACGAGCTCCAGATCTTCACGGAAGTAGATGATTTCCTCCTTGCAAGAGCTCCACCACATTTTCCCCCTTTTCTTCACCTATACGAAAGAACAAATGAGCATTAGGGTTAATCAACTCCCAAATTCGTAACTCTTATATATGCAACTCAAGGGGTGGGGAAAAGACTCATAAAACCCTCCTAATACATGTTAAAAACACCTTAATAACAATAGAAACTAATAGGGGGTAGTATGGTAATGTTTGATAGGGTTTTCAATGGGTTTTAAATACTTTCGCAATTCCCGACCGGAAGGGGTCGACCCTTGGGGTCGACCCTCGGCAACCAGAGTGCTGGAAAACTGAAATAAACACCCAGAGTTACAGGGGTTGACCCGTGGGGTCGACCCTTGCAGTGGGTCGACCCCAGGGGTCGACCCATGCTGGTGCCTGGGCACCAGCCCAGGGGGGGTCGACCCCAGGGTTCGACCCCTTCAGCAGAGGGTCAAAAAATGCGGTTTTAGCCCCGATAAAGTGCCAGAAAAATTCTCAAAAATCAAGAATTAATTACCATGACTTCCACAAAGTATTAAGACCATCTAAACCACATTTCAACAAGATTTATGAGAAAACATTAAGCACATTGTAAAGGCTCAAACATCTCATTTTAAGGATGCATAAAACACTTCCAATGCAATGCAACCTCATGAAAGATGTTCATGAAAACGACCCGGAACTTAGCATAGAAATGGTTAGATGTTACCATCATCCACTTGACATGAGAGGGTTTAAAAACCATCCTTGAACCTGTAAAAACATGATAAACCATGAAGTTAGATGATAATCAAAACTCATGAACCAAGCATCAACTCTTTGAACTAGTTAACATAAAAATACATCATTAAACACATTCAATCATGTAATTGACTTCTCAATTCAACCATCAAAAACATATTCACCATTTGACAAGGTTTTGATATGATGAACATGAATCTTTCACTTAATCAAATAAAATGACATAGGAGCTCAACCATTCAATCACTTTCTTGAATCAACCAAATCTTCAACATCAAAGTGCTTCATTACACAAGTGTTAACAATTATGCCAAATGCAAAGCATGCATAATATCATGGAACCATATTCATTCAAATGGTATTCTTGTTGGTTAAAAGCTAACATTCATGAAGCATTATCTCACGAGGAGCATTGATACAAACAAGGGATCTTTTTGAAACAGCCATACATTGAAATCACAATAACTCTATGAATGATATGTCACTATCATTCAATTAGAAAGGTGTGTTAAATGAACACAATCTTTTTGATTGAGACCCAAATGAAGCCATCTTCAGTAAGGCCATCTTCATGCAATTCTTTCACACAGAAAGTCATTAACTCAAGCTTTTAGAACATAGTACACATGACCAATCATTCATCCAATGCATGAGCAATATGGAACCAACTCTCATGAAGTCTTGTATGAATATTTCAAGCCCAAAAATCTTATGAAGAAAACGCATGAAAATATCCAACCAAGACTTTGAAAAGCTATTAGATGAAATGAATGAAATGTAGAAGAATCAATGAAATGCAATGAGTGAGTCAACTCCCTTTTTCAATAAGATCTTCATTGATGCACTCCTTTGAGTTCCAAACATGAATCGTGGATTTTGATCCTGTAAATCAAAATATTCAAGACATGAGATCCTTAAATACAAATCATTCATATAACTTTCAAACATGAACAGAGTTAACTCCCTTTAAGAAGAAGAGCTTCATTGATGGACTCCTTAAGATTCCAAGTATGAGCCATGAAGTTGTGTTCCTACAAACCAACATAAATATAACATTAGTTCCTTAAACACCGAGAGTTCACATGGCTTTCAAGAGTAAACATTGACTCCATCTTTCAACTCATCAAATCAAGATATAAAACATGTTGCTCAATGAAACACATACACACACAAACACAATCGTTTTGATATCATTGAAACCAAGCACGAACTATGGGATGCAACAGACTAGAAGAGGCAGCGGGTGCCTTGACTGGAGAAGGGGTAGGGGACGTCCCCGTAGCTCCTGTCGAGAGAGACCTACCTTCTCCGACGCCCAGGCAGGAAATGGAAGGTAATCTGCAATTTGTTCATGGGGACTCCGCAAGCCATCATGTCTTTAGTTGGCTTGATTGCCTCTTACCTCAAATTTCAGTTGAAGTTCAACCGACATTACTTTCTAAAGCTGGGACTATTGAGGAAGCTGCTGCTGGGGAGCAAGCCATTTCAGGAGGCGAGCTTGCCCCTGAGATCCATTCAACTGACGCTCCCAGTGTAGAGCCGATTGGGGAAATCCTCACCGAGGGTTATGTCTCTATCAGCAAGACATCCGCTCCGATCGTGGAGCGTCCGAAGTGGGCAGAGGACTCTTACTCTTTCGAGCAAGTCGATTATGGTGGTGGCTCCAGTGACGAGGAGTTCCCACCGGTTGATACGGAGACCGAGGATGCCGGGGCGTCTTCGGCTTACGAAAGTGACTATACAACCTTCAGCCCACCTCGATTGGCATGGAGTGGTCCTGGGCCATCAGGGTCACTTGTAAGTGAAGGGGCTGGAGCCACAGAGGCCGCCCTTGGAGGTCTGAGCTTAGTGCCGGCTGAGGTGAGAAATCTCCCACTACCTGCACGTTATTGCTTCTTCCTTCTTTTCTTATCAGCCGTTTGATATATATTCTTCTGATGCATACGGAGGTGGTGCTGCCAACCATAACGGTGCAGATACCACTCCCGGCTTTAAGCACGGGTCACCCAACTTTCCCGTCAGTCTTGCGGCCTATCGCTTTGCGATACCCCAAAGGCTATGCGGCAGCAGCTGAAGAGGCAAAATCTCGCGCTGGGTCCTGAGCGGGCTGTGGATCACCAGAAGATGAACTGCAAGACAGGGAAACGTATCAGAGGGCCCAGGGGGTTTCCCTGGGGAAAAACCCTCCGATGGTTAAGTCAGTAGAGCTGTGGTGGAAGCAGTAATGGGGAGGAGAAAAACTAGCGCGCGAGATTCCTCTCCACCAGAGGGTGAAGCGGATTGCTCAGGAGTTTGGGTGTATGAGTACCTTAATCGCTCTCTCCTTCCACCGGAGGGTATCCCTGGTTTAAATAGTGCGCCGCCTTCAGGAGTCCTGCAAGCCGAGGGGTCTCCGGCGGGAGTTACGTCCTCAATGTGGGCTTTCATGGCCTTATCGTGGGAACGCTATCGCCTCGAAGTCCGACGGCTCCTTGATTCCCCTGTCCATTGGGGACTCTTAACGGAAGCACGAACGGATAATATCTGGTCTGGCCGAGCTTCTGAAACGCCAGCCCTGTCCGGGCGATGAGCATAGCTCGGCGAAAGAGGGGTCAGATAGGTCGGCGAATGCCTGTCTCTCCCGGGTGGGGAAACGGCTTGGGCCGGACCTTCCTTATGACCTGACCATCACTCGGGCCCTCCGAGCCTAGGGGCCGCCGGGGAGAGTTGGTTCCTCTAGTGTTTGTTCATTGGGCTTTTCTTTCCTGAGTGGGCCCTGTGGGCTGTCACTCAGGTGAGCTTGCCTCGTTGGACCCTGCTGGGTCTTGTTGGGCTGCTCTTTGGGTGGGCTACAGAAATCCCCCTCTCCACTTGTCCCCCTCCTACTCCCGAGCCATGGAGGCTCGGTCGAGTAGCTTTTGAGGCTTTGGACCGGCGTGGCTCAGGTGGGTGGAATTCTGTTGGCGTTATGGAGCCACGTGTAGTGGTCGCCTGGGCCCGTAATGATGATCCTGACGGATTTGAAACGAAGGGGCCCCCCTTTTCTCAGAGCACGGAACGACGTGCCGCCTTCCTCCAGGGTTTTATAGGCGTTGGGCGCTGTTCGTCGTTCTAGGCTTATCAGGGTTTTAGGCTTTCCTTAGCTTCTTTGCTTCTGGGGCTCCTTGATGCACCATGAGGGCACAGTGGAGACTCAAAGTCTTGCGGCGACGTTTGAGGAGTTGGCGAGGATAACCGCGGAGGCGGTCCGGCAACTTCCTTCCCCCCCGGGGTCTTCGAGCTCGCGCGAGGGATCATCTTCCAGCTCGATGGCGGATATGTCTTTGGAAATCGGGCAGGTGAGGTGGGAGCCCGTCCCCAACTGCAGTGACTTGGGGGAAGCCGAAGTGAGGAAGCTGGAGCATCATTTTCGCTTGCCTCTCAGGTACAGCTTTGCTGCCGCCTCCCCGTATGAGACGAGTCTGGACAGCCGTACGGGGCACATTTGCACTTTTCTTCTGGCTTGGAAGAGTGGGTTCCGCCTACCCTTCGAGCCTTTTGTACTTAAGCTTCTCGAGTTTTTCCGGTTGGCGCCTATTCAGTTGGTGGCCAACTCGTATCTCCTTCTCTCCGCCTTTCGGATTCTCTGTCGTCAGCACGACATTTTTCCTTCCTTGGACCTCTTTCACTATTTTTTCGAGTTGACAGTGCACCCGTCGGTGGGGAAGGGCTTCTACTTCATCCAGGCGAGGAGGAACAGGAGTTGCATCTCCCTCGCAGCGAAGGACTCCTCGCACAAGGGGTGGAAGACCCAATTCTTCTGGGTGAAGGCGGAGGCGACGGACGAGTCTTGGAGATGCCTGGTCTCACCCAATTTTCATCCGAATCTTCCCCCTCGCCAGGAGGAGTTCCTTCCCACGTGGAGAGGCAGGCCGCTCATCTGTTGGATAATCGCCAGTCGACCGAGGAGCTGGTGACGCCGGAGAACGTCGAACGGTGTCTTCTCACGCGGTTGACGCCGACAGGTACCGCTCTTGAGGTTCTTCTCCTGGGGTGGTAGTTACTTTCTTTCTCCTGACCGGGTCTTCTTCCTTTGTGGCAGACGTTAGGCGGGAACCTCTGGAGGAAGCTGCTGAGGTCATTGACCTGGGAGATGACTCGGCGGCCGACGAACCAGATGCTCCTGCGAGTCGCGCCCAAGCCCGAGATAAGGGCAAGGGGGTGGCCCTCGAGGGATCTTCACGACCGGCTGGTACGAAGCGCAAGGATCCCACGGCAGGAAAGCTGCGGGAGGCCGCGAAGGCCAAGAAATGAGCCAAGAAGGTAGGTCTTCCTTCTACCGCCGGGGGCGACTCCGGCTCGGCGGCGCTCCCCTCTCGGGGGCAAGATGGGGCCGACCCCTCGGGGCCAGCTCCCCCACCTGCCAGGCGAGAGGGGGCCGAGGAGACCGGGGGCCCTTCAGAGGGCGATGATGGGTCGGCTCTCCCCCCCACGGGGGTAGAGGGGGCCGATGTTGAAGTAGCTGACGCCGAGATCGGGGGATCGGTCGGAGGCTGTGATGTCTCGGTCGGCGAGGTGCGGGCTGAGATAGGCAGGGCTGGGGGTTCGCCCGCGAGGGCGTTGTAGCCCCAGGTGCTTGAAGCTCCCGGTGCGGTCGGTCCCGCGGCGCCGGTCGAGGTTGGGGGTTCGCCCGGGGAGGCGTCGCAGCCCCAACCGACCGTGGCGTGTGAGGCGGTCGGCTCCGTTGCTCGAACAGAGCCTTCTGGCGGGGTGCCCAGGGTGGAGCGATCCCCTCTGCCGGAGCCCTTGGAAAGGCTCGGTATTATGGGCGACCTGTACCGGGTCTGCCGGTCGATTGCCGCAAGGACGAAGGGGGGAGAAAGGCGCAATACCCCCCCCCCCCCCCCCCGGGATCCTTGATGTTCTGATGGAGGGCGGCCTGGTCATAGCTCGGTCGGCGGCTTTGATGTCGGAGGTGCACGCCCGGACGGAGGCGGAGCGGTCGAACCTTGCCTGGACCCTTGGGGGATGCGAGAGGAAACTGGCCCGACTTAAGGGGGAGCATGAGGGGCTCCGGCAGGAGTTCTCCGCGTTCCGGGAGGTGGCGCGGGCGAGCCGACTGGAAGCCGGGGTGCTGACCGAACAGCTCGCCAAGACCCGAGAGTCTCTCGAGAGGACAAGCCGATCCCTGGGGGAGGAGCGTCTGCGTCACCTCGAGCTAGACAATGGCTGGGAGCTCGAACGCGCCGAGCTGCTAGATCGGGCGGAGGTGGCGGAGCGTCTCCGAGCTGAGGCTGAGGCAGACCGAGCCCGGGCAGAGTAGCGTGCGGCCGAGGCGGAGCGGGCTCGGGTCGAGCTCGTCGGAAGGGCGGGGCAGATCGAGGCGGAGGCGATCTAGCGTTATAGGAGCTCGGATGCTTACTCGGCCGACCTGGTGAAAGCCGCCCTACCCTATTACGAGGTAGCACTACGCCGGGGTGATCGAAAGGGGTTCAAGCAGGGTTATCGCCAGGCGGTAGACTACGCCGATGAGCAAAACTCCGTGATCGAGTTCCCCTTTGGCCAGTGTTATGACTCGGATGAGTCAGTTTCCAGCTCTTCCTCGTCGGTCGAGGAAGATTTGGAGGGGTCACCTCCGTCGGGGTCACCGGCTCCGGGCGTTTCGGGAGGGCTCACGACCGAGACAGTTGTCGCACAGGCGAGGTCAGTGTCCGAGCCGGCCGTCACCGAAGGCGCCGGGGGTGACGCGTCTCCTTCCGCCGTTCTCGAACGTCAAAGTGGGCCCGAGGCCTGATGTATTTTGCCTCTTTCCCTTTTTGTCTCTCTTTCCTCTTTTTAGAGGGTTTCCTTTTGGTGTGATAATAAATGACTTGCTCTGTTTGAGTACCATCCTTGCCGTGATTCGGTTGGCGTATCTTGAGTAGTTGGGAGGTGCCGATATGTTCTGCGCGGTTTTCGCATGCTGATTCGGTAGACTTCTGACGGGGCGTCCTTCCGTTCCCTCATGCTTTGAATGTCAGGCGGCTTCGTGAATCCCGCTAGGGCGGGAAACGAGGAGTTGGAGGTGACTGTTCAGGGGAGAAATCCTTTGGCGTGTTTTCGAGGGGGGGTCATTTAAGGCGTGTAGCCTCCTTTGGCCTATAAGAAGGACCGAAAGGTGCCCTTTCCTCTTTACCGCTTGGGATTTTTTCTACCAGTCTTTCCTCACTCCTTCCTCTTCACTCTGCGTTGTGCCCTTGCATTCGGAGCATGGAGGATCCTTCGGAGGGCGACGCCGCTGATGACGGAGAGCGGCGGGCTCCCGCTGTCCTGTAATGTTTGAACGGATCCCACGGTCGCCGCGCGTGCACGATACGGGTCCGACGGTCACCGCGTGGATCTGGAGAGGGCTTCGACATGTGAAGGCACGGTTCTTGCCCTTTCTCAGTTCCGACGTGGCTTCCGGGCGGGCGCCGAGGCGGAGGACGGATGGGGGCATCAGGGAAGCCTGCCGCCACTCCCCCTCTGCATGGGGAGGGCGCATCAAGCTCCCTCCTCACCGAAGCCTTCCTCCATCTGCAGTCTCTTTTTCCCTCTTCTGCTCTTCATTTCTTTCACTCTTCAGGGGCTGCTTGCTCTCTCCTTCCTTCCAAGGAGTTGGCAGATTGGAAGAGGGGAGGCCTTCACGGCGCTCCTTTTTCCTGGTTGTTGCCAACATGGGAGGTAGCTTTCCTCGACGTTTAAAGGTGGCCTCCCTTCTGCAGTCCCTCTGTCATCTTTGTCACGGGACACCCGAGACAACTGGCTCGACCACCTTTTGTCTGAGCCAGTTTCTGCACGAGGCAGAGTCAGTGGCTGGACGCGAGGAGATCAAGACCGAGTCAGTCGAGCGATGACCCCTTGAAGCGATGTCAGACGGATTTTTGCTTTTTGCTATGTGATGTACTGACATTTGCCTATCTGATGTACTAATGGTTTGAAATGAAAAGAAAGGGGATTTATTCCGTCCATCTTGCTGTACAATTTCAAAAATAGAATTTGCGTAGTGCGGCTGCGTTCCATGTTCGAGGAATAGGTTCCCCTTCCATTATCGCTAACCTGTACGCACCTTTTCCGAACGTCTCGACCACTCGGTAGGGGCCTTCCCAGTTAGGGGATAGCTTGCCCGCCGCCTCTAGTGGTCGAGAGGCTTCGGCCTTCCTGAGGATGAAGTCCCCCGGTTGGAAACATCTGTCTCGGACCTTGGCGTTGTAGTATCAAGTGAGGCGGCGCTGGTACTCCGTTGCTCGAACGTTCGCGATCTCTCGGAGTTCGTCTGGCAGGTCGAGGTTCTCGAGCAACTTTTGCCCGTTTGCCTCGGGTGAGAAGCTGATCACTCGGAGAGACGGATTGGCGATCTCTAATGGAACGACGGCTTCGGTGCCATATACCAACTGAAAAGGACTTTCACCGGTTGCCGTCCTGGGGGTCGTTCGGTGCGACCATAGTACGCTAGGCAATTCCTCGAGCCAGCTACCCTTAGCCTTGCCGAGTCTGGTTTTTATGCCTTTCAAGATAGTCTTGTTGGCATTTTCAACCAGCCCGTTGGCCTGAGGGTGGGCGACCGAAGTGAAGTGGTTGCAGATATTTAGGTCGGCGCATCTGTCTCGAAAATACCGAGAGTCGAATTGCCAGTCGTTATCGCTCACTATCACTCGGGGGATGCCAAAGCGACAAATGATCGATTTCCAAACAAAGCCCCAAGCGACTGTCTCGGTGATCCTTGCCGTAGCCTCGGCCTCGATCAACTTGGTGAAGTAGTCGATGGCGACGATGATGAACTTCTTCTGGGACTTGGCCGTCGGGAATGGCCCAAGGATATCGATTCCCCACCGAGCGAAAGGGTAAGTCTCAGCTAGGGTGACAAGTTCCGTGGTCGGCCGATGGACCAAGTGGTCGAACCGTTGGCATCGGTCGCATTATTGAACATAGGCCGAGCAGTCGCGCTGCAGGGTGGGCCACCAGTACCCCTGTCGTAATAGGATTCTATCCAGCGACCTTGCCCCTGAGTGCACTCCGCACAGGCCTTCATGAATCTCTTGGATGGCTCGGCTTGCTTCATCGGGACCGAGGCACTTCAGGAGGGGATCGGAGAACGATCTTCGGTATAGAGTGTTGTCGAGGACGACGAAGCACCGAGCTTGATACTTCATTCGGCGGGCTTCCCGAGAGTCGGAGGGCTCTTGGGAGTCTTGTAGCCAGGACAGGTAGGGGGAGCGCCAGTCGCTTGGAGTAGCCGAGTCAACAGCGAGGAGCTCCGTGTCGATGCTCGGACGCTCTAGCTCTTCTAGGAGGACCGATCGTGTACCTTCCGGGTCTAGGGAGGAGGCCAATCGAGAGAGGGCATCCGCCCGAGAGTTTAGCTCCCGAGCTATCCGGACTACCCCAAATTCCTCGAACTGTTGGGCCAGGCTCCGGACCAACTGAAGGTATTTGATCATGGGTGCCTCCCGAGCTTCATACTCACCGTTGACCTGACCTGCGACTAGTTGAGATTCATACTCACCGTGGTCATGGGTTCGATTCCCACAGACGGCGCCAGATGAAGAGGCGAAATCTCGCGCTGGGTCCTGAGCGGGCTGTGGATCACCAGAAGATGAACTGCAAGACAGGGAAACGTATCAGAGGGCCCAGGGGGTTTCCCAGGGGAAAAATGTTGGGTTCGGTGCAAGTATTCAGAGGGGGGGTGAATGAATATAGCCTATAAAAAATTTCACCCAATGTAAACTTTCGCTCAATTAGAATTTCGCTCACTCAACAGATTAAACACTTAGAACAAAATCTGATCAAGTCATCTAATGAACCTGTGATCAAACACTTGGAGCGCCCCTCTGCAAACATCTAGTGGAAGCAAACCATAAGCAATCAAAACACAATGCAAGAGGGGTTTTTAGGTGGTTCGGTCCTCCAGACCTACATCCACCCCACACTCAACCCGAGTGTGGATTCCGCTGACTCACAGCTTGAACAGCTGGGCATCATAGCTTGCCTACAACCGCTGGGCCTCACAGCTTGCCGTCCAGTGGAATCCACCACTGCAACCGCTGGGGATTACAGCTTACCCGTCCAGTAGAAACCTCCACTGCCCGCTGAGCAACACAGCTTGCTGTCCAGAGGAGTCCTCCTCTGCAAACCGCTGACTAACAGCTTGAAAGAAAATGTAAAATAGAAAACAAAAGACAAGATAACAGCAGTCGGAAAGCTGTAAACGTAAAGCACAATGTGGCTCTTAAAGAGCTGACTGGCCTGGATTTGATCCACGGTCCAGTGAAGACAGATCTTCAAACAACCTCTCTCAGTCTCTTCTTCTCACGATCTCTTTCTTCCTTTTTCTTTCTCTCTGCACTTCTCTTCTTCTTTCGCTAATCTCTCACTCTCTGCTCTTCTCTTCTCTCTCTTTTCTTTCCTCTCTTGTGCTGGATCGACAACTTCTCTTCACTCTGCCTTTTTCTTTCTCTCTACCTCTCTTCTTCTTCTTCTCATGTCTGGATCGAAGGCTCTCTGGTGTATATACTTTGCTGCTCTTCTTCAGTCGATCAACCTCCATCTGAAGACGAAGGCTCCATTATATACCAGCAGCAGCAGTAGCAGCAGCAGCAGGCACACTGGGCGCGTGTGGCTTCCACATTTCTTGCCCTAAAACTTCAGACCACGTGGCAGCGTCCTGGTATCTCGTCCACCCTTGGATCACGAGCCAGGCACCTCGAATCACGTGCCCTTCATTAGTACGCATTTGAATTTGTCCCACTGCGTCGACCCTGCTATGGATAGCGTTGACGCGTTGAAGACAGCCAGAGATAAGTCGTCCCTTTCTTGAACAGCTGCGTCGACGCTGCCAGTCAAAGGCGTTAACGCATTGATGCGTTCCAGTGAGCAACCAACCCAACCTTTCTTAACAGTTGCGTCGACACTGCTCCACTGCTGCGTTGACGCATTGGAATATTTCTATCAAGGTCTCTGCTTCTTGAGTGGCTGAGTTGACGCAGCCTTTGCGTAGAGTTGACGCTGTGAAGAGTATCCATGGATCCATCTTCACTGGTGCGTGGACGCCTTAGGCTCTAGCGTTAACCTTCTAAATTATCTTCGAGCTAGATGCTTATCAGGCTCAATGGCTGCGTCGACGCTGTCTAGCAATGGCGTTGACGCATGGATACGTTCCAGTGAACAAACAGCCTGGCCTTTTTAGTCCCTTTCAGGCAGATGAAACGAAGTCATCAGTTTAAGTCTAAACCCTGTACAGTCTCTGAAAAATGCAAAGCATTGTATAGACTTGGTTAGACTTTGTAAAGTGAAGTCCAGTGTATAGACTTCAGTTAAGTTCAGGCTTCTAACAACGAGTGTATAGACTTGGGCCTAACAAATGAATGTATAGGGTTGAAGCCTGACAACCCAAAGTGTAGACTTGAAGCTTGGAAGGATGTACACACTTGACCAATTCAAAGGCGAATCGAGTGTACAGACTCTACCCACTGTATGGACTACCTCAGCCTGAGGCACAGTATGGACTTCAACTCTGCACATCGAATGTATGGACTTCAAGTGTGAAGACCACTGTGCAGACTTTGGATTCGAAGACAATGTGCAGACTTTGAGTTTGAAGACCAATGTCCAGACTTCAAGTAACACTGTGGATGTACAGACTTCATGGAGCGAAGTGATGTGTAGACTTGAAGCTCCTGAAGCAATGTACAGACTTCAAAGAAGTTGGCGTGTCAATGTACAGACTTGATGAAGCGAAGCCAATGTACAGACTTAATGTGTAGCTGAAGCCTTGAACGTAGGAAAAGACCCCAGTGTATAGACTTTGCCTTGAGCGAAAGGTAAATGATGAATGTATAGACTTTCACGATGTGTAGACTTGAATATGTGAAAGCTACAGTGAAAGAGTGTATACACTTGACCAGATCAAGGGCAATTCGAATGTACAGACCTCATGCCATGAGACGCTGAAAGAGACAGTCCAATGTACAGACTTATGAAGACTGATGCATGAACAGTAATACATAGACTTGCACGAGACGCTCGAAAGTATAGACTTAGGAGCATATGACATGGCTGTACAGACTTAGAATATTAAGACTGATGTACAGGCTTCATGCGTTGACGCTGTACACACTTAGCGAGTTGACGCTGTACACACATCTAATGAAGTGCGTTGACGCAGTAACATGAGCCAGTGAGATGCGTTGACGCTGTACAGACTTTGCCTAAGACGCTGTACACACTTGGATAGCGTGAGACGCTGGAAGAGACAGTCCAATGTATGGACTTCAACTCATGCGACCAAAGCATCAATGCAATGTGCAGACTTTGTCCACGAACATGTGCATACATGAACGATGTATAGACTCTGAAGTGCAGGCAATGCAGCAATGTCTAGACATTGGGCTTTACCCTTACCCTGCAGTGTATAGACAGACAGAACACATGCATTCTCCAGATAATATACCAGTCACAGTCATATGCATTATCCACAGAGTATATCAGTTATAAACAATCATGTTGCTATCATTCAATATGGTGACTCATTCATGTTGCTATCATTAAAACATCACATCATCAACAAAGCACAAGGGGCACAATAATCTCCCCCTTTTTGATGATGGCAACATGATGAGTCCCACTCGTCAAACTATTCTCCCCCTTTGACATAATCAAAAAGAAGGGAAATGGTTCATTAAAATGAAGTTCTCTCTTATGACAATGAAACAGCTCTCCCCTTATCAACATGCAGGCTTGACTACTCTCCCTCTAGATGCAAGAAACCATAACTCCCCCTGAAGCACAGGAATGGATTCAGGTTATCCAATAAATCAATCTGAACTCTGCCTTTACAAAGAATCTGAATTCTGGTGAAAAGACCACATAATCAGAACTTATTGCAGAACAAGATGGAAGATTCCAACAGTGTGAGAGTAAAGTGATTGGTGATAGAAGGGCAAAAATAGACAACAATCATCACAAGACATCTCAATGAATAATCAGACTGAATCTGATCAGGCTATCTGGAAAAACTGATCATGGGGGATTTTAATGCATACATCACTTCAATAAGTCTTAAAAGATGTAGACTCTTCTATCATAAAGGGTTATGAAGTGGCAACTTAACCAATCTGATTTAATTTTGATGTATACCAAATTTGTCAAATTAAACTCAATACTCATATCTGAATCCAAGTTTTAATAAAGGTGAACCAAATATTCAGATAACACCCAAAATCAATCATCTTTTATCTTACACATATGATCTCAATAGCACCTTTGAAAGATACACAGATTAGTACAGAAGTTAAACACTTTTTCAAGAACATGAGTTGACAGATTTTTCAAGATAATTTCATTTGAAGTACATTATATTTTTCCTGAGTAATTTAAGTTGATCAACACCTTTTTACATGAGACACAACAAGTCTTAGTTGAAGTGACCCAGTTACTCAGTGTGATAACTGTCATTGCCTCTCACTTTGAGAGCAGAGTTAGCAATATGAGTGTCTTTTTACATGAAAAGACACCTTTATCAGAGGCCAGACTCCCCAGCTACTCAACACAAATAAGCTATTGCTCTGTCAGGTTTTGTTTCACTAAATTTTTATCAGAGATAACTATGGCACCTCATGACATGAGTTACTTTATTTCATTGATAAAGAACTCAGTTTCTCAGTGACCGAGTCATTGCTCTGAATTCACAATTTCTTCATTTAGTCAACATTTTTCAAATTAATGTTTAACAACAATACACACTATATGCATCTTAACCAAAGAAGCCCTGAATTCAAATTTTTAGATATCTGATGAGAGAGTCTAAGGTTTACATGACACATGTGGTTAAAGTTTATTAACCCTTATCATTCAGATATTTTCAATTTATTTAATTACGAATCTGAGAATACATTAATCTTATATCAGTCTGATTCAGTGGTAATTCTTAAACCTGTATGATAGGAGTTTCTACAAAGTTCTCAGACTAAATTGTATGACATGCAGCTTAAGTTCCTCAGACCAAATACAGATCAAAAAATTTAGCTGACCAACAAATAACCAATAGAGCCAAAATAGTCACACCAGCTAAGAGGTATATGAAGGAAGAGTACTAGCTGGTGAAAGAATCAATCAGCAAGAGAGAATAAAAGTTTAAAGTCAATAGCAGAGTTGAATTTCAGTTAGACAAAAAGAGACACTCCTTCAACAGATTGAGGATTAGTAGCCAAATTCTCAGATTCAAGAAGGTATGAATTCAAAATAGTCAATTGATGATTTGAAAGAGTGTAGAGTGAGAATTTCAAATAGTGTCAACAATGTGATAATGCTCCCCCCTTGTCAATATGCAGTGACTCACATAAGACTCAACAAGCTCCCCCTGAATTGATGCAATTTATGCAAGATGATTATTCAAACGTCATAGCATTCTTTATTCAGAGAGCATCATGCTAGAGCAATCAACTTTTCAAGAAAACTTCAGTTTAGCACCAACAGATCAACATGATATGCAATACACTGCTCTATATGACTTGAAGGACTTGGTCCAAGGACCACCTCACACATGGCAGTAGCATCCAGACATACTCCATCTGCCCTTCAGCACTGTTCCATCTAATATACCATGATGGTCATGCAAATCAGTGCAATACAACATGCAGGGAGTTTGACATATCATGCATCATGACATAGATATGTAATGCATTCAGAGGTAAACTACAATTATTTCCATGTGCATTTCAGATTTTCAATTAGATTCAGTTAGATGATGCACAAAAGAATTAATCATGATATGCAGGCATTTAGAGCACACAAATTCAGAAGACAGAATTTAAGCAGAGTTTTCAGAACTAACCTGAAATATAGTCATGGGGTTTTCATTCTTGAGTGCCTTGGTTGATTAACCCCATTTATTCATTTCCAAGGCACACCTACAAAGATTAATCATTTTGATCCTGCAGGAACCCAAGTAGTCTTGGGTCCTGAAATGATAGTGGCACCTTTGAAGGGTGCTTTCCACCATTTTCCAGCATTATAATTATCAGAGTTCATTAACCGACAGTTAGACATGACATGACCAGACTGTCCACAGTAATGACAAGAGTCACCAAATTTCATGTTCTTTTTATATGAGTAATCATGAGCATGAACTGGATATAACTGAACATGATTGGCATTCCTGTTATCATGAAAATTTTTCTTTCTATTTACATCAGAAACATTTCTTTTCTTGACATGCCAACATTCTTTGATTAAATGGCCAGCTTTTCCACAATGGGAGCATTCAATATGCTTGCTTTTAGAACCAGTGTAGGTTCTGTCAGAGGCATAGTTCACATGAAACTTAGTGTAACTAGAAACATTTCTTTTCGCATGGAATGTAACAACTTCAGACTTGAACTTCTTCCCTTGACTGTGCCAACAGAGAGCAGCAATGTGGCCAAATTTGCCACAACAATAACATTGAATTTTCTTTTTCTGATCAGTAGAAGGTTTCCTAAGATGATTTCTAGGATACATTCTAACAGCATTTCTTTCATCATTCCTCAATGTTACACACTTATGCATAATATGTCCAACCTTCCCACAATAGTGACATGTTACTACCTTTTTATTCACATTCACTTGATTGATAGAACTAACATTCTCATGACAGTGTGAATGTGTGTGTGAGCAGTGAGTAGCATGCGTATATAAATCAGGGACAGATTTGGACTTATTCAAATCAGTATTTTTCTTTTGTTTTTGAATCTTTTTCTGTTTCTTATCTGAATTTTCAGCCTTCTTAGCAGTGAATTGAAGGATTGAAGAACTAGATGAGTTGTCATGTTCTGAGCTTTTCACAAACACAGTTGATTTCCTCTTATCATTGTCTTTCTTATTAACAGGCACATACCCAAGTCCTTCTTTCTGGAAATTTACCTTAGAAGCAAGCAATTTATTCAAATTGTCTTTACCTTTGACAAATTTTGACAAAGACTTTTTCAGATCTTCAATTTCAGAATTCAAGGAAGCAATACTCACTTCATACTTAGATAGCTCAAATTCACAAACAATCAGCTGCTGTTGCAAAGCATCATTCAGGTTCTTCAGAGTTTCATTTTCTTGTTGAACCATTATTTCATTGTTGTTCTCATTTTCCTTCACAATAGATTTTCCTTTTTCAAATGACAACCATCTCTCAGAGAAGACAGTATTAAGAACCATTAACTTTTTATTTTGATCTTTCAAGTAACCATTTTCTTCAAACACTTTTTCTCCACCTTTTTCAACCTCAATTTTCTTGGCCAATAATAATTTGTTTTCTTCTTCCAGGGATTTGATTAATTCCTTTTGCGAATTATCATCATGGTCTATATCATTAATCAAATCTTGGAGAATGGCACATGCTTTGCAAGAATTATTTTCACTGATGAGTTTGATTCTAGGATTCTCATTTTCAGATTTCAACTTGTTCAACTCATCTTTTTCTTTATTCATGTCAGATTTCAAGTTTTCATTCTCTGCCTTCAGACGAGTGACTTCATGAATCATTTCTTTTCTCATTTTTCTCTTTTCAGATTTAAGTCTATCATATTTGTTCAATAAATGCTCATTCATGGCAACTAAATCATCATAGCTAATATTCTCTATCTCAGAGTTTACCTGAGAGGAAGAATCCTCGGACTTATCTCTGACCATGAAGCACATTTCCTCATCTCTCCCTGATCTCTCCAATATTAGGTTGATGATTTCCGTTGCGCTCCTGCACTCATCAACAAATGGAAAGCAGTGAGAGTCTATTGCCCTTTTTGTTAGATCTAGGGTGTTTTGATTTGCTTCAGATTTCAGTCTATCTGAGGACTTCCATTTGGATTTATCCTCAGGGACTTCATATGGACTGTGAGCTATGAGTATCCATAAATCAGAATCCATATGGATCACATAGTCTCTAAAACGACTGTACCAGCCATAGACATCTAAACCAGTGAATACAGGAATTTCAGCCATAAGTGCAAGATGAAACAAATGAGATCAAGAGCAATGCTAGTAGAGAGCTCAAAACAGATGCAAGCGAACAGAATCAACTCAGATCGCACCAAATCCAAATACGGATCGGATCTGCAGGTCGTTGGACCCTTTGTGCAGACACCCGCTCTGATACCAATTGTTGGGTTCGGTGCAAGTATTCAGAGGGGGGGTGAATGAATATAGCCTATAAAAAATTTCACCCAATGTAAACTTTTGCTCAATTAGAATTTCGCTCACTCAACAGATTAAACACTTAGAACAAAATCTGATCAAGTCATCTAATGAACCTGTGATCAAACACTTGGAGCGCCCCTATGCAAACATCTAGTGGAAGCAAACCATAAGCAATCAAAACACAATGCAAGAGGGGTTTTTAGGTGGTTCGGTCCTCCAGACCTACATCCACCCCACACTCAACCCGAGTGTGGATTCCGCTGACTCACAGCTTGAACAGCTGGGCATCACAGCTTGAACAGCTGGGCCTCACAGCTTGCCGTCCAGTGGAATCCACCACTGCAACCGCTGGGGATTACAGCTTACCCGTCCAGTGGAAACCTCCACTGCCCGCTGAGCAACACAGCTTGCTGTCCAGAGGAGTCCTCCTCTGCAAACCGCTGACTAACAGCTTGAAAGAAAATGTAAAATAGAAAACAAAAGACAAGATAACAGCAGTCGGAAAGCTGTAAACGTAAAGCACAATGTGACTCTTAAAGAGCTGACTGGCCTGGATTTGATCCACGGTCCAGTGAAGACAGATCTTCAAACAACCTCTCTCAGTCTCTTCTTCTCACGATCTCTTTCTTCCTTTTTCTTTCTCTCTGCACTTCTCTTCTTCTTTCGCTAATCTCTCACTCTCTGCTCTTCTCTTCTCTCTCTTTTCTTTCCTCTCTTGTGCTGGATCGACAGCTTCTCTTCACTCTGCCTTTTTCTTTCTCTCTGCCTCTCTTCTTCTTCTTCTCATGTCTGGATCGAAGGCTCTCTGGTGTATATACTTTGCTGCTCTTCTTCAGTCGATCAACCTCCATCTGAAGACGAAGGCTCCATTATATACCAGCAGCAGCAGCAGCAGCAGCAGGCACACTGGGCGCGTGTGGCTTCCACATTTCCTGCCCTAAAACTTCAGACCATGTGGCAGCGTCCTGGTATCTTGTCCACCCTTGGATCACGAGCCAGGCACCTCGAATCACGTGCCCTTCATTAGTACGCATTTGAATTTGTCCCACTACGTCGACCCTGCTATGGATAGCGTTGACGCGTTGAAGACAGCCAGAGATAAGTCGCCCCTTTCTTGAACAGCTGCGTCGACGCTGCCAGTCAATGGCGTTAACACATTGATGCGTTCCAGTGAGCAACCAACCCAACCTTTCTTAACTGTTGCGTCGACGCTGCTCCACTGCTGCGTTGACGCATTGGAATATTTCTATCAAGGTCTCTGCTTCTTGAGTGGCTGAGTTGACGCAGCCTTTGCGTAGAGTTGACGCTGTGAAGAGTATCCATGGATCCATCTTCACTGGTGCGTGGACGCCTTAGGCTCTAGCGTTAACCTTCTAAATTATCTTCGAGCTAGATGCTTATCAGGCTCAATGGCTGCGTCGACGCTGTCTAGCAATGGCGTTGACGCATGGATACGTTCCAGTGAACAAACAGCCTGGCCTTGTTAGTCCCTGTCAGGCAGATGAAATGAAGTCATCAGTTTAAGTCTAAACCCTGTACAGTCTCTGAAAAATGCAAAGCATTGTATAGACTTGGTTAGACTTTGTAAAGTGAAGTCCAGTGTATAGACTTCAGTTAAGTTCAGGCTTCTAACAACGAGTGTATAAACTTGGGCCTAACAAATGAATGTATAGGGTTGAAGCCTGACAACCCAAAGTGTAGACTTGAAGCTTGGAAGGATGTACACACTTGACCAATTCAAAGGAGAATCGAGTGTACAGACTCTACCCACTGTATGGACTACCTCAGCCTGAGGCACAGTATGGACTTCAACTCTGCACATCGAATGTATGGACTTCAAGTGTGAAGACCACTGTGCAGACTTTGGATTCGAAGACAATGTGCAGACTTTGAGTTTGAAGACCAATGTCCAGACTTCAAGTAACACTGTGGATGTACAGACTTCATGGAGCGAAGTGATGTGTAGACTTGAAGCTCCTGAAGCAATGTATAGACTTCAAAGAAGTTGGCGTGTCAATGTACAGACTTGATGAAGCGAAGCCAATGTACAGACTTAATGTGTAGCTGAAGCCTTGAACGTAGGAAAAGACCCCAGTGTATAGACTTTGCCTTGAGCGAAAGGTAAATGATGAATGTATAGACTTTCACGATGTGTAGACTTGAATATGTGAAAGCTACAGTGAAAGAGTGTATACACTTGACCAGATCAAGGGCAATTCGAATGTACAGACCTCATGCCATGAGACGCTGAAAGAGACAGTCCAATGTACAGACTTATGAAGACTGATGCATGAACAGTAATACATAGACTTGCACGAGACGCTCGAAAGTATAGACTTAGGAGCATATGACATGGCTGTACAGACTTAGAATATTAAGACTGATGTACAGGCTTCATGCGTTGACGCTGTACACACTTAGCGAGTTGACGCTGTACACACATCCAATGAAGTGCGTTGACGCAGTAACATGAGCCAGTGAGATGCGTTGACGCTGTACAGACTTTGCCTAAGACGCTGTACACACTTGGATAGCGTGAGACGCTGCAAGAGACAGTCCAATGTATGGACTTCAACTCATGCGACCAAAGCATCAATGCAATGTGCAGACTTTGTCCACGAACATGTGCATACATGAACGATGTATAGACTCTGAAGTGCAGGCAATGCAGCAATGTCTAGACATTGGGCTTTACCCTTACCCTGCAGTGTATAGACAGACAGAACACATGCATTCTCCAGATAATATACCAGTCACAGTCATATGCATTATCCATAGAGTATATCAGTTATAAACAATCATGTTGCTATCATTCAATATGGTGACTCATTCATGTTGCTATCATTAAAACACCACATCATCAACAAAGCACAAGGGGCACAACAAAAAACCCTCCGATGGTTAAGTCAGTAGAGCTGTGGTGGAAGCAGTAATGGGGAGGAGAAAAACTAGCGCGCGAGATTCCTCTCCACCAGAGGGTGAAGTGGATTGCTCAGGAGTTTGGGTGTATGAGTACCTTAATCGCTCTCTCCTTCCACCGGAGGGTATCCCTGGTTTAAATAGTGCGCCGCCTTCAGGAGTCCTGCAAGCCGAGGGGTCTCCGGCGGGAGTTACGTCCTCAACGTGGGCTTTCATGGCCTTATCGTGGGAACGTTATCGCCTCGAAGTCCGGCGGCTCCTTGATTCCCCTGTCCGTTGGGGACTCTTAACGGAAGCATGAACGGATAATATCTGGTCTGGCCGAGCTTCTGAAACGCCAGCCCTGTCCGGGCGATGAGCATAGCTCGGCGAAAGAGGGGTCGGATAGGTCGGCGAATGCCTGTCTCTCCCGGGTGGGGAAACGGCTTGGGCCGGACCTTCCTTAGGACCTGACCATCACTCGGGCCCTCCGAACCTAGGGGCCGCCGGGGAGAGTTGGTTCCTCGAGTGTTTGTTCATTGGGCTTTTCTTTCCTGAGTGGGCCCTGTGGGCTGTCACTCAGGTGAGCTTGCCTCGTTGGACCCTGCTGGGTCTTGTTGGGCTGCTCTTTGGGTGGGCTACAGAAATCCCCCGCTCCAACAGCGGGTCCAGAAGGACCTTGAGTACTTGTGGGGACTGACGAATCGGCAGCAGTCGTGGAACCTCAGCCTCCCGAAACTAAACGGTAGTTGGCCCTAGAGAAGAGTGGCCCTCCCGAGATAGAAGCGGGAGAAATGGTTGAAGAAGAAGCCGGGGCTTCCGGGGCCTTGGCTCTAATTGCCGGAACTGGCCATATGGAGGTCAGCCGGGCTGGGGGAGAGGAGCAGGTATCCTCGGCTATCGATGTTCCCAGTGCAGCTCCATCCCAAGAGGTTGGCAGGGAGGTTGCTGTCATCGAGACCCCGTCTGTTGCATCAGCTGTTGAAGTTGGTTCTAGTGCAAGTGCCTTGCTGATCATGTCATCGTCATCTTCTGAGACGAACGACGATATCTGGGCCGCCGTAGATAGCAAAGTAGACTTCGAGCTTCCCGAGACGTCACCACTTGGTCTTTAATCATCCAGCGACCTAGTGTGGAAATTCTTAGGGACCCTTCAGCAGACCATAACGGCCAGCAGAGATTTGACTTATGTTCAGCTGAGGGGCTTGGTGGAGCATCTGTCCCGCTCGCTGCTAGCTTTTAGCTGCCCCATGGACGACTGGATGCCACGGGTAGTACTGCTGTTGAAATATGTGAATAGACGGGAACTTCTGGGCCGAGAGGTAACTGATCAACTGACGGCCATAACATTGGAGCGGGCTGAGTGCCGAACTGCTCTTGCCTCCTTAAGAGGGACTACGGGGCAGATGAGAGATGCAGCCAGTACCTCTTCACAGCGCCGAACCTTCCTCATAGCTCAGATAGCAGAACTGCGCGCCGAACTCTCCAGGGCCGAAGCCGAGTTTCAGGAGGCCAAGCATTTGGAAGTTCAGAGTATAGAGGAAGCGGAAATGGCCGAAGGGCAAGCCGCTTCTTTTGAAGAGAAACTATCCCAGCTAGAGGCCACCGAGTCTCGATTGCAAGAGCTAACCTGCCACCCTTCCTAGGGTATTTTAGAGCTAGAGGACATCTTCCGACGCCCGCTGCAGTAGTCTCTTCCGTTTGCCTTTGTTTTGGTGGGCTTTATGTACCCCGGGGTATGCCCCGAGTAACATGTATCTTGCTGCTTCATAGGAATGAAACATCATTATTTTGCCGTGAAATCATGACTTCATTCTCTTTTACTTTGTACTCTTTTTATTCGCCTGTTAGCTTAGTCCGAGTATGCAAGTTACTAGGGCAGGAGAGCGCTCACGCCTTCATCAAAGGGGTGAGGTGTTCGGTCCACTGCGTCGTAACTATCCTCGGGGCCAAACTATGGCTAATGTAGGCCGAAAGCCCACAGGACAAGGGTATAGAGGCCTCCTACGACCGGGGACTACGGTTAGGAGGCTTATCAGCCAGACTGATCGATGGTGACGAGGGTCACAAGGATATCGACCGGTCCTGTCGATGATGATAGGGGTCGGAAGTAGGTCGACCGGTCTTGCCGATGATGACAAGGGTCGAAAGGAAGTCGACTGATCTCGCCGATGGTGATGAGGGTCACAAGGATATCGACCGGTCCTACCGATGATGACAGGGGTCGGAAGTAGGTCGACCGATCTTTCCGATGATGACAAGGGTCGAAAAGAGGTTGACCGATCTCGCCGATGGTGATGAGGGTCACAAGGATATCGACCGGTCCCATCGATGATGACAGGGGTCGGAAGTAGGTCGACCGGTCTTACCGATGATGACAAGGGTCGAAAGGAAGTCGACCGATCATGCCGATGGTGACGAGGGTCACAAGGTGGTTGACCGATCTCACCAATGGTGACGAGGGTCACAAAGATATCGACCGGTCCTGTCGATGATGACAGGGGTCGGAAGTAGGTCTACCGGTCTTGCCGATGATGACAAGGGTCAAAAGGAAGTTGACCGATCTCGCCGATGGTGACGAGGGTCAGAAGGAGGTTGGCCGATCTTGCCGATGATGGCAAGGGTCAAAAGTAGGTTGACCGATCTTACCGATGATGACAAGGGTCTAAAAGAAGTTGACCGATCTCGCCGATGGTGATGAGGGTCAGAAGTAGGTCGACCGGTCTTGCCGATGATGACAAGGGTTGCAAGGAGGTTGACCGATCTCGCCGATGGTGACGAAGGTCACGAGGAGGTTGACCGATCTCGCCGATGGTGACGAGGGTCACAAGGATATCGACCAGTCCTGCCGATGATGACAGGGGTCGGAAGGAGGTCGACCGGTCTTGCCGATGATGACAAGGGTCAAAAAAAGGTTGGTTGGGAACTTTAAAATGTCACTTTACTGACTCAAGCGCCCTTTCGGGTTTTCACCGAAGTCAGCCCCCTCTTGCTTTTTCCCACGTGCCCTTTCGGGTTTTCACGTGGTGAGGTACCCGATTTTACCTGTGGCGCCCTTTCGGGTTTTCACCACAGCCGGGTTATAGCCATTTTTGCCCTTGTCCTGATGTAGAAATAAGTCCGGCGAGGCACCTCTATTTTAAGCCTCATTTTTCTTCTCTCTTTTTTACTCTTCTTGTTTGATTCACAGAACGAATCTGGGATGAGCGTGGGCTCGTTTGTTAGCAACAGATGAGGATGTCCGGGCTAACTAGACGTCGACTGGCCTTGCCGATGATGGCGAGGGTAGAGCACAGGTTTGTTCGTCGACACTGGTTTGAATGTCGAAGCAAAAGCAGATTCATTAACAAGGATGGAAGGTCCAAGTTAAGGGAACAACATGACCGATCTTGCCGATGATGACAAGGGTCGAGAATGCCTCGTCCATTGGCATTGGACGAATGCCGTAGCAAAGGATAGGTTTATTAACGAGGGCGTAAGGTCCAAGTTAAAGAAAAGAAAGGGTCGACTGATCCTGTCGGTGATGACAAGAGTCAGTCACAGGTTCATTCTTCGACATTGGTTAAATGCCGAAGCAAGAGATAGGTTCGTTCGTTAACGAGGACGGAAGGTCCAAGTTAAAGGGGAAACGGTCGACCGGCCTTGCCGATGATGGCGAGGGTCGAAAGCGGGCTTGTTTATTGACATTGGTTAAGTGTCGAAGCAAGGGATTAGTTTATTCATTAACGAGGACGGAAGGTCCGGGTTAAGGGAAAAAGGTCGACCGGCCTTGCCGATGATGGCAAGGGTCGAAAGGATATTGAGGAAAAAGATCTCCGGCAAGGTCTAGGGTGATCACCCTTTCCGGAGTTTCATTAGGATGGGGGTGAAGAGGAACTTTAAATTACCACATTACTGACTTAAGCGCCCTTTCGAGTTTTCACCGAAGTCAGCCCCTTCTTGCTTTTGCCCACGTGCCCTTTCGGGTTTTCACGTGGCGGGGTACCCGATTTTGCCTGCGGCGCCCTTTCGGGTTTTTGTCACAGCCGAGTTATAGCCATTTTTTGCCCTCGCCCTAATGTAGGTACAAGGCTGGCGTGGCACCTCTATTTTAAGCCCCAATTTTTTTTTTTACATAACAGGAGGATGTTGAGATGTCAACACGTGATATTTGACCCCTTGGTGACGTCAGATAGCTATCGACTGAGGCACAGGGCTTCGCTCCAGTGAAGGCAGTTTATTCATTGGCAGAGGAACAATGCCAGCGTAAAGGAGGAGCTTTAGCCAATTCGGCCGTAAGGTCCGTAATGGTGATGTTGAGCGAAGGTTGACTAGGATGCGAGGTCTTGCGCCGAGAAAGGGTTTATTCGTTAGCAAGGAGGAGATGCTAACGCAAGGGATTGATTTGCGCCGATTCGGGCGTAAGGCCCGTAATGGCAATATTGTAGAAGTGCCGGCTAGGACACGAAGTCTTGCGCCGAAAAGGGGTTTATTCATTGGCAAGAAGGAAATACTAACGCAAAGGATAGATTTTGTGCCGATTCGGGCGTAAGACCCGTAATAGCGATATTGTAGAAGAGTCGGCTAGGACACGAAGTCTTGCGCCGAAAAAGGGGTTTATTCGTTAGCAAGAAGGAAATGCTAACGCAAAGGATAGATTTTGTGCCGATTCGGGCGTAAGACCCGTAATGGTGATATTGTATTGTATGCTATTATTTATATATATATATATATATATATATATATATATATATCTTTTGGGAGCTCGACCAGGGCGGAGTGCCACTAGACCAAGGTGGGCAGAGCTCGACCAGGGTGGAATGCCACTAGACCAAGGTGGGAAGAACTCAGCCAGGGCGGAATGCCACTAGACCAAGGTACGAAGCGCTCGGCCAGGGCGGAATGCCACTAGACCAAGGTGGGAAGAACTTAGCTAGGGCAGAGTTCCACTAGACTAAGGTGGGTAGAGCTCGGCCAGGGTGGAATGCCACTAGACCAAGGTGGGAGGAACTCGGCCAGGGCGGAATGCCACTAGACCAAGGTGGGAAGAACTTAGCTAGGGCAGAGTGCCACTAGACTAAGGTAGGAAGAGCTCGGCCAGGGTGGAATACCACTAGACCAAGGTGGGAAGAACTTAGCTAGGGCGGAATGCCATTAGACTAAGGTGGGTAGAGCTCAGCCAGGGCGGAATGCAACTAGATCAAGGTGGGAAGAACTTAGCTAGGGCAGAGTGCCACTAGACTAAGGTGGGTAGAGCTCAGCCAGGGCAGAGTGCCACTAGACCAAGGTAGGTTGAATTTAGCTAGGACGGAGTGCCACTAGACTAGGGTAGGTGGAACTCGGCTGGGGCGGAATGCCACTAGACCGAGGTAGGTAGAACTTAGCTAGGGCAGAGTGCCGCTAGACTAAGGTAGGTGGAACTCGACCGGGGCGGAATGCCACTAGACCGAGGTAGGTAGAACTTAGCTAGGGCAGAGTGCCACTAGACTAAGGTAGGTGGAACTCGACTGGGGCAGAATGCCACTAGACCGAGGTAGGTAGAACTTAGCTAGGGCAGAGTGCCACTAGACTAAGGTAGGTGGAACTCGGCCGGGGCGGAATGCCACTAGACCGAGGTAGGTAGAACTTAGCTAGGGCAGAGTGCCGCTAGACTAAGGTAGGTGGAACTCGGCCGGGGCAGAATGCCACTAGACCGAGGTAGGTAGAACTTAGCTAGGGCAGAGTGCCGCTAGACTAAGGTCGGCCCTGGTCATTCTGAGCATGGCGGTTGAGCTACGTGATATAGCTTCAAGTGTTTTCCATTAAGGGGAGAGAACTGGATGACTCCTTTGTGATCTACAAGGACGTACGCACCCCCTTCATATACTCGGCGGATGACGTATGGTCCAACCCAGTTTTCAACCAACTTCTCTTTGGGATTGGAGGCCATCACTTCTCTTCTTTTGACCATCACTAGGTCACCCTTCTTGAACTCTCGACCCTTGACCAGCTTGTCGAAAGCACGGGCCATGCGAGCTTGGTAGAGTTGAATATTTTGTTGCGCACGGAGATGCTTTCCTTCGAGCTCGGTAAGCTCTTCCAGTCTTCTTTTTATATTGGTCTATTTGCAGCTAACCAAACCATGCTGGATGGCAACTCGCAGCGAGGGTACCTCCAATTCAATCGGCACCACAGCCTCCGACCCATATACGAGGGAGAATGGTGAATAGTCGGTTGGGGTTTTATAGACCGTACGATAGGCCCAAAGTGCTTCATACATCTTTTCTTCCCAGTCCTTTTTATTAGACTTGACAGTCTTTGCTAGCAGTGTGCATAGTGTTTTATTGAAGGCTTCCGCAAGTCCATTGGCTTGAGGGTTGTAAGGAGACGAAGTCATCCAGTCAATCTTATATTTATCAGCCAGCCGATAGACCTGGTTTCTGAAATGGCTGCCATTATCAGAGATAATTCGGCTGGGAACCCCGAATCGGAATATTATATTCTGCCGGAAGAATCTCGCGACCAATTCTCCCGTTACATCTCTTAGCGCAACTGCTTCCGCCCATCTGGAGAAGTAATCTGTGGCTGCTAAGATATATCTGCACCCTGACGAGGATGCCTGTTGAGTTATGGTTTTTGATGATTGTTGTGATAGTTAAGTTATGGTTTTGATGATAACTAAACTTAATGTGTGATTAAGTGATGATACCTAAACTTGTGGTTGATTGCTCATGCTCTTGTTATCTATGTATGTTTGAGATGGGAAATGGCAACGGTTATATGGCCTTAATGCTTGGTTTGCATATGTTGGTTTTACAAGAGGCAAGAGGTTTCATAACCTTTTCAATGTGAACGAGCATGGTATTAGCCCTGACTATCTTGCTTGCAGGATCAAACTCATGGCAGTCGCCTGGTAAACCGTACGTATGGATAAGTACCTTACTTTTCTACAGGTCAACACATGTGGTATATGTAATTTATTGTCAATAATCATTGGTAAGATTCTTACCTTGTCATAGTCATCAATCTCACCATGGGTATTCTATATACCTCTCATTTCTAAACTTCATTCATGATATTTGAGGTTCACAATGATAACTTGGATTGATAACTTACAAGCTCACCCTTCAAATGCATTAGTTTCTCATTCCAATCATGATAACATGCTCAAATGGTCTTGATGTTTCTAATACATAAACCAAGTGAAATCTAACCCCCAAATGTATGAAATAAATATCTACTTAAAGTTATTGTTATTTGGATGTATTTCATTGGGCTAACACTTCAACTTTCTAGGACTAGGTCATTCCGGTCAACCAGAATCTCCAAACGCGAAAAGTCTCATACTGCAGAACTGGCGGTCGACCGACAGCAACGGTCGACCGCCCCAGGTCGACCTAAAATTCCAGAGATCAAATTTCTACAGGTTTCTCAGTAGCGGTCGACCGCCAGCTTCCACAGGTCGACCGCCAGCCCCGAGCCAACATATGTTGACTTTATTTTCCACTTCAAGAAGAGCCATTCTCCATGGATTTCTTTAATCCTAAAGTCACCCAATCACCCACAAAATGTGGATCTGGTCTGGGGGGTTTCTATAGACCATTCAAATGCTATAAAACACATACAAGAGGGTTAGAAACCCTAATGCTTCATTTGGAACAAGAGAGATCAAGGGAGGCTAGAGGAGGTGATTCACGAGTACTGTAGCACCTCCATGAACAGTACTTCGTGCAGCAAAGATCTTCATCCATCTCCAAGGTGTTTCAAGCCAAATCTGATGCTAGCAACCTCCAAGGAAGAGAAGAGCCAAGGAAGCAAGCAAGGATTCCAAGAAGAGTGCCTAAGGGAGAAAGAAGAGAAGCCAAGCAAGCAAGAAATGAGAAAAGCCAAGCAAGCTCGGATTGAAGCTCCGATCAAGTGAAGATACGTTCAAGATCCGCAACATGCATTCAAGGGGAACCCAAAACAGGAGTTTTCTAAATTAAGCCTCATCGTCTTTATGTTTTGGGTGTCGTAATTGTGTTCATCATAAACTGTAAACTCGTATGTGTGTGTGGATCATTGTTAGATCCGTGGTCGTGTGTGTATGTGTCGTATTTGATTCGTGTGTGCGTAGGTCTTCTTAGATCTACGTGTGTTGTGTTGTTTTATCCAGATCTTAGTGTTTGTGTGTGTGGATTGCTGCACTTGTAGCAGCAAGTGAGTGTGTTGTTGATCCGGTTGTTGGATCGTGTTGGAGACATTGTCTCCGTGTGTGTGTGTGTGTGTTGGGGCGCGTCCCCGTGTGTGTGTGCAAGCGTCATCATGCGTGTGTGTTTAGAGCGTCGTCTCCGTTTGGGGATTTATCCCCGAGTGAAGTCTCACCGGGTTTGGTGAGGGGTGGACGTAGGATTGCCGTCGCTGCATCCGAACCACCTTAAAAATCACTATGCATCGTGTTTTGAATTGTGTGGTTCGATCCTTTTCTTCTACCTCCATTCTACGTGAGTGTTAGTGTAATTGCAATTCCGGATTTATCTACATATATCTTGCTTAATCCATATCTTCATCTATTAAGTTTGATAAATCTGATTTGTGATCATATAGTTTTGAATCTCTTATCTAGCATTCTATCACATATTTCAAAAAGGGTAAAAGTTTTCGTAAAATTGGTAAACACCCAATTCACCCCCCTCTTGGGTGTCATTGATCACGGGACTTCATTTGGTATCAGAGCCAAGGCTCTAATTTTTATAGATCTAACGATCTAGAGTGATCCAGATCAATGACTACTATTATATATACTTTGAATTCTTCACCGGTGTTTGATGGTTGTAATTTCGATTTGTGGTTAGGAAGAATGTTCAGTCTAGTCAATTCATACGACCCTAAGCTATGGAAGCTTATCTCTTGTGGTCCCTATGAATTGCCTAAAGACAAAGCTGTCTGGGCTGAAAATCATAAGCATAAACATGATCAAAATCGGTTGGTTTTAAAGATGTTCATTGCTGCAGTCAATTCTAATCAGTTTCCTTTCGTCTCCCATTGCAGGTCCGCAAAGGATATCTTGGATGGCTTAACCAAAGTCCAGGAAGAGCATGAAGACCAATGCCTTGTGACAGGTACGAGCGATCAAGGGAGTGATCCTGTCACGCCCCGAGCACGGAAGATACCCGGAGATGCGCGACGTGTCTATATCAATCATGTCAATCAGAGTGGTCGTGTATTCGACACAAAGACAGAGATGCGCAAAATAGCAAGATAACCCAATCCTTTATTTCATAATGGATAGACTATTACAAATCCAATACTCTGTTTAATAAAAAGGAAAAGAATACATAGTTGACTCAAGAAACTATAGAAAAGACTAGATGACACTTGGAGAATCTCTATCTCTTCACTCTCGACAATTCCCATCCGATTGACTTCCATCGTCGTCGGACTTACCTGAAAAGTACAAAGGGACAAACGGAATGAGCGAACGCTCAGTAGGAAATTATATCTCAAGTACTAGCAAGTGGTTTAAGTAATTACATCTTTCATGAATGCAAGAAAGTTATGCATGCTCGCATAAAACGACAAGATAGAGAGAATGTAATATCAAGGAAATAAGATGAACTTAATCATGAACTTTCAACAAGATGACAAGTGGTTCAAGATATTCAAGCAAGTATGTTTAACAAGTCATGTCAAGAACTTTGGCTATCATGTATCAAGCAAGCAAGTAAATTACCCTTTTTCGGGCCACGCATTTCATTTTATGTCAAGTACGAGTCAAGTACAAGATGTGTGTGGAATGTCCAATCAAGCAAGTCAAGTACTCGGTATAATGCCAGATACCTTATCATTTTAACTCCCATGGCACAAGTACTTTCGGGTGCTCCTCCCAGGACCAGATCGGGCCCTATATGCGCATGCATTTATCATGTATATTTTTGACATCCACTCTTGTTTATATAGCCAATATAGAATTTCAATAATCACGCATGTAGACATGTATGACAACTTTGACCGAATAGAGTCCAAAAATATGACAAAGGACATATATTGGCGATAATAACGGTATAATCACGATATCGATGAAACTAGGTAGAATATGGTTCCCTTAACTTAGGTACCATGACAAATCAATATGGACATTCTTTATATAGAATTGAGGTCCACATAAACATAAGATCAAGCAAGATACCCTCATTCTTATCATAGAATTGGGGTTTACAAGAACGACATGATATGGCATGATATCATCATCCCATTAAGAATTTCTTATGATATACTCTTTGTATAATCATAAGGGCCGGTATACCATGTTTCTTTAGATTGACATGGCAAGGATCGTGTAATAGGTCTTTAGGGTACAACCAGCTCAGTCGGCCTTGAGGGAATCCAAGGCTACGAGGAGTCTTACGGAGGTCTCTATGACTAACTCGCTAGTCCAAAGGAACGGAATGTCCAATGGAGAGCTTGTATGTCAATGAGAGTTGAGTGTGATCGGTAAATCAACATGAAAACATGGGACTATACTCACGGAGTGGAGAATAGTGCCGATATATATATATATTATAATATATAAAACCATCGGTTAGCAAATCAGATGAAAAATCAGTTTATAGTAAAATAACGACTTAGGTCAAGTCGTTTCTCAAGTAATTAACGCCTAACAGAAGGGCGTTTACATATGGTCCGTTTTGCAGAATTTTCAATAATTCAATAATTTATCTAAAACGCGCCTTGGGAAAGGGCGTTTCTTCAAGAGTTGACGACTACAGTAGCAGGCGTCTCCTTATTTATATTTTTGACAGAATATCAATAATTTTCATGAATTGTCTAAAACACGCCCTTAAAAGGGGCGTTACTGTTTAATTCTATTTTTCAGAATATATATATTTCAGGAATTTACAAAAACGCGCCCACTGAAGGGGCGTTATTAACATAATTACGCCTTTGTTCAGGGCGTTAGTTTCACAAGTCACGACCTAACTTAGGTCGTTAATTCGTCAAGGGTCATGAACAGTAACGAAGTTATATAATCAAGCAATTTTTCCAAGACAGGACAGGTAACTAGCAGGTAGAGTCATGCATTGTATTAGAATCAGGATTTCAAATATATCATCTTTATAACGTGGGTAATTATTAATTTTATGAAAGTAACGCCTGTGTACAGGGCGTTTATTCTGAAACTGACGACCATCGTTATGGTCGTTACTTTAAAAGTAGCGCCCTATTCAAGGGCGTTTCTTTCCATAATAGTCCAGCAACATCCGGGAAACTATAATAAAACCAATACATGATATGCATGATGCTTCTTGTGTTATATAAATTTAGTTTGGGCTACAAGACTTGAGAAGATCCTACCTTATAGAAGATGAGCTCTGTTGCAACACAAAAAAATCCGCAACAGCAGCAGCAGCAGGAAGAAGAACAAGTGTTCTTCAAAGATCTTCACGCTACAGAACCTGTAGAGGAAGAGAAAAAGAAGGAAGATGAAGATGTTAATAATCTTCATAGTTATAATCGACGTTTTAAGGAAAAAGATAGAAGAATATTACCTATTCTTCGACGGCAGTAGCAGAGTTTCCTGATCAAGAAGAGAACTAATTATTCTTCATATAATCTGAAGCAAGAAAAACAAAAGGGAATAAGAAGAACAGTTGTTCTTCACGTACCGTGCAGCAGTAGTTCGTCCAAATAGATTTAGGGTTGGCCGAACAGGTTCATTTATAAGATTTTGGAGTCCTAACCAAAGTAGTGTTTGATTGAGGGTAATATATCCCTAATAGAGTCCTTACCACTTTTTAACTCTTTCTAATACTTATCTATTACCCTGGATAAGTTCTGGGTTCGAACGGTTCACGAACTTAATTAACGCCTTGGGTCAGGGCGTTGATTCCTAAATTAACGACCTTGTTCAGGTCGTTGCTTAAGAAACGCCTTGTATAAGGGCGTTCCTTGTTTTGGAAACACGCCCAAGATATGGGCGTTTCTTTTACTTGCCTATTTGGTCACGTGAGAGTTGACGACCGCACGTGTGGGCGTCCTTTCTTTATTCACGTCGTTTGTAGAGGCGTGTCTTTTTAAATTAACGCCTTACTAAGAGGCGTTATTTGTACTTTGTTTTATTATCTGTATTACTTCTGTAATATGTATGTTTTTAATTTATTTCAAATATTCATTTATCAGGGTTGCTACAGATCCGCACATTGAATCAAGCTCAAAGGTAAATTCTGATTCTGATAATGAAGATGAAGTTAGTTATGATGATGTGTTGATTGCATATGATGATCTTGCTGAAAAATACAAGAAGCTAAAATCTGAAAACAAAAAATTGAAAAAGGATGCCAGACAAAATAAGTGTAATTCCTCTTGTAAAAAATGCTTGCATCTAGGGGAAATGATTGAGGCTCATGTGTTTGACATTGAATTTCATAAAGATCAAATATGTTCCTTAAGAAATGAAAACAAGGAGATGACTACAAAACTGAATTCTATGGCTGATGATCAAACCTTGATAAATGAACTGGTTCATGATGAAAAGCTTGTTAAAGAAAATGAGAAACTGAAGGAATTGAACAAGGCCATTTCTGAAAGATTGTTGACTCTTGAAAAAGAAAAATCTGTGATTGTTAGAGAATGTGAAAATGTGGATGAACTTAGGCAAGAAGTAGAATGCCTTAAGACTACCAATGCTATGTTGAATGTTAGTCTTTCCACTTGTGAAGAAGAACTTGCCAATTTTGAATTACAAATTTCATCTCTTCAATCTGAAATTCTTGACTGGAATGATTCGCTGTCTAGATTTGTAAATGGTCAAGAAAATTTGAACAAATTGCTTGAGATGAAAGTGAATTTTCAAAGGGAAGGGGTGGGCTATAATCCTGTGAACAAAAAGAAATTTGAAAATAAAATTTATACATCCTTTGTATATAATTCAAATATAGCCAGCACATCAAATGAAAATCGGAAAAAGGAAAATCATCTTGCACACACACATGCATCCACAAAGAAAATCAACTTGCATCAAAAATTCAAAAATGCTGCTAGCACTTCCGTGCATGTTAAACATACCTCTGCCACACACACACAACCACCTAGAAAGAAACTTTCATATTTTTGCTGTGGTAAATCTGGACATGCCATGTATGATTGTTTTATTATGAAGAATGATGATTTGAGAGCATGTAGAAACCAAGCTGTTTTGACAAATGCAAAGAGAGCCTTCACCACAAAATCTTCCATGCATTACAATCACTGTGGTAAAAGGAGTCATACAACTTCACACTGCTAGTTATTGTTAAAGAGAAAGAACTCCTACTCAACACATCATGCTCACACACACAAATCAGTAGAACCCATGAGAAGAAAGAAGATGATGCCACGTGCCTTCTACCATCACTTTGGTAAATCTAGAAATGTTAAGCATGATTATTTTCTTGTGAAAGATGATGATTTGAATGTTGTTAAGGAGTGGAAGCCACGTGCCAAAAATGCTGCTAACCCACAAGGACCCAAGATGGTTTGGGTACCTAAGAATGTAAATTGAGAAATCTGTTTTACAGGAGTGCCATGGAAATGGAAAGTATGACATCTGTTTTCATCAAGATGGTAAGGCTTACGAGTCAAGTGACTCAAGCAAGGTTGGAAGAAAAATCAAAAATTGAATTTGATTTTTCAGGTGATATCCCTCTTACTCTCTCCACTAAAAGTGTTATGTCGTGTTTTACCATGTGATGTATAGTTATGTGATCATGCATGAGTCTGTACATGCATTCCATCCATAGATAGTTGCATACCCTTGTGCATATCATCCTCATATAGCATCTTGTTGAAGTGGAGTTTTGAAACCGTCAATAAATCTCACTGCATATACTGAGTTTGCATAAGCTTTCACGTACTGTCATGCATAAATTAAATATTGTGAATTCATGTCATAATACATAGCAATCCTCCTACCTTCACCACCCTTGACTACATAGTATATCAAATGGTGACATGTGGAAGGGCAGGTTACGCCTGTCTGAAAGCTATCACTACGCGTGAGGTGATCTTCAGATCTAAGTTCTCTGCCCGGTACTATGAGTCAATCAGTCACAGGCTGCACATGGCATTAGATTTTTACTAAGCATATCACAGTCATGCACACATTGAGGGGGAGTCATCAGATTCGTCATATGGGCTTTATGTTTAGGTTCACACATGAGTCATGCATTGCATCTAGAGCTGTCTGGGGGATGTTGATTGTTAAAATAATTTGTCATGCCACTGTCAATAAATTTGAATCGAAATTGACAACTCATGTCCTCTTATCCTTGAATGCATATTATACTCCCAAAATCTAAATGATGCAAGGTTAGTCATGGCCAAGTTTGAGTCAATGAAAGGAATATCTTGCAAGGATGAAAATGATGAGAACCCTATCAATTTACTACAAGAAGATGGGATATTTTGTGTAGAACAATCTCCAGGATCGACTTAAGCACAAGCTGGTGAAAGTCCTTGTACGTGCTAAAGCAAGTATCCAAGGCATGGTATGAAAAGCCCGCATCTTTTGATTGAGAACATGTTAAATAGGTAAAGTTGATCAACCATTTTTCATGAGAAAATCAGGTAAAGTCTTTTTAGTGGTCCATGCATATGTGATTAATACCCTCTCTCGAACTACTAATAATACTTTATATGATTATTTTGCAGGGATTGTGCAAGTATATTTTAAAATAATCTCAATGAGTAAATTGAATTTCACTCTTCTTTGGATTGCAGGTGGAAGGCTTGGAAGAAAATGGATTCACAGGACAAAGGTAAGAAAGCATAATCTGAAATATCAACCATCGTGAAGTTGGTGATTTTAGTGATTGAAGGCTTCCAATCTTGTCTCCTGAACTAAGGTAATTCAACCTTGTCAATTCATGCAATGGCCATCTTTGTCACTTGGTGACACTCTCAAGTGACAAGTATTGATTCTAAAAACTTGAATTGTCATTTACCAGCATGTTGTGATGAATGTGCCTAATTGATTGAATCAAATTAAAAATCTTGAAGGATGTGTATGAAGTGGTTACACATTGAATATTCTCAATTTGAATTGCATGATCACACTTGAATTGAATTACATATCTGGTATATCAAATGACGTCTGTGGAAAAGTGGATTATATCCACTTGGAAACATTCCCTATGCGTTAAGCTGGGTCTTCGGACTAAAATCTCCGCCTGATACTAGATATTGAAAATTGGGATTGGTTGATGTGTGAATGAATTCTTGAGATGAGCTATGTAAATTGAAACCATGCTTGTGATTAAATGATTCATACATTTGGCTGTTGAATGAATTCTCATTTCAAAACTTGTGAAATGCTCTTGAAAATCTGATTTTGAACAATTCTGAAAATTGGGTTGCATTGTTTAATTTTGATCATTTATGCACCCTTATTCATAAAGGCCATATCATGAAAATGTTGTTGACACATTAATATAATGTAAATGCTCCAATGTGGAATTTACCTCATGATTTGAAAATCAAGCCCTCCTATGCTGCATTTGCATCTTGCATCACATGCTCATCTAGACATAGGTTGCATGCATTACAATTCATGCATTAGCTGAAGTTAGTTCATTCAATTGGATGCATTCAGTTCATTCAATTGGTATCCATTTGATTGGTATCATTTGCATGTGTGCATTGCATGTTGCATACATTCCCTCTGCATGCTTGCTTGCTAATTATATGTTATTCACCCCCCATCCTTGAAACTTCTATGACCTTATGTCTTCTTGATAAATAATGCTGCATTTGAGTCATTATTGGAGGGCTTCATGTCGTACACTCTGAGGGAGTTCTTATTTCTTAAGTGCATCTATTTAGGGGGAGTTGCACTGTTATGTATTCATGATATTTTCGATATACATACTGAATCAAATTTACACACTTTATGCACAAAATGTGAAAATGCGTGTTAATGATAAGGATATATGAATTTCTTTTCGACACTCTCGAGATGTTAAACTTGTTGTATGTATGTTGAAGAGACAGTTGAGGAAAAAGCTGCCTACCTATCCTTTTTGAAAAATATCAAATGAAAATAAAAGATAAAGTAATGCTCTGTCTCACTGAGTAAACTCGGCACATGTCACTTGAGACGTGATTGTAGACACGCCAAAATTGACGTTTTGTTGATCAAATCTCATGTTATTATATAAATGCCCCAAGTGGACTTCAATATTCCTATAACATAAAGTTTTTCTATTTTTGTGAGTTTTTTTGCATTTTTGTGAGTCACGACTTTATAAAGGGCGTTACTTTCACAAATAACGACCTGTTGTAGGGCGTTTTCAAAGAAAGGACGACCGTAGATGAGGGCGTCAATTCCTGGTGTTATCCCTTAATTTCTGGAATTATCTATTTTTAAAATAAAAGGCATTTTGTGAGTAACGCCTTTCCTCATGGCGTTATTTTAATTAACGCCGTTATCTCAGGCGTGTTATCGCAGTTTCCAAACGGAGGAGGTATTCATTTCCAAAATTAAATCCAGGAAGAAACGCCCTTTCCTAGGTCGTGTTTCAAGAAACGTCTCTGTGAAGGTCGTCAATTCATAAAAGACGCCCTGTATGAAGGCGTGTTTTCACTCCAGAGTCCTGCTTTTCCCATCTTTCCCTCACAGTTCCCTGCTGTCTTTGGACTCTTGCCCGATCTTAATCCTTCCTTGGATGCCTCATTACCCGTTCTTATCAATTCCCTTGTTTGATCACATCCGATTGACACTATAAAAGAAAATCTGGTTTGATCGTGCAAGAGGTTAACAACAACAACAACTCAAAAGGTTGAAGATTTTTAAGTATTCAAGCACGCAGAGCTTCCTCTTTCGAGCATTATTTTTTCTTCATCCCTCTGCATCCGTCCAGCGTCTCTCTGGTTCCCTTTACTCTCGTCAGGGAGAGCAGGGCGATATATATATATATAGCTTGTTTGTTGTTCATCATATTTTGGCATCACTATTGTCTCCTGCCGTCAGTTCTTTTACTGCATTTAGCATGTTAGCTCCTTCCCTAGTTCTCTGCTAGGGGTTTTTAAAAAGAAAACAAAAGAGAGGTGCGCATGTTAACGTCGTTTCATCATTTTATGTTGTTTGTTTTCGGAGTGGTATTACTGCACTTTGGCTGATCCCCTTTCTTTTGCTTGTCTTTCATTGTCTTTCTTACAAGGTAATCAATCAAGAAGACCCACTTCGTCGGCCGGCCGATTGGAGTTGGAGGAGGAGATCCACATTCATCCCGCATCCCATCTTTCACCAGGTATATGCGATCTTATTCTTTTTTTTATATTATTGAGGTAAACCCTCTGGCGATCACACACTCCCCTTGTGCACCTCGTGCATTGTTTCATCTCCACCATTATTTAATGTTTCCCTTTTCTCTTCCTTTTTAACCTTTCCACAAAGTGTGGATTTTAAAGGAATCCACAAATTGGCGATCACGGTGGGACGTCCACTGTTTTCTTTGTTGATTACCATCTCCATTGGCACCCTCGTGTGCCCTTTCCCCTTTGACACCCTCGTGTGTCCTTTCCCTTTGACACCCTCGTGTGTCCTTTCCCCTTGACACCCTCGTGTGTCCTTTCCCCTTAGGCACCCTCGCGTGCCCTTTCCCCTCGGTACCCTCGGTACCCTTTCCTTTGTGCCCCTCGGGTACCCTCCATTGTGCACCCTGCACACTCCCCGGATCAGTCAATGCTGCTTATTAACGCCTTCGACGAGGGCGTCTTTTGATTTAACGCCCCTCACAGGGCCGTGTTTTTATTAATTAACGCCATCCTCAAGGGCGTGTCTTTATTGCATCTGCTTGCGATTATACTGTCTGTGGAATAACGCCCCTCTTCGAGGCGTTTCTTTTTTTGTCAACGACTGTCATTAGGGCGTTTCTCTTTATCATAACTGCCGTTCGCTGCACCCTTATTATACTGTCTGTGAATTAACGCCCCTCTCAGAGGCGTTTCATTTATTATCAGCGCCTTCCATCAGGGCGTATATTTGGGTTTTGACGCCCTCAGATACAGGCGTCCTTCATTTATAACGCCTAACCCTAAGGCGTGTTTTTCCTACGGTCTGTGAGCCCCTCACAGAATTTACGACAGCTACGCTGCCGTGTTTTAATTTAGTCACGACCTGCCACAGGGCGTGTCTTTCCTCTTGCTGTGAACACGACCTTTCCAAGGGCGTGTCTTTACTGTTCTTTTTCACAGATTGGCTATTATTCATTGCTTAGCATTTGTCTTGATATTATATTACTGCTTGGATCATCTTGGTTTGCTGGCTTGGTTGAGAGACCTCCTCTCTCTATCCTAGGATCCACACACCCTTCTTGGAATCGGGACGACCCTCCATTGAGCATTCCGTCTCTTTGGACCGGAAATCCCTTTTCCAAGACCTCCATAAGTCCCCGCACCCGTGGATTCCCTCACGGACGCCGGGCTGGTTGTACCCTCGAAGTACCTGGAGTTTAGAGAACCTATACGTTGTTAAAAGAGAGAAGAACTTAGTTGACCCGGAGGTTACATTCGGATCAAACTAGGTCTCATTTGGCAAAAAGAGTGAACCTTCACAAATAATCCACCCTAAATTCGAACATCAAACATTAAAATCTTGCGTTTCTTGCCAACCTTGTTTGCATAAACATAGTTGAGTGATTTGATTGCCTTGTTTGGATTGAATATTTTGTGACAGTTCCTTCATTGAACATCCTCTTTCTTAAGAATGAAGCTCCGTTCAGGTAAAACCATCAACATGTCAGGCCACGGGTACTCTTATGATGATGAGAATGAGAACATATTTGGTCAATATGAGGACCCTCCCCAGGATTCTTTTTATTATGAGGGGAACTACCTTCCTCCTCACCCCCATTACTCACAAGTCCATGTGGTCGATACCACTGTCCATGAGGCGGACCCTTCGTCTCAAGTTCCATCTTCCAACACTTCGGGGAATCCCTCCCCATCCATCAACGTCACAGATTTGATCCAAGCTCTCTCCCAGTTGGATGACTCCCAGCGGCAAGCCATTCAGGCCGCTTTAAAGGGGAAATCCGTCCTTTCTTCTTCTTCTGATCCCCCTCCGGCCGTGAGTGGCCATCAAATCATTAATGACCAGGCGGTCTTACATCCTCCCTCCTCTCGTCCACAAATGCCTACTGCGGCCATGCCGGCCCAGCAGGCGAGCTATTCATCGGTTAGGCATCAATCCTTCCAACCTCCTCGGGTTCTACGAACGCCTATACCACATCCTTTTATTCAAAACCAGGCCCCAGTCGAGTCCGATACCAACACTCTCTTGCTTCAGAAGCTGGCCAGCATGGAAGAGCAGCTCAAGAAGGTTACAGCAACTAAGAATGCTCCGGAAATTTCTCTTCCTACGTTGCCAGTGTTCCATTTACCACCTTCTGAAATGCCGAATTTCCGGCGATATAATGGGACTGGTAACCCATTCATTCATTTAAAAGATTTCCGATATGAGACTTCTTTCTGGCAAGACAATAAGGCCTCTTTGGCCTATTTATTCAGGAGATCTCTTGAGGGGCCCGCCCTCGAATGGTTTTATTCTCTGGAGCCAGCTGATGCCGGTGATTTTGATGTTATCCAAAGGAAATTCCTACAAAAGTACAGAGACCGGGTGGGACCTTCCCTTTCTGTTACAGATCTGGTCGCTGAGAAAATGAAGCCCGATGAAGACTTCATTATATTTGCTGACAGGTGGCGGTCTATGGCCGAGAAATTGAAGGACACATTGTCGGAACAAGAACAAGTAAAAATGGTCATTTCTAATGCAACTCCTCAATTCCGGCACATTTTGGCCATGAATCGGCTGACAACTATGGAAGAGCTCTATGAAAGAGCTCGTTATATACAAACACAAATGAAGGATTCGCCCATCATGGGCATGTTTGAGCCGAAGCCTCGGCTGTTTAAAAAGAATACAAATGTCAACAGCGGGCCCACGACTGAGGGCACTGTCACAAACGAGCAGGTTGGCGTAGTTGGCCACCCCCACCACCAGTCAAACCCACGACCTCCGCCACCCCCACAGCAAAACCCCCATTTTACCTCTGCTCCACAGCGCCACTTCACACCCCAACCTCTTTTGCTCCATCACCGAGCCAAGCGCCTCGCACCGACCCTCCAGCACCACCACAATACCATCAGGTCCCCCCACCTTCCAACTATGGCCAACAACAACGGAGACCACCGCTTGGCCCCAAGAGGGCCCATTATCCGCCACTCCCGGAGAGTCTCCCTGACATTTTTAATGCTTTGATGGCCGCCAACCTGCTCGTCCTACCAAAAGAAAGAACGGTGTGGCCCGACAATGTTGACACATCCCGTTACTGTGCATTTCACCGCGCCCCTGGTCACAACCTTGATCGTTGTTTCCATTTCAGAGATCATATTTATGATTTGAATGACCAGGGTGGCATTAATTGGGATGAAATGAGGCAAGTCATCGCCACCATGAAAGAGAGAAGGCCGCATCGGCAACAGCAAAATCAGCAACAACAGCCAGCTCCGCAGCAAGTTCAGCCACAGCAAGCTCCAGCACCCCAGCAGGATATGGGGATTCTCCGTAATCCATTGCCGGAGCACGCTCCTAATCAACATGTGAACCCTGTCACGTCTCTCTACGAGGTGGAGAGAGGGCAGGGATGGCACGAAGAGAACGCCTCTGTCGGGGCATTCCACCATGATCCAAACCAAAATCAAACTCCGCGCCTTTTGCGCGTTCCTCCTTCTCCTTCTAATCTCCTATCGGGACGTTCTCTTTTACGCCCCGTCAACCCATCTACCATCACCAATTCCGTGACCTTGCCGGCTCGCTCTCTCCTTAACCGCTTACCACCACAGCAACCTGCCATTCCACCTTCCACCACCAATCCTACATCCGCGCCCTCCAGGCCACTCCTACTCCGTTCACCGCCAGCACCCGCTACCCCCTCTACCACTCCTACATCGGCAAGAGTTCCTCCACCATCAGTACAACCACCTTTTGTGCCACGATCTCTCCTTATTCCACCACCTGCTAATACCCCTCGCATTCGGATATCCCTTTCTTCTCTCACGCCTCCCGCGAGGGTACCTTCTTCAAATACTCCTCCCATGCCTCCCGCGGGGGCATCTTTATTAAACACCACCACTACTACGCCTCCTACGGGGGCGCCCCTTTCATTGAATTCCCCTTTGGGATCCCCTAGCAGGGTCTCCGCTACCGACATTCCTTCCTCCTCTTCCAACCCTCCTCCTAATATTGCCCCGACAGAGGCGCGTCAAGGCGTAGCGCCACTCCGTAGTGGACGGATGTTCCACCGTGTTTTCCCACAGAGAGAGCTAGAGCCCGTACAGGGGACGCAAGAGCAAGAACAAGAACAGGATTCAGTGCCGGGAACTCAGTATGATCTGTTAAAGCACTTGGATCGCACTCCAGCCAGAATCTCCATTCTTGAATTAATCAAGAGGTCCACCACTCATCAGCTGGCCTTGAAGGAATACCTGCAGAAGGTTATGGTCAATGAGGACCTCCCGGTTGAATAGATAATTACAGTCTTAACCCCTACCAGCAGTCAGCCGGCAATCACATTCCATGAACATGAGTTAGCACCTCTACCGGCAAGAAAATATGCCCTGTGTATTACGGTTGATATCAACAAGGTGGCTGTTAAGCAGTGTTTGGTAGACACCGGTGCATCTATCAATGTGTTGCCTCCAAGCACTCTGAAGTTATGCGGTATCCCTGAGAGCCAGATACGGCCATCCACCATTACTGTCACTGCATATGACAATACAAAGAAACCCCCTCTGGGTATGATTACTCTCAAAGTCAGTTTGGGTCCAGCCACCATTACGGCAGATTTCCATATTCTGGATATGGACCCGACCTTTAATGGTATCCTGGGTCGCCCTTATATTCAGCAGCTTGACGCAGTGCCCTCTACAAACCATCAGTGCCTTAAGTTTCCGCACAAGGGCCGCATTATCAAGGTGACCAGCGTGCCGATCTTACCAGAGGAGGACATACATGTAGCTTCATCAGTTCCTTCCATGTGGCCAGCCAACAAGCCATTATTATCTGTGTTGGACATTCACTGTCCACGACCGATGCTATCTGAGACTGTTACCACCGTTGCCATGACACCCCTGCCTTCTAAGGGGAAGAAGAAAAAGAAAAATATGATGAATACCCCCGGCTGGAACATTCTGATAAGGATGGGATATCAAGATGGCAAGGGCCTGGGCGCTAAACTCCAGGGCAAGATTAGGCCCATTAAGCCTCAAAAAGTGGTTGCACGAGGCGGCTTAGGCTACAAAACACCGGGTAAGAATGAAGGAGAGCCGTGGGCTGTTATGACGTCCACCTTCAAGCCAGATCGCCATCCGCTCACCTGGACTTTAAAGACACATTTTGTCACCGGTGGCGTTCAGAACAATGAACAAACTACCATCGTTACATCATTGCTTGATTGTCAGGATGTGCACGCCAGACAGTTTGCTCGTCACGTTGCCCCATTGGCTACTTACAAAGCCCTGGAGTCATTAAGGCCAGATAAAAGAAGAAAAATGGGCGATCCGGAATGTGACTGGTACAGGTGGTTTGACATGAATGACATCACTTTCTCTTTAAGCCGCCTGTTCATACCGACAGATCCAGAATGGCCGCCATTGATTCAAGAACTGATTGAAATGCCTGCCGCAATCACAGATAAAAGGCAGATGTTAAGTGACTACACAGATACAGGGGAGCCAGATGTCCCCTTTGAAGAAGGATTTTCCGTGGATAGGCTGTGGGCCGGCCTTTTCTCCCTCACTTCTGTGCATCCGTCTGTGTTGGTTTCTCTCTATTCCCGTTGGTTTGGTCACGTGCCGCGACCACCACCGATTACCATCAACTTATCTCCCAATTCAATTCAGATGTCCTTCCCTATTGCTCCTTCGCTCCTCGAGCGGTTTTCCAAAATCTCCATCTCGCCCCCGCGTGGGCCATCTTTGATTAAATCTTTCTCCAAACTTGCAATTTCCACTCCACCTACTGTTCTCCCTTCACATTGCTTTTTACTTGAAAAAGAAAGTAAAAATGAAGAAAAAGATAAAGAAGAAAAAAAAAACACCGATTTCCCAACTTTCCAATCCTCCATTTCTGTTGAGGAGACCTCCTACTTTTCTCCCGAGCGCGTCCCGACCCAGGGGCCGCTCTTCCAAGATTCCTTGGTAAGTCTTTTCTCCCCCTCCGATGAGGGGTCCTCCCCTGTATCACCTCCTGTATCCACTTTATCACCTCCTTCTTTCCCTTATAATCAAGCTAGTTGCTCTTCCTCCCTTTCTTCCTCTTCTTCTAATAAAAATCATGGGGTAAATTCACACAAGAAGGTCAGGGGTAAGCAGATTCCTCGCCGATTTTTGTTGGAATTGGCCATTAGATGTCAAGCTTGTTTAGCTCTCCCCGAGTTTGTGGAAGACCCGATTATCCTGCCAGAGTTAGAACATGAGGATTTTGTTGATTCTGATGAGGGTTTGGGTGTCTATGAAATCATGAATGATGAAGACCCTATTGAAGAAGGGGATGAAAGTTATGGAGAATATGAGGACGAGGCTGATGCTTTTGCTAGTGGTATGAGAAGATTCGACGAACCATCAGCCTCAGTAGAAGAACCTACCAAAGAAATCAATCTGGGTACTGAGGAAGACCCTAGGATTGTCCTCATAAGCAAAAATTTACCGCCCTCCGAAGAGGAGGCGCTTATCTTAGTTCTGCAAGAACACAAGGATACGTTTGCGTGGAGTTATGAAGATATGCCTGGATTAGACCCTGCGCTCGTTGAACATCGCCTTACACTTAAGCCAGGGTCTGTCCCGGTGAAACAACGGTTGAGGCGTTTCCACCCCAGCATGGCTTTGAAAATGAAAGAAGAGGTCGATAAACTCCATAAGGCTAGTTTCGTTAGAGTCGTCCTCTATCCCAATTGGGTGGCTAACATTGTCCCGGTTATGAAGAAAGATGGAAAAGTTCGAATTTGCATAGATTTCGGGACCTCAACCGAGCGTGTCCTAAAGATGACTTCCCCCTCCCTCATATTGATGTGTTGATTGACAACACGGCAGGATTTGAGACTCTTTCTTTCATGGATGGCTTTTCAGGCTATAATCAGATTCGTCTGGCTGAAAAAGATCAAGAGAAAACTTCATTTACTACACCATGGGGCACATATTGTTATGTGGTCATGCCCTTTGGACTTAAGAATGCTGGAGCCACTTATCAAAGGGCTATGATGGCGATTTTTCATGACATGATTCATATTTATATTGAGGTGTATGTGGATGACCTGGTTGTGAAATCAAGAATAAGGATTGAGCATCCTGGGGTTCTGGCTAAGGTTTTGCAGAGATCACGAGAATTTCAATTGAAAATGAACCCCAAGAAGTGCGTATTTGGCGTTTCTTCAGGGAAATTACTTGGATTTATCGTTAGCAAGAGGGGAATTGAAGTTGATCCCAACAAGGCGAAGGCCATTAGAGATATGCCTCCTCCCAAAAATTTGAAGGAAGTTCGAGGATTAATCGGGAGGTTGCAATTTATTCGCCGCTTCGTCTCCCAGCACTCACAAAGATGTAGGCCGTTTTACGAGCTTACTAAGCCAGGAGTCAAGTTTAATTGGGATGATAAATGTCAGGCAGCCTTTGACGGATTGAAGGATTATTTGGTCAATCCTCCTGTCCTGAGGCCGCCAATTCCAGGTAAGCCACTTATCCTCTATGTTTCGGTCCTGGATGACTCCGTAGGTGCTGTCTTAGCTCAAGTAGATGAAGAAGGTAAAGAGAGGGCAGCATACTACTTATCTAAACTCCTTAACCCCTGTGAGCAGATATACTCAGCCATGGAGAAAATTTGTGCAGCTTTGGTTTGGGTAGTTCAGAAGCTAAAACACTATTTCCTAGCTCACGAGGTTCACCTCATTGCTCGTATGAATCCAATCAAATTCCTCCTTGAAAAACCTGTCCTCACTGATCGATTAGCACGCTGGCAAAGCTTTCTTTCTCAATTTGACATCACTTACATTCAGCAAAAAGCTATCAAAGGTTATGCCATTGCCGAACATCTTGCTCACCACCCTCTCCCCCGCTTTGATCCTGTCAATTCAGAGTTCCCAGATGAAGAATTAATGTCCATAAATCAATCCCATGATCCTATGTGGACGTTACATTTTGACGGAGCTCTTAATTCTCAAGAGGGAA